>CP137684.1:10517265-10721100 GCA_037976565.1 Mesocentrotus franciscanus
ATAGTGATTACAACTTTCAAAAATTCATAACTTTCTTATATTTAGCCAGATTTAATTGAAACTTTCAATAGTTTGCTTCTGATTGCTTTCTTTTAGAGTTGTCTATTTGGTTTGAATTTCCCTTTAAAGCTACTATAAGGAGTTCTGGTAACAAAATTGCATTGTAAATGGCTCAACCCTAAGTAATTGACCCTTTTCTGCAGTTTTAAAGTTGGATGTAGGGGGGGGGGGAGCAGTGATGCCATTGAGATTTAGGCAGTGTTCACATCTTGAATTCTGTAGAGAATGGAATACAAGCCGTCCCTCTGTCAAAGAAAAAACAGATGTAGCGAGATTAAGCTTCATTTTGCATCATAGCCTCCTCCCATCCCCAGATATCAAATGACTATAATCTCACAAATTTTCCCCAATTCAATGTGAATGAAAACAAAAAATTATTAATGCTTTCCGTCTGAACCTGTCAAAGTCTGTAGAGAACACTAACAAAGGAATTGACTTTATCAACAAAATCTTGAAACAAAAGAAAATATAGCCAAGATTTTGACCATTTTTGCTGACTATTGACCATTATTGTTGACCATATTCATCTTTTTAATTTCATTTGCGACACAGCCCCCCCCCAAAAAAAATGTATATATATATATTGAACAATCCTTTCACCTCACAAATTTCAAATTTCTTCATCCACTCTCCAGGTGAGTGAGAAGCCAGCGGTTAAGGTACGACGTCTGAACCTCTCCAAGTCTGTAGAGAATGCCAACAAGGGAACCCACTCTGTCCTCAACGTCATCAAACAGAAGAAAGATGTAACCAAGGATGATGCTCCAACAATCAAGGTCAGTGAAGGATGCGCTTGTTGCTGCACAAGTAGAGGTGTCGCAGTCGAGTGGTCTAAGCACTTGACTTGAAATGCAAAGGTCGTACTTCCGATCCCGGACACGGCACTGATGTCCTCTGGCAAGGCATTAATCTACATTTTCCACTCTGTACCCAGGAGAGAAATGGGGACCTGGTAGGATAAAGAAAGCCTTTGTGTTAGTTATTGCCATATGCCCTCACGGTGACCATATGGTAGGAATACTCCCCAGGGAGTGGAGATGGGTGCACCTTTTGCGCGAATGAATGCGATGACCGGGGTAATAATAATAATATCTGTAAAGCGCTGAGAGATGATATTTCATTTGAAGCGCTATATAAATCCAGATTATTTGACCAATCAGCCTGTGAATCTCCAGAATTTTCTAAAGGCCTGAAAGAATCAGCTTAGTCAGCTTACACTATTACCAATGATGTTTTTCTCTCACTCTTATATTCTTACGACACAATGTACAATCAATGAACCTGTTTAAATTAGTGAAATTGTGAGAAGCAAAATGCAAAGAAAAAATAATTTCGGTATGCATTTAAAAATGGTGATACATTTTTAATGAATACTGTATATTTTAATTTAAAAAGTTCTCATTTGTGAAAATGGCACAAAATATCATGTATATTATTGTGGTTATTATAATCATTAGATCATGAGTCTAGCTGAGATAAGAGCTGAAAAGCAACGGCTCAGTCAAAGGGCTGACATGTCCGGCGGAGAGAGTGGAGCGTCGGGAAGCGAAGAGCAGAATGAGGAAATAAAGGAAGAAGAGAGGAACAGGAAAGATGCGGACAAAAAATGGGAGAGAAGATCTAAGATTTGGAGCCGTGTCCCTGATAAACCTGAGACGGAGGAGCAGGCGGTGAAGGAAAAGAAGACAGCAATGAAAGGTATAGAAACACAGCTATTTGAGATAACATTGTAGTGGTGGACATTTTCCTGTAGTTGATTTACTGCACTGAGCACAGAAAACCAGATTTTGCATACTCCTAATATTGCGACCTGTACTGTTAGGAGTGTTTAGTTAGCATATATTCTTCACCCTTTTTTTTTTTTGCACATGCAAAAGAGTGAAATTTTCAAAATCAACCCACACATTTCCATGTTTGCAGTCTATAAATTTTATTTCCTCATTTTTCCAGAAAAGTAGTAGATTAGAAACTTGAAGAGAGACAAATTTAACGGGATAAAAAATTTGAATTGAAGAAATAATTGGAAAAAATATGACGTAGTATCTTATGTTATGATATGTGTTATGTTATGTGCAGAGCATTTGACATACGCTCTTTGGTAGGGGTGGTCTGTAGTCGTTTGAACCAAATTCATGACTTTAGCTGTGAACCCAGCACCATTTGTGGTCTTATCCTAACCTAAAATCCAATCGCAACCCTTGTGCTAACACCACATCTGTGACAAACTATAGCCTGGGGGGTGTTTCACAAAGACTAAGATCGACTTTAAGTTGGACTTAACTATGGCAGGCCATTCATGCCACTGTTTGCTCTTACCATTTACTGGCATTTGTCTCTCAAGGGACATACGAATCGTGGTCTCAAATCTACAGAATTTACATTTTTTGATAGTTCATTATTGAAGGAAAAAATATTATCTAAAGATCATAATTTAGAGACTAATGGTGATAGCAACCCATTTCATGAATGGCCTGCCATACTTAAGTCCAACTTAAAGTCGATCTTAGTTTTTGTGAAACACCCCTGGAGTTATTGTTGTTGCTAACAGATGTGGGATCAATGTTATGCCATAAAGTTTGTATTTCATCTAAAACTGGTTAACACCATTGATGATTATAGAGGGCGGCGAGGAGCAGAAGAGCCTGGATGAGATTCGAAGAGAAAGACGTGCACGGTTATGGAACACGGCCGCTTCGTCAGACGACGCCCTCTCCAAGCCAATCGTCAAGCGGCCTGGTGGTCAGGTGATCTCAGGGGCAGACTCCGCCCCTCAGATCAAGATCAAGACACTGGCTGAGATCAGGAGAGAGAAGCAACTCAGGGAGCAGCAGCAGACAGGTGCCAATCAACTCTCACAAGTTACTGCACAGCATTCAGCGCAGGAAGGTAGTGAGAGAACCGATAGTTTACCAGTCCAGGAGCCAGAGACTGGTAACCTTTCTTCAGCTACATGTACTACAGGAGCGGATAGGGATGCTGGCTCAAGTTGGGAGTCGGCACCAGTAAACCAAGCTGCAAGCATATCATCCACCAACCCAGGTCAGTTTCACATACTTCTAAAACCAGAAACTTCAGGGACACCAAACTTTCCTGATTATTAATTGAAACTGATTTTTAGGCCACAATTTTTTTGTGAATTTCATAAATTCATTCAATAGCCTTCATACAATTTTTTTCAAATCTAGTCCACTGATGTAAATCCCAAGAGTTTCATTAATTTGAAAGCTTATGATGTTACGGTAACATTGCCCTTACTTAAAATTGCAAGTTACATTTTCCATTTTTATTATGATATTAATTTTTTGTTAATACTAAATTGCTCCAAAATCAAACCACTATTCATTAAAACATATTTGCACTCTTAAACATCCAGTTTTAGTTTCATTTGATGATGTCAGAATTCATATCTCATTACCAAAAACTAAATATTAAAATAAATCCACATTTCTTGTTTTCTTGATTTTTTTAGGAACTAAGCTGACAAGAAAGCCACTACAGAGAAGGAGAGGAAGACAGGTGTCTAACACATCTCAGGGAAACATCCAGTCTTATCCTAACAGTACAGGCACTAATGTACAGGTAAGAAGTGATCAGACTGGTGGGACTTCTGGAATATCTTAATATTTATTGTAAATCATACATGCAAACCCCATTCCCACAGAGAGAGAAAACTCCTTCAAAAATCACAATGGTCAAAAATAGAAGAAAAAAAAATGAACTGCTTGTGAGTGTAGTGCATGTGAGATATTTGTGTACACCCTGGTCATTGGGACTCGTTGATATTGTAACAACATACATGTACATGTATGTCATTTTAAAGAATAATGGACCAAAATCAACATTTCTAAATACAGTCAAACCTGCTTTAGTGACCACCTGTCTACAAAGACTACATCTTTTGTTTCCCTTGAAAATGGTTTCTCATTGAAACATGTACTAAAGAACCTGTCTACAAAGACCACCTGTCCTCAAAGACCACTTTTTGTGTTTTCCCTTGGGCGGTCGCTATAGACAGGTTTGACTGTATTACACCTTTTGAGGTAAACAAGCTTAACCAAGATGCATTCATGTGAAATTGATACTTGACCAGGAAAAACCGATGTAATAAATGATGCTAAATCTCATCTCATTTTTGTTTTCCTTTGCTCATCTCTCTCTCTCTCCTTCCTCCAAATGTAGTTCGTCCAACCAGAACCCCAACCTCGGCCCAAACTGATACTTGACCAAGATATATCGATGTAATAAATGATACTAAATCTCATCTCATTTTTCTTTTCCTTTGCTCATCTCTCTCTCCTTCCTCCATATGTAGTCCGTCCAACCAGAACCCCAGCCTCAGCCATCATCATCATTATCATCAGTACCAATCTCTGCAGCTGTCTCGACGACAACAGGAGAGGTCAGCAAACGTCCTGCTCCGTTCAAAGAGCCTGAAGTTAGTCGACCGGTACATGAGGAGAGCAGGGTGAGCCGAGTAGTGCCTGACACGAGCAGCCTAAAAGATGTCTACATTCCAGAAGTCGTGGCTCAAGCAGAGCCAGATACCACATCAACTGTAACGCCACCTGAAGTTGTGTAAGTATTCCATTTTTTTAAATTCAAACTCCAACAATAGGTTAGCAAAATTCAACAGGCAACTTGTAAAACAGCTTGGACTATCCTTTCACTACATGTATACAATACACTCGGTCCATAAATTTTCTAGATTGTTAACAGTGACATGTTACAAATTGTCCTTTTCATTACAAAACTGAAAATTTGAAGATTTTGACCAAAATTTGTGTTTGTGTCTTATTGCTTGGCAAACGGCAAATAGCATCCAAATGTGTTAATCTCGAACTAACACAATCTTTGATCAGTACTTACTAGCTTCAGAACCTTCACTTTTTTCTTTTTTCTTTCTTTAGAAATAATTAATTTGCTAAGGAAAATGGAAATTGTCCAAGCTGATTACAGAATCTGACCATATATAGTTACTTTCCAGGCTACATGAATCACTCCAGTATAGATTAGAATGAAAAGTTATGAGGGTCTTACAAAAACTATACATACTTTGGCTTTGTGGAGATGTCGTGGTCTAGTGGATACGTCACTGGACTGGATCACATGGTTCAGGGTTCGAGTCCCACGCTGGACTAATGTCCTTAATCTACCTTTGCCAGACTCGATCCAGTTGAGGTAAATGGGTACCTGGCTGGAATTAATTCCTTGAAATGCTAGAGCGCCATATTGGCAGCCATGCTAAAGCCGGGTACTAATCGTGGAGTGCCAGGAGTGTCAAGTCTGACAGACATGAGTGCGATTCAAGGACCCACTAGCATTGTTATCATTTGTATAATTTGAAACAGCATGAATCATGATTATCTCTGTCGTTGATATCTTACAGGATAACCCAAGCCAAACGGTCCACCGCACGTCTCTCCAGCGTTACAGACGAAGATCTCCATCTCTTCCTGCAGGAGAATGATGATGATGATCTTGATAGCGCTCCGCCGGTAACCATAGCAACCCATCAGGAAGACGACGACCTCCTAAACGAGCTTGATGACTTCCTAAATAGTTGATGATCGCTGGATTCTAGTTTTTGTTTGTATCCTGTGATTTTGGTCAAATGGCAGTTTAGATGCAGGAGTTCCTGCAGGAGAATGACAATGATAATCTCAATAGCGCTCCGCCGGTAACCATAGCAGCCCATCAGGAAGACGATGACCTCCTGAACGAACTTGATGACTTCCTAAACAGTTGATGATCGCTGGATTCTAGTTTTGTTGTATCCTGTGATTCAGTTTAGATGAAATTGCACATGAAATGTGTTAGCTGTATATAAAAGATTTCAATCTAGACCTTCTAAATGAGCTTCATGACTTTGCTAGTCAGTTGATGGTCACCAAAAGATGGTGAACTTTTATTTTTGTTCTTATGCCATGCTTTTTGTTGGTATTCAATGTACATGCAATTAATTACATGTGAAATGTGGAAGTGTTTGGAATAAATTCCAAAATACATTTGGGTTCATGCATGTATTTACAATATTTAATCTTTATTCTTGAGCACTCGAGGGAAGCGATTTTATGCTTTGCTGGTCATTTCATGCAGAGACCTGAATCATTGTGTAATCCTCCCCTCGTTCTCCCCATCAGATGGCAATAATCATATAAAATATGAAAGAAAAATGAGAAAAAAGGGGGAGACAATGAAAAAATTGGTTAAGAGAAACATGAAATTAAGATTATAAGTCCCCTCCAATGTCCTTCTATTACAGCCTGTCTGCACTAGTTTGGCCAGGAGGGATTAGACCTCCCAGCGTGGTCACTGACGGTGGTTATCTCATCAAATCAGCTCTCAATTAACATAAGAAAAAGAGGATCATGGTGCTTAGGCATTGTTTTCTATATAGAGGAGCAAGTAGCTACAAGTAGTGCAGTGGGGCTTTAATAGGTGACCTCTTTGGTATGCATTTTAGGCATATTAAAAACAAAATAAGAAAAAAGAAAAAACATGAGAGTAAAAATATTTTTGATACGTAAGAGTTATGCATTATTATAACTTCGTCTTCATAAATGCAAATATATTTTATAGTAATAATGATGATGATATTGGTTTATTCTGTCAAAAATATGCACCACAGCCCGGTGGCAGATTTTTCTGCTTCTGTTGGTACCAATATTTGATGCATAGGGTTGCAAGATTCATTCAATTCAATTTGGATATCTCAAGATTTTACACATTTTCCTCCTTTCATTGAACCAGTATGGACAGTGAAGTGATGATTTAAAAAAATTAACAACAAAGAAAATAATAATAATAATAGTCACTTTTGTATAGCTCTTACTTCTACGTTTCTAAGTGATTTACTTTGTAATTATTATTACCTCAGTCATTGGATTCCATTGCTAATCCACACATGATAGTGCACATACCAGTACTGTGCTCCCTGGAGAGTATTCCGGCCAGGCTCGAACCGCAAACCATGTGATCCACAGTTCAGTTATGTATCAACTAGACCACGACACCTCTACATATAGCCATGAAAATTGATAAATGCGGTTTAAATTAGTTACTAAATGCATTCAAACAACACGAAGTAAAGTTTTGTATAGCCTTTTGAAATTATTTGTATATTATTGTATTGAGTTACCATTAGTGAAACATGGTTGGCCACTACACCATGGTTTCCCCCAACTCTTATCTGAGTAGTGTGGTGGGTTCTTAACTTTCATAGATGGTGACTCTTTTATTTAACGTCCTATCCGAGGGACGCAGTGTTTTCCACTGTAACCTAGCCTGCGTCTATGGAACAGAGGAGAGGCACATTAAAGCTAATCTTTGCGCTCTGGTATGGGAATTGTGCTTGTTATTTGAACCAGTGGAATAGAAACAAACAAAAAGATTCATCTTCGATATAAACCACGCGTTAAGCACATGGTGTCGGGCCTACTTACCTTGATTTCCTTATCTTTCTATGCTCATTACTCAGCCCCTATACATTTTCTACCAAAATCGTTTGGCACATGTCATTTATTTGTAATCTTGAACATTCATTGTAAGTTTTGTTGGATTCTGTGAGAATTTATTTTCTATCGTTACCAGAACTCGAGCTTATCATTAACACACAACTCGGACTTAAGTCATACACTTTGTACTCTAGTATTATTTGTAGGTTTCCAGTAGCTCTACTTTATCAAGTGTAAATTTCTTGCCTTATGAATATGCACGGCCAGGGGATAATTGAATAGTCCTCATGAATATGCACAGCAGGGGATAATTTGAATAGTCCTTATATGCACGGCCAGGAGATAAGTTGAATAGTTCATATGTAGCTTGGAAGATTCACAAATACAAATCTTGGCATGTACATGTAATTTGAAGATTGATGTTACTAATGATTTAACCCAGCAAACTTTCTCAGTCTAATTTGGAAGATCTGCAAACCTACAATTGCAACCATGTTGATTTACAAGCACCTGTAACAATTCTGTTTAATATGATATCCCAAAAACAAAAATTGCTATAATTTTTTTAATTGTGATGAAGCAATCTTTTTAATAAGCCATCTCCATAAAGGTATCATTTTCAAAGGGTTACCAGCTACCGGTACGGTATATTGGTCTTATCATCAACAACATGCAAATTTGACCAAGTTGATTTGCAAATAGCTATTACAATCTGTTTTTGTATCATATAATGAAAAAAACAATTGAAATTTAGTTATGTTAAAAAATCAGTGTTGATTTTCCTCTTTCTGACTTTTGTGTAAAAGTGTAATTTCAATATATCGGTATGCACAACAGCCAATGTGGAGGTAACAGGTTCTATTGGTCTTTGCATGAAGCACATAATATTATTCTCTGTGCAATTCCCTTAAAAATCAGTATGTATAGTTAAACCTGTCTTAGTGGCCACCTCTCTTTAAAGGCCACCTATCTATAGTGGTCACCTATAATGCCTCCCTCTACAGGAAATGTGTGTTGAAGAACCTGTCAAGAAAGACCACCTGTCTACAGTGGCCACGTTTTGTGTTTCGCTTGACCGTATTTTGTTATGCACATGGTTACTTTGATCAGGGTTGTCCTTGAGTGAGAAAAAAAAAGACTTAAAATTAATATTGCATACTTGTTAAGTTGTTTGTTGTAAAAAAAAAAGAGGATATTTGATGAGTTTTCAATTTTTTGGGGTACTATTATTACTCTTTCTTTCTGTTTTCATGATATTTTACACTTGGCTAAGTTTCATTGATTCTTTTTTTTAAAGAATGCGTTCTTTGTGAAATTATGTTTGTCACATTGCAGATTTGTAAATAAAATCACTTTTCAATGAAAAAAGATGTCCGCTTCGAGTTCAGAGGTCAAGTTTGATTTTTAAAATCTTTGTTTAAACTCAAGTTTATAGGGTAGTATAAAGCAGGGGCGGCTTAGCGACTTCCAAAAGGGGCACCAACAAAAAAGGGCACCTACAAAGGGAAATCTCAAAGCGAAAATATACAATTTTTTAGACATTGGTATATACCCCTACATTGTGGTTACATTATCGGGGATGATTTCAATATTTGTTTCTCTATATACATCATTCAAGATATTGCTTAAGCATCATACTTTGCAGTTGGATGTGATGGTTTGAAAGTTGATTAGAGAGCGAGCGAGGAAAAATTGAAGATTTGTGAGGTCGAATTACATCGTATAAAGAGGAAAAACCCAATCCTCACGTGATAACCCTAAAAAGACTGGGGGCTGATTTAGCCCCCCCCCCCTCCTCTATTTTCGCGATAACTATGTATAATGCTTAAATATTTTACCGTGCCACTTCTTGACTTTTTTCCTTAGAGTCTTGCGCATCTTTTGATACCAAATTCGCGTACACCGGGTCAACGGTCCGGGTGTTATGTAACATTTTGTGAACGTGTGTCACTGAAAATTTGATTTAAAAAAAATTCTTCCATATATAACATACAGAGTTTTTAGATGCATCTTTGATGTTGCAGTTTTATACCCATCTTTTCACATGTACTGTTAGTATTCCCATTTGGCATGGTGAATAAAACCTATTGCATTCTCATTTGCATAAAACAATACAATATATAAAGAATAATACAAAGAAAAACAAAGAAAAAGATAAAAACGAAGAAAAAAACATCGAAAATGGTAAAAACTAAATCAATTTTCATAAGTCACAAACTATTAACAGTTGTAGATGTGTACATGGTTTACGTCAATTGAAAAATTAAAAAAAGTGAAAATTTGTCAAACTTTCATATTTGCATAATTAATTAGTACTAATTAGAATAAGTAATTCAAAATAATGTATGCATCATTTAGATCAAATGACAAGCTATACAAAAGACAAATAAACCAGCACGTATTCCAACATAAATTGAAGTAAAAATGTCTTTCATGAATTCACATGAAATCATCACCAAAACACATGTTCACGCATGATTGATATAATATGACATCATAATTATTCGTAATTTGGATAATTATATCAATTACCTTTTTTTTAAATCAGAGATTGTGTAAATATAATCTTAGCATGTATATTGTACCATGAACACAGTTTTGTTTCATAAGAATTCACCATATATTACACAAAATACAAAAAATACAAAATGAGGTGATTTTATACAGAAAAACTAGGGTAACACTTGGCGCCCCATACTCGCAGGCACCTAGCTTCGCACATATACTTCGTCGCGTCGATCGAGGCTGAATTGATTTGCGATGGCTGTCTCCACCTGGACGGAAGTCTGGACTCCTGTCCATGAGCCTGCGGCATGCGACGGGGAAGAAAACCTTAGAGGTTGGGTGAGCTCCAAGGAAGAGGCTGAGAATGTCAGGCAACAATTGCAGGTGTCCAATTCCATTACATTCGTTGGTGACAGAAAAGGCACAGGGTTCGGGAATGGTATCCTTCATTTGCAGAACCCAGGTAGCTATCAAGTGATATAACTATAGGGCGCTAGTGTACTTTCGTATCCATTTTTGACCCGTAACTCCGGCGTGGAGATACTGAAAGGGGAGAATACACCTGACCAAGAACAAGACTTCAAACAGGATAGTTTAAGTTAACACAACAATAATAATAGCTTTATTCTATAAGACTCTTGAACCGAAACCATAGCTGCTGCTAGCCTTTCCCAAAGTCCCTGCATCTTTTTATCTTCCTTCTGTACAACAATTAAGTCATGCAGTCTAATCGCTTTGTGTGCCAACAATAAAAGGTGCTAACTACATGTACTGTATGAAGGGGTGACCAAAGTTCGCGGATATTTTTCTTTTCTTGCACATTACAAAATATCCAGATCAACATATATCATGTTCCATACGTCATAAGAATTGTAATTTATCATATAATCAGATTATATAACATTCCAAGGCTGTATTGACTTCAACCCAATGATAAGACGAGAAAATCGGAAGGCTTACCACTACCGACGTCTTTCAAAAAGTGTGACCAAAGTTCGCGCATGATATTTACTGCCCTCTTGTGGTGGGCTTTATATATGTAAACATTCCAAAAAGTGACATAGTTCCAATCAGAAGCCGAACTTTATATTGAAACTTTGAAATAGATAATAATTTCTCTCTATCATTGAAATTTTGCCCGAAAAAATACCCTTGTTAAATTTTGCAAATAAAAGACAATATTTGTCATTGTTCACGTGTTAATTACAGTGTAGTCCCTATCTGCATGTCATTTGTTTGTTTAAAACGTATTTCATGTGTCTCCTTTTCATATGTCAGCCATACATGTCAGTTCTCGCTCTTTTCTCTCTTTGTCTCTCCACTTTCCCTTCTAAATTTGTATTCTTACGAACCCCGTAATCGTAATCGTAGATTCATTAAAATTCACAAACACAGATACGGCGCCGGTTCCGTTTTTTGCGTAAGAAATTGAAATTTTATCATTATTTTTCGGAGTAAATCCCGCTAATAAACTGATTTTCATATAAAAACACAATTTGTTATGATAAAAGCGTGAAAAAGCTAGCTTATTCACATTTTTATGTCGCATTTTGACCTTTGGAGTTGTCGACGGTGCTCAAAGATTTTGTTGTCTCAGTCCCACACAGGCATCGCGTATCGTTCTCCTGTTTAAGCGCGTTTAGTGTTATAAACCCTTATAATACGTCCCAGCTACTAAAAGTAAAACATACCCATATATAATCAACGTACGAAATCTTCATTAATTGTTCTAACAATGGTCAAGATTTAAAAGTCATTATGTTTCTTACCTGTTTCGTGTCAATTTTCTTATCTTTTTTGGAGTATTGTACGATTTTATCGTATTTATTTAGTACGATAATAAGACTCAGACTCAGAGTGAAATACGATAATATGATATCGCCTCTTGAAATACGATTTTTCATCTTTAAAAAAAACCCATAAAAACCGTGGAATCGCATAGAAACATGAACAAGTAAACTCCGCAACCCCGACAAAAACTTTGCTTTATAATTTTCTCATTAAATGTTAATGAAAGAGCAAACATTTTACTTGACCGTTCTTATACCAGTAAAACATTTTTCTGAAATTTTACTGGCCCGGAGCCGGAGCCAATGGGCCAGTGGTAGTGTCGAGTTTTCGTGAAAATCTGATTTTTTAGGATACCGGTATTCAATCTGTTTTTTGGTGTCAAGAGGTTGGCATCTCTGGCAGATTGTCATGACGCCAATCCTATAAATAAAGTTATGCATGCATCTTCTTTTAAGAAATGTGTTTTGATACCGCCCTTCAGGAGATAAATTAATGTAATGTTTTTTTTTTTTGGAATGGAGAAGAAACGCATGTTAATGCTAACTCACCTAACGTAAATTGTGTATCAACATAATTTCTTCTTATGTTTATTTCTTATTTCTTTCAGATGGTAATTTGTGTATCAAACCTAAATTCTATTTTTTGTTTATTTATCCAGATGGTAAGCTGATTCATATGCCAAAGGTCCGGTTTTCTGATATAAAAGACAAGGTGGTGTCTGCTGACGGTGTTCCTTTGCCATCGTTTCTCGATACAGCCTTCGCTGCATGTATGGGAAGGACAAAAATCAAGCTGCAAGAAGAAAAAATGAAGAGTTGGCAGAGCAAGCAATGAAGGTTAGACTCTATTAGTATCTGCTCTTGTGATGTTGTAAAATAGAAGTAAGAAAAAGAGGTTTGTATATATATAGGTTTAAAGCCCCTCTGCACTAGTTTGGCCAGGAGGGATTAGAGGGATTAGCATGGTCACTGACAGGTGGTAATCTCATCAACTCAGCTCTCAATTAACATAAGAAAAAGAGGATCATGGTGGACCAACGGTCACTGCTAAGGCATTGTTTTCTATATAGAGGGAGCAAGTAGCTACAAGTAGTACAGTGGGGCTATAAAGGCCCACTCCAGACCCATGAATATTCTTTCCTTGTTATTACCTTATTACCAGATGTACTGGAAAATGCATTCTTTCCTGCAGTCAAGTTTCCAGGTCTATCTTCTTCTTGTTACTAACTCTGTTTCTCTATCTAGCTTGTTTTCTTCAAAATTGTGCTTTGTGCCAGGGTGATGTGCCAAAGAATAGGAATTATATACATGTATTCTCATGGGTATACATATTTGATATAAATACTGTATCAGCAGAAAAATCCTAGATGCATTAAAAAAAAGGTTTAATGAAAACTGTACCACTAGAAAGGAAGTTTTTAATGAAATATGGAACAATGAAGATCCAGACAAATTGGCAATTTTGTCATGAACTTGTGACAACATAACCCCACTATTCACCAATTTTGTTTTATAAACAATTCAAAAGGAAATATTTGCTAAAAAATGATAAACAAACAAATATTTCCCAATAATTGTTTACAGCTTGTGTGTTCCTTTGCTTTTCCGTTATCATTATTTCCCTCTGTATCTTGAGAAACCTTGTAAGGATTTTATTCAAACTTGCTTTCTGTGTGGTGAAGAATTATATAAATTATTTTAGCTGATTTTTTGATAGGTTTGTTTTTCAGATTGCAAATCTTTGATGTGCCACGACAGATGTTCAGTTATATAAGGATATATGCTTCACACCAAGATTCGCCACACCTACATGTACATGCATGTAGTACATGAAAACATCCAAGTCTTTCATTTTTATGTGATCAACCTGTAGTTTTTGTGCCCAATTTTAGTCATATTTTTCAAAATGCCATTGTGACGTTATTTTAAATGTCCATTTATTATATATAGGAAGACCATCCTCTGCCCAGAAAGAGAAGATACAGACATCTGCAGGGGACAAGGAAAAAGGGCTGTCCTGCAATGATAGAAATGAAGGAAGTTATCCGCTTCACAGACTATGAGTATGATGTATGTATAACATTGATGTATAACAAAATATACTAAGTAGCAATTCAATTGTAGAAAATGCACATTTTATTTCACATGATATAGGGAGTATATTTGATTCACAAGCCATCATGAAGGTCTCCAAGGAGCCATTCAAGCAACTGGGTAAAGTCAGGACACTTTCAGTGGTTATTGTCATTAGGTCAGTGACGAACAAAAACAAACTTACTTTTTGGGACCCTGCAATTTTGACAGCGAGCCAATGTGGATAAATATTGATTGCATTTAGGGAAAAAGTCATATAAACTACTAATAACATGTATGCCTCCGCCACCTTGAGATAATTGGTATCATATTTGTTAATTTGACACAACTCCCCCTCTAAAAAAAAAAGAGAGAAAAAAAAATGTGTCCCTTTCTCTTTGTTGACTTATTTCAGTTATATTGTTTTAGATCTGGTAGTTTTACCATTAATAAGATGATATTGATACACCTGTATGTGGTAATTTATTTGTCACAAAAGTGTTTTTATTGTCAATTTGTGACCGATTGCCTTCAATCTTGGTATGAAGTTTCAGTAGGCTGTCCTCTACCATACATTGAACATGTTTTAGTTTAACCCTAATCAGGCTGGGCTTTTTTGGCTATGCTATATCTGGGGGCAGATTCCGCCCCCTCCCTGAGATCTTGGCCATCGACGATGCAATCGTGCCGAAAATCAGCACGTGCGTCACCCACAACGTAACATACAAAACTGTATAGTCGATTGCTCCAATATGATTTCAATTCATTTTTTAATTATGCAAATTTATGCATGAAATCATAATTTTGCTCTAAATCGTTAAATAAAGCTCCAAAGCTGCTAATTTTTGGTCTAGACACTCTTTCGAGTATTTTTAGCAAATGTACTTGAAATAAAAATCCGTATCAAAATTGATTTCTTATATATTTAATTGTATTTTTAATGTTTTTATGTATTTCTGTGTTTTATTAACGTTTTGTTTTTTATTGTTTATTTGATGAAATTTCTTTGGGACACTTCTGCGATCATAAACAGCATTAGATTAATACATTTCTATCAGTAAAAGTAAAAGTAATCATACATTTATGAATTTTGGCTAAAAATACAATCACGTTTTTGAGCAATTTTGGTCCGACGTGCAAGTACGAAATGTTACGTAACCTCGGAACCGCATGACCGGACTTCGCGTATTTGGTCTCAAAAGATGTGTGAGATTTTAAAGGAAAAGTCATGAAGCGCCACATCGACTGCTTGGCGCGTTGGGGACATATCCCACGAAACATCTTGGGGTGGGGGGCGGATTCCGCCCCCCTGCCTTTTTAGGGTTAAAGCTTTTGCCTTCCATTTGGAACTAATGAAGAAAATTTTGTTTTGTTCTTGTCCTGAATAACTAATAGACTAACGACGATTCTGGGATGTCAAAGAGGGCCATATCAGACCATATTCGTGCAGATCTAAGAAATGGGGATAAGTTCAATTTTGAGCAACGGATTTACATCAGGCTACCCAGCAAGACTGATCACCAGAGTGTGCATACAATTGGAAAGGTATCTTTTGCATGCAACCACCCTAAAATATTAATTACATGTATGTATGCTTTATTGTATGTTGTTGTCTACATGAATATTATTTTGTTTAAAAACTAACACACACCAATATTTCAAATACATTTGTAGGAGATGAGTCCTGTGTGTAAAATGTCTTGTTAATGATTAGCACCTCTTGACACCTTTAAAGATAAAGGCCAGTTCTGGTCATGCGATTGCATTGTGAAAGAAACGTTGTGGAATCGATCAGAAAAGGTTGATCATCTAGCATATAAGTATTGGTGTGTACTGCAAGGTTCTGGAATCATTAAAATGATAAGAAATTTGGCCCAGTCTTGGTAAAGTTACAAGCACTGTACACAGAAAGATGTATATGGTTTTATAGAGTTTTAAGGTGGATGTATTTTTTGTGGAGTGTAATACTGCAATTTCTTATATATTTTATTATTTTTATCGGAGCGTTGGTTCCAAAAAAATTAAACCAGGACCCGATGGCAACGATCGGGATTCGGTGTGACCGATCATATCGACTCAGGCTTAACGATAATTGCTTTCTGTATGGGGCTGTTGTCCACAAAGACCCATTTTGGTATCACTTTAAATTTTAAAATTAAAATCTACCTGTACTCAATATATGTTAAAGGGATCCGGTAACTTTGTCTCAGATTCTGAAACAAAATCCTGGATTTAGCTCATGCTGCAATGATAATTATAAACCTTTAGGTCAGTCAGGAATCCCATGACTTTTACAAGCCAATCGCCTGTCTGATTATCAAGATGTTTATGATTGGAAATTGAAACCAAATGTTCGTTTTCATACGGTTTTCATAACACTACAGTCTATTGGGGAAAACGGGTATGGTAAAACCGGTCACTCAAAGATTTTTACTTTTTTTAGGCATTTCTTGATCATTTTGAAGCGCAATTTTTTTAGGGCTTCGATATTACACCATATCACAGACACTGAAAGCACGTAGGGCCGTGCATCTCAGATTAAACATTGTTAAACGATGCCTTTAACTGTTTTACTGACCCAACAGACATGTACATGTATACATTGGTGCAATCGCTCCATGCATTATCTTGTCAAGGGGGGATCCACCTTTGGTTTATAGCCGTTTAGTCTACAACCAGTTCGTCTACTACCCAATTGGTCTATTCCCATATGGTCTACTATCCACATGGTCTAATAATCATTTAATCATCAAATCAATAATGATAATCATCAAAATGATTATTGCACCTTATGGATGGTAGATGAAATGGGCATATGACAAACTGGGAAATAGACTAACTGGTTATTAGTCTAAATGAACAATAGACTGAATGGGTAGTAGACTAATTGGAGATAAGACCAAATAACTATTAGCCTAAATGGTCATTAGACCAAACGATAAGTAGACGAAATGATTTTGAGACCAAGTGGGTAGTAGCCAGGCTGGGTGTAGACCATATGGGAATAGACTAATTGGGTAGTTGACGAACTGGTTGTAGACCAAACGGCAATTCATTCACCTTTTTGACATTCTTTTCTTCTATTGGTCAGGAGGTGAGGAAAGAGATACGTGTTTGTATCAAGCTCCCGAAGGATGAAGACCATGAGAAGCATGAGCTAGTCGAGGTTGGTACAGTACGTCAAACCTGCTTTAGTGACCACCTGTCTACAAAGACCACATTTTTTGTTTCCCTTGAAAAGGGTTTCTCATTGAAACATGTACTAAAGTGAACCTGTACATAAAGACCACCTGCCTATAAAGACCACTTTTCTTGTCTCCCTTGTGTGGTCTTTATATACAGGTTTCACGGTATCAAGTTTATGTCGGATCAGACCAGAAGAGTGTTATCTTAAAATGTAGTATTTTATTATTTCTGGGTGAATTGCTCTTATATATATATATATATATATGTATGTATATTTTATTTTCTGATATGGTGCAATGTATGTTAAAGTGTACCAATTGATGGAAATATGATTTTCAGCAGAAAGGTATTTACCCTTTGTGGAAATTGTGTTAAATATGAGACCAGGCACTACTATCAAAATCAATCTCAAAGAACTTTACCGCTCATTTCATGGGCTAATGATGAAAAAGTATGAAGATGATAAATAATAACATTAAAGATAAACTTGAGTTCTGGTAAATATAGAAAATAAATTCTCACAGAATGCAACGAAACTTACACTGAATGTTCAAGATTACAAATAAATGACACGTGCCAAACAATTTTGGTTGAAAATGTATAGTGGCTGAGTTATGGCTGAGTAATGAGCATAGAAAGAATCAAAAGTTCAAAAGTAAAGCTCCTTTTAAAAGATACTGTATTACCGGTAACTATTCAACCATTTTGTTGCAAGGTATTGTAAAATGTAACGTTTGATTTGATTTCCAATTTTGTCAGGAACCGAAGAAGAAACGGAAGAAGATGTACAAGTACCACCCTAGCTCCCCCACGGCTACTCTCGATGACATCAAGAAGGCCTACAAGGTTGTTCAGGACAGCAACCTCTGCGTGCGAACTCCCATGATGCATCACGCTCAAGACTGGTTGAGGTTGGACGTTGAGTGTGATCTGAGTCTCAAGCTTGAAAACATGCAGAAAACAGGTAAGCTTCCAAGTCAATTTCTCTACTGTATTTCTTAATAATACAATCTATCCATCTCTTCCTGGGTCTTTCTTTCTTTTTCCTCTCTTTCATCTTTCTCTCTGCTGCCCATCTAATCAGTTCATCTTCATCTTTCCTCCTCACGTGTCCATACCATCTCACTCTGCTCTCTCTCTCTCATCTTCTCCCTTATCCCTGTCACTTTTACTTCCTTACCCTCTTCCTCACTTATTAATGTAAATCTATTGATATTAATATTTGTTATCAGGCTCATTCAAGGTGAGAGGACTAGCCAATCAACTGGCTCGCATTCCCAACTACATGGCCAAAAGACAACTGGAACTAGTAACCATGTCAGCAGGGAATTATGGGAAGGCGTTCTCGTTTGCTCTTCAGGAGCTGGGTTTTAAGGCCAGGGTGCTCATGCCTGATACAGCCCCACAGAACAGGGAGGATATCATGAGGGTAGGTACATGGAGTAACAGATTTAGGACAACTGTCCCCTGGACTATTAACCCTTTCAGGACTGATTTTCATGATTAGGGCAATGTAAGCGGTGCAACAATGAATTTTTGCAAGTTTAAGATTTTCACCGTGCAAATCCCTGCAATACTCTTTGATGCCACAAAATTTGTGTACAATATGCAAAAGTTTTGTAAAGATCTGATTTTGCAGTTATTTTTTTCTTCTTCAGGGTTATGAAGCTGAAGTTGAGAGACTACCCTGCGATGAGCTTCAGCCCACTGTTGACCGCTATGTATCCGAAGAGGGCATGCTTTATCTTCATCCCTTTGATGATATTCATTTGATATGTGGTCACGGAAGGTAATTATCTATTGAGCAGTTTTAAAGTGTACTGATCACCAAAACAGATTTTGTTTGTTATTTTAAGGGTTCCTTGTGGCTGTACCATATTCAAAATATGAGCTTCAAAGTCATGTACTTCTAGAAAGAGGTACCCGGTATTGCACTTTTAAATATACAACTGATGAACAAGGCAAACAAAAATCTTCTAAGTAGCCTGCATGAAGGTATATTGGAGATGCATTAACGTTCATCTTGTTGCGTGATATCTCATTTTTGCATACAGCACAGGTTTAGAGATTCTTGAAGAAGTGCCTGACCCCGATGTTATCCTTGTATGCTGTGGGGGAGGAGGTTTACTGGCTGGAATAGCCACTGCTGTTAAACTCTCAGGCAAATCTCATACAAGGATCTACGGAGTTGAACCGGAGCAAGGTAAGACTTTTTGAGGTCACTGGCTTTGAACATGGTTGGTCCTCGTACAAAGGCTTTGGCGACAAATGCGAGGATCTTGCTATTTATCAAATCGATCAAAGAAATCAGATAAAATGTTTTCAGATTCTCACTTCGAAATCGAAATTTTAGCCTCTAAAAACTAAATCAAATTCACTTTTAGATTTAAAGCTGAATTTTACATAATGTTGTAATTCTGTCCTGAAGCTCACTGTGAAATCATATAAATTAAAAGAAAATTCTTTGAAGCTTACCTAAACTATTGACATTAAACCTAATTCTTTAATGATTCTTTTCCTTTTTCTCTTTCAGCCTGTCTTATGTATTTGAGCAAGCAGTTAGGCAAGGTTGTGAAAAATCCTTCGGTTCATTCCATCGCATCAGGATTAGCACCACCTTATGCAGGTAAGTTTGACCCTTCAATTGACCTGTATATTTGCATTTAAAAGTCATTGGATTCTATTGCTAATCTGCACGTAACAGTGCACACACTCTGTTCCCTATGGAGTAGTCCGGCCAGGTCCCATTTTACGAGCGCTCAAATGCCAATACAACCCCATTAATATTCGCATCCTACAGGTACTTATTTTACACCTGGGTGAACACCTAGTGCGGCGACGGACTCGAACCGTGAACTTTATGATCAAGAGTTCGGCAACGTATCCACTAGACCATAACACCTTTACATAACCTCTACTCTTCTTCCATTCAGGGAAAAGCCAGGGAATTTAAGAAAACCACTTAAATCACGGTAAAATCCGGAATTTGATTTACTAGCTCATATATAACTTAGTCAATCTTTTATATTTTGTCTCGTGTCTCATACAAATCCCCAAAGTTTCATGTTGCAAAATTTTATGGATGTACAGTACCTTTAAAACTAACACTTCTTTCTTTCACAATCATCAGGTAACAATGCTTATCGACATGTCGCCAAGTACGTAGATGACATCCTGTTATTAAGCGAGGCGGAGATCGTCGCCTCCGTCTCCCGTCTTTACCACGCTGGTCTGGTGGTGGAGCCAGCAGGGGCTGCAGCCTTTGGAGCGCTTCTCTTTGATAAGGTGCCTGACATCAAGGGCAAGAAGGTGGTTGTGGTGATCACCGGGGGCAACGTTACTCCGCAAGAACTTTGCAACATTGTGCAGACATCGTCGTGACAGGATCCATTCAAGGGCATAGGTTGCAATAAGCAGTATGGACATTTGAAGATAGCGTTTTCCATTCCTGATGATTTTTCAGTTTTGTTTGGATAACATCATGACAGGTTCTGTACTGTGATGAAGCTTGCAATAAACAGCGTGGACCTGCAAAGACGACATTTTCCATTTCTGATGAACTTTCAATGTCATTTGGATAACGTTGTGACAGGATCTTTGCGTTGATGCAGATTGCACTAAACAGTGTGGATAGAGAATACAGTATATTTCAGTTCCTGATAAACTGTGCAACATTGTTAATACTTTAGTGTGACAGGATCTCACAATGATACAGATTTTAGCAAACAATGTGGACCTAAAGTGACTGCGTGTTTTAGTTCTTGAAGAAATTTTGTTCAGACAACAGCATGACAGAATCGTCCATTGAAGAAGATTGCAATAAACAGCAGTGTTTTGAGTGCCAGAGTTTTTCAACCAGGGTGCTGCAGGACATCTCGAGGGGTACTGCGAGAGATATTAGTTACAGATCTTTTTATGCTCCATTATGAAATTAACATCAATATAGTGAAAAAAGTATATATGAGAAATCGCTACCGAGATAAAGAGATAACATTTTCATGAAATACAATGTACATCTTATATTTACTTTTTTTTCTCTCGCAAATTTTAGAAACAAAATGTGTCCGTACATGTGTACCAGAGAGACCGAAAAGGATTCTTCTGTCATGAATTAGGGGTTAGGGTGAAGCAAAACTTTTTATTTCTCTAAACGGTGCTGTGATTAAAAAGGTTGAAAAACTCTGCCTTTTGATCTCGGCAGTACTATTTTCTTAAATGATATGAAAGTATAAATATTGATAAGAGGTCAACTATTTATCATTTCATGGGCAGTTCTTACCCAAGCCTCAGGTTCCCTTTCATTTTCAAATAATGAAAAGGAATGTGATAGCATTCAAAGAAAATAAGGGTAAAATCCTCAAATTGGCATAAGTTACTAGTAGTCCTCTTCATGGGCAAGTTTTTAATTCTCCATTTTTTGTCTCGCCTGCGTAGCAAAAAGTGAGACATAGGCGCCGCTTTTCCGGTGGCGGCGGCGACGGCGACGGCGGCGTCAACATCAAAAACTTAACCAAGGTTAAGTTTTTGAATTTTGAATATAATTTTGAAAGTATAAGTTCTTATTCAATGAAACTTGGACTAAAGGGTTATCAAGTATCCCCAATCGTGTGAGTAGAATTTCAGGTCACAAAGTCAAGGTCAAAGGTCATTTCAGGTCAACAAACTTAGACTATGTTGTGGCATCATCATCAAAAACTTAACCTGAGGTTAAGTTTTTGAATTTTTAATATAATTTTGAAAGTATAAGTTATTATTCAATGAAACTTGGACTAAAGGGTTATCAAGTATCCCCAATCATGTGAGTAGAATTTCAGGTCACTAAGTCAAGGTCAAAGGTCATTTCTGGTCATCAAACTTAGATGATGTTGTGGCATCAGGTTAAGATTTTGATTTTTTATTGTAATTTTGAAAGTATACATTCCTATTCCATGAAACTTGAACATAAGGGTTATCAAGTATCACCAATCATGTGATTAGTCTTTTAGGTGACAAAGTCAAGGTCAAATGTCATTTCAGGTCTGCAAACTTAGACTATGTTGTGGCATCAACATCAAGATTTTGAATTTTAGCATAATTTCAAAAGTGTTTGTTCAAATTCCATGAAACTTGTACCCAAGGGTTATCAAGTATCACAAATCATATGACACAAATTCCAGGTCACAAAGTCAAGGTCAAAGGTCATTTTAGGTCAGTAGACTTGGATTATATTTTTCACAACTTAAGAGAAGGTTGAGTTCTGGGAAGAGGTGAAAATAATTTGTGAGCGTTATTCATTGTTATTATGCAAGTGTGGAAGAACATTAGATAAAACATGTTCCCTGAAAAGCATGGCTCTTCAAATGCCTTCATATTCTAAATATGGCATGTAACAGCATAAAAATCGGGACAGATTTTTATGCCACATGTTCGTGTAGGCCCATATACATCTTTCTTTGTACAGTGCTTGTAGCTTTACTAAGACTGGGCCAAATTTCTTATCATTTTGATGATTCCAGAACCTTGCAGTACACACCAATACTTATATGCTAAACGATCAACCTTTTCTGATCGATTCCACATCGTTTCTTTCACAATGCAATCGCATGACCAGAACTCAACTTTATCTTTAATATGACAATTAATAAATCAATTTTTGTTATTTGTCATATTTCATGAAAGTTATCAATCTTGTTACAAACAATAGTAAATAATACTTCTGATGATTCTTGGTCAATATTCAGTTCAAAATGCTGATTAGTTTCAGAGGATTTCCTTTTTTGGAGGCCTGCTAATGGGCCACCCTGCCTATAAATAATGTCCCTACCTCAATTTTTCATCATATCGAATTGCGTAATGCAGGCGAGACTGCCGAGAGCGTTTCCCTTGTTGTGGATATATATTATATATATATATATATATATATATATATATATATATATAGACGTGAAGAAAAAATGGTCTAGGAACGTGAGGCGTAGCTGTACTTTACAATTTTATTACGAGCTTTGTGAGGCCTTCTTCAGGTTCTTGCTTGTGTGTTGGGCGTTGTGTGTTTATTCAGTTGATGTGATGTATGATCAACTGAATAAACACACCAACCTAGAAGCTTCGCGAATAAAATTGTAAAGTACAGCTACGTCTCACGTTCCTAGACCATTTTTTCTTCACGTCTACATATTCTGGAACACCCGTTGTCATGTCAGAGTTGAGAATTCTCGCACTTTTATATATATATATATATATACAGTGACAGTGTATATATATATATATATATATATATATATACAGTGACAGTGTATATATATATTATAACAAGAGAGGAATGACTGCTTTGTGTATGTATGTGTTTTACTGAGATATGTATGAACAAGAATACTTTATTTCAATAAAACAAGTTTTCTTAATGCTTGTGAGTGTATGTTGTGATTTATATAGGCCAACTGATAAATAATTTTCAGAATACAGTGTATACTATTTTTTTAATGAAACAGTTTTATTTACAAAGTTAACATAAATGAAACACAATTATAAACCCAATATCAATTATTCAGTATATACTAGTATTGCAAACTTCATTATGTTACTTACCATTAGGCCTACTCACTATAAAATTGGGGGGGGGGGGTCAGGGTGAAGCGGTGTGTCTATCCCCTTCCCTCCTGATTAACAAAAAAGAAAAGATGGAAGACAAAGAAGAAGAAAAAAAAAATTATCATATTTAGGGGTAAAACACCCTGTGCTGCTCCCTTTCTCGTAGGCCCTTCTTGGACCTTTGGAGGAAACAAATAAAGAAAAGTTTTATATTTTTAATTACTAGCCCCAGCGAGTGAGAAAGTAGGGGAGGGAGAGAGAAGGTAGGGAAGAGAGAGAGCATGGGGGGAGCAGAAAGAACAATGCTCATGGCAAAAACTATTGTCCAGGAAGGCATTTCGCCACACGACCTACCTCTCACCATCCTCGCAGCCAATCCCTGAGCCGCCACCGCTATAGTCAATGCACATGCACAATACAAACCAATACATTCAAACACAGCATTGAAGACAATCTAACTGTACTATTTTAGCACATTATTCTTCAATTTAGAATGTTTAAATTGCAACATATTTTCTTCACATCAATAAAGCAGGTTTTAAAGACGTATCAGAAATGTGTGCGAAACTGGACAGAAGTAGACTAGTTCAACTTGTGAAAACACTCATGAACATGCATAGCGCTGGGCACTTATTAAAGGGCAATTAAATCAAAAGTAACAAGGGTGAAGGGGCAGTTATCAGAGGTGAAAAGTGGCATTTATAAAAAGGGGAAGGAGTTCTTATTTGAAAGGGAAATGTACAGAATGGGAACGGGAACTTATCAAAAGGGAAAAGGGGCACTTGTCAAAGTGAAAAGGGAACTTATCAGAGCTTAAAGGGGTATTTCTCATACCTAAAAAGGGGCACTCATCCGAGACCAAAAGGGGCACTTCTTGGTAGTTAAAAATGCACTTATCAAAGTTGGGAAGGGGCACTTATCAGAGGTGAAAATGGGCATTTATAAGAAAGAGGAACTGATATTTATTAGAAAGGGAAAATGGGTACTTATTGCAAAAGGACAAGGGGCACTTATCAAAGTGAAAGGGGCACTTCTTGCACCTGAAAAGGGGGCACTTTTAAGAAGGGAAAGGGGTCATTTATTACAAAGGAAAAGTGACACCTATTAGATCAGAATAGGGAAACTTATCAGAAGTGAAAAGGGGGCATTTGTGAAATGTGGAAAGGAGCGGTTACTAGAAAAAAGGGGCCCTCATCAAAGTTGAAAAGGTGTACTTTTGAAAAAGGGGAAGAGGCACTAATACAAAAAAGCTTGAAAAAGTATGTGTAGGGGGTAGGGCCTCCCTCTCTCTCTCACTTGCTTTTTTTTTTGGGGGGGAGTAGAACTAGCTATAAATGAGAAAGAAATCTCCTCTTTTGTATTCTCCAAAGGGTCCTTCGGAGGAAACAAAAACAAAAAACAAAATTTAGGGAGAGGGGGAGTGGCACAGGGTGTTTTTACCCCCAAATATGATAAACCTTTGTTTTTCTTGCTTTTTAAAAAATATGACATTATACTGTTATAAAACCTTTCAGATAAAAATTTATTTATCATTTTGGCATTCAATATTGTAGAAGACATGTTTTTACCCATTCCTAATAACACTACGCTAACACTACCAGTAAATCACAACATACACTCTAAAGCATGAATAAAACTTGTTTTATTGTAATAAAATGTTTACATACTTGTTCATACATATCTCAGTAAAACATTTAATAATAATAATTTGGATTTATATCGCGCTTAATACGGTATATCGTCTCTAAGCGCTTTACAAATATTATTATCCCGGTCATAGGATTCATTCACGCACAATGTGCACTATCTCCACTCCCTGGGGAGTATTCCTACCATATGGTCACCGTGAGGGCAGAGGCAATTACTAACACAAATGCTTTCGTCATCCTACCGGGTCCCCATTTCTCTCTTGGGGATAGAGTGGCAAATGTAGATTGCCAAAGGATATTAGTGCCGTGTCGGGGATCGAACCACGACCTTTGAATTTCAAGTCAAGTGCTTAAACCACTTGACTACGACACTCTTATACACAAAGCAGTTATTCCTCACTTGTGTTAGAACGCCTATTACACACAAGGACAAGTTACCGTATTGAGAGTACGCATCGGTTTGCGAAAAATAGAGTACGTTTGTGAAAGTCTAAAGCCAAAAATTTACAGCATATTTAGTTCCAGTTTATTAAAGTAAAAAAGTACTCTTTTTTTTTTGCTTCTCTCTCTGAAGGTATTGCATCTCTGCGATATAACTTAACCCTTGTTTGTTTGTGTGAATGTTTTGTATTTTGTTTATACATGTATCATGTTAACATTTATTTCGTAACCTTGACTGTTATATGTACTTTTGAAATTTATGCGAATAAAGAACATGAAATGAAATGAAATGAAATGTGATTTTCTTGAACAGACACAAAACTGGGGGACATTTCTTGACTCCACTAACGATCATGTGTTAATACTATCTTTGAATATGAAGTGACACTAAAGGGATATTGGTGATAATAAATGAAAGAAATGTCTGGGCAGCTTTACAAGATGACTTCTTTGTCTTCTTGTCAATATGTACTACCTTCATTTCATTTAGAATGTGTAGTTGACTGAGATCATGGTTTGCATAAGGCACTGAAAAACGCTGTCATAGTTTCTTGAAATCTTCTTTCAACAATGTACTGATTCCATCATAATGTTGTTTGAACGATGTCACACATTTGATCAAGAACAATTAAAAAAAAGTTATTTTAGGTCCACATTGTTTTCTAAACTGTCACACTAATGTATTAACAATGTTGCACAGTTCATCAGGGATTGAAAAATGCCGTCTTCTCTATCTACACTGTTTAGTGCAATATGCATCATTGCAAAGATCCTGTCACAACACTGTCCACACTAAATCAAAGGTTCACCAGGAATTTAAAATGTTGTCTTTGCATGTCCACACTGTTTATTGCAACCTTCATCACTGTGCAGATCCTGTGATGATGTCTTAGCGATGTTGCAGTTCATTGGTAACTGAGACAAGCGTGGTCATTGCTGGTCTAAATTGTTTCTTCCAACCCTCGTCATAGTATTGATCCTGTCCCGACGTTGTCTGCACAATGTTGCAAAGTTCTTGCGGAGTAACGTTGCCCCCAGTGATCACCACAACCACCTTCTTTCCCTTGATGTCGGGCACCTTATCAAAGAGAAGCGCTCCAAAGGCTGCAGCCCCTGCTGGCTCCACCACCAGGCCAGCGTGGTAAAGATGGGAGACGGAGGCGATGATCTCCGCCTCGCTTAATAACAGGATGTCATCTACTTGGCGACGTGTCGATAAGCATTGTTACCTGTTGATTGTGAAAGAAAGAAGTGTTAGTTTTAACGGTACTATACATCCATAAACTTTTGCAACATGAAACATTTGAGATTTGTACAAGACACAAGACAAAATATAAAAGACTGACAATGTTATATTTGACTTAGGAAAAATTCTACTTGTGCGTCTTCGACTTGTGCAGAGTTAACTATCTTTTTGACCCATGACCTTTGACCTTCAAATGCAAATCTAAAGGTTAAATCGAGGAGTCAACCTTACCTGCAAAAGGTGGTGCTAATCCAGAGGCAATAGAATGAACCGAAGGATTTTTCACAACCTTGCCTAACTGCTTGCTCATATACATAAGACAGGCTGAAAGAGAAAAAGGAAAAAAATTATTAAAAGAATTAGGTTTAGTGTCAATTTTATAATTGAAGTAAGCTTTAAAGATTTGTCTTTAATTTATCTGATTCAGGAAACGCTTCTGGACAGAAATACAAAATTATGTAAACTTCAGCTTAAAATAGAAAAAAAGTAAATTCAATGTAGTTTAAAGAGGCTTAACTTTTAATTTTAAGGTGAAAATCTGAAAATATTTCATTTGATTTCTTTTATTATATTTGATAAAATAGCAGGATGCTAAAATTTGGCGCCAAAGCCTACGCACGAGGGCAACCTTAGAATTGTTCAAAGCCAGTGACCTCAAAAAGTTTATCTTACCTTGCTCGGGTTCCACCCCGTAGATCCTTGTATGAGATTTGCCTGAGAGTTTAACAGCAGTGGCTATTCCAGCCAGTAAACCTCCTCCCCCGCAGCATACGAGGATGATATCGGGGTCAGGCACTTCTTCAAGAATCTCTAAACCTGTGCTGAAAGCAAAAATAAGGTATCAGGAAACAAGATGAACATGACTGCATTTCAAAAATACAGTGAAATCTGTCTACAAAGACCACCCAAGGGAGACAAGAAAAGTATAGGCAGGTGGTCTTTATGTACAGGTTCCTTTAGTGCATGTTTCAATGAGAAACCATTTTCAAGGGAAACAAAAAATGTGGTCTTTGTAGACAGGTGGTCACTAAAGCAGGTTTGACTGTACCTTCATCCAGACTACTTATAATATTTTTGGTTGTCTTGTTTATCTGTAGTGTATTTGAATACATGACTGTCCATGACTTTGAAGCTCATATTTTTAATAAAGTACAGCCATATGGAACCCTTAAAATTCCAAACAATTTTGGGGTGATTGGTACACTTTGAAACTGCTCAATGGATAGTATCATTACAATAAAATTTTGAATAAATAATTACCTTCCGTGACCGCATATCAAATTTATATCATCAAAGGGATGTAGATAGTGCATACCCTCTTCGGATACATAGCGGTCAACAGTGGGCTGAAGCTCATCGCAGGGTAGTCTCTCAACTTCAGCTCCATAACCCTGAAGAAGAAAAAAATAACTGCAAAATCAGAACTTTACAAAACTTTTGCATATTGTACACAAATGCCAGCAAGAAACTTTCATGAATTCTCAAAAATCAGTGTTGAATTGCTTATAATTTATTTCTATTTTGTGGCATCAAAGAGCATTGCAGGGATTTGCACGATGAAAATCTCAAACTTGCAAAAATTAATTGTTGCATTGCTTACATTGCCCTAATCATGAAAATCAGTCCTGAAAGGGTTAATAGTCCAGGGGACAGTTGTCCTAAAATCTGTTACTCCATGTACCTACCTTCATGATATCCTCTCTGTTCTGTGGGGCTGTATCAGGCATGAGCACCCTTGCCTTATAACCCAGCTCCTGAAGAGCAAACGAGAACGCCTTCCCATAATTCCCTGCTGACATGGTTACTAGTTCCAGTTGTCTTTTGGCCATGTATTCTGGAATGCGAGCCAGTTGATTGGCTAGTCCTCTCACCTTGAATGAACCTGGTAACAAATATTCATATCAAAAGATTTACATTAATAGTGAGGAAGTATGTATTTAAAGGAAGTAAAAGTAACAGGGATAAGGGAGAAGATGAGAGAGAGAGAGAGAGCAGGGTGAGATGGTATGGACACATGAAGGAGAAAGATGAAGATGAACTGATTAGATGGGTAGCAGAGAGAAAGGAGAAAGGAAGGAAAAAGAATGAAAGACCTGGGAAGAGATGAATAGATTGTATAATTAAGAAATACGGTAGAGAAATTGACTTGGAAACTCACCTGTTTTCTGCATGTTTTCAAGCTTGAGACTCAGATCACACCCAACGTCCAGCCTCAACCAATCTTGAGCATGATGCATCATGGGAGTTCGCACGCAGAGGTTGCTGTCCTGAACGACCTTGTAGGCCTTCTTGATGTCTTCGAGAGTAGCCTTGGGGCAGTTTTGGTTGTACTTGAACATCTTCTTCCGTTTCTTCTTCGGTTCCTGGCCAGATTGAAATCAAATCAAACATTACACTTCACAATACCTTGTAAGAAATACAAGTGCAATTCTTGCAACCACGGGGTTGAATAGTTAAGATCTTTTAAAGAGCTTTACTTTTGATACTCACTCCCTTATATACATTCATTTTTCATTAATGTTTTCATATTTTACATGTACTATTATCATATTCAATTCTGCACTTTATGCATTGTTTTATTATATTGATGAGAAAAATGCATAAATCTGGAAAAAATTTATGGCATCAAAATTTGGTCAGTGGGAATCTACTTCTCAACAAATTTTAGAATATGAGGGTGTAACATGACCAATCCTTTTCATGTGACATAACGCTGCTGGGGCGACAAAACCTCGTACCTCAACAAAAGTTAAATGTTCAGGAGAGTAAAATATATGGCTGCCATAACACTGTATCCAATGGGATAGGCTTCCCTTTGACTTGGTGTAGTGGCTTCATTTTTGGAGAGAGCTGGGATTAGGATAGGTCATCACTTGACGGATCATCTAGTCATTAAAATAAAAAAAGTGATTTTCCCCACATTTTGAGATACAAGGTCTTGTCACCCCAGCGACGATAACTGATATGATGTTCTTCTCAAAAGGAAACATAAAAAGGAGAAATCCTTCCTCAAATCATTTTTCTTCTCCAACTTTACATACAGACAAAATAAAATAATACGTTTAAAGATAACACCCTTCTGTTTGTGACCTGAAATAAACTAGATACTAACCTCAACTAGCTCATGCTTCTCATGGTCTTCATCCTTCGGAAGCTTGATATAAACACGTATCTCTTTCCTCAGCTCCTCCCCCTCTAGCAGCTTGGTTCGGACAAGCTCCCTAACTTCTCGGCACTTTTTCGGTGTAAATTCGTCCGCCTAGACCAGATGAACAAAAGAAAAGAGTGTCAAAAAGGTGGATCTACCCTTGACAAGTTAATGCATGGAGCAATTGCCACCAATGTGTATCTGTTGGGTCAGTAAAACAGTTAATGTATTGAGTACAGGTAGAAATTTGAAATTCAAATCAGATTTAATTGCTAATCTGCACATGATAGTGCTCACGTGCTCACAAATATAGATTAATGCCTTGCCAAATAAAGGATATTAGTGCCCCAGCGGGACTTGAACCGTGAACCATGTGATCCAAAGCTTGGCGACACTAGACCACGACACCTTTACATTGGAATAAGGTTAGGGTTAGGAGAAGGATCAGAGTTAAGGTTAATTTTTGGATTAGGGTTAAGGTTAGGATTACATCCTACATGTACATGAAGGGACATGGTTAGGATTAGGGTTACTTGTGAGATGGGGATTAGAAAAGTTGTTACAAGGTCCTGGTAATACCCTAGTGTTAGGGTAGGGTAGATTCTAGGATAAGGTTATGGGTTAGGGTAAATGTTTGGGTTTCTGGTGGAGTCAAGATCCGCCCTAAGGTCACTGCTACAGCTAATGGATTAGGATTAGGATAAGAGTTACACCCGACATGTAAGGTCAGGGTTAGGCCAAGGGTTACTTGTGAGAGGATTAAAAAAGTTGTTCCAAGGTCCGGGTAAAGCCCTAGAGTTAGGGTAGGGTAGGGGTAGAGTTAGGATAAGGATCAGGATAAGCCTTAATCTTTGGGTTAGGTGTGGGATCAAGACTACGCCCTAGGGTCACTGTTAGAGCTAATGGATTAGGATTAGGATTAGGATTAGAGTTACACCCTACAGTGTTACTTGTTGGATAGGGTTCTCAAATAGGATTAGTATTACTTGTGTGGTGAGGTACATGTATTCTGCACTTTTTCCCACATGTGACCAGAATTCATTATGTTCTTACCTTGAAGTCCGGGAAACGCACGACTTTCTTCATCGCAAGCATGGCAGGGCAGCAAACCTTTTTAGTACCAACTCTGTTTCTCCTCTTCGGGAGTGGGATTCCTTCCTCTAAAAATCTCTACAAAAACAAGACAAAGATTACAAATTAAGCTGAGTATTAAATTACATATTTGGCTTGGGAAAATATTTCACTTAGAATATATCTTGGCTCAGTAATATAGTGTTAATTAACATAAGTTACTTACAAGGTATGTTCATTCATGGCCTTTCTAGAGTTCATGATATTCATGAAAATAAGACCATACTGCCAACCTCCAAAAGCAAAAAAATAGGAACGTATGAAGGCAAAATTATGAATATTATGTTTTTTGTACATCTTTACACAGACAATTTTAGAAGAAGAGAGAATTAGAAACGACATGAAAGTGGTAGTTTGGACAGACATCTGTTTGTCTGATCTGGTGGGTGTTTCACAAAGACTAAGATCAACTTTAAGTTGGACTTAACTATGGCAGGCCATTCATGCCACTGGTTGCTCTCACCATTGGTCTCTCAATTATGATCTTTAGATAATATTTTTTCCTTCAATAATGAACCATCAAAAAAGGTAAATTCTGTAGATTTGTGACCATGATTTGTATTTTGTATGTCCCTTGAGAGACCTATGCCAGTAAATAGTGAGAGCAAACAGTGGCATAAACGGCCTGCCATAGTTATAGTCCAACTTAAGTCGATCTAAGTCTTTGGGAAACACTCCCCTGGACTTTTTTTGTAGTAATTTGCATTCTTTATGACCTTGGCTAATGGTCTCTTTTTGATCTGGCACTTTAGAATAGAGTAAGCTTTGGACATGTTTTCAGAATGCCATCAACAAGACCCCCCGAGGATCTCCCTAGACTGGAAGCTAGAAGGTGAAACAAAGCATGTGGACGTCCATTAACAACATGGCAGAGGACGGTTTTGAAGGATCTAGAAGCAGTGGACCTGAGCTGGGAAGATGCCAGATCTCTTGCAAAAGGAGGAAGTGTGGCGCGATCGGATTGTCGTCTGGCTTTTGTCATGCACGTGGGTTCGAGACAAAATGCAAAACAAGGGAAACGCTCTCGGTGGTCTCGCCTGCATTACGCAATTCGTTATGATGAAAAACTGAGGTTGGGACATTATTTATATTTAAAGAGTGCAGAGGGTGGAGAACTTTTGTTGGAATAGAATGTTGGAAGTCTAAGTAGGTGCAAGGCCTGGACAAGTGGACACATAAGCAAAGGAATATTGTTTACCTTTTGCTCTTTCATTACTCTTTTAGTCCTTTGCTTCTCTCTGGAATGCCTGTCCTTGCCGTATTTACACGAACACATGAACCGGGACACACTGCAGAATGGTACTCCATCATTAGGGATCACTGTATCTTTCCATATCGTATCTGTGAAACGAACCCTGTATGGCACGACTGGGGAAAAAATAACAATATTTTGATTATTTTCACATCAATAAAGTTGATAAACTGCATACACAATGTTTATCTGAATTTGAATAGTTTCTTGCAAATACATGCATTTTTAAAAAGAGGTGTTTTTCTTTTCCTACGTATACCCTGTTCAGATGTGATGTCCTAAACCATCTAGAAAAAACAGAAAACAGCTACGAAAGAATGCGAACACTATTGTACGCCGCAAATCAACGGATGTTTTTTCGAAGGAAATATACAAATTAAAGAGTGATTGTCGTCACATTGTCTGTAAGCAAGCCTCCCCTTCTGTTCTCCGTGCAGGCTGGAATTCAGGGGAAAACACTCTGTCCCTCGGATAGAACAATAATTTCAGGCCCAGTATGCAAGAGAGTCACATCATACGCACATACATATAGGGTGTGAACCCAGTGTTTAGTTTGCCTGCTTTCACAGCTGGTTATCTACATACAGACTTTTGGGATACCGGGGTTAGGCTGAATAGCACTTTGAGTATTTTAAGGAGAAGAATCATGGTTAAACATGCCGGCTTACATGTAAGAGGCTTGTATCACTCTCTGAAACTATTCAATGATTTTTTTTTCTTTCTTTTTCTTGATTGATTGCTTCATTTCATTTCATTTTCAAGTCCTGTTTTCCCTTTAAAATTATTGTTTTTGTATTTCCATGTTGTGGTACTATATGAACAACACCAATAGTTCATTGATGTGCGTAATGAGGCCGCGATTGGCGGAGGAATACCAGAATAAATAAAGCACTTTCAAGATGGCCACTTATACATGAACATTGTCTACAATGATCTCTTATTTATCTGTACATCTGATCATTCAACAATCTGTTTCATGCAATTACAGAAAGACATTATCCCTTACCTAATTCTTGACCTTCTGTTTGACCTTCTATATGATTTTCTGTTTGGTCGTCTCCACTCTCTTCTTCCTTTGCCTCTGCTTTAGAACTTTTCTTAGACTTTTTTTTAACGATGACAAGGTCAGTATCATCCTTGCCGTCTGCGCTTCTCCATGGTCCTGTTTTCCACTCTGTGACGAATTTCATCCCAGTCTCGAATTCATACGATTCCCGGATGCCTTCCGCTGCTTCTGTGGAGGGCACCCATCCCACCAGTCCATCCTCGCTGAGTGAGGTCCACGTTTCCATCAGTTTATATTCTCTATTGATTCCTGTCATGGTGGAATGCTACAGGCAGCACAGGGAGATAACTGTATTGGGAAATAAAAGAAAATATCCTCCGGTCAGTCTGGTGACAATGCCAAAATTTAAGTCTTTACATCGAAAACCCTTTAATCACCGTGATCTAATGTAGGCTAATCTAATGATCCTGGTAAAGAGACTATTATAAGTAAAGGTCTGTCTACCTAGTACCTGACACTGACAGCTTGTTTTGTTCATTTAAAATTTGCTCAAAGTAGATTGACAAAAAAAGGTTGATTTTGTATTGCCAATTTGATGTTGACTTTACAACAATTGCGATTAGATCTAGTGTAAATTGATGGTGATATCATATTTCATAAATCGTCAGAGACTAAGTCTAAACCCGTACATGCAGTAATAAAATTAAAAGCTACCGGTAGTTGATTTCATTTTTAAGGAAAAGAGTCAAAACTTAGACTAGACAGAAGAGGGAGGCCTCTTAACGTCTTACGAAATAAGATTATTGAATATTAATAAGAAGACAAAATCCAATTTTTGGAAGCTGTATTCCAGAATTATTTTCACTTCCCATTGAAATTACGGAAGTAATTTTTTTAACCAAAAAAACGATAACTCCCTGTTTAATTAGATCTAGATTTAGATTCTACTTTCTAGTCTTGTCTAGACTATTAAGTAAATAATAAGTGTATGTGTAGAAAGATCGATACTTTCATAGGCATAGCTGGAGGATTTCTTGTCCTTTTTTGCCAACAAATGAGTAATCACATGTGATGGCGCTGCCCATCGACAGTTATGACAGAGAAAAGATATCATGATCATGGTCATGACTCATGCCTGGAATCTGGATATGATTATTGATTGTCTTTGCCTTTGGGAGCATTTATTGTTTTGCCCAATTTTGCCTAGAATCAATATCAGCCTTTTTCAAATGCTGTAGATATGGGCATATTGTAATGCCAAAAAAAGTGCATTTTGAATGTGACATAGGGTCTACAGCCAGAATCACGTTTCTGAGAGATGATATACGCAACCACACATATTACAAATGCAAATCGGACCTTCCCAGGCTAATCTGCTCCCCGGGTCAAACGGCGCAAAGCAGCTGCGCAGAGCAGAGACAAGGCCTTTATTTCGAATCGTGAAGAGTCGATAAACGCGACATCCCACAAAACACGTTCGTAACTTCGTATAGTGGGGTTCGATATGTACATATGTCTAATATGATATAGGTCTAGACCCTAGATCTAGAAACGCTGATTCTGAGTGGCAAGACACACATGATTAATGCACCCTTTGGCTTTGGCTTTTATCATTTTGAGTTTATGACATGACAGAGTCAAGTCGGAGCTGAGCTGAGGCGTCATAACTACTAGTAGCTTACTAGTGCTGATTTAGTCAAGAAGTTATACTTATGAGTTATGTCTTATGAGTACAATTTATGACGGTATCGAGAAAACGGCCCCAGGCCCACCACGCCAGCTCCAGCGGCTTCAGCGCTGAGGCTGAGCCCAGCCATCGTCCGACGCCGAGCTCCCCGCATGAGCCCAAGCCAAGGACAGCAATCTCGGCGTGTCTAGTGTAGTGTAAGTACGTGCAACTCAATAATTAGGTCTAAATCTACCCATTATGACTTCGGTAGTATTTCCTACATGCCTCCAGACTGGGGAAAGCTAACTAAGTACGAAAATCATTCATCAGATCTTTTCTAGATCAAGATCTAACAAGTTACCTGTACTAGCGTACTTACATTTTAATGAGATTGAGAGATGGCAAAATCGTCAATATTCAATATGTACGTATACACCATGCATGTGCACAGAGCGCACACGCGCGCGTACGCACGTACGTGGGGCCGGCGGCGCGGACGTTTGAGCGCTCTCGATCTGCTCTGTCGCGCCCCTGGGCCCCGAAATATTTTGTTGGATGTTTCCTCACGGGGCTCATGGTCAAAGAGACAGGTCACCCCCCTACAAAAAACACAACAACAACAACTACAACAACAACAACAACACATCATTCTAAATTTAACTTGGCCAATTATTAACTAGGATGCATGGATATTATTCCAGCTCATGTATGTTCTCGAGCTATATGGGCCTATCCAGGGCGGTGCCCCCCATGGAACCAACCCATAGGCATTACATGTACATGAAAAGATGACACACTCCCCATTCGAAAACAAACAAACAAAGAAAATAGGACATGAGTTTTCTTAGGCGTGCAGTTTTATCAGTAAACAAAACAAAAATGAACAAATTAAAGTCGATATAATTATGCTGTAATTAGATTAGCAATATAAGCATGTATAATAGTCGACAAGTCTCTATGATCTATGATTTTCAACTATTCCAATTGTTACAGGTTTCGACTAAGTAGACAAGGAGGAGGAAAAGAATAGGTGAAGAAGAGAAGAAGATCGAAGAAGACTGAAGAAGAAAAAGAAGAAGCCAAAATTAAGAAGAATTAAGATAGAGGATAAGAAGAAGAAGAAGAAGAAGAAGAAGAAGAAGAAGAAGAAGAAGAAGAAGAAGAAGAAGAAGAAGAAGAAGAAGAAGAAGAAGAAGAAGGAGGAGGAGGAGGAGGAGGAGAAGAAGAATGAGAGGAGAAGAAGAAGAAGAAGAAGAAGAAGAAGGAGGAGGAGGAGAAGGAGAAGAAGAAGAATAAGAAGAAGAAGAAGGAGGAGGAGGAGGAGGAGGAGGAGGAGGAGAAGTAGAAGAAGAAGAAGAAGAAGAAGAAGAAGAAGAAGAAGGAGGAGGAGGAGGAGGAGGAGGAGGAGGAGGAGGAGAAGAATAAGAAGAAGAAGAAGAAGAAGAAGAAGAAGAAGAAGAAGAAGAAGAAGAAGAAGGAGAGACCCGGCCGAAATTTGAGGTATTTTTTTTATTGAGCACTTTTTTATATTTTAATTTAGGCATAATGATTTTATCAACTCTTTTTAAATTTTTTTGTTTTAACGTATAACTGCAGACTAATTGGTTGGTGTCCTTTTTTTATGCAACTCTCTCCAAGTTCTCCAACTTATTTAGTTGACAACAAAATTATGTATTTGTATATATATATAAATACTAAATAAAGAAATATATACATATATATATATATATATATATATATATATATATATATATATATATCAGGCCAACAGAGCCTTTTGGCCAAACAGGGAGGGCCTACATACATCTAATTAACATCTTATTCAACGGACGTGGCGGATTTAATTAAACTAATTAAAGACATAATTCGCATTTCGTTCATCACATCGCAATTCGAGCCAAATTTTCAATCGTATAAAGGAAAAAATATATTTAAAAAGTAATACTACAAATTAGTTATGTAGAAAATAATTACAGAGCCTATAAAGGTCAACACCCAACCTCTCAGGTCGACTCGGTTGATTATGACCATATTGTTTTTATCTCTTCTTTTACAGTAAGCCCTATCACGCATTCACATTCAAAATAATCATTTAAGATTCAAGTAGGGCAAGTAGTTATAAGTACGAGCTTATATAGCTTATTGCCTATAAATATATAGCTAAATTTAGGTATATCAAATAGATAGTGTTAATTGTATAGGCCTATATACTTGGAGCATAATAAGGAGCCAGCCAATTATTGACTTATATAAATGGGGGATGAGGTTTTAATTTTAGGTAATTTTTTTCCGGGGGGGGGGGGCTGTCACTGGCCAATTAAGATGTCAACTTAATTTATTACAAGTTTTTCCTTTCCAGTCTTTAAAGTAAGCGATTTCCGGCTGCTGTTTTTTTATAGTACTAATTGGTTTCTTTTCGTGATTTACAATAATCTATACAGCTTTAATTGTTGGGTTTCTATATAATATTGAGAGAAAAATATCCATAGACAGCTTGCCTGAATATAAATCGGTTGCCTGAAGATCAGTAGTTTCTAACCCGAGCCCTGTCTCGTGTGCCTTTGTGATGGGCCACTTAGTTGGGGGTCATGAAAGCGGAACTGTTGGGTTGGCAAACTTTGTATCTCGACATTTGCTGATCTAGCTGAGTAAGCGCCATCTATTTTCGGATTCATGTCAATTTTTTTTTTCTCATGGTGGCCTTTGTTTCTGTGATAAATCGTAATAATTATTATATAAAACACATATTTTTATGCCTTTAAATAAATTAGCATTATAAAAATGATATCTTCACGGTGTAATTTATTATCAAAAATATTATAATTTATCGTCAGATAAACTCTATGATTAAAGCCATAAGATATTTTGATAAGTACCTGGTAAAACGTCTATGCTCCAATATCGAATACCGTTATATCGATCATTAACGATAACAAGTACAAGTTGTCATAATTCACCGACCGAAAATGGAGAGAATGTCATTGGAAACTGGGCCGTCATAGCAAGAAGCCTTGTAGATTTTCATTTCTTTTTTAGTTGTAGAATATACAGAGAATCATGACGTCGATTATCAAGAATCAGATCATCAAGCACTTGTCGAAGTAAGTGAATAATCATTCGGTTGTGACACGAAGAGACTGAGTGCAGTGAGTGAGTGACTGAGGTGTATGTGGACAGGGGCAGTGAAGTTGACAGCTGAGCTGAGCTGAGCTGAGCTGAGTGATGTAGTGCAGTGATGAATCATGAACTGATGTCTTTGATGAAGATTTTGGGAGAGTCTGTCAAGATGGATGCAGAGCAGGGTTATCATATGCTTAACAAAGTTACATAGATCTATGCACTGTCACCTTTTACCAGAACGGCATGCGAATGTCAGGGAAAAAAATTAATATTTATTTTTCGGGGGCTACTTTTCAAGCTTGCCTGCATAAAAATAACACTCTAAAAAATTGTTTGCATTGAACTCTATGCAAATTTACGGGGGCTCTTTTGGGCATTTCGGGGGCGAATTCGTCCTGAGCCCCTGTGTATTTTTTTCACTGGCGAATGTGTTGATAATGAGTGAATCGCTGACTAAGAATAAAGATTTTGAATTTGAGATAAAAAGACAAAAGAGTTGACAAGACTTCCAAGAGTTTTTGTTTGTTTTGGTTTTTTTCTGTAGAAATCGGTTATGCCCATTATGGCCATGTCATGTGTCAAAATCATCATTGTGTTTACTGTGTTTAATGAGAGTGGAAAGTAGTAAATTGAAACAGATGAAGTCATGGAAGTGTTTCATTTCCAATTTGAACATCCAACTTAAATTCAAATTGTAAGTTACAGTCTAAGAATATGTATTGAATGGGGAGGGGTAGACCGAAGATTTCTGTCTCTTTCGTTCGTTAGCCTCTGATTTGGGTAGGGTAGGCTCCTCTCTTTAGAGACAGAAGCCGACCATAGCGGCTGCATTGCAAACTAATGCCCGCGTCCAGGCAGTAAACCTATGCCCAAAATACTACATTTAACCCGATGCATATCCGATGCATTTATTATTGTAAATTAGGCCTAGGCTAAACTACATCGGTTCCACTTACCAGATTGACTGATGCGTTTAAGGGTATTTTTTCCGGATTTTCATCGCAGAAAATCAGCTCCGTGTTGAAATTCTTGCAGCCGTATTTTAAACTGTTACTGTCAATGGATGACGTCATCTTCCTTCATGCGCAGTAACATGATGTAGTTTAGCCTAGGCCTAATTTACAATAATAAATGCATCGGATATATGCATCGGGTAAAATGTAGTATTTTGGGCATAAGTTTAATGCCTGGATCTGGGCATTAGTTTGCAATGCAGCTGCTATGGTTGGCTTCTGTCTTTAAAGAGAGGAGCCGACCCTACCCAAATCAGAGGCTAATGAACGAAAGAGACAGAAATTTTTGGTCTAGGGGAGGGGGTGAGTCTCAATTGGCATCCATCAGGATTCAGGTCCATTTTTTTTTTTTTTAAACGGTCTATAATCTACTACATTCTCTTGAAAGTTGGGTGGAAAGTCAAAGATAGATGTAAAAGTGAATGATATCAGTCTTGTCTAGGGAAAAATATGCTAACCTTTATACAATGTCTAAAAATTAGACGTTATACTGGGTATGTAAGAGTGTGGTGTACAGTACATGTAATTTCCTTTTTTCTGAGATTGAAAAGCATGTGAAGAGAGGCTCATTGTGATTTGAAATTGATAGGCTATTTTGTAGATTAGTAAAAGTATATCTGATATCAAATAACACTAGAAAGCTTTAATAGATGGAGACAGAGTTAAAAAAAAACACACAACTACATGTACAGTACATCAAATAAACAAATTTATATTTTTCCTCAAGAAAATTTTCAATCATAAATGCACCCTAAATATAATTATTGCAAGTATGTTTCTATTCAACCCCTGTAGGGAAAAATATCTATTCCGTCAACTACATGTATAAAGAAGAAAATGAAAGTTTATGAAATTTTATGTACAGAACAAATTGGAGAGGAGATTGCAAGATATGTCACAGTGTTGCCAATTTGTGTTTGAATAATCGCCACTTCAAAAATTCATACAAAATTTCTCATTTTCGATCAGAATTTGCTAAAACTTTCGCTAACCTATTCCTCTCATTTTCCTACTTCTATTAAGAGTCTAATACCAACCTAATATCAGGCTGGACTTTCAGCACACCATACAAAATTTCAGATGAACATGCAAGTGTAAAATCAAGTGAATAAACCACGATCCCATAGTAGGGGAGAGTGGGGTTGGTTGGAACGCGGGGTTAGTTGAAACATTGAGATTTTCCTAAAAATCAACAATTAATTTCTAGAAACACTGCCATCAGGTGGTGTGCAAAAGCAACCCCCACATACCACATTGCCTACAGCACATGGGTCTCAGTCTTCTTGGAGTTAGAAAGGTAACTTTGATTTTTCAACTTTTGACTAAATTTTTTGACATTAAGAAATTTTGTATTATCTCTATGATTTTTGTAGATTCATGTGGCTATATTTTTGGTATGTTAGGCTCTTATACTAAGCTACAAAATAGGCTAAATAGGTGTGCAGTTGTATGCCATGTTTTGCACAATAAGCTTAAACATCTGCCAAGTGCTCTCGGGTTAGTTGAAACATTGGGCATGGGGTTTATTGGAACATGTTCCAACCAACCCCATCATATTAATTAAATGTAAAGTGAATGCATATTACTGTATTTTTTTAAATTTAAACATAGTATTATTATATGGACAACCCAATTAACCTGTTTGTGTTGTTCTACAGTTTGAAACAAATAGTTCTGAAATGGTTATTATAACCTGCGAGTGTTCTTCTACAGTTTGAAACAAATTTTGAAATTTAATATTAGGCTACTGAGCCTGAACACAAAATTGTTAAATAGGCAGGCCCTATATTGTGTGTTGAAGTAGTTTAAAAATCTTAACCTGTGTTGTGTTGTTAAACCTGAAATAGTTTGAAAGCAAATAGTTCCGAGACTGAAATGGTTAAAATCTATGAGTGTTGTACCTGCGACAAATTTTGAAATAAACTTTATAGTTATGAATTTATTGAACCTTAACATAAAATGGGTTATAAATGTGTGATGAACAGTAGGCCTTTAGAAGTTTTTTTACTATTCCAAATTACTTGATTTCAAACTTTAAAGGTAGATCATATCTGTCGCATCTCTTTCGCAACCTGCTTGAGACTCCTACTGTGATCATGGCAGGAGTGTTAGGCAGACTTCAAAGGAGACTAACTTAAATGTGGTACATCCTTAACCCTAACCCTGTTTTCATTTCAAATGTATACATGAAAAAAGAGTGGTTCACCCGGGATTCGAACCCGGGACCTCTCGCACCCCAATCCCTTGATCACCCATAGCAAGCCATGCCTGTGACGCTGCCATGGCAGCGATTTGGTACCTATATAGGCCACCGGTTGATGACGTAGTCGGACTTAGTGCAATTTTCTGATTTTCGACAGTGAGATATAGTGAGCTATAGGTCTATTAGGGTTAAGGTTCTGAACCTGAAATATTGTTTTGGAAACAAATAGTTAGGCGTACAATTTGTAACAATAGTAAACAACTTTATAACCCGTGAAGTCTACAGTACAGTCTTTTCAGCTAATCTCACCGTAGCCCCCTTGAGACACCTACAGACTTCAGTGACTGCAAAAGGTCTCAAGCAGACTCCGAAGAAGACTAACTAAAAGACTGTGTATCCTTAATTGAGTGTTGTTGATTGTTGTTGATCATTAGGGCATGCCATATTGATTTTTAAATTGATTTTTAAAATCATTTAACAACAGTTGTAAGTAGTTACAGTGTAGTTTTAAGTAACCACACACCATGTTCCAACTAACCCCATGTCATGTTCCAACTAACCCCATGCATGGGGTTAGTTGAAACAGCTGAGATAACTTTTTCAAAGTGGATTATTTTAATAACATAAACAAGTCTTAGAATGTTATATGCTGTATTTGTAACACACAGATGTATGCTTGAACTGATATAGTTATTAAATCCTGAATCAATTTTAATTGCGTTATAGAGTCATTTTTCTGAAAAATGTTCCAACCAACCCCACTCTCCCCTACTCCTAAATATGACCTTTCAATGAGACCTAATCCGATTTTGCTTTGATTCTGTCTTCATATACATTGTAGATTTGTCAAGAACCTTTCCTCGGACAAAATAGGTCTTAGCACACTTAAAGGAGAAGGTCAGCTGACCAACCTAGAATTAGATGAGCAGGTTTTGATGGACGTTCTGGAGTTGCCATCATGGATTGTCATTTCGAAAGTTACATGCAACAGACTCTCCATCAAGGTAAGTTGTTTTTGTTTGTTATTTTTGTTTTGTTTACTGGAATTTAAAGATGAATTACCGACTTTTGGTCTGGCGACATTTCCTCCAGGCTTTATTTCATCACATAAAGGGGTAGAGTGAGAGAGAGAGAGAGAGAGAGGGAGACTGAGAGGAGGGCAAGGAGAAACAAGACATCATGTCAGAGACTGGTGAACTATATTTTAAAGCATTCACACACATACATACATGTATTTGTACATGAGGGCAATTCCACAGGTTGGTGGATATGACAGCCTAAAAAGAAAATGGCCTCTCATGATAATTATTCCATTTCTTTTACCCAAATCACTATGAATGATCATGAATAAATGCAATATAGGCCTATATCAAATACAACTTTTACAAATTTAAAATTGATTGATTTCGTTGATTTCTGGAACCATTATCAGAAATGTATATGTGGGACTACAGTCAACAAAAATCCCTTTCAATGTAAATTACACTGGTTCTTCTATTTATTTATTTATTTGTGAAAATTGTGATAAAGTGTAAACTGTTGATTCACTAGTGAATTTTAAAGGTAATTTGGTTTAATATTCCTTCAATCTTTGCATAATGTCAGTTAGAAACAACTACATGTACATATAGGACAAATGTAACTTGAGTAACCGTAACGTGAGTAACCGACATTCTTGTAATTTCTGAAAAATTGGTATGTCCCAGAATTTATTAAATACTTAAAGTGTATGTCTCCTTACGGACCTTACCACACTTCTTTCAAAAGGGTACAGCAATTTTAGAAGAAAGCCTCATTTGTGGACATTTTTCAATAAAGGTCTCTCTTCAAATTATGCATGTCCTTTTTGTGTAACGCGAGTAACCAGCACGTTTCATTGGCTGATAGAAAGCAGACAACCTTTTCAAAAAAATTGGTGAAATAGAGGGTTAAGATGTATACTTTCGTTTCAATAGTGGTCATACCAATTATAAGAGAATGAGAGCTCAAGCCTCAAGGAGTAATAAAGTCAATGTCCCTCCAAATGTAACGTGAGTAACCGTGGAATTGCCCATTACATGTATGTACCTGTACATGTGTAGCTCATTATTACCCTCTTCCCATATGACGAAAAACAAATATTGCCATGCACATGCACATGTACCGGTAGCTCATAAAATAGATAAACATTACAACAATATATACAATGTGGATGTACTTGGCATCAGAACTGAAAGGGTAAAATACTTGACCCTGGCTTGTGTGACACACACACACACACAAAAAAAGCAAGTGTAACATGGAGATAGACTTGTTGTTCTGTTTTCTCTCTGTCTCCTGCCCTTGTCTGTTTGACATTGTGCCATATGGCTAAGGAATTACAGCACTTGGAACAAGTGTGTTGAGAGCATTTGATCCAAGAACTATTTAGAACTGATTTCCTGTTTAGTCCATATCAAATTTGCACTGATCTTGGTTTGGTTTGGTTTTATTTTCCATATAAAAATCATATATGAACATAAAAAAATGTACATACACTGTATACATGTAATTATTTAAAAAGAAATACAGCTCGATTCCCCTATTCAGAGCCATTTATTAAAATGCTCTGTTCTTCCTCTAGAGAGGCCTGCACTGTACAAAATCAAAACAATATTTTCCATGCACATTGAATTGAAAGCAACTTATTCATGATCAATATATACCAGCACCAGTGATCCATATTGCTAGATCCTTATGTTTTAGTTACGGTAACTGATTGACTACTGAGTTCTCTTATTCCCGTAGACTTTAAACATGGGCCATCTGGTTCTTGTAGGGGATGGGTTAAAAGATTATGTTGGCAATATCACCTTTATTTATGACTACATGTACCTGAATGTAATTGTAATGCATAAATGATTGCATGTCTAGACTCACTCTAGAGTGTGTATATTTACAGTACAAAATCTTGTATTCACTAAAATTTTAGATATTGGAATATGTAGATTGAACTTTGTACATTCTACAGGTGTGTACTGTGGGAATGTAATCACTAATTTGTTGGTCTTTTCTGTTGTATACAGAAGATAAGATCAGAACTGTCCTAACTATTGGTCTATTAAACTTTAAATAGAAGGAGTGGAACAGAGTTTCACAAGGTTATTTTTTTTATCTCTCGTGTCAATATTAACTTCCTACATTACGTGTATATTGTGTCGTACACTGCACAGGTATATACACATGTATGTAGTATGTACATGTAAAAGGTAAAGACCAGTTTTGGAAATGCCCCTCTCTCAAAAAATGAAATGGAAGCTCTCATTACCAATCATGTGAAAAAATATGTTTTGACTAATTCGTGATGATACAAATTTTGAAAAGTCGGGAAACCGCCTACTAATTGATATATTTGGTAAATTATTATATCTACTGGGACCAAATAGATATCGCGCAGGTGATCGCATAGTCCCATATACATCTTTCTGTGTACAGTGCTTGTAACTTTACCAAGACTGGGCCAAATTTCTTATCATTTTGATGATTCCAGGACCTTGCAGTACACACCAATACTTATATGCTGGATGATCAACCTTTTCTGATCGATTCCACAACGTTTCTTTCACAATGCAATCTCATGACCAGAACTGGTCTTTATCTTTAATATTGCATTGCCCATTGTTTGCCATGCTCACAAACATTTTCAGGACACTTGTCATAGCTTCTTTTTATTGTGTACATTGTTGATCCCTTGTGTATATTGATGCGATAAAGGTTAAATACAATTGCAGGAACTGTGGAGATGTAATTTAAGTACTTACTGTTGGAGGGATGGAGGAGCAGTGTATTCATGTAGGGGAGAGATAGGAAGGGAGGAGATGGAGGAGGAGAAGAGAAATGAGAGGAGAAGAAGAAGAAGAAGAAGAAGAAGAAGAAGAAGAAGAAGAAGAAGAAGAAGAAGAAGAAGAAGAAGAAGAAGAAGAAGAAGAAGAAGAAGAAGAAGAAGAAGAAGAAGAAGAAGAAGAAGAAGAAGAAGAAGAAGAAGAAGAAGAAGAAGAAGAAGAAGGAGAAGGAGAAGGAGAAGGAGAAGAAAAGGGAGAAGAAAAGGGAGAAGGAGCTTGGAGAACAGAATAAGATGAAACAGACAAATGAGAGAGAGAGAGAGAGGGGAAGAAGCAGATGAAAGATAAAGAGCTGCACATATAGAAGAATACAAATGGAATAATAAGATCGAGATTAAGTACATGTAGTAAGAGAAGGGGATGAAGAAGAGGCCAGAAGGAGGAGGAGGAGAAGGAGGGAGAGAGAGAGAGGGGGAGGGGGAGCGAGAGAGAGAGAGAGAGAGAGAGAGAGAAGGGGGTGGTATACAGAGAGAAGCAGGAGGAACATGAATACCGAGAACAAGGATATACATGTACATTTACAATTGTACATGTAGTATGGAATTTCTTTGAAATAAAAAAAGGGAAATAAATGAATTATTGAGAAATAATGTAGATGAAAATGCAGTGTACATGTACATGTACATGTCCATGGCATGATATGTTTAATTGTGCAAGCATAACAAAAAGCAACAACATCCACAGCCCTAAAAAGAAAAGAAAAAATAAAACCAGTCAAATTATGGGAAGAGAAAAGTTTAAATGAGTAACCAAATCTAAGTCTACAAACTGGTGTAATTATTAATGGAGGAATGAAGGAGGGAGGAAGAAGAAGATGAAAGAATGATTAATTGGAGCAAATATTAATCATTGCTTGGAGGCATCAATGTCCTTGTGAACTGGAGTCCAATGTTCTATAGCAGGATAGTAATGAGAAAAGTGAGTCAACCCACGTCATCCTCTTACGCTTCCCACACACTCATATACATGTATGTATTAAAGTCAACCACTCGCTTGTATTAGTGGATGATATACCTGTCATGCATGTATGTGACTCATATTATTGTCCACAAATAATAGTTTTCCACGTAACATCTCAAATTTCTGGTTTCGTAATTACCTTTGGAGTAGTAAGCCTACATGTATATCATGAACATGTACAGTGTACATGTACATGATGATGTACAGTGTAGGCCTGCCTACAATTGTACATTTACACTGTAAAATATGTTACAACTGATCAAACTCAAAGAGAATGTTGATCTACAGTTGTAGTGCTCACCAATCACTAACAGAAAATTGTCATGCCTACAGTATGTTAATTTATCTACCCCTCAATATAATGGCAGGAACAATTAATTTTGATGGTCATTTCAAGTTCATAATTTTGACCTTTAATTTATGATGATAGAAAGCACAATAAAAATGATAACGGGGTATTACAATGTGTATGACTGATCAAAGACAATTGGAGAATGTACACGTAGGTGTACTGTATCTTAATTTGTATACAGTTAAGTCAACAACTAAATAATTTATACCCTTACCAAGTTTTGTAATTTCAAAGTATGTGACAATTTGATTGTATGTTTCTTGGGAATGTGACATATTAAAGCTTTCATGTAAAAGTATTCAACAAAGGGCCTAATTCAATCAGTCCACCTTTCATATTTGAGTTACAAAAAACACAAAATCATAAATTTAAAGGGGTATGAATGATTCAATTGTTAACTGTATCTGTAAATACTGGGACGAATGTATTTTGTTTCTACCCAGTGCCAAGTAATTTTTTAATAAGAGTCACAAGAGTTCAAATTTTGACCTTAAATTCATGATATGAATGACAATAAAATATCAATCATAACAATCATTTACCTCTTGAACATTTAGTATGTACTGTACATGTACATTTGTATATGTTGTAGTTCCTACTTATACATATACTGTACATCACACATTTACATTTACATGTGCGTACATGTGCGTAGTTCCGCATCTGTTACGTTTTGAAATAGCTACATGTATATATTTATCAAATATATCCCTGATGTACTTTAAATGCCATTTATATGCACAGGCACACTTTATTAAAAGAATGATCTGCACAGTGTCTCACTGTACTTTGTAACTCATGTGTTGACCCTCTGTGTGGCACACTGCCTATAAATACAGTAACTACATACATGTACATACATGGAATCAATATTAAAGGTACTCATGTTTGCAGGATTACAATGTGCATGTATTCAAATAACTAACTTTCAAACCCATTGACAGTATATATGTGCATGTCGTCGTCATCGTCCTAAGAGTCATGACTGACCTTTTGAGACCCTATTGATGATGACGTTCCAACCACTTCTGTATGTATACACTATACAGGGCTTGGCACATATACATGTACATAGTACATGTAGCATAAAATACTCCAGTTTACTTCAGCCCCCAAATTTGAATATTTTTTTTAATATATGCAGTCTATATTTACATCTAAAGTAGATCAATGTATATATGATACTTGTTTTTAAAATTTGGTTGCATAAGATAATAGCCTGGCTAACAAGATTAACTCCAAATCCAAAATCAGGGTTGAAAAACATGTTGACGAGCTTGATGTGGGTAAGAGATACGAGTGGGTGGAATTAATGAATCTCCTGTACAAAGTAGGTTTTTTGGCATTGGTGAAATAAGATTAATTTGGACAGTTTATAAATCGATTTTGTTACAAAATTATAAGGGTGTTGATAATAGAGAATCCAGTTTGAGTTTTTAGGCTGGAGTAGTTTATTCTTCCATTTAAATAGTACATCTGTAAGCTCATCAGAAACTGAACAACTTATAAAGTATGAAAATATTCTCTGTATGGAGCCAGAAGGGTATTAACTCTAATCTTTCTCCTCCCTTTGTTTTTGCTCAACCCCTTTTCTCTGTCTGTGTCTCTATTTTGTTTCTGTCTCTGTCTTATTCTCTCTCTCTCTCTCTCTCTCTCTCATTCTCTCTCTCTCTCTCTCTCTCTCCCCTTCTCCCCTCCCCTCCCCTTTCCATCCCCTTCCTCTTTGTTTGAATTACATTTATATTGATAATGTCTTGTTCCTCTGCCTCCGGAAAATAACCTTTAACAGTATACTACATGAATGTACAGTACTTACCAGTACCAAATATGTTTTTATTGATATACTATATTTTGATGAGTGAACCAGTGACATTTCAAAACTCAATTTCGCAGAGATTTCTCCTCTGGGTAAACATTTTCTGACTATTTTCCCTCCAAAATTAGAAACTGGAAAGTTGTTTTTGGCAACCTCAATACACATAATGTACCGCATTTAGGTTGAATGTGGGAGGAAAAATAAGATGGAGATATGGCAGGGGATAAGAAAAAAATGGAAGAGGCATAATAAAACAGTCAGAGATTTTTATTTCTTTGACAAGAAAAAAACATGCAATTTTCAGGGAATATGGGAATATTTTGTTCTGTTTTAATGTTCTTGAGTTTTGTGAATATGTTCATCTTGCAAAAACGAATACTGTTTGGGAATGTGTTGTATAATATGTACAGGTTATAGTTTTGTATTTGTTGGGAATGAATTACTTCCATTATTTTCTTATGTTAGTACTTACTGCTTTTCTCTTTTTTTGTATTAAATTGCATCTACATTTTTTTTTATACATTAGAATGAAGGGTTTATAAAACAAGTTACAAGACACACAATGTACATCGCGAACAAGTTATTGATGTAAAGTTTTATTTCATGGAGCACTCTTTCGTAATAACCCTAGATTTATTAAGATCATCAAATAGAAATCTGCTTTGCAAAATCCTACTAACAATGTTTTTGATGGCACAATAAGGGTTGAACAAGCAGACATTAAATATAAAGTGAGCTCATTATAAGACCACACACGGTCCCTTGCGAGGGCTAATCATCGATAATTCATTCCTGTCAAGAATTTTCTTGATAGCTGGCCGAGAAGTCTGCTGCACCTACTGTAGTCTCCATGTACAGACTCTTGCTTATCACGTCATCAAAATACAGTGAAAGTGAAGGTTCATTGAAATTTGGAAAAAAGGCATATCACACCTCTACAGATTGCTGAGAACATTAACAAAATGACTAAAGTACTTTTTAAGCCCTCAATATTGTGAGGAATAAATTAAATACAATTTTGATACCCTTTCCAAAACCCACTCACAAAGTGAAATGACGGCGTTATTTACATGCGATAAAATGACGTCACACTATGAACAACCTACATGTACACTCACACATTCGAGACAATGTTGCATACCCATTGCAATTTTTAGATATGGGTCAACGTTGTTTGTATATTTACCGCCAGTGGTGATATTTCCTTTATTTTAGGCACTTTGAATGAGATACACTGAATAAATAATACTTTCTACAAATGTGTATTCGATTTTTATGTTATTTACCGTCACATTTGAGCATAAAAATCAGGAAAATAATCACATATTCTGAGGGCAGCTCAGCGTGTATGTGTCGGATCTGGGAGTGCCTAGGACATTTTGCATGCTAACTCAACGATCGACTCTTCTGGAGCAAAATAGGCGACAAATTTACTTATACTTGTCCAGATATTCATGACGAAAATGTCTAATTAGGCCGATTAGTTTAGATTTTTGATAGATAAATGGGGAAAGTGGAAGTCGAGAGAAGACTTACTGTAGATCAGTCCGGTTCGCGATTCACAGCTAGCTCAAGCGCCGGGCCGGCTGGCTGTGATATGCTAGCAAGCAAGCTGCGCTGGATGCAGGCAGGTTGTACGCGTGCACGCGTAGATACTGCACAGACGGACCTACGCTATATACGGTATACCTGAACGTGAACGCTACATCAACGTATTTGGGAGTTATAAAATTGATTAGACTTAGAGCTAAGATTAAGAACCAAGGGTACTTCCTTCTTCTATCTCCTCAAAACTCAAATCAAGTATGTTTTCGTCCATATCGATATTTTCAGGGTGAATTTGATTAAGGTAAACAACGTTGGGTATGAATGGGTAAGGTAGGCCTACTCAATAGTCAATGCAATACATATGTGAATTGCACGCAAACTGCATCGCGCACCGTCGGCAATCATTTCAGCTGAGCAGCCCATTGTACTCATTGTTCATTTTGCTACGTCACTCAAAAATGAGCTGACTTACGATGTTTTCGGGGTCTCGAGTGGGGTGATATTTCGTCAAGTTTAATCAACTTTTATAATTTTCGCACAAATTTACAAGTTACACAAATGTGATAGTTTTACTCAGTGTAATATTATGATTGCAATGATACCAAATTCAGTCAATTTCAAAATCAATGAACCTTCTCTTGAAACCTGTCTATAAAGACCACTCAAGGGAAACAAGAAAAGTGGTCTTTACAGGCAGGTGGTCTTTTTGTACAGGTTTCAATGAGAAAACTTTTTCAAGGGGAACAAAAAATGTGGTCTTTGTAGACAGGTGGTCTTCCCATACAGGTGGTCGCCGAAGCAGGTTTGACTGTACATGTACTGCATGTTGTTGTGAGTGTGGCTGTGTGAATGTTGGGAGCTGCTAAAGTACAGGGCCTATGGGATACAGGATTTACATTTGTAGTCTGAGAGCTCAGACCTGTTTTTTATGCACTATGATTGACAAGGGTTGCATGCAAACTATATGCCGTACCTGTGATTATAAACATGATATCATAATGTACTCGTATGTGTATGGCTGTGGTAGGTCCCTGGTAAAGCCAATACACCGGGGAGGGATATATTAAGAGGAACGAGTGCCACCGAGACGATTCCAAACGGTGTCAGATTTGATGCGGTTCTACGTTTTGTGAGCTCTCTCTCCCTAGTGAGCTGGAGGGCTCGTCTGGAGAGAATTTGAAAACAACAGGATATTAAATGTGTTGTAATGGTGTGATGAGAGAGACAGAGAGAGACAGAGACAGAGAGAGACAGAGAGAAAGAGACAGAGAGACAGAAACAGAGACAGAGAGAGACAGAGACAGAGAGAAAGAGACAGAGAGACAGAGAGAGAGAGACAAAGAGAGAGAGAAAGAGAAAGACAGAGACAGAAAGAGACAGAGAGACAGAGAAAGAGAGAGAGAGACAGAGATAGAAAGAGAGAGAGAGAGAGAGAGAGAGAGAGAGAGCACGCACTCCATTATCTATTTGAAAGTAAACATAAAAGCTTTACCTTTTAAATTTATAATGTGTTAATTCATTCAGCCTCATACAATGTACATGTACACAGACATTATAATCCTTTGATACACAATTATAAGACTTTGATTAAAGCATAAATTCTCTCCTAAAAGATATTGAGGTATAAAAGCAACTAAACATTTTGAATGGTAACTAAGAGTAACTACAGTGTATATAGACATTTTGAACGATCATGTATGTACATGTACAGCTATCTACTGAAGATGGTAACATAGTGTTTATGCATTGTACATGCAGTTTAAAACGAAAGGAAGCTGTGAGATGAACTGGTAAATAAAAGTAAAATTAATCACTAGACATTTTAAAATTTAAATTGCTGATTTATTTTACATTTAAAAAATCATGATTTAAAACACCCTATAGACATGTGTTATAAATTTTATGTGCATTTTTAACAAATATGTTATTATTTTCTTGCTTAAATTAATTATTAAAAAAATATTTTGGCTTGTACATGATTCCACACTTGCTTATTGAAGATGCTCAAGCTTACGTATATAGAGGGCAGCACATGGACGTGCGATACCTATACCATCTTACAAACTTTTTACACCAGGGAGCGTAATACCCGTTGGCTCAGTGTAATTTAGTAATTGCCAACTTGCCTACTTCACGAACGACCGAGTCTAGTCGTGCCGTGCCCGATTTATCCCGAGTTTCGATTGACTGTTTGTAATTTAGTTTTACAAAATCAAATTTATTGATATGTGATGATTTAAATACATCTGAAAATGCACATTATTATAGTTCTGTGAAATATAATTATTTACAATTTAATCTTGCAAGTTTTATTTGATATTTGATGGTAATTTGAAGATTATATTATGTATTACGGTCAATGTCCGGGCATTGTTAGATCACGTTTAGCGAGCACGCAATGCGTACATGATATTTCACTTTGTATGCACTATACCTACACTGCAAATGTTCTATTTACCCAAGCTTGAGCATCTTTAAAATACTAGTTGAGTAAAATCTTTCTCCACCCTGTCTCTCTCCTCTTGGGCCTTCTGAAAAGTTATCTGAGGGTTCTAGCGATACCGACGGCCCAAGAGGATAAAGCCCTCGAGATTGATATGTTGGTCTCAATTAGGCTAGTCTCAATCACCATCTGCACAACTTTCCTAGGATTTTCACTCAACAAACATTGTCAATCTTGTGGGCTGTTGATCTACTGGGATGTTCCTGTTTAAAATCTTTAAGTCTTCTCAAGATTAACCTTGTACAGTTAAATTTAACACCTAAAATTTGCACACACTACAGTGTATGTACATGTAGGCTTAATCCTTTACAATCTTCTTAGTGTTGTGGTTAACAGTTAAAGGGTAATCCAACCCTTGCAATAAGTTCATTAACATGTTTGAAATATGAGATTACTATTTAAAGTCTATGCAAATGTCAAATTGGCAGTTTGGTCAGTGGATTGTCACTTTAATAGTTGCATATACTGTACATTAACTCTCCCATTTGTAGTGTACAAAAATATCATTAATTTATGTTTTTCTCCTAAGTGCTTTCTCGCTTGGGGAACTACTCAAAATGTGTCATGGATAGCATATCATTATACTTTCCTTAGTCATACATTTTTGAAAAAGAATTTTTTTTTTAATAGTAATTTTGTGTGTTGGAACAAATGGGAATGTTGTCAGCTAGTACACCACAAAGAAATTACCAATTCAGCCAATTTGTAGAGCCATACCTTTATTTTAGTGATAAAAACTTCAAAAATCATAACTTTCTCATTGTTTGTCTGATTTCATTCAAAGCTCACCAATCTACTTCTCTGATTTTTCTGCTTTCTCTGATTTTTCTGCTTTCTCTGATTTTCTGCTTTCTCTGATTTTCTGCTTTGCTATCAAGGATTTTCCTTTAGTGCATGGCATTGTTGAATTTGTTATATTTGTGGTGTTGTCCCTGAGCTGTGCGAAGCATTGGTTTGGTGATTTATCGCAAATTGCTATTTGATAAACATTGTGGTGAGATCTCCAAATCCTCATTAACCACAATCTCATATTAAACAAACAAGTATTAAAGAGGTAATTATGTGTAATAATGATGCAGAAATATGGTGCAGAAACTCCACTGCGCTTGATACAAAATACCCTATTACCAAGCTTTACCCAGTCAACAGAAAATTGTAGATTATGATGAACATGGGTAATTCATGCGTGTACATTACGGTACATAGAAATAGTGAATAACCCTGGAGTAAATGGAATGGCTTGAAGTACATATAGGTGTACAGGTTTACATATGTACATGTATGTGTACAGGTTTGCATATGTACATGTATGTGTACAAGATTCTAGATTCGAGATTGATTGTCCATATTGATACAGAAATTTTCACATCGGTGTTTAATACATACAATATAAACAGACAAAAATCAATCATAATTATAAAACACAACCCAACCATCTATTCCTATAATCACAGTGCTGCATACAATCCACTGCACTGAAGCCTAGTGTTCATCTATAACATTCAAGTAATTTGTAGCTCTATTCTTCTCTCTCTCCCCCCTCTCTCTCTCTCTCTCTCTCTGATTATTTCATGAATATTAAAGTGTACCAATCCCCCCAAAATAGCTTGTTTCATATGATATTGTATGCTGTTCATGTAGGTGTTCCAACGGAAGCACACAGTGTCATAAACGTTTATTATGACAGTCGACCTGTAGGCCCTCTGTGCTGTTTTCATATCGCTTGAACTTTGCGCAGGAATGCAAGCGATGACAAGATTGCACTCCAAATCATAACACTATCTCTAGGAGCAATGCAGGCACGAGTGCGTGTACATGTATGTTGCCAAGTATACATTGTTGTATAGTATGTGCCCATGCACTTTACGGTGTACTTTTTATGTTTAATCATCATTATGATAATGTGATGATTGTAATTAATCATTAATGAGAATGTAGAAAATCCTGTGAGGAAGATACCAAATAGATGTGGAAAATATGTGAAAATTTTCCACAGGAAGCTTCAATAAACAAGATTTCAATACATGTATATCAATTCAATTCAATTTAATTCAATTTAATTCAATTTAATTCAAGGTTTATTTCAACATTCAAACATTCAGTGACATACATGTACAATATACAGGTACATGTACATGGTCGGCAGCCCAAGGCTGAAATGAACATGTTTACATTATAGTAAAAGTATTTTTTATCAAAAGTGCCCATGATGTAATGAGCACAAACAACATATAGACACAATAAAAAATATGGTACTTATGAATAAATGTTTTTCATGTAAGAAGCAATGATTGTTTATTGAAAATAATTGGCAATTATTTTTAGCACATGGGGGTTGGGGTTTATGTACCTCATTGACTGCACCAGACAAATGATTTCAAATTCCATTTCAGATCTGTATGCATATTGATTACATTATACTGCAGACACTTAACAATATATACAGTAGATCTCTCTCAGGTCAGCATTTATTTTTTAGGGCTATATTGATCACATATTGCTCTTCAATAGGCAACAATAATTCATTTTTTCTAATTGCTACATTCAGTGTTAAAATAAACTGTAATGCTTCTGAAAACAATACATGTGGGCGAAAATGTTATCAAAAATTTGTAAAATTGGGCAATTTTGATAAAAGAACAATGATTTTGAATCTCTGTTGCCAATTTAAGGAATTTAAAGTGTTTTTTTAAAACCTTAAATTCCTTTTTTTAAATTCATGGCATCAAACGCAATATATTCATGAAACAAAAAAGGATGCAGTTAGTGCAGAAATTTCTGCCCTTTCTACTCATCTATCTGACATATTTTTAAAGGGCTTACTTGGAATCATCGGGTCATCGCGTTTGGTCAGGTTATCACATTACACAGGCTTTTGTGAAACGAAAGCGGAAGATGACACGACATTTGTATTGATTTTTTCAGTCAGAATCAGTTGATGGGTGGGTTTTGACATCTAAATTCAATATAAACATGAACGCTGATATCAGAACAATCAATAACATTGACTGAATTTACACATTTCGAACTGCTTGGGTCATTTCGATCAGTGGCTAGCGTCATGCTGCGCTGCACTGCTTGAAAGATGTCAACCCGTGAGCTAAAAAAGTGGCCTGCCGTGGCTTGCCAGTAGGGGTGCTGTTAATTGTTAATCCACTCAATTCCCTACCTACCTATACAGTTGTCCATCTTCCTTGAATGCAGTGATAAGTTATTATTATAGTCTGGGATCTCTCAAGCTTATTAGCGTGCTTAATAGCTCAGGCAGACGTCTTCAATTGATCCAATATACCGGTATTTGCCTGCCAGGAAGCAGAAGGATGTTTACTCCATATAAAATGGTATTAGGTAATGCCCCTTCTGGCTCTACACAGGTGATATAGGGTTTAGAAAGGTCACTTGTATGGGTGTGAATTAGAAACAGACTGGGTGAAACATCAATTTTAAGGTGTTTATGAACAGCACATGTGCTGTATTGCTCAGGGTACCCCCTGTATATGTTTAATGTGATGTACCGGGTCCCCTTTTTCTTTTTTCTTTTTTAAAAATAAATGCCTCTACCAAAACACTTTATGATTATTATTAACTATATTGCATTAATCTTTTACAAGTTTTTGTATGTGAGTAGGATAGCCTATTACATGCTCCATACTTGGTGCTATGTCAGACCCATCTTGGGTAAACTTCTAAGTCGTTACTCATACTTATCCATTTAGATGAAATTATAATAACTGTACTTATAGTTATATATGTAGTTTTTGAGCTGGTCTTGTGAAAAGCCTGAAAGATGTAAATGAAATTATTAATTGTCCTCTTTATTTTCTCTTTTTACTTCTTTATTCAGATTCCATGGACAAAGCTGAAGACGCATCCAATATGTTTGGTAGGTATATTTATTTGTTCATTATACATCAAGTGCCTATCATCAGGTTTGCAGGGGAGAGGCACAAGTGGCCTGTACCCCGAACCCAAAGCTGATATAATACACACAACACAAAAGACTTCCTTATGTAGTACTTATTATTCAAGAGTTTTACATTTCTGATTTTAAGAAGAATTTTCAATATATCATTAATACATGTATGGATTTTTTTTCTATCTTGAAACACGACCACACTGAATGCAGTTATGTTTATTATTACCATAACAACAGTAAATGCATATTTGTTTTCAAATACATCTTCAAATGTTCGCAGTTGTAAAGACACAGTCAAAGATACATGTGTCGATAACATGGCAACCAATGAGAAACATGAAATGTGGCTTTTTCGACAGGTGTTTAATGTAGACAGATTCCCTTTTTAGAGAAGTGGCCATTGTGACAGATTTAACTTTGTACCCAGACGCTGTACCGTATGTCCGGACAGGTTGTGTATCCGGACAGTTGATTTAAAACAGCAATTTGAATACGAGCAATATTTCATAAATTTTTAAAGACTTATATTGTATAATATTATAAAAGACAAATAATCACAATGGTTTGATTAATAGTGCTGTTTGATTAATATTTTTCCTTAAATCCGAAGGCAAAAGAGAAGGCTTTGTGTTTGTTAGTGTCCAGACACCCAACCCACCCCCCTATCATCATATTGGACCAAGAAAACACACAATACTTACATGTATGGAGCAAAGACTTACTATTCAAACATTGATATCCAGTGCAAATACTGATGTTAGATATGTGCTTGCAGTTGTGGATAATTGCCGGTAAAGTTCTTTGATCTCTTAAATTAATTAGTTTTTAATTTTTCACCGTCTGGAGATAATGGGTTGACACGTATACCATATGTACCCTGTTGTCTTTTTCATGTCACTAATCACTAGTGGAGAACAAGTACATGTATCAAGTTTAATCATGGTCGGATCTTAAAAGTATCTACCGAACAGATCGTGTGTTGGGTATGAGGATGCACGTTGTTTGAGAGAGCAAAAAAAAAATGGGAGAGCAGTTTAGCTCAGGAAATTTCTCCCCAAAATATCTACACCACCCTACAAAAAAGAAAGTAAAAGGAAAGAAAGAGAGAAAGAAAAAATATATAAGAAGTTAGAACGGTGAAAATTTTGCTTTGACAATATTAACAAATCTAACATTTGTGGGTTACAAGTGTTACACTTAATTTTAGAGCTCTGTGATGCACAAAGGCATGATAGTCTGATAACTATCATACATCTATGTGGCCCTTATTTTTCTAAAAATGAAAATCTAATTTAGAAAAATGGGGAAGGGGGGTGAAGGCACCTAGGCAGTAAAAAAGTCACCAAAATCATTTCTTCTGAAAGCGCACCATTACAATCTTGCTTGCCCATTGATGATAGCATGCGTCAAAAATAGCATGTCTTGATCGCAGGTGGGGCCATAATTGCTCCTATTATCCCGGAAGTACAAAACTTAGGATCACTGTAGCCTTCTGTTTGGACGACTGAAATTCCATGTACAGTGTAATTTAGACAATCTTCATGTCAGAGATAGTGCAATTTAGCACGCGCTAGATTTTATTATCTCCTGAAATAACTTGATATGAATAACAATTTACAATAACTGTTGTAATAAGTAATTAAAATAACTGCATTTGATTGGATGTGACCAAATTTGTATAGAAATAGAAACTTGTTATGGAAAAAAGGTGTCATTAAGGGTTGTTTTACAATCAGGGTACACAATAGAAAAAGTCACTTTGATGGCCGTTAAAAAAAAAAAAATGAACAGCCAAGGAAAATCTTCCTTGGTCAACTATTTGGCACCGTCAGATCAACCTACAATGGCGAAGAAATTGTTTGAAACAAGCAACTACTTTTCAAAATATGTAATTATATGCCATTTTTTAGCATTTTCGCTGTCTCATTTCATTTTTGCAAAGTTTGAACATGTGCATATCTGACATACATACCCAATAAACATTATCAACTATCAGAATTATCTCTTCCAACGGGTCTATGTAAGATCTGAATTGGGTGTAAGATTTTTGGCAAATCTACAAATTTTGACTTTGCAACAAAAATGAGGTGCAAAAGGGGTCAAAAAATGTCCTCTCCGAAACCACTGTAATAATTTTAAGTAAGACTGCACTCAATGAATTATATTTTCCTCCTTGAAAAGAGTCACTAATATCTTACAAAATTATGATATTAACTTTTCCCACACTTAATCAGTATTTGGTAAATGCGCGTTTCAAATTTGTTTGTCGGGGTGGGGTCAAAAAGTGTCCTCCCCGAAAAAGTGACATTTTTTATCAGCACTCCTTTAAGAAGAGCCACATTTTGAAACCAACTTATGTTATTAGTAGACCAAACATTGTTTTATCATGTGCAATAGATAATGTTTCTTTAGTTTAATATTCACACTGATTTTGTAGGTGTCAAACAAAATGTCCTCTCCGACCCAAAATCATTAGATGGATAAATGACTGTAATAACAGTCTACAAGTGCATGGATTTACAAAAACTAGCCCGATTTTAATTTATCATGAGGTGGGTATTACAATCTAACATCTTCCTGTTATTTAATTGGAGGTTTTTTAATTCTATCCATTCACAACCTACTTTCACCCCCTATAATTCCATGATGTAAATGTATATCTGGAAGAATTAAGACTTTCCATCCATTTAAATGCATTTATTGTGTGTGTTTATACCTTTCAACATTATCAGTACTGTTAATCAACTATACAATGATGAAATGATACTATGATTACCATCTACATACATAGTCTCTTTGGTTTCGAGAGGACAGTAGTTTTTTGACATATTTACATACTTCCATCAAAAGTCTTCATATTCAGGTTAATCACATAGAACAAGTGGGTAATTTGTTGCTGTTATACTATTGGGTGTGGGGATGCTTTGTCCTAGTCTTCATATATATTTCTGCAATGACATTGTATACAGTGTGTGGCATAAGGCCTTGACACGATTAACCACGATATTTTACTTAATAAACTTTCACAAAAGGCCATTGACACTTGCAACCAAACAGGCCAAAAGATGCCAAACCAAGGCCTGATCGCGATCTTTCAGTGATGTTTGCTAGGCAACTACGCCAAACCGCCAAGCCAGAAACAATCCAAGCCGGAGTGTAATTATTTTAAATGTCCGCATGATGTTTGGTCATGTTTGGTAATGTAAACGGTTGCAGATGAAACATCGCAATGTTTGGCACGTGACCTTCAGCACTTCTTGATTGTTACCAATGTAATGGCAGGGCCAGGGTCAAAGGCTGGGAAGACCGCACATGCGCATTACCAACCAAAACACGCCAAAACAACACTGAGCTTTAATTCAGTCGGTGATGTTTCAGCGCAAGTGTAAACGGTAGGGAAAAACATCACAGTTTTTTTTAATGAGGTATTTGACAGTATAAATGCGCCTATTATGGTGTACGTGGGATGGCCTTGGAGTGGTTCAGGAGCTATCTTTCGGGTAGAAAGCAGTATGTATTTTTTAATGACAACTCTTCAGCTTTTCGTAATATAAATTGTGGCGTTCCACAAGGTTAAACATATTAGGCCCACTCTTAATTATTTTATATTGACTTTTGTCAATCATCTGATATTTTGTCTTTTGAACTTTTTGCTGACGACACAAATTAATTTTTTTCTCACGAAGATTCTCATTGATTAGTTGAAATAATTAATATTGAAATGTGTAATATTTTATTGTGGATTAGAACGAACAAATTATCTTTGAATCTCCAGAAAACAAAATATATGTTTAGTAAATCTATAGATTCGTTGCCAGCAAACATAGTTTTGGAAAATACCCCATCGGAGTGTGTTTCATTCAATAAATTTTTAGGTATAACGGTTGATAAAAAGCTTTCTTGGAAAAATCACATCAACAACATTTGTAAAATTATTTCCAGAAAATATTGGTATTATTTACAAAGTAAAGACATATCTTCCTCTTAATTCATTAATAATGCTTTATACATGTAGTTCTATGATACTCCCACACTTGAATTATGATCTCTTAGTTTGGGGTAACACACATCAAACATCATTAGATAAAGTGTTGTTATTACAAAAGAAGATTATTTGTATTATTTTTAATTGCCCCTTTCACGACTCTTTATTTTTTTTAAGTAAGATACTAAAGGTAAAAGACTTATATTTTTTCCAAATAGGTCAATTTATTTATAATTATAAAAATAATATGTTGCCATAGATTTTTCAAGAAATGTTTTTTTTAATAGCTCAGTCCATAATTACCCAACAGGCACTCAGAAGATTTTCACTGACCTCTCTTGCGGTCCCTCTTAGCTCAAAATACATTTATATATGAAGGTCCAAAGTTATGGAATTCTTTAAGTAATGAAATAAAAATGCTCCATAGATTAATATATTTAAGAAAAAAATTGAAATTGTTTTTATTACAATCTTACGAACCTCATTGAATATCACCCATTTATTTTTGTCCACGTCCTCATGTCAAACAAGGTCATTCTCTACTCGCTGACTCAAAATATAATTTGATATACTGTATGTGCTGTGCCCTCTCATGCATATCGCCTTTCTAATGCGCATTTCTCTTTCCTCATCTTCTTCTCAACCCCACATGCAGCTCATCCTTTTGTATTATTTTCTGTACCCCCGATCTCTCACTTCTTTTTTGCAATGTCTACTCTTTGTATTGTGACCGTAAGTGAGGAAGAAGATAATTTCTCTCTGGTGGGAGATTGAAGATCTATATGCAGATCATAAGTGGGTTTCTAACAGGGATAAAAATATGTTCTAATAAACCTTACATACATGTATACATGTATATGGGTAAGTCCATCGGGTTGGGTCAAAAATTGTGACATGAAGGTGCAAAATTCAGAGTTGGTAAATAATTCTGTTATTGTTTATTCCTGTTTCTAACACCAATCCTACAATAGATTTCATTGCAATTGTGTGTTTTCCTTTGCACACTTTCATTTAAAATGAGAAAACAGACACATCAAAATACCAACGTTACATGGACATCTTTTTTTACTTGCTCATTTATTTTCTGATCTGAAACTTTGTCACAGTCTGTAATCCACTTGTTTTGTGTGTGGAAAACATTAAGATGATGGGAGCAATAGTTCAGAATACTTAAAACTTGAACTCAGTAACATTATATCAATTTATAAACATGAAACAAATAAGGAACTAGCAATTTTCAGATCGTGTTTTTTTCTAAAGGGTAATCTTTTCTCTTGCATAGAATAACTTGGCTGCATTCTAAGAATTGTGCCAATTAATTGATGCAAGAAACATGTTTAAAGAGATGATGACACAAATGAAAGGAAACCTGCAAGATTTATGGTCTAAATTCACCTCAACACCCCAAGTTACCAATGTTACATGGACATCATGTCCGAGTAACATCAGTATGATATTAAGAGTAACTATCATCTTACTCATAGAAACATGACAGAATACACCAAATATTATCTGAAATAGATTTACTATTCATCAGTAGACACAAAAATAGTCATACAAGAGGTATAATGATAGATATTAAATGATTAACTTTATATCTTAATCCTTCAAAGTAGTGATTAGATTGGAAAGATCTTTGTTCTTCAGGAAGGTTTCAATGACTTGTCATTTTGCCTGCTCTCTCTCTCTCTGCCAGAGCTGAATCCTCAGGAAAGGTAGAGGAGCCATGAATGAAATGGATGCAGCAATTAAATAAAAATTAATGTGCATGAAAATAAATAAATAAAAACAAATGGGAAATGAATAATAAATGAGATGAAAATAAAACAAAACTGTAAATTGCTTCTGTGCCTTTTCATTTCAAAATGTGTGTTCTGTTTGATAATTATAAGTACTTCTATCTAGATCTGTTGTAAAATCACATCGTAATAAGGATGGACCAAACTACACAGAGGATTGCAAGATGGATAGGGGCATCATCCTCACTTTTGGTTTGTTGCATGCCCAAATAGAAGTAGAATTTTGGAGCAAATTATTGGGATTTCTTTTTGTTAAAGTTAAATATTTGTGTTAAATTATTATAACTCCTTTTTAAAAATGATTTTTGTTATTTATGATTATTATTATTATTTTTTTTTGGAGGGGGAGGGGAGGGTTACCCCTTCCTTTCTCCCTTGGAGAAGGGGGTAGTGGGCCATTACAAATTGTTTCATTAAAAAAAAAAAAAAAAAAAAAAAATTAATAAAAAAAATTTTAAAAAGGGCTCATTACCTTATGTATCCAAATCTAATTAAATAGGGGGAGGGGGCCGCATGCCCTCTCCACTTTAAATTTCTTCTCTATCTTAACCCCGACCCCTTTTTTTTAGCCTAAAAGTTATATATGTCGGGCCTATAAGATCGAACTTCCTAACTTGAAGGAAACAATATTTAAAAAAAACGTGTTTTTCCTTAGCCATCAATGACAATTAATGGCATCATATAATTAATATCATTTAATTAAACAGTTGTAAGAAAAATTCTGAGGTATAGGAACATCATTAATATCCTTATTTACGGTTTTTAATAACAAAATTCAATTTCTGTCTAAGAAACTAGCTTTTTAAGGGAAAAAGTCCGGCATTGATTTTGCATGTTTCGTTATAACAAATATATCAGTATGTGGGACAACGGTAAAATATTCACTCCCATTTAATCGTTTTATGTTATAATTGACACAATTTTAAACGGAATTACAATTTTAAAATGGGATTGCATTGTCCATGATAAATATTCAGGACAGTAAGAAGACTATATAAACATATTACGTACCAATTTTGCCGCTGACGGCCAAAAATGGCCGTTCGACGTTACAGGGACATTGTCACGTTTGTGGTTGCAGTTTAGGGGTAGGTCGTCGCACTCCGGCTAAAAACATGTCCGCGTTCGTGAATAACTAGCCGATAATTTTAGCACTAAAAACTGAAGCTAGGAGGCTGGTTAGGTTCTCAAACACCGTAATTTCACACCGACGTTACTAAATTACGAAGGACATCGCACCCGATTCTCGTGGTAATTTAAGTATTTTCTTACATTTTAAGACCGACTTAATCTTCATTCTTTCTACATATGTTTAAGAGGGGGGTTAATCTTTCTAATATCATGAAAATTTCTGAGAAAATATGCTGCTAAATATGTGTAAAATGTAAGAATTACCGACGTTACCAAAAAAGTGCCGTGGACATTGTTGTAACGTCGGTATTGTGTTTTTAAATATGGGCTAACTTGCCGATTTTTTTTTTTCATTTGAGCTTCTTAGACATGGTAGAGGTATTAAAGGTTTCATGTTTTAAATAGGAAACTTTGCAGAATGATGTATTTTTTTCCAGAAATAAGTTCATGAAAATGACATGTTTTCATGTCACAACTTTCACCCTCAAATTCGCTGAGACATCAGTAGTAAAACTCTCACCAAAAAAAAAAATATGACGAACCAGTTTCTGTTTTAATGTTTATTTATTCTGTCATACATTACTCTTAAATACAACATACTTTTTATTTTCTAAAAATACATTTAAATTTGAGTAGATGGCTTCTAAACATTCAAACACGTGAAAATATGGTTTTGACCCAACCCGATGGACTGACCCATATACAGTTTCATTTATGCCCTGAAATAATAAGATTCTACATACACGTAAGTTGCACACATTTATAAGGAAAGATGGATTACAGCATAAACCAATCATATGTCAAAAAATAATGTCCTCTCCGAATTTTAGTATAAAGCATGTAAAATCTCCAAAACTCCAAAACTATTCCTAAATACTTGTAACTATAGAATCACATTATTGTCCAGGTAGCTTCTGACAATAATTAGTCCAATGTGAATCCAGGTTTTAGTAAGTCTTAAAGTGAGGGAGAAGATAATATCTCTACGATGGGTGATTGAAGATCTACATGTATATGCAGATCATAAATGGGTGCTAACGGGGATAAAATATGTTCTAATAAACCTTACATATATCCAGTTTCATTTATGCCATGAAATACTGAATCATATTTGTATCGGACAGTTCCAACTGCATGTCCAAAATAATGTCCTCTCCGAACTACAAAATTGTCCTCTCCGAACATTTTTTTGACGCCACATATCTCAAGAACCATTTATCCTTTTATTCTGGAAGTTGGTATGCAAAAGCACCCTTACCATGTGTAGCTATGCAGTACAGAATATAGGGTCAAACTGCTCTGTGTTTTTTTTATCAGTAACTTCATGCTGTCAGTCCATCATTTTGTGGTATGAAAAGATGCAAAACTGAATTTTACAAGAATAAAACCATTTTGCAGTTGAAAAAATTAGTTGTATTCTGATTTCATATTATTAAGTTGTCAAACTATGTCATTCACATTCACCCAAAGAAACAATAAATATTTCCTTTCTGCATAATGTCATCAGGTGACACTTGACCCTATTTTTTTCATTAAGGACATGTTTCATGCTTGAAAAAAAAAAGTTTGACACTTGTAGCCCTGAAATTTTACAGACTTTACCAGTAACATGTATACAACACATAAACAAAAATTCAGAATAATCAAAGGAACTTTTTTTTTCACCCCAAGTGAGACAAAGTGTGTACCCTGATTGTAAAACAACCCTTAAATAGGGCACGAGTTCAGTTCTTACTTGAAGAAATACAGTAGAAAGTGTATCCGACTGCATGATATTTCATGCTCTTCATTTTAAATGCTAATTGAAAGCGGAGTGAAATGAAGCATTTCAGTTTCTGGTTAGTCCTTGTTTAGGCGCTCTGTAATTCATTCCATATCCAGAGGGTATCTTTTGGTGTCGGGATTTGAATGATTGTTAGAGAAAATATATGAGATGCCTGTATGTTAGAGAAGATAGAAAAAAGTATTGAGAAAGGAGAGAGAGAGAGGGGGAGAAGGGGAGGGAGAAGGGAGAGAAAGTGGAGATGGGGAGGGAGAGAGAGAATGAGAGAGAGGGTAGGAGGGGAGGGGAAGGTGGAGAGAGAGAGAGAGAGAGAGAGAGAGAGAGAGCAGGGAAAGGAGGAGGGGGAGACAGAGAGAGGGAGAGGGTGCAGGGAAGAGAGGATAGAGAAAGTGGTGGAGATCATAACCCCATTCACTTAGTAAAAATGTCTTATTCATATGATACGTGTCGTATCAAAGTTTCTTTTTTCAGTAGGTAAATAAATAGACCAGGTTTAGTCATTTATATTTGTTCTTATAAGTAAAGATATTATTGGCATCGTGTATTCCTTTTAGCATGACATGGGCATAGCCATTTTCTTGATAATGTGACTTACCAGGCGAACTTGTACATGTGTCATGCACCAACTTTAGTTGGAAAGACTTTTTGATTCCATAACAAAACCTATACTTTTCAATGAGGGAAAATCATAGCTGAGAAGGTGAAAATTATATTTGATAAAAAAGACATAACATAAAAGTACTAAAATATAGCAGATGACAAATCTATGTCATTTAAGAGAAACCTTCATCCCAGAAGAGCACCAACTTATGTATGCAACTTGTGTTCTGACAGTTGCAGTACAAAGGATAACAGCAGGTGAATGAAATACTTCACCACCACACGCACCTGGGAAAGAAGCATCCATACACTTTAATGCTTTTAATTGAAAAAAGGACTTTAGATTGTACGTCACGTTATCAAGAAAATGGCGATGCCCATGTCGTGTTGAGAAACTGTATATTATTATGCTAAGAATATCTTGTTTTATACCTCTCTCATACAGTGTGGTGGGAATCTTGTAGATTAATGTGCAATAATACAATACATTTCTCAGAATAACTTAAGTTATTTCTTAGGGTGAGGTGTCCTTTAAAGGTACTATGTCCCATTTGCAGGCCAAATAAATGAAAAGGTTAAATTCTAACGGCATTTGAAAGACAATACTAATTTAGAACTTCCCTAAAAAAGGGGGGCTTGAAAATGTCTTTAAGTGGGAAAATAACGACTATTAGTTGTCGAATCGACTTAGGAGCTATAGAGCCAGTAAGTAATAGTCTGATTTTTCAGACCATTGTACCGAATGGTCGTACGTTTATGCTGCGCAAAGATTCAATCAGTTTAATTTTGGCCATTACAAGAAGTGGGTTATTGATGTAGACAAATGCTCATGTACCCTTTACAGCTCATTTTATGTATGTTATTACCAAAGATGAAAAAGCCAGTCAGTCACTCAATAGTGTCTGACAGTGAAGTCTAGCAAGTAAACAGGTTTCCTTGCATAATTTGAATATTAGGACACTGCTAACGTTTAAATTTCACAGATAGGACATACATGACATATATTCATAATTCCTGCAAAGTTCTACAGAATTTGATGTTGGCTGCAAAAGGGACATAGTATCTTTAAAGGTATTGTTTAACAATGCCAAATCTGAGATGCATGGTCCTACGTGTTATGTGTGATGTGTGATATCTGTGATATGGTGATATATTGAAGCCCTAAAAAAATTGCACTTCAAAATGATCATGAAGTGCCTCAAATAAGTAAAAATCTTTGAGTGACCAGTTTTACCATACTCATTTTCTCCAATAGACTGTAGTGTTATAAAAACCGTTGGGAAAACAGTTTTTGAAATTTCGAATTCCAATCATAAATATCTTGATAATCAGATGGGCGATTGGCTTGTAAACGTCATGGGATTCCTGACTGACCTAAAGGTTTATAATAATGATTGCAGCGTGAGCTAAATCCAGGATTTTGTTTTTATAGAATCTTAGACAAAGATACCCAATCCCCTTTTGTATTTTGTTCTTTCAGTACCTGGACCAGGTTGAACTAGAAATGGTGACTTGTCGGGATCTCAGGAAGACAGAGAACAAGCAAGCTTTGCAGTCGTAAGTGCCTCTCTCAACTTCAAGGTCTAGTTCAATCTTTCAAGTTCAAGTTCAAGTTCAATTTTATTAAATTCTAATAAAAGCATATAGATCTAGGTGTACATATACAAATCAGAAATACAACACAGATGCAAACCATTATACATAGAATCTAGGGTACCTTGTTTCCTTTCATGTCTTGCTATTTTCTACCAAATGATCTTTTGTTTCACATACACTGTAATATAAATTTATGCAGGAAATTAGATACCAGTAGATAGATAGATAGATATGCAGGAAATTAGATACCGGTAGATACAGAGATGCCAACCAGTATGATTAAATCGTATTTAGTACGATATTAAGAGTGAAATACGATAATATGATTTCACCTCTTAAGATACGATTTTTCAACAAAAAAAACAAAACAATTTTTTTTTTTTTTTTTTTTTTTTTAAAACCATAAAAACCTCTGAATCGCATAGAAACATGTACAAGAAAACCCCGGAACCCCAACAAAAACTTTGCTTAACAATTTTCTCATTAAATTTTAATGAAAGATCAAACATTTTTACTTGACCGTTCTTACCAGTAACACATTTTTCTGAAACTATACTAGCTCAGGGCCAACGGGCCAGTGGTAGTGTCGAGTTTTCGTGAAAATCTGATTTTTCTCTTCAAAATCTGATTTTTTTAAGGATATTCAGTCTGTTTTTTTGTGTCAAGAGGTTGGCATCTCTGTAGATAGATGGATAGATAGATATACAGATCTATAGATAAATGCATTTATTAGTCTCTTGCAAAAAAAAAGGAAATTTGTAGGGAACAATTGGTTGCAGTTTAGAAAACACATAAAACTCTACCCTCAATACTCTAATTACTCTATTCTGCAGCTGATTAGAATACAATGAAAGAATGATGGCGTTACGTTTAAGGAATGATTGGCTTTATTTGTATATGTTTGAATTTACTGTAAATGAATCACCCTAAATATGCAACCATACTCAAAGACTTGTATAAAACAAAAATATTCAGGATTGCATTACATACAGTGTTTATGTGTGGTGTGAGATTTAAAGATCTACAAAACCATTTTGAACTTCACAATGATTTTGTTAAGGATCCCACCACACTTTAGTTATTTAACCTACACTGTACCTAGAATGTTAGAAGTGTAGATCAAAGGAAAGAAAAATGTTTTCTTTTCAAAATCAAAATTTCATTATTTTTCAGAGCACCTAGTAAATATGGGTTTCCAGAGAGAGTGGTGGATGGGATGTACGTTCATGTGAACTCAATCATCGGCAAGTTCAAGTCGGACACCTTTCATGCTGATATACAGGTGGGTACCATGGTCATAGAGGTGATGATGAGGATGAGGATGACGATGATGATGATGGTGATGATGAAGATGGTGGTGGTGGTGGTGGTGATGATGATGATGATGATGGTGATGAAGATGGTGGTGGTGATGATGAAGAAGATGATGATGATGATGATGATGATGACGATGATGACGATGATGGCGACGATGGTGATGATGATGATGATGATTATGATGATTATGATCATGGTGATGATGATGATGATGATGATGGTGATGATGATGATAATGATGAGGATGACGATCATGATGATGAAGAGTCAATAGTACATGGTGTAAATGGTTTTGTATCATAGATTTGTACCAGAAGAACCGCTCCTTTATTTTTATTTGGTGTCTAGATAACCCCCCTACTCTTCACTTCCACCCTGCATCTGCCCAACATCCATCCCGTCACCCTACCCTCAGACATCATTATCCATCACCTTAATACCAACATAGAAGGTGGCATGTTTGTGGAGCTGAAAGCCTCTACTCGTGTGTTATTCCTTTTTCACACGGCATCTCCGCCTTCGACTGCCTCATGTAATTTCATCCCCACTCCCATTGATCCTCATTAGCTGTGTCCACACTTCAGCCTTTTGTATTTTCCAGGATGTATTAATACTCTGAAAGAAAACACACTAGGCCTGTTCACACACAGCAGGAAGCAAGGTTAAATACTCCAGTTTTTAACCGCAATCATGATCTCAGTTATTTGTGTGATTAGAAAAATCAAAACCAACATATCAAAGCAAAACAAAACAAAACAAAACAACAAAATCTCACAAATTGATGAGATGGTGTTCACATATAAAATTGCTATCATACATGTTATGCATTTTCGGTTGAATTAACAGTAATTTGTTTATTGTTGATTGCTGTGCATTTTGTATTTTAATGAAGGAAGCTCTTTTTATTATAGCCAATGTCAGCAAAAGTGAAATAATGCATTCCATACAGTACATCCCACGTGTGAACAGGTGCATGCAAAACGTGATATTTGATCCCAACCTCGCTTTTTTTCCCTCTTGTGTAGACTGCTTCATGTTCATGTAGTAATTCCATCCCTAGGCCCTAGCTCAATCATTGGTCCTCATTATCTGTGTTCACACTTCAGCTATAAAGTTCTGTATCCTAGAGCAAATACCCCAGTCACACTGACAGGCCTGACACCAGGGAGCGTTTCATGAAACCATCATAAGTACAAGTTCACTGACATCTCGTAGAAATGTGTGTATTATGTTTTACACCTGTCTCAATGGGATGTCGGTGAACTTTTACTTATGACGGTTTCATGAAATGATGCCCAGGTTGACAACGAAAAAATTGCAATATCCCGAATGGCCAAGAATTGGTCACTTTGGAGTCAGTGAAATGTCTGTTCGACAGTGTGACTGAGGCACAGTACAATGTTTGCATACATGTACATGACATTTTTAAAGAAACAATTGAGATTTAAAAATCAGATACCATTAAATCTGGACTTTGGTTTAGTGAGAATGTGATGGCTTGAACAAAGCTTTTGGCATCTGCTACGTACATAGCATTTAGAAAATTTAGTTTGCTCATGAAAACAATAAGTTTGCCTTCTGTGAACATATATGTAGCATCTAGAAAATTAAATTTTGACAAAAAGCTTCCCTACTACATACATGTATTGTATGAGAAGTTGATATCCTAAATTTGGCTCACTATTGCAGAAGTGTCTATCGTTCAAATGTTGTACATACATGTATTAAAGCAAGGCGGGTGTAACATTAAACTAGGTCGCTATTGATTGTATGCAGAATGCTTTAATAGTCTGAAATCACAGACCCTTTACATGTATGATAATGTTACAGAGGGCGGCATAACGCTGCTCATCAGAAAATTATCCACAATGATTACAAACCAATACATCTCTGGATGATGTAACATGTACATGAAGATGAACAAAGTAGCCTTTTAAAATCAATTGTCCACATTTCCCAGAGAAGTTTATTTCTTGTATACATGCACATGTATGTTCATGTTCATGTTCATGTACACAAGTATGTGCTTTGGATGATTTACTTACATATATACATTTAGGTCTGTAAAACTGGACTAAGTAATTTAGGGAGATAGTAGTCAGTTTCCATGTGCAGAAGGTCATAATTCTCTGACACCATACATGTATGGTGGAAATACCATTAAAGCCCCATGCACTGCACTACATGTAGCTACTTGCTCCCTCTATATAGAAAACAATGCCTAAGCGGTGCCCGTTGGTCCCCCATGATCCTCTTTTTCTTATGTTAATTGAGAGCTGAATTGATGAGATTACCACCTGTCAGTGATCATTCTGGGAGGTCTAATCCCTCCTGGCCAAACTAGTGCAGACGGGCTTTAATGGGTGTACAGAGAAACAGTAATGTGTAGGAATATTGACAATACACTACACGTCCCTGGTGAACTAATTCATTTTGTTCAACTATCCCCTGGATGCATTATCTCTCTCTGTCTCTATCTCATGTCTTGTCTTTATAGATAATGTTAGCAAATGGAAAAGAAGTCAAGATTTGACCGAGAAAATCCTTTTAGGTACATCTGATCGAATAACATCATTTCTTAGCTCCTTTCTATCTCGTGCAGTGCATTATTATTATCCTTTTGTATCTTTATAGTTGCTGTTATTTTTTAGTGCTCCTCTTTGCCTTCTTCTGTTTTTCATCATCATTTGTATTCTGTCTTTTACTTCTTTGTATTTTCTCTTCTTTGCTCTTCTTTTCTTCCTTGATGTCATCCTTTTCTTACATATTTCTTCTCACTTTTCTTCATCTCTTTGCTCTTCTTATTTTTCTTCTATTTCTATACCAGCTTCTTCTCCATCTTCTTACTTTCTATTTCACATTCTGTCCTTCTCTACATTGCTCTTTCTTCTTCTTCTTCTCCTTCTTCATCCTCTCCTCTTCTTTGTCTTTTAATTTTTTGTCTCTTCAAGTCCCTTCATCGTCTTCTTCCTTCTCCTCTTCTTCTTCTTCTTTTTTGTTCTTCTTCTTCATCCTCTTTTCCTCCTCCTCCTCTTCTTCTTCTTCTTCTTCTTCTTCTTCTTCTTCTTCTTCTTCTTCTTCTTCTTCTTCTTCTTCTTCTTCTTCTTCTTCTTCTTCTCTTCTTCTCCTTCTTCCTCTTCTCTTCTTCTTCTTCTTCTTCTCTCCTCTCCTCTTCTCTCTTCTTCTCCTTCCTCTTCTTCTTCTTCTTCTTCTTCTTCTTCTTCTTCTTCTTCTTCTTCTTCTTCTTCTTCTTCTTCTTCTTCTTCTTCTTCTTCTTCTTCTTCTTCTTCTTCTTCTTCTTCTTCTTCTTCTTCTTCTTCTTCTTCTTCTTCTCCTCCTCTCCTCCTCCTCCTCCTCTTCCTCCTCCTCCTCCTCCTCCTTCTTTTTCTTCTCCTCTCCTCTCCTTCTTCTTCTTCTTCTTCTTCTTCTTCTTCTTCTTCTTCTTCTTCTTCTTCTTCTTCATATAATTGCTCCTATCCCCTTCTCTCTCTCCCTTTTCTATTGTTTCATCTTCCAGTCAACGCTGTGTTTCAGGCAAGCATTCAGAAAGCATGCAATGCTTGTCATGTTGTTTGGCTGTATAAGAATAGACGCATATGGCCATCTTGTACGACATGCCCTTGAAAGCATTGTGAAGTGGAAAACTGAAACGCACTAGGTGCCAGACAAATGGGAACATGAGAAGCACGGTATACATGTCATAGACCTGTCCATACTGTAAGGCTATAAGCCTCGTTCAGATATACCGCAGCGCTCTTTAAAAAAAATATAACAACAGTAGTGTAATACACCTCGCATTGCTGTATAAACGTGTAACACGGAGCTCAGTGAATACACATAGGACCTTTGTTGTGCTGTTGCCATTCATAGATTTACACGTTTTAAAAGAAACTGCCACGGTTTACCACTCCATATCTGAACAAACCTTTACAGAGAATCATGAGATAGTAGTTGATACATAGGAACAAAAATAGCTTCTTCTGTTGTTCCAATGTCCTCACAGCTAGTAGGCCCATTTACACTATAGTCATCATTTACAGTTTTAGTGTAAATGGGCCTACTGGCATTCGTGGCTTTCCAGTACTTATTTTCTCTAGGATTATTAAGAGAGAAGTTGAGGTAATGTACAGGGGGAAATAAGTTTGGAGTTTTTTTCATTCTTTTTACTCCTAAACAGGGACATGTGTACACGAATCTCTTACAACAACATGCGATTTCACAACAACAGGATTGCTTTTGAAATGTTTTATTTCTCAAAGTGACATGGTTAATTTTAGACAATTTTTATGTCCTATCTTTTTAATGTCCCAAATTCTTTTATGTGCAATGCTTTTCATTGTATCATATCAAGATTTGGTCACTATTTTACAACTTGAATGATTCCAAAACCTCTAGATTGCTCAGCTTATTGTCCAGAGCACGACTCCAGAATGGAAGCCAGCAGACTTGAGATACTCCAGGATAAAAGACATGAACAGAGGACAAGTTCTTACCTTCAAAGCAGTGGAATGGTCCACTTTTAGACTGACAGTAGATGCAATAGAGAGAGGATCAGGCTCTCCCACTACGCCAATTAGGTTGATCACGAATCAGGGAAAGGTAAATTATTCAAAAAGTTCTTACCTACATGTACATGTACAAAGCAGTGGAATGGTCCACTTTTAGACTGACAGTAGATGCAATAGAGAGAGGATCGGGCTCGCCCACTACGCCAATTAGGTTAATCACAAATCAGGGAAAGGTAAATTATTCAAAAAGTTCTTACCTACATGTACATGTACAAAGCAGTGGAATGGTCCACTTTTAGACTGACAGTAGATGCAATAGAGAGAGGATCGGCTCGCCCACTACGCCAATTAGGTTAATCACAAATCAGGGAAAGGTAAATTATTCAAAAAGTTCTTACCTACATGTACATGTACAAAGCAGTGGAATGGTCCACTTTTAGACTGACAGTAGATGCAATAGAGAGAGGATCGGGCTCGCCCACTACGCCAATTAGGTTAATCACAAATCAGGGAAAGGTAAATTATTCCAAAAAGTTCTTACCTAAAAAGCAGTGGAATTGTCCACATTTAGACTAACCAAAGATGCAATAGAGAGAGGATCGGGCTCACCCACTACGCCAATTAGGTTGATCACAAATTAGGAAAGGTAAATTAATTAAATAAGTTCTTACCTACATTATTACCCCATTTATAGCTGAGCTGCCAAAGTAACTAGTGCTCAAGCATATCAGGTACTTTTTCAGGCCTTGATGGAGAGTGGCACATGTAGATTAATGTCTAGCCAAAGGACGTAAGTGTCAGGCTGGGATTCAAACCCGCAACCTTATGATTAAGAGCAAGTGAATGAACCAGTAAACCACAACACCTCTAGGAACTTTAATCCTGTGATCTTCATAAATGTGTCTAATTTTAATACTCAGATCTGTATTACAATCAAGAAGAGACTCAACGACTGTTCGCTTGTGACGTCCAGACTCCAAGTGCTTCTTGATGACATCCTCTGGGTTCTAACTGACTCCCAGATCAAGGCTGTCATGCTTCACATGCGCAGTCTTAACCCGGTCATACAGAAAGCTGCAGCACAGAGCAAAGTACATGCTGAGGCAGCAGGAGAGGTATGAAAATAATGTTATTATTTAACGCAGGTAGCTCTATCAGCGTCAAAGCTGTTCTTCCTGAGAGCCTTGCAGTTAGTACTACCCCAGCATTGCAAGGAACCAATGCAATATCCTTCACCAATACTACATCGGGCTTCCCTTTATGTCCCCTGCAGTCCTGTTGATGTTGTTTCTATAAATTTTGAATGTAATAATTGCAGTGGCTGTCAATAAGGATAATTATTAGAAAGTTTAGCATGAGTTTTTATAAATCTACTCACATTTGCATAGAAAACAGAAAAGGAAAACATAGTGCCATCTTCCACAATTCCATGGCAACAAATCTTAAAGAAATTTAAATATACTAGAACTTGAAAGCTCAATTATTAAGTCATCATTTATAATTGGAATTTGAGTACAAATTTATTACAAGTTTTAGACTGGTGGGTAAACATGTTTTTAATGCCTGTAACTTGTTTTTCATGGAAGTAAAGGTGAGCACTGTGTCTTTCCAACCTCTAAATTATTAATTAGTATTTCCCATCACCTTTCCTAACCTGTCATCTTAATGCAGGCTGTGAGCACCCCACATCCTACAGAAGACCCTGCAAACCGACCACAGAATGTCAAAACCTCCAAGGAACTGCAGCTGCTGCAGTTCTTTGAGCGCTACGATGTCCCTGAGACATCCTACCACTTCTTCACCAAGAGAGTCGACCTCCACCTCTGTGATGAAATGAATCGACCCGAAAATGGTATGTATGTGTAACAGAATGGAATAGTCCATTCACTGAAAAGGGTTGTTGTGGCATAAAAAATGGCCGATGAGGGAATGGCACAAGTGAGTTGATCTCCACCTCTGTGATGAAATGAATCGACCCGAAAATGGTATGTATGTGTAACAGAATGGAATAGTCCATTCACTGAAAAGGGTGTTTGGTGTGATAAGATAAAGACAAAAGAATGGCAAAAACCAGTTGATCTTCGTCTCTGATGAAATGAATCAACCTGACATAGGTACTAAGCACTTGTGCTAAAATACAATAGTCCATTCATTGAAAAGGGGATTTATTTGAAACTTGCTACGATCCTTGTTCTGCAACAAGTACTGCTAACATGTAATGAAAAAGAAAAGAAAAAGAAAGAAAGAAAAAGGCTTGAATTTTTTTTCTGTTTGCTTGCAATGAGAAGCGAAGCTGATGTCTACACTAACCAACCTGCCAAATCAACATGTAATGATGTTCCGTTTTGTGACTTTGCAGTAATCTGGTTTCCCCCCAAATCACATGCTTCCATCATAACACTGTTATATGAGCTTTTGTATACTAATTAACAGATAATATTCTTCTTTAAAAAAACATCTATTTACGCAAGCTTTTACTACTTTACTACTTTTACTACTTTGATTCACATGACATTTTTATTTCATATGAGTGGATTAAATAGCTATCATTTCTTTCACAAATATCTGTAGTGGGCATTTATCAATTCATTTTGTTGGGTTTTGGCGGAGGTGTTCATTTCTTTGTGTTTTGACTTTTAAGTCCTTTTGTTTCTCATTTTGTTTTCACCATTCATTTCAACATCATTCAGACAAGATTTCAGCAAAAGGTATTAAGTCATTGCAAATTGGATGCACTGTGTTTGCTGTAATGGTTTTGTTCTTGTTTTGTTGTTTTTGTCACTGTGTTTCACATTGTTAATCCATCACCTTTTGACCTTTGACCTCGCTTGACAGTGTAAGTAATGACCTCGCACATGTCAATATCTTATCAATAGTATCTTTTGAAACAAAAAAAAAGAAAAAGATATCAGAAAGAGATAGTCATCATTATTCTGTGATAATCAAACATGCAGACGTAATCCAGGCACATTTGTACATGTTCTCTCTAAATATCTGGGAAGTGTTTCACAAAGACTAAGAACGACTTAAGTTGGACTTAAACTATGGCAGGCCGTTCTTGCCACTGGTTACTCTCACCATTCCTTGCATTGGTCTCCCAAGGGATGTACAAATCGTGGTCACAATTCTACAGGATTAAAACAATTTTGATAGTTCATTATTAAGGAAAAGATATTGTCTAAAGATCATAATTTCTAAGGTTTTTTCCCTCTAATTTTACATCTGGTTCAAGACTTTTTAAGGGCATAAATCGCATACCGTAGTATAAGTCCAAGTCTTAAATATAACTTGAGTTTGCAATGTAAGGAACTTTTTTTCTTCAACAACGAACTATCAAAAAATGTTAAATTCTGTTCATTTGTGACGACCCTTGAGAGATCATTGATGAGAGCAACCTGTGGCATGAATGGCCTCCCATAGTTCAAGTGCAACTTAAGTCGATCTTAGTCTTTGTGAAACACTCCCCAGGACAATTTCTCATAGTGATTGTGTATGAAGAGTTCACTTCCAATACACGCTACATGAAGGACCATTTTCATACATATTTATATTTTTACAAGAGTGTACTGATTCCAGAAACCTCAATAATCTACTCGCTTCAACCAAAATGATTCTCATTTGAACAAAATGTAATACAAAACCACAAAAACAAAATTGGTTCCCCCCCCCCCTTCCTCCAAAACATGTTTTTTTAGGACTTAATGTATTTTCCATGTTATTCTGTAACTCAACTAGCTGCCTATAGCATTCGAAGACATTTACATGTATGGTATCTTTGAAGCGACAACACTACAACATTTATAAAACTAGGGAACTGACCAATCACAACGTTAGCATGGAGTGCATGCATGGTCACACATTAACCCTATTAGTTGCTTGAACAAAAGGAGCTAGTTTGCACCAACCAGTGTTAATGACTGTGACTTCACATATTTCTTCCAAAACATGTTTGATTCTCATACATGTACTTTTAAAGTTTAGTCAAAATTTAGTTCATCAAAAATATATAGCTTTTAAAAGGAATGGTTTAAATCTAAAAGAATTTTCATTTTGAAACGACATTTCACTCTACAAACTGAGAAAATTGAAGAAAAAAAACCGCTTGTTTTATGAGTATCTGACATATTGTAGAACTAACACTCTTGATGTGAGCTACCGTTTTGCAATTTATGCCCTTACTTGTATGAACTAATCTTTAGTGTGGAGATGCCTACTAGCTTGTTTTGTGAATGGATTCGTTCAATGTAGCCTAGACTAGACTAGATACAGTCAAACTTGTCTATTGAGGCCACCCAAGGCAAACACAAAAAGTGTTTTAAAAGGTGAACTTTTAAAACAGGGCCCCATTTCACAAAACTTGTCATCAGTGACAAATGACAGTTTTTGTTATAAGCTAGTGAAATCCTTGCTTCTGATTGGTTATCAGCAGATTTGTCACTGATTTTTGTCATTTGTCATTGAAAAAAGGCTTTGTGAAACAGGTCCTAGGTTCTTCAACATACATTTCCTTCTAGAGGGAGCCAATATGGGTGACCACTATAGACAGGTGGTCTTTACAGAGAGGTGTCCACTAGGACAGGTTTGACTGTAGCTGCATGTGATATTTTAATTTTGCATAAAAACTCACCTCTATTTTAATCCAGCAGATCCAGCATGATAATGTGAGAAATTGATGTTGTAAAAATATGTCCTGTTTTATTTCATTTATAAAAACATGAACCTAGAGAACACTTTGGAACCAGATTGTAACCAGATTGTAACATTGCACACATCAATGAATGTTTCATCCTTCAACTTTTATTTACTTATTTCGTGTGTAATCACCACATAAACGTTTGTTTGCCTTTGCACAAAACATACATTTTCTCTTTTTTGGGGTTTTTTTTTGTTGTTTGTTTTGATCTCTATACAAATTTACATACATGTAATGGAGCATGGAGCATTGTTGATTGGCAATGGAGGAAGAGTATGCCTCTTAATGGTAGTACCGGTATGGCGATTAAAGAACTGTTTTGTTTTTTACGGGGGTTAAAATGAATATGATGTTCTGTCTTGGAAGATTGATAAGGGAAAGTGAATATTTCCCCCTCTCTGTCTCTCTGTCTTTAGGGACTTTTAGATTTGCACGTCGACATAGTGGACTGCAACGTCCTTATAAGGCACTGTGATGTCCTTTTAAGGCACTGCCGGGCACGGGCACGGCCCAGTGCCTTAACACAATGTCACACGCGGCAGGGGGAGGCACAGAGAGGAATTGTATCATCTCCTAGTGAAGGCTAACAGAGAAAAAATTTGTTTTTTCTTATGGAAGAAATAGAGACACATGTTGTTCTCCCCTTTTTTTTAGAGGATAGAGGAACATTTTTCTTCTATCCAGATTTTCAACGATTGACCTTTTTAGTATTATCAGATATTTACTTGGGTTAAAAAAAAAAAGAAGTAAATTCACCATAGCTTTACAGATTTTTGAAAGCAAAATATTAAATATTTTCAAATGAGTTGAACCACATTTGTTGGGGATGTTTTGAAAGTGGAGGACAAGTTTTTGCAATTATTATTATTATTGCTATCATTATTATTGCTATTATTGTTATTATTAAAACATCCTTCATTTTAGGAGAGTCAGCTTGTCTTCATGGCACAACAATACACTAAGCTACAGTACCTCCTTTGTCTATGTTAATACAAATCTTGAAAGCCATTTAAAATTGTGGATATACTTATGAGGTAAATAGTGCATTCTTATATTTTACATGCAAATGTAATATGTCAGCAATGCAATCAAATCAATATTCACTCAGTCTTCACTATTAAAGTTATATGTACAACATTGTAGTTTTCATTCTGAATGATAAATGTCTCCTTTTTTTCTCACCTCTAAGAATCGTTCAAAAGGAGAATAGAAGGAGGTGCTATGCAGATCTCATTTTCCGGTGTTTCGTTTGACTACTACCCTTACCATATAGCAAGTAAGTCAGAAATTTCTCATATATGATGTTGGATTTAGAATTCTTTTAACCACTTTCATATTCACTGCTGAAGAGGGTTGAGTCCACACTCGGCCCAGAGTTGAATGCTAATGTGAACATTATGGCCTCGTTCAAATATGATGTAGCAAAACCGTGCCTGTTTTTTTTTGTTATGATGACATAAATGTAATACGCTTCCCATTTCTGTATCAGAGCTCAGTAAATAAAAGTATTTGCCGTTCATTTACACTTTAAAAAAAAAAATGGGGGGCTTTTTTGAGGCGGTTCAACAGGTCATATCTGAACGGGTCTTATGAGTAAAACTTTGCTCTGCACTCAGTATTGACTTGATATCTTGTTAGACAGGAGGGTTTTTAAAGTGTAAACCAATTCTTAACCTTTAGGGGATTCTGTATGGTTTGAATCGTGTCCACCACTCTTTACATATGAAACTTGTTTGTTTGCAGGTAGTCCTCGGACCCACTGGCAATACTTTGATGATGCAATGAGCCTCTCTGATAAATGGATCCACACCGTCCTAGCTCACTTCAAGCAACAGTATGCCATGGCACGCAACGAACTCAAGAAACGGACAGCCCCGCCCACTCATCCAGCCACAGCCCCTCCCCACCATCCACACACAAAGCAGAACACGCCCCCTGCGCGCCCTGCCACACCCCCAAATAGGACTCAATCGCAAATGGGCAGAGAGCGCACGTCGAGCGCTAGCCACGGTCGCCCACCGGGACGCCCAGGGGGTACAGCGGCCCCACCCCATGGTCAAGCCCGATCCGGTGCTATGCCTGGTCAAACAAGCCGGACGTCGGTCAAGCTGATGTCCAGCTGTCTAGTGTTTAGAATACGAGCGTTGCAGCTGAGTAACGTCGCGACGTCGGACCGGGGTGCCAACAACGAGGAGAACCTGCGCAATAATCTGTTCTTGATGTCGGACAAGAACACATTCCATTTACCCCCAGAGATACCGTCCATACATGTAGAATACATGTCTTTCTACTTCCCGAATGAACTTGACTTCCTGGTAAGTGTTAACCCTTCTTGACCACTCTGATTCCCATAGGCTTAAATAGGATTAAATTAAGGCCTGTTCCGACACTTAAGAAAAGAAAGTGGAATGGAATAACAATGTACGGTGCTTCTCGTTTCTGTATCTTATAAGATATTGCTGGTGTGGAACTGACCCAAGTTTAAAATGAGTTTCAACATCCTATTGGAGCAAATTTGTATAAAAAATTTCTTCTCCCTATCGCAATTGTTTATGCTGTGATCAGCAGTCTGAAGTTAGTTTGGTCATTAATAATTATCAATCATTATTGCAGAAGTGTTGGTATGATCTTTCATAAAAGGCTGCTGTTGCTGTGTAGAGGTGTTGTAGTCGAGTGGTTTAAGTACTTGACTTGAAATGCAAAGGTCATGGGTTTGATTCCCAACACAGCACTAGTATCCTTCGGCAATTAATCTACATTTGCCACTCCATACCCAGGAGAGAAATGGGGACCTGGCTGGATGACGAAAGCCTTTGTGTTAGTAATTGCCATATGCCATCATGGTGACCATATGGTAGGAATACTCCCCAGGGAGTGGAGATGGTGCACTTTGTGCGTGAATGAATCCAATGACCAGGGTAATAATATATGTGAAGCACTTAGAGACGGTATTTGGTATTAAAGGGACTTTGTAACATTGTTCAGATGAGATAAAATGGTGCTAAGGTAGTGACTTCAATGCTAGATGTAAAATTAAAGATAATCTGAAAGTTTGAGTGAAAACAGACCATTATTAACGATAAAAATTGGGAAAAACTGATCTGATCGATTCCTTAATTCTCCCAACTATATTATTACAATTTAATTACATTTGAGGTGAATGTAAATCGTAACAAAGCTATGAAGTGGCTCTATATTTCATTTCAGACATTTAAGTGTTGAAAGATTTTAAAAATCCTGTCTTATGTCTTATTTTCATGGAAAAACGGTTGGGAAAATTCAAAAATGGTTGGGAGAATTCAAAAATGGTTGGGAGAATTTACTGTTAGAAGGTGTTGACCAGTGACGTCTTCAAAGAAAACCATAAATATCTTTGTGATTTGAGATTTTTTTCAGGATTTTTTGCATGCTAGAGGGTAAGTACAGTAGAAGGTATAATAATAATTTCTGCAAAAGTTGACCTACAATATGTATTTTAGTTTTGTATATATGTTTATATCTCTCTATGTTTTAAATTTGTTTGTAAATTGAACATTTTCAGCCTGCGAGCTGCTTGTTTGATGTGTTTTTGCAATAAACTAAACCAAACAAACATCAATAAGTAACATTTCATACAAAAATTACGCAGTTTTTTCATCAACCTTCAACAATGTTACAGGGTCACTTTAAGCACTATATAAATCCAGATTATTAAAAGCAGCAGCAGAGTTTCAATGAATTGCTTGTGTTTCATTTCATCAGTGCCAGCCCCAGTGATCTATGCCCAGATCAACCCTATGCAGCTCAGACTGGACAATACAACCCTACTATGGCTCAACCAGTTTGCATTCAATGTCATGCAGACATTAGTAAGTACTATCTCATGCAGACGTTATTAAATATTATACAACTCACTCCCAGATCCTAATCAAATGATTGGTCATGCGCAGTCACGTGTGATTCATTTACTGATCCTATTGCACGCTTTTTCATGAAAAAGCGTGCAATATTTTCCAGTACTATCCAACAATTTTTCAGTGACGCGCAGTAGTGCACGTAGAGGTTAGAGCGCTTAATACTGCATGTATACACATTCTTGCACAGCACTATGCGTAAATGGGTATAGATAGAGGTGTGCTTGCTATATCTATACTTTTGTGTGCGCACTAAATTGAGAATTATTAAAACTTGAGATTTATTTGTCAGCCATAAACTGTCACGAAACAATCTTGAATTAATTATTTTTACATCAAATGACAAGGATCTAGGAGTTCCGTTGTATAAAACAAATGATGCATGTTTTCATTCGTTCATTATACGATCTATCCGCCCTCGTTGATGCTGTGTGTATCTATCGCACTCAGCCTAACGGCTTCGTGCAATAGATAACACAGCCTCAACTCGAGTGCGGATAGATCGTATAATGAACTCATGCGCATGCATCATTTGTATACTATTACGCAATTAGTGAAGATGATAACTATTGCTAGGTGCGGATCTGGTTATCTCTATTGTCACTATTGTGCATAACTTTACTATATGAATGTACACAACTTACATGTAACTTATCTCTCTACTTTGTACATCTGTGTATTATATTTGTTCAGCAGAAATCATTTATTTTATTGTCTCAAACAATTTTGTTGAATGCTTTGAACAATTTTAAAAGTCATAATGAGAAGGAAGGGCATTCTTTAACCCTTTGAAGTTTTGTCAATGAAGAAAAAGATGTTGTATTAAATGAACCATGGTCATGTGTTTTATTCTTGCATTGCAGCCTGAAATAGACGAGATAGCTCCAGCTTCTCAGACGAGCACGGGACAAGATCACATTGACATTAGAGTAGATGCACTAATGCAGAAGGTAAGGGGGCTCTCTTTTTCTCACTGGTAACCCAGAAACTTTAGGGAAATTAGTAATGATTGCTGTTTTGCCTCCAGAACCTTTAGAAATTGCAAAAATCAAAATGTTGTGATTCAATTTGTTTGGGACACTGAACTTTGATGAAACCTTACGATTCGTTAAATCTTGAAGTTTAAAATGTCTGTTTTTACTCCCGAGTTACACCTGGCATTTGGTGTTGTGTTGTGTAACTATATGTTGTTGCTTTTTTTTTAGGGGGGTGGAGGGGAGGGTCATGCTTTGTTTGAGAGGATAATTTATGCTTTGACCACTCGTGGTGTTGAAAACCAAACCAAGCCAAACCTTACACAGATTCATCAGTTGTCTCCCTTTTTATATTCAGGTACTGATTCCTGTTCCAGATCCTGTCGCCAACCAACCAGACCGGCCTAAGATCCTCCAGATCCAGGTCTCGCAGGTGACTGCAACCAACTGCCGCGTTGGGACTAACTCCTCCAGACCAGACCTTTCCAAGGTCCTGCAGAAGTTCCAGGGAGTCCAGCTCTTCCAAGCCACGTCGTTCCCGAGCAACAAGACTGACTTGGAGACGTTGCCTGGCAAGTTTTGGAAGCACGCTTACGAAGCCAACTTCCTCCTCCCTCCAGGGATGCAGGAAGATGAAAAGAAAGATTCTATTCACAAGAATGGGACGCCTCCTCAGATGAGGGACATGTCGGAACATTCTAAACCATTGCAGGATGTCAAGATGACGACTTATACCTTCAGACCGAATGCATCTGATGATGTCTGGGGCATCAAGGTCGATCAAGTGTGGGCAGACTTTGTCGGGGTGCCCAGTTCCCCTGACAGGCCGGTGCCATTCATCCAGCCACTGCCACTCGGTATGTGGATGTGCTCAGCCAATAACAATACAGCATTAGAGTCACATGACCAAGTCTCTGGGAGTGGCTCGTCTCTTGCCAATATGCACTTGATTGTAGATACGCCCTCGTTTGTGGACATCACCATCAACCACTATCAGCTTCTGTTCCTTCTTAGACTCCAGCAATCCTTACAACTTCTCTCCTCAAACATGGAACTAGACCAAAACCTCTTCACCAAAGATGAACCTCAGGAGGCGATGCCTTCAATCGCAAGTCGCGTGATCTCGGTAGTCTTCCCTAGTATCCATCTAACCCTTCTCGGACCCCCATCGTCGGTTACAGATAAACAGGAGGATGAGACAACGTCGGTCAGCGATTCGACCAACGTTAAGGATGATGGGAAGGTAGAGGACAGTAGTCAGGACGCAGAAGCCGATGGTGGTGGTAACGTAGAAGAATCATCAAACATTCAGAAGACAGAGCTATCAGATTTAGATCAGAGCAGCTCTGAAGTGGTAACAGACTCCTCGTCACCGACGTCAGACTCGGTTGATCTTGAGCATGACGTCAAGAATGGCATATGCATTAGTGTTGCGAATGGAGATGGTGTTCATGGTATGGATAGGAGTGATATCAAAGCATTGAAACTTGATGGACCACCAGGTGCAGTGGTCATCACTGAAGCAACGCCCAATGGCAATGGTCATTCTCACACCTCACTTTTTAATAACAATGAACCAGTAGCAATCGGTACGACTCCACATCCTCTGAGCCAAGGACAGGCCCCAAGGAAGAACAACTCCGCCTCTGACCTGACCCAGTCAGAGAGCGTATCCTCAGAGACCAGCGGAGGCTCCTTGTCCAATCTCTCCGGAGGCATCCCTAAGAGCGGCAGCCAGAATTCTATCACCATGCAGATGAACGCCCTCATGTCGGCCAGCTCCATGGCGTCGCTGGACGAGCAAGGAATGGACTTTGAGACGATATCTGTGAGCAGTGATTCCAGCGAAGGATTCACCATGGTCTCTCATGGCTCTAGGCCAGGAAGCACTGCGGACATCGAGTCAGAGAATAGTTTAGGTGAGATTATGGAAGTGATCCCAAATCACAGATTTACATCTTCTGGTATGATGTGGTAAACCGTGGCGGGTTTTTAAAATGACAAAAGTGTAATATGCTTTTGATTTCTGCATCTTATAACACAGAGCTCAGTGAATACGTGTAGGAGCTTAGTTGTGTGCACTTGCCATTGATTTACATATTGTATGAAGAAGAAAAAATGCCATGTTTCAACACTTCATATCTGAATGAGCCCTAAGTTTTTAATTTTAGAAATTGTTGGTCTTGTTAAAAAAGTATCCTAATTGTAGATTATTGGGCTCCTCAAAAGAAACAAGGATTGCCCGAAAATTACCCTTTTTCCAGTGAATTCAGAAAAGTCAGTCAAACACATTTTATTATCATTATTGAGAGCAAACTTTGAAAGACCTGGGGGGTGTTTCACAAATATCCTAAGTTGAACTTATCTCTAAGTTGGCATCTTTGAAAATATTTTGTAAAAGGCATAAAATGTTGATTCAAATCATTCATATTTTCTATTATCAAGGAGATTTCATGTTCTTGATGTGGAATTTATGAAAAGTCTAAAATACTTTAATTTTTGCTTATGAATATATTTTATTTTAAGACTACAAATAGCATTCCATAATGTTTAGGTCCAACTTAGTTAAGTTCGACTTAGGATCTTTGTGAAACACCCCCCTGAAGTGTTTCTGGACACGATGCACTGTGATGTATGGCTAAAATTTATTTGTACTTTGTATTTATTTCAGGGAGTGAGTTTTCTCAGTCGCACGAAGGACCACAAGACAGTGTTCTTACTTCATCACCTAATCCTCTGCCAGGTATGTAGAATATTTATTGTCACCATGAAGAGGTCTCTGTCTCTGTATCTCTGTCTGTCTCTGTCTGTCCGTCTCTCTCTGATTCTGTCTCTCTCTCTGTCTGTCTGTCTTTCTTTCTCTACCTCACTCACTCCTCTCTTTCTCACACTCCCTCTCCTATATTACTTCTCATTCACTTTGCTGTCTCTCTCCCTCTCTTTCTCTCTCTATTGCTCTGTCTGCCTCTCTGTCTCTGTCTGTCTGTCTGTCTGTCTCTCTGTCTTTCTCTCTCTACCTCACTCACTCCTCTCTTTCTCACACTCCCTCTCCTATATTACTCCTCATTCACTTTGCTGTCTCTCTCCCTCTCTTTCTCTCTCTATTGCTCTGTCTGTCTGTCTCTCTCTGTCTCTCTCTGTCTGTCTCTCTGTCTCTCTGTCTGTCTTTCTCTCTCTACCTCACTCACTCCTCTCTTCCTCACACTCCCTCTCCTATATTACTTCTCATTCACTTTGCTGTCTCTCTCCCTCTCGTTCTCTCTCTATTGCTCTGTCTGTCTGTCTGTCTCTCTGTCTTTCTCTCTCTACCTCACTCACTCCTCTCTTTCTCACACTCCCTCTCTATATTACTCCTCATTCACTTTGCTGTCTCTCTCCCTCTCTTTCTCTCTCTATTGCTCTGTCTGTCTGTCTCTCTCTGTCTCTCTCTGTCTGTCTCTCTGTCTCTCTGTCTGTCTTTCTCTCTCTACCTCACTCACTCCTCTCTTCCTCACACTCCCTCTCCTATATTACTTCTCATTCACTTTGCTGTCTCTCTCCCTCTCGTTCTCTCTCTATTGCTCTGTCTGTCTGTCTCTCTCTGTCTCTCTCTCTGTCTGTCTCTCTGTCTCTCTGTCTGTCTTTCTCTCTCTACCTCACTCCTCTCCTTCTCACACTCCCTCTCCTATATTACTTCTCATTCACTTTGCTGTCTCTCTCCCTCTCTTTCTCTCTCTATTGCTCTGTCTGTCTCTGTCTCTCTCTCTCTGTCTCTGTCTGTCTGTCTCTCTCTGTCTCTCTCTGTCTGTCTTTCACTCTCTACCTCACTCACTCCTCTCTTCCTCACACTCCCTCTCCTATATTACTTCTCATTCACTTTGCTGTCTCTCTCCCTCTCTCTCTCTATTGCTCTGTCTGTCTCTGTCTCTCTCTCTGTCTCTGTCTGTCTGTCTCTCTCTGTCTTTCTCTCTCTACCTCACTCACTCCTCTCTTCCTCACACTCCCTCTCCTATATTACTTCTCATTCACTTTGCTGTCTCTCTCCCTCTCTTTCTCTCTCTCTATTGCTCTGTCTGTCTGTCTCTCTCTGTCTCTCTCTGTCTGTCTCTCTGTCTCTCTGTCTGTCTTTCTCTCTCTACCTCACTCCTCTCTTCTTCACACTCCCTCTCCTATATTACTTCTCATTCACTTTGCTGTCTCTCTCCCTCTCTTTCTCTCTCTCTCTATTGATCTGTCTGTCTGTCTCTCTCTGTCTCTCTCTGTCTGTCTCTCTGTCTCTCTGTCTTTCTCTCTCTACCTCACTCCTCTCTTCTTCACACTCCCTCTCCTATATTACTTCTCATTCACTTTGCTGTCTCTCTCCCTCTCTTTCTCTCTCTATTGCTCTGTCTGTCTCTCTCTCTCTGTCTCTCTCTGTCTGTCTTTCTCTCTCTACCTCACTCACTCCTCTCTTCCTCACACTCCCTCTCCTATATTACTTCTCATTCACTTTGCTGTCTCTCTCTCTCTCTTTCTCTCTCTATTGCTCTGTCTGTCTCTCTCTCTCTGTCTCTCTCTGTCTGTCTTTCTCTCTCTACCTCACTCACTCCTCTCTTTCTCACACTCCCTCTCCTATATTACTTCTCATTCACTTTGCTGTCTCTCTCCCTCTCTTTCTCTCTCTATTGCTCTGTCTGTCTGTCTCTCTCTGTCTCTCTGTCTGTCTCTCTGTCTCTCTGTCTGTCTTTCTCTCTCTACCTCACTCACTCCTCTCTTTCTCACACTCCCTCTCCTATATTACTTCTCATTCACTTTGCTGTCTCTCTCCCTCTCTTTCTCTCTCTATTGCTCTGTCTGTCTCTCTCCAAAACACATGCATCTTCTCTCTCATGGCCTTCATCTCTTCTTTCCCCTTCTTTCGTTTGATCTCTCTCACTCTCTGTCTTTCTCTCTCCGCATCCTTGCTATTAAAAAGAAGTTTATAGCATGGATCACTTTACAGTTTTCAAATGATTCCAATGAAACTTACCAAGATGTGTAGATTTTTGCTCTAATATTTTATTTGGGGTGGGAGTATAAATCCATTGCTGATTATAATGTAGCTTATGGTGGTAATTAGTACAGCCAAAATATTGAGCAAATTAGCTCAGGAGATCTTTAATTGCGGTCTGTTACAAATAATAATAACGGTTGTGATTTGTAAACTACGGGTAATCTTTACCAATTGCCTACAGAAACTGCAGACCTGCCAAGTGTCCCGCTTTTTGCGGGACAATCCCGCATTCTGGAGGAAAAAAAAATCCTGAAAATGCGGGATGTCCCGCATGCTGCAATTTCCGTTAATTTTTTAATTGAAAATCCTTATTTTTAGGCCTCTGGCTACCCTTTCCTACATGCCTGAAAGTGCCCAAACCCATAAGCTTCCGGTGGGTCCGCTCTCTGGACCCCGGCTCTGCCCCTGGACCCTGCCGGGGGCCACAGGCGGCCCCCTAGACTTCTGGCCTATGGACTCTTGATTACAGTTGTCCCACATTGCAGTTTGGAAATCTTTGCAGGTTTGGAACGAGAGAATTCAATAGTCTACTGGCTTAAAGGGTCCCCTGCGAATTTATCATATGCTTTAAGTTGTAGTTGAATTACAAACAGTAAGATTAGATTTCATTGACATATATATTCCAATTACTATCCCACCCAGGTTCAACGTCCACAGTTGACAGTAGCACAGACGAGGTAGTATCCCCCGATGTCAAGCCCAAAGTGGACGACTTTGAAGGATGCATCCACAAGCTGCGGCAGATCTCTGTCTTGACCTTTGACCTTCACGGTGTCAGCGCCGTGCTTCAGATGTGCAATAAGAACATGGTTATGAGGGCAGCCGTCTCGGATATCAATAAGGAGGAAAAGGGCAACACTGATTTCACCAAGTACATGAATATACTAGACTCGGGTATGTTAGCAATATTGTTTTTATGATGCATGTGCATGTAACTTAGCCCTTTTAAGATATGACATAGTACACTTGCCTTTAAACCGCGTGCTCATTTGTCGTAGTAAACCGCCCTGCTTTAATGAGTGGGACTCTAAAGAGAAGGTTGAGTTCTAGGAAGAGGTGAAAAATAATTTGTGATCGTTATCATTGTATTATGCAAGTGTGGAAGAACATCAGAGAAAAAATGTTCCCTGAAAAGCATGGCTCTTCAAATGCCTCAATATTCTAAATATGGCATGTAACATCATCAAAATCGGACGGATTTTTATGCCACATGTTCGTGTAGTCCCATATACATCTTTCTGTGTACAGTGCTTGTAACTTTACCAAGACTGGGCCAAATTTCTTATCATTATGATGATTCCAGAACCTTGCAGTACACACCAATACTTATATGCTAGATGATCAACCTTTTCTGATCGATTCCACAATGTTTCTTTCACAATGCAATCACATGACCAGAACTCAACTTTATCTTTAAGGGTAGTGCACTTCACATTTTTGGACCTTTGTTGTGCTCAGCTACTTTTTACAATCCTACCTGCCATTCCTTTCGTACACACACACACACACACACATACACACAAAAAAAAACCCTGAGGCAGTTTCCCACCGGATGTGTACAGTAAGAACTGCCATGGCACACATTCTATGTACATTGTAAAGGGATTGAAAGTGGAAATATTTTTAGGGGGAAAAAAATAATAGCTTGGTGCAATAACATCTTTAACACAACACGTACTTCTTGATATTCATGTACGTATTACTAGATACAGAAATATTAAAGGTACTATGCTTTAATTATTACTTTATTTTGCTCCGTAATTTTTTTTCTTTCTAAAACCTTTAACCATCTCATGTCTGAATGGGCCTCTGATTTCCTTTGGAACATGTTCATATTTTAAGGGTTCATTCACACACAAGGTGATAAAGTCTAGTTGGGTAGAAAGCTGCTTGGAAAATCCACAGCTCTGATGAAATAAAACACAGCACTGCCAAATACTTCATTCACACTGAAAAACCGACTCTAAACTGATTCCAAACAGACCGATGATATACTTATGACTTTACACTTATTTGCGCTTATTTTATTCCTTGGTGGAAGGATATACCATGATGAGAGCAAACAGTGGCATGAATGGCCTGCCATATTTAAATCCCAACTTAACGTTGATCTTAGTCTTTGTGAAACACCCCCCTGCACTCACTCGGTGGGCCGCGAAGGTCTCTCAGGTGGGCCATGATTGAGCAATAATACCTACATACATACGCCACTGCATATTAACCACACGATTTGTTCTTCATTTTTTGATGTCATGTTTTGTTGTGTTGTTGTTTTGTTTTTCTCATGTTTTGTATTAAAGGTAGGCCTTAAAAAATTTCTATTAGCCAGAGTGGGCCTGGGTTTAAAAAGGTTGAGAAGCGCTGGTTTATGGCATGTTTTGAATGAAACCTGTTTGCGGTTTTGCGGTTGATTTCTGTTGGCCCTAGAAACTAGCTACCCACTGTAGATAGTTAGTTCAAATGTACTTTTCATCCAACTCTAGTTGGACTAGGTAGTTAGATTATGTTTTATTTGACTATCCTTAATTTTATTTCATGATTTATTTTCATCTTTTTGTTTTATTTTTTCCGTTATTGTTTTCACGTCTTTCTTTCTTGCCAAAATGGAATGTCATTTATGTTTTATCTAAGAGATAAAGATGAAAAATTTAAAATGAGAACTTCACGTTTTAACCGTTGATAACGAGGATAGCACATAGTTCTTGAGAATATTTGGGGGAATTTCCATATAATTGCGTGGTAAAGTGGAATTACATTTCATTTGTCCATGTCCTTTGTCTTGCAGGGTTTCTCAATAGTAATTCTTTAAAGTTTTGATATATTTGGATGCCCCTGTGGATGTATTATAAGCACTAAAAAATTTAGCCCCTAAAACACTTCTGCTTTCGAGCAAATTGAATAATCAAAATTTACCGGTGCTCCCGGTAAATTTCAAATATTTCAAATAGCGCCTAAGGCCATTCCATGGTAGCTGTGACCATGAAAATCTCAGAATATGCAGTTCTGATATATAATTTCCAAACGGGAATAGCAAATCAGTCGATTGTAGTCAAGAAACATTGTTTTAAAGCTAAAGTAGTATCAGTCTTGAGAGGGCGCTATTTAACTTAAAGAGTTTATTATTTACAATTTCATCACTTCAGACTTGATTTCAACCGCGACAACGATCATTGAATATTCGCATATGTTTCCAATATGTTCATTTGAACCAAATTCATGACCCCATACCAAAACGTTGTAATACCTTTAAGCTATAATTGCATCTCAAGAATGGCTGACAAGAAAAAAGAAAGATGCAGAGAAAGGAGAAGGATGAAGAAGAAGAAGAAGAAGAAGAGAAGAAGAAGAAGAAGAAGAAGAGAGGAGGAGGAGGAGGAGGAGGAGGAGGAGGAGGAGGAGGAGGAGGAGGAGGAGGAGGAGGAGGAGGAGGAAGAAGAAGAAGAAGAAGAGGAAGAGGGAGAAGGAGAGGGAGAGGGAGAGGGAGAAGGAGAAGGGGGAGAGAGAGAGAGAGAGCGGGTGGAGGGGTGGGGGCAGAAAGTGTGGGAGTATACCACCTCCCTCCCCTCTCCCCTTGGGATGCAGTGATGCACTGTTAAGGTGTTACCTTTACTTGTATTGAGTATTTACTCATATACTACACGTACCTATCTTACAGTCTAAAAAAATGAAAAGAAATGTTACACCCAAGATATGGATTTTTTTGCAAAGTCATGATTCGATGCTGACAAGTAATGCTAAGGGAAACAAAAATTAAGAAACCCCTCAAAATAGGCTGATTGACTTTTGATACATCAAGTTCAAATACAATGTAAATCACTTGTACATGGTGTTGTGGTAATGCATCCAGGATTAACGTAGTTGATTGGTAGTAAGTAGTAATTATGTATTGTAAACCCTACATTGTGTGCTATGTGTTGTGTTATTGTTCTTTCGCCCCTTTCGTTTCTGACCCCTACACCCTTTAAGACCATGCCAGTCTGAAAGCATGTGTGACACGAGCATGTATAGAAGAAAAGCTAATGGTGTACACATGCACGCGAGATGCTGTACGTTTTCTCTACGACTTACCTGCTTGTACCGATGGTAAGCCCTATTTAGCCGCTACACCTTCTTTACACCCTTTCTACACCTCATTTACACCTTTTCTACTTATCTTTACATCTTTACACGCTTTTAGCACCATCCTTACACTTCTACACCTTTCCATTCCTCTTTACTCCTTCTGCACCTCATTACACTCATGCAGCACCTTTCCTACTCATCTGCACCACCTTTCCTACTCTTCTGCACCATTTCAACACCTCTTTACACCATTGAACTTCTACACACTCTTTCTACACCTTATTTACACCCTTTCTCTACCAACCTTACACTTTTTACACTTTCCATTACTGCGATAACTTGAAAACCGTTGAATGGATTTTAACCAAACTTAGATAGAATACTGCATGTATAAATGTGCAAGGACGAACTGATTAGATCTCAGGTGTAAGGGGTCAAAGGTGAAAGATGATAGGGTCACGAAAGTGTTTAAAAATTCCAGAAAATATCTTATTAGTGTGATAATTTAACCAAAAAATTGAACCAATGTATACAAAAAATGGGATCAAGTATATAAAACCACTAAAAATATTCAGTGAAAAGCATTTGGGTATTTGAGGTCTGATATTAAAGGTCACAGGGATAATTGATCAATGAATATACATACACTGTAGATGTTTAGGTGGAGGCAATTTTGAGACATGGTCTTATTCATCATGATTCATTCTTCTTTTTGCACCTTTTTTTAAAACACTGTGCTCTCTCTTTTACACTCTGTTGACACCCTTGTTACATGATCTATTTCTACACCCTTTCTACACCAAATGGTTTGTACATACCACTACATTTACACTTTGCTGCACAACAAACTTTAAAAGTAGTCTCCTACTTCTTCAACTTTTGTCTATCCCTGATAGAGAAAATCTTCTTGCCTTCAAGCATGCAGCATGGGTTATGGGAGTTTCTTAAAACTTAGCATGGCAGGTGAATTGATAAGGTTTTCATAATCAATATGTGCGATTTTGCATGGAAATGGTGATGGGTAAATCCTCTTCCTATGTGTGATACAGTTAATAACTAAATTATTACCCCTTTTAAATTTGATGTTCTTTGTGTGTGTTTTTTTTGTAACTCAAGAATGAAAGATGTACCGGTACTGGTTGAATTAGGGCTTTTGTTGAATTCTTTTAGATGTAGCTTTATAACATGTCACATTCTCAGAAACATAAATTGGGACATATACATTTTTCGGATACCTGAAAATTTACAAAAACATGGTAAGGTTATGAATAATTTAGTTGTTAATTGTATGTACTAGTTGTGGTTATTTTACCTGACTGCTAAGAAAGCATAAATGCTTGTTAGTAAGCAACCAGAGGACCGACGGCTTAATGTCCTCTCCGAGGGACCTGGTAATGAGGATTAATGCCTTACCAAAGGGCACTAGCGCGTCGACTTGGTTTCGAACCCGGGTCGCCGGATTACGAGACCACTGCTCTACCAACTGAGCTATCGCGCCTCCATGTGAAAGGTGATTCAATGCAATATATCCCTAAAGACATGTCTTTTATCCATTTACAGTCACCGTGTCAGTCTTTCAAAAAAGGAAAAATCCCTTGATGTACTGGTAACCATTGACTTATGGTGAGGACACTGAGAGAAAACACAATACTCAAATGTCGCATTAAAGAGAGTATTAATTAGCATATGACGTAAATGGATGAAAGTCTTACTAGGACACATTGCACCGAATCCCCTGACGCAAAGGCTGGGCCCTGTAGGCTGTTCCACATAACTTATTACATGGACAAAGGTCTTATCGGACACATTGCACTGAATTGCCCTGAAGCAAAGGCTGGGCCCTGTTTCATAAAACTTATTTAATGGACAAAAATCTTATCTCATATAGGACACATTGCACTGAATTTGCACTGAATTTGCCCTGAAGCAAAGGCTGGGCCCTGTTCCCCAAAACTTATTAAATGGACAAAAATCTTATGTTGTATAGGACACATTGCACCGAATCCCCTGAAGCAAAGGCTGGGCCCTGTAGGCTTTTCCACATAACTTATTACATGGACAAAAATCTTATGTCATATAGGACACATTGCACTGAATTGCCCTGAAGCAAAGGCTGGGCCCTGTTCCGTAAAACTTATTATTGTAGCTATGGAATAAGTTGCAGTAATCAATAATACGTGTATATAAAGCTAATGAAATCATTACATTTGTTTGTCGGTTCACAAGTTTCTTACTGAATTATGATAATTTATATTGATTATAAAGGTTTTCGGGCCGGATGAGCTTATGCCATGGCGTGGCGTCCGGCGTCCGTCCGTCCGTCCGTCCACAGTATTCAAAATGCTTCTTCTTCGTTATTTTTCAACCGATTTTGATTCTGATTGTTTCATATGATAGGGCTAGGAGGGGGATTTAAAACTTCTACACAGAATCGTGAAATTCATTATCTATGCTAATTTATGCAAATTTATTCGAAATCATCAAAAATGCTTCTTCTCCTTCATTTCTCGACCGATTTTGATTTGGTTTGCTTTATCTGGTAGAGCTTACTTTGGTACACTATAATTCTACACAGAATTTTAAAATTGTTCTCCATTAATTAATTATGGTAATTTATGCAAATTTATTCCAAAAATAACAAAAATTGCTTCTTCTCCCTCATTTCTTGACCGATTTTGATTTGGTTTGCTTTATCTGGTAGAGCTAACTTTGGTATACTAAACCTCTACACAGAATTTTAAAATTGTTCTCCAATAATTAATTATGGTAATTTATGCAAATTTATTCCAAAAATAACAAAAATTGCTTCTTCTCCCTCATTTCTTGACCGATTTTGATTTGGTTTGCTTTATCTGGTAGAGATAACTTTGGTACACTAAACTTCTACACAGAATTTTAAAATTGTTCTCCATTAATTAATTATGGTAATTTATGCAAATTTATTCCAAAAATAACAAAAATTGCTTCTTCTCCCTCATTTCTTGACCGATTTTGATTTGGTTTGCTTTATCTGGTAGAGCTTACTTTGGTACACTAAACTTCTACACAGAATTTTAAAATTGTTCTCCATTAATTAATTGTGGTAATTTATGCAAATTTATTCCAAAAATAACAAAAATTGCTTCTTCTCCCTCATTTCTTGACCGATTTTGATTTGGTTTGCTTTATCTAGTAGAGCTTACTTTGGTACACTAAACTTCTACACAGAATTTTAAAATTGTTCTCCATTAATTAATTGTGGTAATTTATGCAAATTTATTCCAAAAATAACAAAATTGCTTTTTCAACCAATTTTCATTCCATTTCCTTTAGTTTCTATTCAATCTTGTACATCTTTCGGATGGTGACGTTAAAGGTCGGTCCCCAGACGTAAATAATCATATCTGATTGATACACGTCTGTGAAAAACCCAATCACACACACATGAATGAAATTATGTCCCTTCCAGGTCATCAAATTTTTATTTTTTGACCAGTTCAAAAGTGTACCACATAAAATTTAAGATATTTGTTATTGCGAGATGCGGATGAGCGCTACGTCATTGACGTTCTGGTTCTGTTTGTTTTTTGGTGTACTGGTATTCAGGTATTTTTGTCATGTATTTTGAGTTTTGTTTTTCATTTGTTCAATTTGGTGCATGTTCAGAATTATTAATAATTATTATTGATTAGCATATAAGCTATTTGTTTGGGGTCTTAATCTTTACATATTTTGTTTTGTTTAAATGCCTTTGACACTATTTTTTTTGTACTAGCCTTTTCCCATGCATACAGATTTTTGATTTTTTTTTTATCGGTTTCTCCTTGCTTCATTTTTTTTCTTTTTTGGCTCTTTTTTGGGGCAATGCAAATTTTTGTCATTTATTTTTTTTACGTGTTATATGACATGGAATATGAATGGATGACCTCAAAGGTGACCTTCAAAGAAAGAGAGCGAGAGAGCGAGAGCGTGTATGTACATGTATAATGCAGAGGAGAAATCTCACCATATACTTGTTTATTTTGTTCTTCTTCATTATCAGAGATTGTTCGGCGAAGGAAGAATAGAGAACAAATATATTACAGTCTTTACATTTTTCTGTTCTTCTTTTAGGTGACTATCATGAAGAGAGTGTAAGGCAAAGGAAAGGAAGGGAACAGATAAATTTCAGTCTTTACATGTTTTTGTTCTTCTTTTAGGTGACTATCATAGAGATGGTGTTAGGTAAAGGAAAGGAAAAGAAGAGAAGAGATAAATTTCAATCTTTACATGTTTCTGTTCTTCTTTTAACTCTTATCCTGCCATAATGAATACAGCCTAGTGCCACAGGGCTAATCCCCATTGTGCCAAGCCAAAAATCCCCCCTGTGCCAAGTTTATTTTGAGATAATCTGATGCACGCGATTGGTACTAACAATAGCGCATGCAAAGCACTTAGCACAGTACAATGAGCATGAACAATAACTGCTATTACGAATGCGAGGAGGCATGCATAAAGCATCAAAGCTGTGGCTCGCTCGCGTGAATTAAGCAGCCAATCGATAGCGCGCTTGCGTGTACAAGGCACTTTAACGGTAGCGTGCATGCGGCCTTATGGCAGGATATGAGTTAAGGAAAGGAAATGAAGAGAATAAAGAAATTTCACTTTGCACTTGTTTTGTTCTTCTTTTAGGTGACTATCAAAGAGAGAGCATAAGGCAAAGGAAAGGAAAGGAAGATGGAGAGAATGTAGAAGTAAAGCCATCCAAGGCATTGCTAAGGTTTACTAGTGGTCCTATAGCAGAGACTCTATGTGAACAGGCAGGAGAGAGGGGATACATGCAACTACAGGTAAGATGGTTTCTTGATACGTGCCTGCTCTCTCTATCTCTCTCTCTCTCTTCCCCTCTTCTTTCTCTCACACACTCTCTCTCTCTTTCTCTCTTTCTCTCTCTTACCGTCTCCCTTTCTCTTTCTTGTTTGCTCTTTTTTCTGTATCTGCCTCACTTTCTAAAATACTTTCTCTTTATCTGTCTTGCTTTCTCTTTGTTTCTGTCTCATTTTGTCTCTCTGTTTCTTTCTTGCTTTGTCTGTGTGTGTGTGTGTCTCTCTCTTTTCTGTCTCGCTATGTCTCTCTCTTTTCCTATTTCTTTCTGTTTTGAGTTTTCTCTTTCTCTCTCTTTCGGTTTCCTTTTTTCTTTCTTGTTTGCTCTTTCTGTTTCTGCCTTGCTTTGCTTTCTTCCTCTCTCTCTCTCTCTCTCTCTCTCTCTCTCTCTCTCTCACTGTTTCTATCTTGCCTTTGCCCTTTCCCTCATTGCTGTTTCACTTTCTCTTGCATCCAGAATGATGCTATATAACACTCATTCCTCTTACACTTGTAATGCGCATACATTTATATACCTTAATATTTAATGCTATATGAATCCAGGTTGTTGGTTTTATTGTTTATATTATTATTGTTAGTACTTAGTAGTAGTAGTAGTAGTAGTATCATTATAGATATTATTCATACCATGATATCATCATCAGTATCATTGTTATTATTAAGAATTGTCAATCATTACGCACAATCTAATCATTCTTATATATTTACAGTTGAATGATGTAGACCTGAACTTTGTCAAGTCGTCTCTGACCAACCTGAGTTCACTAGTCCAAGATGAGATGGATTCTCTGCCCATGCCGCTAGACATCACAGTATTCAATACAGCAGTTACGTTACAGGTTAGTTTTACACCTACATATTTTGTTAATAGAAAGTATGAGTATAATAATAATAATACTAATGACCAACAGGTGCCCGGGAAACATGGGCGCCTTAAAGATACTATGTCCCATTTGCAGACAACATCAAATTCTGTAGAATTTTGCAGGAATTATGAATATGTCACGTATGTTCTATCTGTGAAATCTAAACATTATCAGTGTCCTAGTATTCAAATTATGCAAGGAAACTCGTTTACTTTCTAGACTTCACTGTCAGACACTATTGAGTGACTGAATGACTTCTTTTTTTCTTTGGTAATAACATACATAAAATGAGCTGTAAAGGGTACATGAGCATTTGTCTACATCAATAACCCACTTCTTGTAATGGCCAAAATTAAACTGATTGAATCTTTGCGCAGCACAAAACAAAATGTACGACCATTCGGTACAAGGGTCTGAAAATCAGACTATTACTAAATGGATTGCAATCACTAAAGTAGATTTGACAACTAACGGTCATTATTTTCCCACTAAATGACATTTTCAAGCCCTTTCGTTTTGAGGAAAGTTCTAAATAAGTATTATCTTTCAAATGCCATTTTAATTTAACCTTTTTGTTTTTGGGGCCTGCAAGTGGGACATAGTACCAGTACCTTTAAATCTAAATATGGATCCACAAAATGTCAATATGTTAAACATAGGGCTCATGCATACTGACTTGGGTTAATTCAAAGTACTTAGTCAGGAGCCCTGCTTGCCTACAAGAAAAATGCAGTTATAACTGCCCCTCCCCCTGTTTGAAAAAGAAAATTGCACATGGAGCTATTTTTTTGTGTGTCTTCTGAATTCTTTTCCCTTTCAATTTCTTACAGGACGATGCTCCTCTGGTCTACCCCGATACAGTAGCAAGTCCTCCTCTTCAGCTGAGAATACCATCGGTCAGAGTCCATCGATCAATAGATGGCACTTTCCATGTCAAAGGTACTGGCTTATTGGCTAATGATCAGATATTTTGTCTGGCAACATTACTGTGGGCTGTATTTAGTAAAATATAAGTTAAGGGCAAAGTTACTATTGGGTTATAGGTGTGAGGATTAGCTTTAGGTGTAGGGTTAGGGTTGGGGATATAATTATGTCCCAAATTTAAATTTTGGGATGGGTTGCGATTGGGTCAAAAGTTATAATTTGAGGTTTAGGTTTAGGTTAAGGCTTAAGGTTAGGGTTAGGGATATTATTGGTCCCAGGTTTGAAGTTTGGGGACGAGTTGTGATTATACCCTACCCATACCCTACCAATTATTTTGGAGTTCTGATTATAAGTTCACATCAAGTATGTCATCTAATTTTACATAAGGTCTGATCTAAGGTGTAGCGAGGCAATTAACTAATTACAACGATCATACATACATGTTGTCGGTAATGTATGGGACATAATAGCTTGCACATGACCTCAAATTTAATACTACATGCACAAGGCAACTTGTTAAACAGTTTGAATTCATTTCTCGTTACCAGGCATCCATCCTCACGGCATCAGCTTAAAATCTACCGAACACACCGGTCCTCCATCAACAGAGCACCCCAGCGACCATACCGGCACGACCACACCTCCGCAAGATGCGGTCGCCGTGGCCACGCTCAGCGACGAGAACGATAACCTACGCAACCGGATGGCTCTGATGAAGGACGCCCTCGCAGTGCTAGAGAGGGAGAGGACGTCGTTGTTGTCGACGCTGGAGCACCTGCAAGAGGAGTTGCTGACAGCGGATAGAGAGAGGGATAAACTGAAGGAGCATGTGGTGGAGCTGAGTAGGAGAGTCAACCTAGGAAGATGAAACTCTGTATGGTACTCTTGAGTTCTGGTGATGAATCTCTTCAGGACAGGATTTATATTCAGGGCTAAATTGATCACACATTCTTTAAATTGGCAACAATAATATTTTTTCTTATATTACTACATTGTTAAAATAATATGTGATGTCTCTGAAAACAATATACTTGAGAGTGAAATTTTGTTGAAAAGTTGAGATTTTTTTTTTAAATCTCTCAATGTGTTGCCAATTTAAGGATTTTATAGCTTATTTTCCTTTAAAAAATTCATAGCATCAAACGCAATATAGTAATGAAACTAAATTATTTTTGTTTTTATAGAAGTTTCATGATTCAAGATAAGTGAATCATAACACTAAAATATAGCAATTTGCAGTGAGATATTCTTTTGAGAAAACAACCATTGTTCACATTTTCCAAAAATCTGATGTTGCAAAAGTTTTTGGTTGTACGTACTCAATATTATGGTAAAGTAGAAAAATTTAGTAAAACTGAAAATCACCAGCTTTCTTCCCCCCATATGGACTACTTTTGACTTGCCCAGTTGACCCCCAATTACTTTATCCTCCATTCCTGTGCTTTTAATTTGAGATATTTCACATTCTATATCGAATTTGTTCAGCAGATATTATTATTTGTATCCTTTCAACAGTCAATGCCAATCATGCTGTTCATGGACTTTGTAAGAATTTGATTTCCTCAATTATCTTTTTTTTAATAATTTTAAATAGAATCAAATTACCAGAAGTCAAGACTACCTATATGTACCTTACAGATAATATCCAAAGCAATAATTACAATGGTAGTAATGACAAGACAAACAATCTCGTACTTCTAGAACAAATCAGAGGTTATATTATGAGAGTAGTGGGATGAAACATGTTTAGGTCCGCACAGAGTTGGGGTTTAAGTTCTAGTTTTAAAGAAGGAGCAAATCAATCGTTGGCAATAATACCGCCAAGAGATGAAAGAATAAGATAGATACAAGCGCAATAAGGTACTTACATGCATGTTCTTGTGTGTAAGTAGATAAATTGTCAAATGAAGAAAATGTCATCCAAAATATATTTAGAAGGAATTGTGCGAGTCAGTTGGTCTGTTACTATTGTTGGCAATCAAGTCCTATCCCTAGCCGTAGAAGAATCCATTACATTGTGTTATTTAATATGTAGGCCTGGATAGAGAGAGGCAGTACTGACAAAGTGCCCCTATTCCCCTCTTTGTGGCTGTATGATAATAATAATAATCCGTTCTTGTATAGCGCATGACACATAATGATATAACCTCCCTATGCGTTTCCAAAGAGCGTTGGAAATAATTACCCTAGCTTTAGCTCCGGCAGCACTTATCAGCGCACTGTGCATTTCAAGGAATAATCCTACCAGGTACCCATTTATCTCTGTATGATATATTTCAGCTTATTGTCAAATTATTGATATTCACTTGATACCTTCATGTACCGGTACATCGATATCAGCATCATTTATACTTGCTGAAATTTCTGTTGCAATTTGTGGTTGTTCATTAAGGATCATTTTAGTGCTTGTTTCAAACTCGTAAATATCAACAATTGGTCATTCTTGCATGGATGTCAGAATGATTACGTCCCCCAAAGAGTCAGCCATATATAGTCCCGTGTACAGAGAGGCTATGATTTCATATTCCTTGCTACAGCACATCCAGTCAGTTCAAAAACTCTGTTATATATAAACACGTTTATTTGCTGGCCTTCGCAACCTTTCTCAAGTAGATCTCCTTGTCCGTTAATTGTCTCGACTTTATTTTTGTTATGGTTCGGTTTATATACAGGAAGATGTTGTCCAAAGAGAAGCTCTTACATAATGTTTATGCCCAGTATCTACCTTGTGTATCAGAGGAGACGTTGCTCTATAATACTTTATGTACATGCATATATATGTGCTATCAAAGAATTTGTTTTATATGTACTGGATATCAGAACATATTAGTATAGATATGGGGTTCTCTCTGTCATTAACTCTTTATAGGTGTAAATGTATGCAACTCGAAGTAGTTCCCTTTTGCCACTTTCTTTGTGTTCAATATTCATATTTGGAAAAGAAATAGTGCGTAAAAGAACAAAGTTCGAACATTTTGTTGCCTCTTACTATGTGCATTGCTAATGAGATTTCATTGGACAAGTTTTTCAATTATAGCTTTAAATACGTCTGAATATGACAATTGTTTCGTCGGATGAAACATCACAGTTTAAGAGCCCATTTTGAAAGTCAAGAAAAAAGACAAGCTTTTATTATTCCAAAATAATGTTGGCAGTTACATGTACAGTCAAACCTGCTTTAGCGACCACCTGAATAGAAAGACCACCTGTCTATAAAGACCACATTTTTCTTTTCCCTTGAATATGGTTTCTCATTGAAACCTGTTCTACAGGAACCCGTACTGCACTACTTGTAGCTACTTGCTCCCTCTATATAGCAAACAATGCCTAAGCAGTACCTGTTGGTCCCCCATGATCCCCTTTTTCTTATGTTAATTGAGAGCTGAGTTGATGAGATAACCACATGTCAGTGACCACGCTGGGAGGTCTAATCCCTCCTGGCCAAATTAGTGCAGACAGGCTTTAAAGACCACCTGCCTATAAAGATCACTTTTTTTTTTTTTTTTCCTTGAGCGGTCTTTATATAGAGGTTTCAGTGTACATGTATAATCTCTTATAGCTTCATGGTATATTATAAACAGGTGATAAAGGGCCATTGTGTGACCAGAAATTACATAACCACTTGGACACTGCAATTTCTATGTCAGTCGACGAGCATAGCACATCGGCAATCGTGCACATTGTTGCACATGACATGTAAAGGGTTAAAAGCGCGAACAGATCAAGTGCTTTCAAGTTCATATTCAAAGCAGATCGTTCTACATGTTGATGTCCATTTTTTGTACACCATTTTTGTTGTTATCGTATTTCTTTGTTGAGCAGTATTATCATTTTGAATCGTTGATGTTTGCTTCTTGTGTGATTTATGTTGATCAAAACGCTTGGCCTTATTTTGTTACGTTGCAAACAGCTGCAGTTCAAAAGCAATAACTTTTGAAGAAAGCTCTTTCAATTGGCGCAAAAATCAGATTAGATTGTGCATTTCCCAATTTTGCATTTTTGAAAATATTTTATTTCATTTATTTTTGCTTACATATATTTGAAATACGCAATATAACTATAACATATTTATGATTTCTTTTAGTCAATTTGTATACTTTAGTGTATTAATCACATTCGGATGGGGGGAGGGGGTAGTCAAGTTGACTGCTCCACATATATTCTCAAAAGCACTTAGTTTGTATTAAATTTTGTCATTAAAAAGCTTAGAGACCCCCAAGGGTACAATTGAAATGAAGGGTTTTTTTATTTACGATTAGCTCTAGTGAATTTGTTTTTACTTGATTTGTGTAATTTTCCCTACAATTGTCATGCATCTTTTTTGAGATTATATAAAAAGTATATGGATTTGACGAAATCATATATGAAGGGTTTAGCCGTTTTGCAATGGAAACTGACTATCTTTTGTTACTCACTGTGTTGCCAATTTGAAGATTGTTTTGTTTTGTTTTTCATTTCATTTAAAGGCCTGTATCACATCAAGAAATATGTTTGTGTTGGTTATAAGAACAATTTAAAGTGGAAGGCCACCCTAAAACATCGAGTTGTCAAAGTTTTAGAGAAATCTGATAAAGAATGAGAAAGTTGTAAAGATTTCAAGTTTGACTACGAGAGTATGTTCATTGCATATTTCCGAAGATGTAAGAAACATGTTTCTTATTATCGGGCGTTAGTTTGAATAACGATTGAGTGACATATTTTGCACTGGGGAATCCTAGAGTTACCAATTTGTTTAGTAATCAACCCAACTGAAAGAATTAATAGCATTATTATTGCTTATTTTCTTGGATTAACTTTGTCAATCTTTTACTTTTTCTGCTCTTATCTAAATCAACTTGATATCATGCAGGGTGGTCTTCTCTTTTAAAGTCTACTTTTTTCCCCTCTCTACGTTTTAAGAATGTGCTAAGAATATATTTGCATTACCATTATGTGCTTAACATGTGTTATCTTAAAGAGTACATGTTTGCATATACATGTATGTTTATCTAAATGCACATGTATCATAAGGGAATGGGCTGTGAGGTACATCAATTTCTATTCAACAATTGTTCTTTGTTTTTTATTTCAAAAATCATTTGTTTATTTAAAACAAATTTGATTCATTTCATTGACCGTGTATGATATAAAAATCACAGAATTATGATAAAGAAATTATTTTTATGATTTTGCCAAGATGTATTTTGTGGAAATGTGGAAAGGATTCTATGGTAGATGTCTAATAGCAAAATCTGTGGCAAGTCTCTAATATATGTACCACTTTAATGACATTCTTCAAGTTTTGCTAAGACTCGGTCACAATACTGCCGTGAAAATTATGAAGCAATTGATAAAAAAGAGATTATAAAAAAATATGGATATATCATGAAATCTATCTTCGTAATCCTTGATGAAATTTGAATGTGCAATAGGACAGCAACTCCCATCAAATTCATTTTATGATTTTATATCAGTATTTAATTCTTTATATGCTTATTTTCATATTTTCTCCTTTGTAGAGTTGAGGATTACGAGTTGAAAATTGATTATATTGCACTGTATAATGTCTATTGCAATTTTGTTTTGTTTTGTGTTTTTTAATTTGAATATACTTCATGTTTTGTATCGATTGTTATTGTGCAAGCAGTAATATAAGAACGTAGGACAGTCTAGGGTATTTAATTCTTTAAAATTGGCTATGCGGACAGCACATATATATAATTTAGTTCTTGCTAATCGAGCTTTTCTTTTTATTTTGTGCCAAAAGTTTTTAAGTCTTCCCTAGTCATTTAACAGCGATTTTTGTTTCATGTTGGATCCTACATATCCCCCAAAATAGTTATTTCAGACTAGATGTTTACAATGATGACATTGAGATATATTTTGGATTTTTATTTTTGCATATGTTTGTTTTACCTGACTGCTAAGAAAGCACATGTGTGCATGCAAGTAAAGCATCCAGGGGACTGACAGCTGTAGGTCCTCTCTGAGGGACTTGGTAATGAGGATTAATGCCTTACCAAGGGGCACTATAGTGCTGTGACTTGGTTTTGAACCCTGGACCTCCTGGTTACTAGACCACTACTCTACCACTGATAGGGTATCCCTAAAAGTACATGTACGTAGGACTAGGAGCATTCTACAGTGAAAACTGTCTGAACAGCCAGAAGGGTGTTAGGTCTCTGTAAAAGGATACTAGTTAATACCCTTCTGGCTTTCAACGGACAAAATGAAAATGAAATTTGTTGAATAAAGAATACATTCATCTTCATATAGGAATAAACATCAGCGCCCTATTTCATAAAACTTGTTAACAATAACAAATGCTAAATTTCTATGACAAATTTGATAAAGGATAACAATTTTTGTGAAACTGGTAGTTGGTGGAGATGGTGCAAACATTGTGTGCATGAACATAAATGACCATTACCTGTCTATGTTTAATTTTATGGTAGGAATGTAGATTTATGCATATGATTTGGATAGATTATAATCATGTTAAATGAGGGGGAAAAAAATTGATCTACAAAAGTTTGCTTGAAGTATCATCTGGAGCCAGAAGGGCATTAACTTGTATACTTTAACACAGATTGAATGCCCTTCTTGTTTTGAGTGGACATGATATTTCTTGAAGTCAGTACAACAAAACTTTCCTTTTCCTGTCATTTTGTGTCTGAGATATCAGTGCATGCATGACCGGGAAGGGGCTAATATATGACAACCCCTCTCTCTCCCCCATAGGAGCTCCAAATAGATGTAGCCTTGTGGTACAGTAAGCAATGGCTGTGTATACCAAATCTTGTGAACGGTAATGACATATGTGTGTGAAGAAATGTATTAAAGACAGATAGAAGGATAATTTGGTGATAATAAATTATGAAGTAATCCTTTGTGAAGTTTGTAATTTTATCCTATCGATATTTCATATTCATATTCACAGAATGTGATATGAGTATTGGGTATCATATATACACTTACATAGAGGGCCTCCTTTGGGTAGTTTTCATATTAAGTTCAACCTGTTTTTCATGGATTCTATATAATGGCTTTTTACACATTTTCCTGTAGTTTTAAACGCTACCCTGAAATACTTTGTAATAAGCCGTCCCATGTATCACTGATTTTGAAAGAACCTTTTTATATTTGATGTTCAGAATAATAATGTCTGGTGCAGGTAATTAGCAATTGGACACACAGTTTGGGTGTAAAGTTTAATGTATGCATATTGATTTGGTTTATTTATCCCACTGCTATTAAAGAAAGCACGCATGTGTATGCTTGTAAATATTAAAGCGACCAGGGATCGATAGCTTTAAATCCTCTCTGAGGAACTTGTTAATGAGGATTAATGACTTACAGAAGGGCACTAGCAAATCCACTTGGGTTTTGAACCTGGGTCCTCTTATTTAAGAGACCACTTCTCTACCACTGAGCCATTGCGCCTCATATTTCAGTGGCGTTCAATTGAAATGACACCGGTAGATTGATGGGATATTGCATTTTTGTTTAGTACCTAAGGAAACAAACAACAGACTCTATTGAGACAAACATTAAATCATAACAAAGGGACAAGACAATATTTTTAGTGGTTGAGGAATATCTTTTTTAGCCTTCATGGCTACCAATTTTATGCTCTAATTTCAGTAAGTTAAATTTTTATGGGCATTCTTCTTTTTTTCAGTTTTAATTTTGTATTACCGTAAATATAAATACAGACATACATGTGGAGCTAGATATGGTTATTTGTCTGCTTTTGAAGCCATTAAAAAAAAAAATCATGTAATGTCTGATCTGGGCCCCGTCTTTTAAAGATATTAATCTCAACTTATTTGCGATTGATTGGAGGACTTGCAATTGATTTGGATCAGACAGGACACAGACATACATGTCTAGAAGGGCTTTAGCTCTGTTAACATTCTGGCTACAAACATAAATGAAGATTGTAATATTCATTCGTCTCCCTTTAAAGCCATAATCCCTTTACATATATAGAGTCCATCTAGCTTACAAAGAGCCAATTTTGCTCTTGGCAGATAATTTTCAGTTGCCATTTGAATGTCATACATGTAGCTTATTAATTGCCTCTTCATTGCTTAATAACATGTAGCTAAGGGCTATGAATCATGCTTTAATAGGTTCAAATCAAGTACATGTACGCTGTGCATGTAGTAAATAATCTCTGATGTCAGAAAGTGATTGGTATAATATTCAATGTAAACATTAGGATAGTGGTTGGGACCCTCTACTCTATATTCATTCTAACGACATCAGACTCCTTCATGATATTGTGTTGTATCTTGGTAATGATACTATTATAATTATTCTGCATTATGTTCAGTACTGTGGATGACCATGTGAAAATTGGATGTAAATTAGAAAGATGATGAAAATTATTAAATTTATGTACCAAAAAGTACCAGAATGTGTGTATCTAGTTGTGTTGTTATCACCACTCTCCATTTTAAAGCCCCACTGCACTACTTGCTCCCTCTATATAGAAAACAATGCCTAAGCGGTACCTGTTGGTCCCCCATGATCCTCTTTTTCTTATGTTAATTGAGAGCCGAGTTGATGAGATAACCACCTGTCTGTGACCAGCAGGGTGGTCTATTCCCTCCTGGCCAAACTAGTGCAGACAGGCTTTAAAGCTTTATCCTCATCATTTGTCTTTCCCTTCTCTATTTCTTTACTTATTTATTTTTAACGGTTTATTGATGAGAAATAATTTGCTGTCAAAGGACTGAATTGCAGATTAGTTTTACAATCATATAGTGAATACATTGTAAAAAGATATAAAAAAACAGACATGGAAATAATAAAATCACAATAATCTTGTAAATATGTGATTCTCATGGTTTGTTTTAATAAAACACTCAAGGAAAAAAAATGACAATAACAGTAGCCACGTGTTGAGAAAAAATCCAGTAATGACATTACGAGATATGTAAATTATACAAGAATAACGTTTTTTTTTTTTAATTAAAATAATTCACCCCACTGAGAGAAAGAAAAAGTGGAGAGTGGAAAAGAGGGAGAGAGAGAGCATTTCAATTGGTTCAAACGGTTTTATTTCTCATGCAAAACATAATAGAATGAATAAGTATATTACAAAACAATATACAATGAAACAACAGATATAATAGAAATAGCATGAGAAAAAAGAGGAACTAACTAGAAGCAGAGCTTGTTGAAGTGTTAGTTCCTCAGATGCTGTTTTACGATACATGTATATCTTAAACCAAGTACACTTAGAAAATAAATAAATAAAAAAATATGTAGCAAAGAAATTATGAATTGAAGAGGATGGGAGAAAGAAGATCAAGAGAAAGAGAGAGATGGAAAGAGAAAGAATTAGGGAGAGAAAGACAAAGGAAACAGAACAGAGGCAAGAGAGAGAGATAAAGAGAAATGGGGAAAAAAGATGGAGAGAGAGCTAAAAAAAGGGGTAGACAAGTAGAAGAGACATCTCGGGAAATATCAGAACTATAAGGATACCTCCTCTCTCTCATAGTGAAACTCTTGTCCTTTCCTCTTCCTCCTGCCCCCCCCCCACATCAACCTCTTGGTACGGTACTTGGAATACATCGGTATGTCTTCAGAGTTGTAGACCTTGACAGTGTGATCTCTGTTGGACACAGCTGACTGTAGGATAGTTTGGCGATGTCCCACACTACCCTGATGTCAGCTTCCTTGTACCCAAATCTATCATCACACTTTGAAACTTCCTCGTTATTATTTCCGTGAACTGAAATACATCATCATCGCATTGTCAGTTTTCCATGCAGTCACCTTCCTTGAATCCAAATTCAACCTTCACCGTGTCCTCCGATTGCGCTGCCAACCCCTCCACCAAAGCCGGCAGCTGAACATCCCTCACGACTTTCATCTAATACTTCTTGGTCTTGACCATACCAAGTTTCAGCAGCGCATCTCCTAATGGGTGGAATTCTGCATTCATCACGGCCTCCTTGGCGCGCCCCGTTACCTCAGCATCAATTTTGGCAAGGACTTTGTTGAGGAGTTCATCCAAGTCGTTGCACACCAAGGTGTGACTAGCCAGGCTGTCCGCTTCCAAGCTTCCTGGATCATCGGCTGTGATCACCGCCAAAGCACGATTGATATCCTCAACAACCTGCTTATACGGCATTGTGTTGTCATCAATGATGCTGTCATAGCTATTCTGCAACGTATGAATTTCCTCCAGTAAGGAGGTCTCATTTTCCTTCAAAAGCCTCGATTTCTTGGCAAACGCATTCTTGATACAACGCTCCAGATTGACCACTGCAGAGGCCACTTCTGCTTTCGGTGCCTCGGCAGATGCGATCACTCTCTCCATGTCTGCTTTCTTAGCCTGGCCACGTTGCATGAGACAGTCTACCTTTTCCTGGATCTCCCTTTCGAAATCCTCTTTACTTTTCATCGGGTGGTTCAGATGCCCGGTGACCACGCATCTCACACAGATGTGCACTTTGCATTCCTGGCAGAACAATTCCTTCTCATGCTCTTTGTGGAAGGGGCACGCTTTCGCCGAATTAAGAGACATCTGATAGTCAGCCACAAGACTGTTGATGATGACATTTCGGGGAAGTGCCTTAATACCCGGCTTGCCTTTGGTACACGTCGTCTCTGCTCGGCACACGGACACGACAAGCATCGTCTGAAAGGATTGTAGTGGATCTTTTCTAGACACTCTTGACAGAAGGTATGACCGCAATTCAATATCGTAGCATTTTTGATGAGGTCAATACATATTGGACAGACCAGGTGATCTTTTTTGCAGCTTGCCATGGCTTATGCTTGTCTGTAACGTCTGAATGAAAAAGCAACAATATTGGAGAATGGAGTGATTACCGGTCTGCATTATTAACCATAATTTTTTTTTAAGCATGAACATGTACATTAAAATTGCAAAATGTCTCAAAAAATTAACCTGTACCCAGCGCTCAAAATACACGGGGGCGATGGGCGATTCGCCCCCGTGAGCTACATAATCGCCTCCGTCAGAGTGCTCACGAGGGCGATTGCAAAATTAAAAATCGCCCCCGTGGAATTATAGAATAAAGATTATCTTTTCTGTTATAACTTTCACACAATATTGAGTTTCAACTTAATATGTATTTCAAACCTTAAACGGCTATACCGCGCCGTGGTAGTACCGGCCGGTGCATGTGCACGCTGCCGCCACATATCTGCTGGAGCTAGAGGCGATCGCGCAAGGACCGAAACATGGAGAAGTTTTTCGTTGTGAAAAGCGTGAATCCTCTGAAAGCTGGTGATTCCAAAAGACCAGCAAATAATGAACCTCCACCAGTAAATCAATATTGAGAAGGAGAGGAAGACCAAAGATGTTGTGGAAGGATATAGTAAAGACTAAAGAAAAAATGTAATAAGCTAGGTTGCTTTGAATGATAAGGCCCAATAAGGGGGAATGTGCAGAACGGGAAGAAATGGAGAGAATGTCATCTCGGGATGAAAGTCGACAGTAACCCCTATGTAACTTATAAAGTTGTAAGAGGGAAATGCCAACTTAAATAAATGATAATGAGTGGCGGATCTAAGGGGGTTGCCATCATGTGTCCAGGTCGACCCACACAGTATCCGCATCGTCAGTGGATCAAATCCCCCTTTAAAACTGTTACTAGTTTTAAAAAGACATTATCATGCACTGCTCTTTATGATCTCCATTGTGTTAGTAGATGCCAGGAAAACATCACTTACGGGGGTTCAAAATAGCACAACAAAAAATCGCCTCGCCGCTACGCGGCTCGTGGACGATGCTCTGCATCGTCATTGGGTTACCCCCCCCCCCTTAGCAAAAAGCTAGATCCGCCCCTGATAATGATGAAATAGCAAAGAGTATCATGGGTACCAATTCAATGGAAATTTGTATTAAAAAAGAGCCCTCGTCAGTACTAAAATGGCCCCCGTGAGAAGGCTCACGGGGGCTCTTTTTTTTTGGGAAGAGCCCCCGTGGACAAAAAATTAATTTGAGCCCTGCCTGTACCCGTAAAAATGCCAAATCATTATCAGTTGTCAAATAATCAACAGTTGAAAAATAACAATTTGCAACTAAATTAGAAGGACAGTAGGGAATCATAATTGCAGAAGATTACCTGTGGACAACGAATGATATTCATAGAAAATGCAAAGAAGGCCTACTTCATAATAATGGAATGTCATAATTAGCACTATACCTGTTCGTCACTTCTTCAAACAAGTACCGTGTCAAATGTCTACTCGTCCTCGGTTAAAAATATAATAAAAGATGTCGATTCTGAAAACTTTCTAGATTCTCAACACTCTCACTGGTGATTAAGATAAATCAATAAGACACTGCTTTGCTAATTATCCAACAAACGCAAACGGATCCAGGGGGGGGCCCGCCCTCCCCTACCCCACTGAGCGGAAAATCGGCACGATTTTCAAATTTTCACACGAAGTGGGACCCTTTTTCGGCCCCCTCCCTTGGCGCCGGCTGGATCTGCCCCTGGCATGAACGCAAGTGTGTGGGGATTCCCCGGTACACGACGTCATTTCTGCAGTCTAGGTTTAAAGACAGTTTAGCCGATACAGCGTTTTAGTAGCGGTTCTAGACAGGGGCTGGAAGGGGGGCGCCGTGCCTGCCCCCCAATTTTTCAAGAACTCCAAAAAATCTCCCTTTTTACATAGCTAAGTGCCCCTTTTAAGTGACCCTTTTTCTTTCAAATAGGTACGAGCCCATTCCACATGCTTATGATTTAAGTGCCCTTACCACCTCAAAAAGGCCCCCTGTACCTACGATAATTGCCCCTATTCAAATCTGAGAGGTAACCATTTTACCTTGATACTTGCTCCTTTTCCTTTGTAAGAAGTGCCCCTCGATCCCCTTCTAATAAGTGCCCCTTTTATTTTGACGTTTCCCTTTTCCTTTCAAATAAGTGCCCTTTTCCCTTTTAAAATAAGTGCACATTTTCCTTTTTAATAAGAGCCCCTTTTCCCTTTTTGTGAAATGTAATTTTCCGCACTGCGACCTCACAAATCTTAAATATTCAGATCATCACCCCAATCTGCCAATAATGATGCTTATAACAAGCAACAAGTGCAAAAACCTCAGGAAGAGAGAAAGCCTCATCCCACATGCTATGGAAGAGCAGCTCCGTAACCTCAAAAAAACACTCCAATCCAAACTCAGGAAAGCTTACTGGAGCTACGTCGAGTCCATCTTTACTTCCATTGAAGATGATGACGAAGGTCCAGGGAAGTATGCATGAAGAGATTCTGGCAATTCATCAAGCATAACAGAACCGGCAGTGCTGGAATTGCCTAACTGAAATCTGACGGCCTGCTAATCAGTGAACCTGCCAAGAAGGCTGATCGATGCCCTGAATAGACAGTTCAAGAAGGTTTTCACACAGGAAATTCCTATCCCTCGATCCTCATCTGTTGCCAAATACTTCTGAACATGAATCAATGCCTGACATCATTGTAACAGTGAAGGGTATCGAGAGAATGCTTGAAAAACTCAAACCACACAAAGCACCATCAGGACCCGTTGGGATCATCCCACGCATCCTGAAGCAGCTATCTAGGGTCATCGCTCCCATCCTCCGCAGCATCTACAAACTCTCGTACGAGACCGGAGAGAAACCAGATGACTGGCACAAAGCAAACGTGGTGCCTGTCTACAAGAAAGGCGACAGAACTAATCCAAGCAACTATCGCTAGATCTCCCTCACATGCATCTGCTGCAAGATGATGGAGCACATCCTTGCAAGTAGCATCATGAGGCATGGCGATGAAAAGGACATCCTCCCCCCCCCCCTCCAACATGGGTTCCGACCAAAGAGATCCTGCGAGCAACAACTACTGGGATTCGTCAGTGACCTCCACAAGAAAATGAAGCTAGGACTGCAAACTGATGTCCTTGTCATGGACTTCAGCAAATCCTTTGACAAGGTCGGTCACCAGAGACTACTGCACAAGCTGGACTACTATGGAGTGAGAGGCAAAAGCAACAGGTGGATCACCAACTTTCTTCACCATTGGACCCAGCAAGTCGTTCTAGAAGGCCATGCATCACCTGGGGTTGACGTCGACTCAGGAGTACCTCAAGGCTCTGTCAATTAAGGGCAGACAAGACACTCTTGAACTACAGGAGGACCTCAATAGACTTGCTGAATGGTCATCTGAATGGATGATGGAGCTCAATACGGACAAGTGCAAGGCCATCACAGTGTCCAGGAAGAAGAGCCAGATACGACACCAGTACATCCTGAACAACACACCACTTAAGAAGTCTTATCAGTCAAGTACCTTGGCATCACAATCACATCCGACTTGAAATGGGACAAACACATCACAAGTATATGCCAGAAAGCAAACAGCACCCTCGCCTTCCTCCGACGAAATCTCCGGATCAACTTACCAGACCTGAAAAGCACTGCCTACAAAGCTCTAGTCAGACCACTCGTTGAGTACAGTGCCACAGTGTGGGATCCCTCCCCGGGAAACCACATCCACCAAATAGAAATGGTACAAAGACGGGCCACTAGATTCATCCTAAATCGGTACCCCGACACCTCTAGCGTGACCTCCATGCTCCAACAACTTGACTAGACCACACTCAAGCAACGCAGAGAACACTATAGACTGGTGATGCTGTACAAGCTCCACAACAACCTGGTAGCACTCGACACAGCACCCTACATCAACCCTTTCACAAGACCCACCAGCTAGACTGTCCATGCACATAGCTACCATGCATGCAAGTCCCCCTTCAAGAACTGAGCAACATAAGCAGTCCTTCTTTCCCAGGACTGTGAGGACTGAATTGGAATAACCTGCCATCAGGAACAGTGTGTGCCACATCCGCTTATTGCCTTCCGTCAATGCCTGACGGGAGGCCGCCACTAGGTCGGAGTAAGTCCGGGAACTTATTACTTGCACCATATGTTAATAGCATATTGCACCATGCACCGGCTCTCGAAAGCATACACACACACACACACACACACTTCAACTGTGAAGGAGGCAGACTCAACCCAAAGAAGAATAAGAAAAAGAAGAAGAAGAAAAAGAAGAAGACTAGTTGTTGCAAAACTGTGCAGTCTATTATTAATGACTATATTAAAATAGATATCAATATAATCAAGATCCACTTAGCTTAGTCTAGTTTGCTATGGCAATGCCCATAATCAGTGGCGTAATGAGCAAAAACTGTTGTTTTTTTTTTTTTGGGGGTCAGAACAAAATCCTTATCACCACCAAGTAGCATTATGCAGGGGCGGTGAAGCGTCTTCCAAAAAAGGGAGGCCGGGGGCACCAACAAAAAAGGGCACTTAATTTCTGGAAAAAAGGGGCACCTACAAAACCTACACCATTTTTAGACATAGACATAGCCGGCCTACATCGTCATGATTGTGACTATACTACCAGGGATGATATCAATATTTGTGATGGTCTAAATATTAATTTTTAAGCGAGCGAGCAAAATTTTTAAGGTTTGTGAGGTCCCAGTGCGAAAAATTAAACCTTACGGTATACAGAAGACCAAAAAAACCCTGATGAGTATTAAGCACAATCTAATTAATGAAGACTGAAGTAACATAATTATAACATCTTTAAATGCAAGCGAGCGAGCTCTTGGGAAAATTAAAGAAAAAGGGGCTCTAAGTCGCCTTAAATTAGAGGTGCATCAGCATATTATGGAGAAAGGAAAATTAGGCACTTATCAAAATGGAAAAGGATAGTTCTTAGAAAAGAAAAGGTATGTGCTCTTGTCAAAGTAATCAAAAAGGGCAATTATCAGAGCCTTCAGAGGTGAAAACGGCACTTCTTGCACCTGAAAAGGGACACTCAACAGAAATGAAAAAAGGCACTTGTGAGAACGGAAATGGGGAGTCTGTTGAAGGAGAAGGGCACCTATCAAATTTTAAAAGGGGCATTTTAATTCATCAGATATTAAAAGGGGCATTTTGAAAAGGGAGAGGGGCTCATATAAAAAAGGGAAAGGGGCACTTATCCAAAGGAAATATGCTACTTAATATGAGAAAGGAAAAGGGGCACGAGTCGAAGTAAAAAAAGGGCAAAAATATCAGAGGTAAAAAGGGAATTTCTCGCACCTGAAAAAACGTACCCACCAGTGATGAAAAGAGAGGAAAAGGTCGACAGTTATTAGAAAAGAAAAGGGGCACTTGTCCCATGTAAAAAAGGGCTTTTGGGGGTACCTGAAAAAGTGTGAGGGGTGCCGCCTTAATGGGCAAAAATGAGAGAAAAATAAAGGAAAATCATGTCATTTCAGCAACATTTGTAAATCACTGGTATCGAATTAGAAATAAACCACATTTGAATTTATGGGGGTCAACTGCCCCCATCAGTACGCCAGTGCATGTAATGACCCGATTACATAGGATGGCATGACATTTATCAAATTCAGAATACTCTTCTTAAATGGTACAAACCTTGGTAGTGTGGCGCAGGGATCAAGCACTTGCTAGACCGACCTGCTTCTCAGCTAGGCCCTATAGCTGCCGGCCTCACGTCCCCCGCCACCCCCGCCGGGCTGCTGGGCTCGGCAGTTTACCAGTCGGCAGTCAGCAAGGTTAGCTAAATTAACCCACAAGATCACTATATACAGCCCCACTCGTGAGAATTTTAGTTGACACTTTCAAGTTTCAAGTTTACTGGTTCCACATTTTACAAAAAATATAGACATACCGGTACATATAAAATAAAGATTATACAATACATGTACCATATTATGTAGTATATATGAGCACGTCTCAATGATTCCTAAATTAATCATGAATGTGAGGAACCTATATTAACCTGATTGAAAAGCAGTGCTTGTAATTTGTATATTATAGCTAGGTTCCTGGTAAATAAGTATTGTAGATGAAAAATCCGCAGCAGTAGCTTGGTCCAAGAACTCATATTAGGGACTTTTAGATTTGCCCGTCGACGACATATATAGTGGACTGCAACGTGTGACGTCCTTACAAGGCACTGCCAGGCACGACCCAATGTCACACGCGGCAGTCCACGCTCTCGTCGTCTAAATCTAAAAGTCCCTATTTATGGCTACAGACAGTGAACTTTAATTCTAATAGGGGTATTCCAATTAAGCACGATTTTGTCCTTGTTTTGACGTACTGAATGGGGGTTAAATTTCACAAAATGTCCTTGAAATTGCCCGCAAAAGGGGATTATTTGCATTTGTGGTAACGGTCATACGCGTCACCCTCTGAGGGGGAGTGACCCCACCGGGCAATTAATACCAAGATCTAGTCACCCGGTTAAAATGCGTAGTCAAAATGCGTATATATAGTCACCCGAGCAATTATAGATAGCATGGCACAAAGTAATTTGATTTTATACATACTTTCTAGTGAAACTTAAAATAACTTACGTTAATTTCTATTTGTAATGCAGTTCATCAAATTCCCCACCGGCGAGGGTGTGGAAAGGGTGAAGCAGGACTAGCTTCTATCAAATTGCAGGATTCCCGAGCGATAGATTGCACCCATGGGCTTCGGTCCTGGGCAGGAGAGAGCGCTTAATGTTCGTGAACAGGAAATTCACACATTCTATATAAATGTGCAGATGGTGTGCGACCCGAAAAACGTGATCATAACGTTGTTGCGAGGTGCGTAGTAATATTGAGGATGCCCCCCCCCCACCAAAACAGTTAAATAAATAATTATAATTATAATATTACTTATGATGGTGTTGGCTCGTATGTAGCGGTGGGGGGGCATCAATGAGAGCACCAGATTATAAGAACCCCAAATTTCATGCATGATAAATGATAAATAATTTTTTATTTGATATTTTTACGTCGAATTTATTCCAGAGAGGATTGCATGGTAAGTATTTCACCCCTTTTCAGTCGCTGCTGGGCAGCTGGAAGCATGTCATTTAATTACAACTAAAAATAATTATAATGGGTCTGCATTAATTCTGCAATTGAATGTCACCTAGGGGAAAAATCTGAAATTCCAAAAAATGTCCACGGCCTAGCTTTTCCCTCCATGTTCATATTTTTTAAAATATATATATAATATGTTTATATTAATTTTAGATGGATATCGACATATATAAATATATTTACACATATTTCATTATGCATTTCATTATAGATGGCCCGTGTCGGTGCATATACAGGCCTATAAATTCATTAATTGCTTATAACAAACATGATCGCAAATAGTGGTGCTTATCACTTGACAAGTTATTTATCACAGGAACATGGGATTTATTATAATTAATCACAAAGTACTAGGAAGAACAAAGGAATAATATATAAATGATAGTACTTCTCAGCGTCTAGCTGCTTCCCATCTCTCACCAACTTCTTTAACATAATTCCACTTTCAATATAATGCCTAAATACAATGCACTACATAGAAAAGATATAGATACAACACTTATAAATATCAAGTTGTTACCCCGGTCCGGGGGTAAATGATTTATCCTTTTCTGAAATGATACAAAATTAATTTCTAAATTCTGGCAAAACTCTTCTCTATATGCAGTGACAAAAGTATAATAAAGGATACAAGGAATATATTCTAACGAAATCAAACTCATGCAGTCTTGAAATATTACATATTAAACAGTCAAAGAGGGAAAAACAGAAATGAAAAGGAGTAAAAGAGGGGGACATGAGAGAAAGAGAAAGAGATAGAGAAATAGAAACTACATATTCATAACAAACTCATTTATCAAGACCTGAAACTTGTACTACAAAACCAAATTCTCTATTTTCCTCGGTATCCTCTCATTTCTCCAGTTGGTGGACTACCGCTGACCAAAAGCCATAAATCATAACATGTCACGTTATCTCTGATAAAAACCAGAGAACTTCTCCCAATGCACAGACTATTGATTTGGTATCAGGATTAACTTTACTACTACTCTTTTTGCTCCGCTGGTATTATAGTGGGGTGTGAACTATAGTCACTATACATCTCACATTATAAGCATACACATTATGAGGTGTGTTCACACTGGTTGGTTTAAACTAACTTAGTATGAATATATAAAGATTTACTACTTCTACTACATACTAATACGACCACAATATCATCTAAATGCTTCGTAAACATAACTAATACCCCTTTCACATACACAGATTTTTCTTACGAGTCCTTACGGATCACCAACTCGTAGTCAATCGCAAGCATCCGTAAATAACTCACTGGTATCCGTAAACAACTCGTCACAACTCGCAACAACTCGCAGATACTCCGTAAAAGGAGAGGCAAATTTTTTGACATGTCAAAAATCTTCTTACGATTGTCCACGGATTGATTTTTCCGTAAATAACTCATAAATAGCTCGTAACAATCCGTAAGTATCGTAAACCGCTCGCAACAGCACGTAAACCATCCGTAAACTGCTCGCAAGAATCCGTATATGACTTGTAACAATTTTTTTTAACGATTTGTTACGGTTAGTTTACGTTTTGTTTACGGATTATTTACGGATTTTTCCGAGTGCTTACGTGTTGTTTACGATTTCATTTGGGTCGTGTTACGATGGCTTTACGGATTGTTACAAGTTATTACGAGCACTTTACGCGTGGTTACGAGTACTTTACGAATAGAAATTAACGTATACTTTACGTATTCTTACCCAGGTCGGAAATCCCATAGAGACCAATAGAGACCATTAGAAAAATTCTATTGGTTTCTAATGGTTTCTGTTGGAGTCTATTGGTTTCTGTTGGACCCATAGAATTGACTCCCATAGAGACCATTCAAACCATCAGAAACCAATAGATACCAATAGAAACCAATAGGACCCATAGAAACCAATAGGACCAATACTCAATAGAAACCAATTTGACCAATAGAAACTATAATAGGACCAATAGAAACAAATAAGACCATTAGAAACCAATAGGACCGATAGGACCCATATAAACCAATAAGACCAATAGAACCCAATGGGACCAATATATAGAAACCAATAAGACTAATATAGAAACCAATAGGACCGATAGGACCAATAGGACCCAATGTGACCAATAGAAACCTATAGGACTAATAGAAACCAATAGGGCCAATGTCCAATAGAAACCAATAGAAACCAACAGATCTATGTATCTCATGCATATATTCATGATTACTTTACACATTTTTACAGAAAAATACATTTATCATGATTATTTTGTTAAGCAAATTATAAAAATGCACATCAATTTTGTGATTTGTATTTTCCTTAGGCAATTATTGACCCATAGATTATTTGTCTGATCATCTTACAATTACATTCACATTTTAGCAATAGATATATTGATTATATGATTACTAACCAAGAAACAACATATGTATAGTTATTATATAATCATGTGTGTACAAACCTACATCTCATAAAATGTTATTCTTGAATTCACTTCAAATGATCTTTGTGATGGAATTAATGCATTTGAGATTAGAATAAACCTATTGGTGGACAGTTGCCAACATCGATTATGAATAATCAATTTATCACTGGTTCTTGTACCTGGGTCGATTTACCAATAGAAGCCGATGATATGGGCTACAATAGGGAATATGGAATGTGGGACCATTAGAAACCCATAGAAAAATCTCTAATGGACCAACAAGAACCCATAGAAAATATCTAATGGACCAACAGAAACCCATCATAGAAGAAAATATCTAATGGACCAACAGAAACCCATAGAAGATGTGGGTGAATGTTGGTCCAATAGAAGCTTTCTGTTGGTCCATCAGCATTTTTCTTTGGGTGGATGTGTTGGTCCAAAAGATATTTTCTATTGGTTTCTGTGGGTCCAATATTTCACTTTCCTATTGAAACCAATAGCTCTAATGGTTTCTGACATACAAATGATGGTTTCAAAACATACAAATTATTGTACTGTCTTATATTGTACATATATTTTTTCTTTATGAAACCATTTTCTAGAAATTTTGGCAAGGTATTGTTGATATATTGATACATAAATGTGCAGGTTAAAAATTTATGAATATCATATATAGTTAATAATTTCATTTTTTAAACAAAGGATCTGAATGAGTGTAATATGCTTAGAGTTCGTAATTATCCTGATTGCACGTTTTTGAAGAATATGAATACGATTTAAAAGATATTTTGCACAATTTCCCCATACAATGTTGCAATACATAAGGTGAGGCAAGATCATAGTAAAGCATAAATTTAAAAGGATATGTGTTGGTACAATTGCACTTATTCTACTGATTGCACCAATTGCTCTTGATATTTTACAACATATGTCATCTACTTGATATTTCCAGGTCAAATGATTATCTAATATTACTCCTAAGAATTTAGTTGTATTTACAACTGGAATATCAAAACAAGCAATTTTTACATTCATGCGATTTATATCAATAAATTTATTTTTGGTGTGGAATACCATGCACGATGTTTTATCAGTATTTAGTTTCAATTTGTTAGCTAAAAACCACTGGTTTATCTTGCATAATTCCTTATTTAATATTGCACAAACATCCTGTATATTATTTCCAGTTATAACAAAATTGCTATCATCTGCATAAAAAACTGAATCTAAGATATTGCTGACAAACCGTAAGTCATTTATATACATATATACATATATACAAAGCAAAGGGCCCAAAACAGATCCCTGGGGAACACCAATATTAATATTTTGTATAGGGGATGAATACCCATTAATATTGTAGCGAATATCCTCCCCATCGCTATATATAACTTTCTCCTGCCACCATTGTAGCGAAATCTATTAATAAAGGGAATACAAGTAAAACAGGTTTGGAAAGAAGACTACATAATAACCACTTTTATGCCAGTCTCCTATACCATGAGATACTTCATAATTCTGACGGTTGCTGCCACCACCTAGTCTTTAAATCTGGAGCGCTAGGATCTCCAAAACAACACAGTTTGTGTGTTTAAATTCATTCTATAATCTGATACACTTTCACATACTACACAAACTCCTAATGAAACTAGACCATGCATCTTGCTACTAGTATACGCTTAAACTCATTGTGACGTATGACAATAGTTTTTAGAAAATACAGATAAAATCGAAATGGGTCTATATTTAGATAAAATGGACTTATCCCCCTTCTTATATATGAGTACAATTTTGGCTAACTTCAGGGAACTAGGAAATATCCCCTTATCTATTGACAAATTAAAAATACTACATAGAGGTGTAACTAAATAATAAATAGACTTTTTAAGAACGCTGCATTCAATTCCATCATACCCAGGACTTTTATTTAATTTAAGTTCAGACACAATTTTCAATATTTCACTAGGTTGTATGGGGCTGAGATAAAAAGAATTTAAAGAGTTCCTAGGTGGCAAAAACTTATTAAACATATTTACAGTATGAGGCAATGTATGAACTATGTCTAATCCAATATTTGTACATATAATTTAAAAATTTCCTTGCAATCAGATATATCTTTATCAAGACGATTAATATTAAAATATTGCACTGTTGCCCTTTTTTCATTAAGAAGATCATTAATTACTTTCCATGTGCCTCTGATATTATTCTGTACTTTAGAAAAAAAGAGTCTTATAATGATGTATTGCACTAGTAACTTTGTTTCTAGTACATTTGGTATAAGTTAATTTTCTATATAGTCAGTTGGATTTTTTTACATATTTTCGATACAAGATATTCTTTTTCCTATACACATCTTTTTTAGATCATTATTAAACCATGGTTTTACATTAGATTTTTTATCTAATTTCTCTTTAAAAGGAAAACATTGATCATATGCACAGGTTATTTTATTCATAAAAACATAAAATCTACAATCAACATTAGTATTTTTATACACATCATTCCAATCGAGAGACTGTAACAAATTCAAGAAATTAGTAACATTGTCATCATTCATAACACGTTTGTAACATTTGGGCTTTGAGTATAAAACATTGTCACAATCAACAATAGTAAAAACCCTGAGATGATCACTGACATCATTTACAAAAATTCCAGTTTTTAAAATATCATCCAGATTGTTTGTAAATATGTTATCAATGAGAGTTGCTGAACTTTGTGTTATTCTGGTTGGGTTTAAAATCAAGGTTGTGCAGGAATAAGTTACTAAAAGATCAATAAAATATTGAACTTGTTTGGAATTAGTCATTAAAAGATCAATATTAAAATCGCCAATAAGAAAGCACTGTTTATTTTCTCGAGTTATTGCACTAAGAGGGACTTCTAAGGCAGTAAAAAAAGTCTGATACGTTTTGCCCAGGGGGTCTGTACACTATGGCAACAATTTTATTTTTCATTTTAGAAAATATCTCAATAAAAATTGTTTCTATACACTGATTAAAAACCTCTAAGTCCTAACGGTTTTTATATTTCATATCCTTTTTTTTATCAAACAACCTACAGATTCTCAATTTTCAGTCCAACCAGTGAGCTTCCGTGAACCCAAATCCATCATCATCGCATTCTGGGAATTCAACGACGTCACCTTCTTTGACTATACCAAGGTTCAGTAGGCTATCTCCTAATGGGTGGAATTCTGCATTCATCACGGCCTCCTTGGCGCGCCCCGTGACCTCGGCATCAATTTTGGCAAGGACTTTGTTGAGGAGTTCATTCAAGTCGTTGCACACCATGGTGTGACTAGCCAGGCTGTCCGCTTCCAAGCTTCCTGGATCATCGGCTGTGATCACCGCCAAGGCACGATTGATATCCTCAACAGCCTGCTTATACCGCATTGTGTCGTCATCAATGATGCTGTCATAGCTTCTCTGCAACGTATGAATTTCCTCCAGTAAGGAGGTTTCATTTTCCTTTAAAAGCCTTGATTTCCTGGCAAATGCATTCTTGATACAATTCTCCAGATTGACCACTGCAGAGGCCACTCGTGCTTTTGGTGCCTCGGCAGATGCGATCAATCTCTCCATATCTGCTTTCTTAGCCTGGCTACGTTGCATGAGACAGTCTACCTTTTCCTGGATCTCCCTCTCAAAATTCTCTTTTGTTTTCATCGGGTGGTTCAGATGACCGGTGACCACGCATCTCACACAGATGTGCACTTTGCATTCCTGGCAGAACAATTCCTTCTCATGCTCTTTGTGGAAGGGGCACGCTTTCGCCGAATTGAGAGGCATCTGGTAGCCAGCCACAAGACTGTTGATCATGACATTTCGGGGGAGTTCCTTGATAACCGGCCGCCCTTGGGTAATCCGCGTCGTCTTTGCTTGGCACACCGGACACGTCAGGGACATGTACATTTTGAGATGATCGAAGTTGCTGATCTCCTCTAGACACTCTTGACAGAAGGTATGACCACAATCCAATATCGTAGCGTTTTTGACGATGTCAATACATACTGGACAAACCAGGTGATCTTTTAGTTTTATGCAGCTTGCCATGGCTTATGCTTGTCCGTAACGTCTGAATGAAAAAGCAACAATATTGGAGAATGGAGTGATTACCATGCAGTCTGCATTAAACCTAACATTTTTTTTTAGCATGAACATATACATTAATATCGCAAAATGTCTCAAAAATTAACCTGTACCTGTTAAAATGTCAAATCATCATCAGTTGTCAAATAATCAACAGTTGAAAAATAACAATTTGCATCTAAAGAAGGACAGTAGGGAATTATCATAATTGCAGAAGTATAATAAAAGATTACCTGTGGACAACGAATGATATTCATAGAAAACGAATAGGATTATTCAGATTAAAATTTCTTTCCATTTCTGAAGAAGGTCTACTTCTAATATAATAATGGAATTAATAATTAGCACTAACCTGTTCGTCACTTCTTCAAACAAGCACCGTAGCCTACGTGTCAACTCGGATCGTACTCGTCCGCGCGCGTCCTAAACAAGACCCAAGTTAAGAACATATGTTATAAAAGATGCCGATTCTGAAAACTTTCTAGATTCTCAATGACAATACTCTTACTGGTGATAAGATAAATCGATAAGACACTGCTTTGCTTATCCAACAAACGCAATATACTATTTGGAAATATAGCAGTGATTCTGATCGATGAAGTACATAGCATGTATTATAGCATGTAAAGCATGAACGCAAGTGTTCTGGGGATTCCCCGGTACATGACGTCATTTCTGCATAGTCTAGGTATAAAGACAGTTTGGCCTACCGAAGCTGTGACGTCATAAAAATCAATTTTTAGAATTTCTCAATTTGAAATTCATTTTCCGAAAGAGCATCAAAAATAATGTCCAAATGTCTAAAACCAATTGAATATGTTAAGTATTGGCTGAGATATGACCATCTAAATAAATAGATTTCTAGGCTAACTATAGGCTATAGCTAGGAACTCAGTGTTATTTTGCTCTGGTTCGTAATGTTATGAACCAGAGCAAAATAACACTGAGTTCCTATAGGAAATCTATTTATTCAGATGGTCATATCTCAGCCAATACTTAACATACCGGTATTCACTTGGTTTTCGGCGTATCCGGATCGACACCTACCCCCTGGACATCCACCCCGGATAACCACCCCCAGTCAACTACCCTCTAGGACAACTACCCCCTAGGGCAACCACCCTCTAGGATCGACGACTACCCCCGGAAAACTACCCCCAGACAATTCCCCTGGACAAATATCCCCTAGGACAACTACCCCCTAACAACTACCCCGGAAAAATACCCCAGACAACTACCCCTAGAATAGTCGTCCGGGGTAGTTGTCCTAGAGGATGGTTGTCGAGGGGGGGGGTGGTACTCCGATTTGGTTTGGACGGCGGTGTGCTGCTGAAACGTCTAAACCCATACCCATGTACACAAAAATTGAGAATGATCCTATATGTTTGGATTGAAATCAATAAAGTGTGAATTTGAATTTGAATTTGAATTACCCATTGTTAAGGGTCATTTTGGCAGAAAATGGTACCCATTATTAGGGACTTTGGATGAAGAAGCGAAATGATTTCAATTATATTTGCGGTATTTTGCATCTGGATTTTTCAGTTCAGCAAGATTATGGGTGAGATATTATCCTGAAGAAAACAGTAACCCATGTTTAAGGCCAAGATCTGAAAAAAGGGGGGGGGGCACTTTTAGGGATTGTGCAGCACAAAATCTTACCCCATGTTTAGGGATTTTTTGCAAAAAAGTAATCCATTAGAGAGGCACACCCCGTATACTGTATTAGGCGAGTACCTCCCCCCCCCCCTCTGGGACACAACCGAGCGGAGAGTGGCAAACATTTATCGTATCTTTTATTGTCACACTGCCTCATGCACCGACTCTACATCGACTGATACTTTGCCACTGAAGCTATTATATCGTAAGGTCATGTTTGGTCTGTAGTCAATCTGGTGTTGGTCTTGTCTATGTGACTAGGGTGCTGAAAGTTGAGTGTATGAACCACTAGTACATTTGAGTGTAGGATAATAAATAACTGCGGAGAAATTGTCGCTGGAGCATTTGTCTTGCAAGCTCCCTCTTCTGCCCTCCATTTGATATCTCTCTCTCTCTCTCACTATCTCTCTCTTTCTCTCTCTCCCTCTCTAGAGCTCTCTCTTTCTCTCTCTCGCTCTCTCTCTCTCTCTCTCTCTCTCTTTCTCTCTTGCTCTCTCCCTCTCTCTCTCCCTCTCCCTCTCTCTCTCTCTTGCTCTCTCTCTCGCTATCCTCCCTTTCCCTTCTCTCTCTCTCTCTCCTCCCCCTCTCCCTATCTCCCTCTAACTCATCACTTCAAATGATAAATTCCAAGTACAAAGGCATCTAAATCTATATACTGAGCAAAGATATATATTTCATAATACTTCTCGTGTAATAAACAATATGAGTAGGCAATGAATACAAAATATAACTGCTGTGTAACTACATGAATGAGAAATGCAACATAATAACAAAATCAAGGCTCGTTCACATATATCACTGTAAACATCTCTTTTTTTTTTGGTGTGTGTGACCTACATGTAAATGTATGGCACGTTGGAAAGATAATAGTAGCCTCGCGCAAGAAAAGTCCTATGCGAACTCACTCATCTAATCTGTGTGTTAAGATGTACAAATGTGAAGTGCAGTATGCACAGGTACGCTTTGAAACAAATCCAACAGTGAATCATCGCATGTATGAACAAGCCTTTAAAAAAGCATAAAATTGTAACTATACTTCATACAATTTGTACACCTGTACATAGTTCATAAGTAAATTGAAATGAAAATATAATCTCTGTGTGTAATTGCTTAGCATACAAAGGGAATAAAAGGTAAGTATAGTTTTCGACTTCACAATATAAGCTTACATACATTTTTCCACCACCAACCCTCGAGCAATTAAATCATTAAAAAACAGATGTTTGGCTCCTAAATGAAACTAAAGAGGGTTTTAACTGAAGTTGGAAGTACAGTGTACACATTTAAGTCATAAAATCAAGGTTTAAAGAATAACTGAATATTTGATTACACCCTAATTGGTCCTATGCACCAATGATCTTGTGCGCCATTGTTCCTTTGACCCGAGGTACCATTGGTTTGTACCACTGGTATTATGCATCAATGGTCCAATTATTACATCAATGTACAATGCATCAAAGGTCAGGTGCGCCATTGGCCATATGCATTAATGGTCGTATGCACCATTGGTCCTACATGTATTTCACCAATGGTACAATGTACCAAAGGTCGGGTGCGCCATTGGCCCTATGCATTAATGGTCCTATGCACCATTGGTCCTACTCTAACATATTCAATTTTTGCATCCATAACGAGTTAAAGAGCTAGGGGTTATGCTAACCCTGAACCTCATGGTAATAATACTTTGCGTAAGCATAGGACCAATATGTACCAATAGGATGTCAAAAATGTTTAGCTTTGTTCTAAATTAACTTCTGTATATTCTAAAGAAATATAGAGAAGCTTTTGGAATATGATGAAAAAGTAGAAAACATATTTTGTCTGTTGCAAAGTACTGCGAGTTCACTGTATTGTACTATGACATAAACAAGGTGATTTTTTAATTCGGTCAAAATGACCCGAGATCTACCTTTAATATAAAAAATCTAGGAAAACACAGCTTTCCAACTTTAAGAACAAGATAACCCTAAATATACAAACAGTTGAACCTGTTGCCAATTTGCAAACATGAATACCAAAGACAGAATACTTGAATATGGGAAGAATAATTTCTTTAAAGCACAAAAGTCATAGCAAAATTAAGCAAACATGAATAAAATCGCCTTTAACATTAACATGCATCCCCGAAAGGGTTTAGAACAAAAGGAAATCACGGTTATATAATTCTAATTTATCTACGATGTACACTACAGATATACAGCATATATGAACACAAAACAAGTACTGAGTGACATACACTTGCTAAAGTACAAATATAATGTATATTAATAGAACATGAGTTTATACAAACTCTGTATTTCTAAAACATCTATGACATTGAGCTACGAGGAGCTAACACAAACCAAACCATTCTGATTGAAAATATAATTTTCAAACCAAGAAATAGAATGTAAAAGAAGCAGTGCTAATCAGCAACACCTACACACATTCTGAACAGAATGTAAGAGAGAAAAACATTTCTCCATTAAAAGAAAATCACCATAGTTGACAGATTTCATTTTGCTTTTGCAAAGTAGTTGTATCCTTCCGGTACCAAACTCTACCTTCGTTGATAAATACTATATAAGTACATGCAATGATCGAGAACAGACAAAGAGCCACATGTCACATTACAAAATATACATGAATATACTCACCGTTACATAACAGATAATGTGCTTCTGGAGAATTATACAATAAGTACGAGTAACAATTGAGATCAGTTTAGTACATTTGTAGCTTATACAGCTTACCTGTATACAAAAGATGTCACCTAATGGAGATACAAAAAGGTGGTCTTTATAGGCAGGTGTTCTTTGAATAGGTGTTTCCATGGATGTGGTATCGGAATACGACTGGAAGACTTGATGAATTATCGTCAGATGGTGGGAAGATGACAAAGGCGATCTGGAATACTTTAACACTGGACGCAAGTGAGTGAGTTTATATAAAAGATTTGTGCAATAATGGATACACACCTCGTACTCGGTAAGAATTTCAAACACATGCTATAGCATAGCTCTAATTACAAGTACATGTATGTACAGAGTACAGACTCAACATTGCTCTACATATACCTGGTGAATAACAAGAAAACGACATTCAGAAATTATTATGTTGACAAAAAAAAACATGTGGTAAACTGTCATTTATAAGAAATATCTTATTCTAAATAGGCATATATGTCTCTATGAAGACCTTTCCTTTAAAAGAGTTGCATTAAGTACCGTAGAACTTTGCTTAATTAATAATGCTAAGACTAAGTAAAGTATAAAATATAAAACTGTAACAAACAATAGCCCTAAAGTCCAGTCTAAAGATATCAATATGGTCCTAAAACATATTACAGTGTACATGTGTCGATTGAAACATTTACATGAACATGTTACGCTGGATCCTATGGAACATAAATCTCTTGATTTTAATAAATAAAGCACACTATATGGCATTTGGAAATCTGATTTTAAAGCCCACCGCACACTATGCGCTCAGACTACGATCCGATTTTGGAAGAATTTGCAATAGCATTTCATATGAACATTCATAAGATTAAATTGTGAATGATCGAGGATCTAAATAGTCTTATGATTAATTAAATCTAAATTCAATAGATTTCAAACTAGAAGATGGAAAACCTAAATCGGCTTAGAATCATATTTACGATCAGGGACCCATTTCACAAAGCCTTTTTTCAATGACAAATGACAAAAATCAGTGACAAATCTCCTGATAACCAATCAGAAGCAAGGATTTCAGTAGCTTATAACAAAAACTGTCATTTGTCACTGATGACAAGTTTTGTGAAATGGGGCCCAGATGAGTTGTGTGATTGTCCACGATTTGAAGCTGATTCGGCTTTTATTCTGACTAGAAGACTTAAATGCAATAAAATTCAAGTTGTTAGTATTCTTATCGTTATTTAGAACCTAATTTACGAAGATGATGTTTGTTTATATTTTCAAATCTAATACACTGTAGAATAGACATTTCTTTGAAGAGCAGATCGCAGGAGATTGTATAGTGTGCGGTGGGTTAAAAGTATATATGTACATGTACAGTTGTACATATTTAATTTGGTCCATCAATAATACACCCCTGCATATGTGGTATATTTCACGATGATTCCGTTTTTATGAGTTTTACAAATTACAGTAAATATACCTTGGCAAACATGGGATGTACAGCTATGCGTCATTGATGGTCGACTTTGAAATTAAGTACTTGCAATGGACACGGTCTGGTTTGCCCCAAGTAATCAGGATATATTTTTTCTCTGTAAGAAATACAGCATATACAGCATACAATTATAAACAGAAAAAAATAGCCGCGATGCATCCAAATTGATTGCAAGTCCTCAAATCATTTGCAAACATAAAGTACCGTAATATATATACTACATACATGTACATGTACAGTTTTTTTTATTAAATCAAACTCCAGTTTAAGTTGCAATACATTTGAAATGATTAAGTCCTAAATTTGATCTTCATACAATGTATTCATTACAAAAAAAGGACAAGGAAAGTCATAACATTCATGTAAATCTTAAGTCCCTCTTCCCAAAATATAAAATAATAACCCTATATACTATCCCATGCACCAATACTGCTAATCTAATAAATTTTACATGAATATTGTATACCACACCATATAATACATTTATCTATACATACATGTAGGTGTTCAATGCATCACTGAATGGGCTGTTTGCACATGAAGCAGTGAATCACTTCACTGAAATGCCCATATGTTAAAATAAATCCACTTGGATGCTACACATGGCAATGTTGACATACAGTACAAAGAGGTACCAGTAATGATGTAGGCTTAACCATATTTTGTTGCAAGCCAAACCTACTAATCTTACACAGCAAACATCTGAAATCTCATGAAACAAAATTTTGAATCCCTCAAAGCAAAATTTGGAATCTCTCAAAGCAAAATTTGGAATCTCTTATAGAGAGAGAAAGAAAAGAAAAGAAAAAAAGAGAGCAAGAGGAATCTAGGGCCATTATGTTCCTATGTTACAAGGCCAAATAAAAGAAGTTATTATGTAGCCCTCCAAATGATAGCTTCTATGGTATATAGTGTGCATGGCATCAATGGCATTTGGAAGGTAATTTACTGCCTCATGTGCAAACGACCGTTAATATATATTTAATGTATTTGCATTTTAATCAAATGCATTCATGTAGCATTTCTTAAACGTTTTGACATAAAACATGGCAAGATTTTTACTTGTTCCTCTGAGTTCCGCATCAAGAACTAAAGCCTTGTCACAAAGATATATTTATCACACACTGAGAAGCAGAAGGGAGTTATCTCTGTGTGTATGAACTCATAGCAATTCAGAGTTTTCTTATGGTGTAAATTCATCAGTTTTACTCCTCAAATTGGCAACAAGTATTCTTATTTTACACTCCTAGTTTGAAAAGAACTAAAATGTTTATTAAATGAACCAATGTGAATGCGAAGTGCAATAATAGACTGAAAAATTGCCAATTTGTACACAAAAATAAGCAATTAGATATTTTATGCCATGTTGCCAATTTAGTAATTACAATTGGCAACGATTATTCTTATTTTACACTCCTAGTTTGAAAAGAACTAAAATGTTTATTATATAAACCAATGTGAATGCAAATTGCAATAGTAAACTGAAAAATTGCCCATTTGTACATAAAAATAGCAATTAAATATTTTACACCGTGTTGCCAATTTAGTAAATTTCAATGATTAGTTACAATTGAATTGCTCTTATTTGTGAACTACACAGACTAAAACTTTTCGGTGATATTTACTCTTTTTGATCATGTATTATGTGTAATTCCTAGCATTCTAGATCAATAGATAATGCAAGAACGTCACTAAGAGGAGACGCTGTAATGCTATGGGTTAAAAGGACAAGTTAATAACACCCTTCACGCTCTCAGCAGAGCATATGGTCTATAACATATGCAGCTAATTTGTACATTCAGTTACATATAATTCTTGAAATAGAATACATCTGCTTTAAGTTTACATGCTCATGCCCAACATGCATTCCATCTACAAACAGATACATGTAAAAAATAAGGCTTATTTTTTGTGGAATAAATTTTGTTTTCTTTATTAGATATAAATGAATCCCGACACCAACATAATATGGCCCCCTAACATGTAGTGCAACCAATACAACAGGCCAGCATTTTCAGAAGCAGCCTTTCCTTGGCTGAAACCAGGGCTCTGTTTCACACAACTTGTTATCAATAACAAGTTACAAGCTACTGTTACAAGCTACTGTTATAAGCTACTGAAATTGCGGCTTTTGATTGTCTGAGAGCAAATTCGCCATAGAAATTTAGCAGTTATTATTGATAACAAGTTTTGTGAAACAGGGCCTTGGTATTTGGATATGAATGGTCAAGAAAGGTCCTCTTGTCCATAAATGACAGTCAATAATGGAGGAAGTCCAGACTTTCCGTGAGGTTTCCTTGTATGGCAACAAGAATGATTTCTTCTAGTATGAGACAAGCAAACATCATACTACAAACCCTTTATTTTCGACTGATTGACTTTAATTTTTGACTGGACTTACATGTATCTAATCCTAGGATGAGGGTATTACCTAGAAAACATGCACTATTTGACATAACCTTTGACCTGATCACTGGCTGACTGGAGGATTGGTCCATTCTGATAATAGGGGTGTCATCTAGCCAAATGATCTGGAAGCATCATGCAGCAGGTGGATCAATCCATTCTAATAATAGGGGTGCCATCTAGCTAAATTAGCTGGAAGCATCATAAGAAAGGTGGATCATTCCATTCTGATAGCAGGAGTGTTTAAACGAAGATGCCTTCAGGGTTGTCCGAGCTAGGAGCTTGTTTGAAGAGGTCTCTGGGGCTTTTGAGCATCTTACGGGCAGGAGTGTTTCCAGGAGCTGAAAAAGACGTTTCAGGACAAAAGAAATTGATAAGAATGGGCCTTCGATCTAATGTACATGTAGTCTGGCCTATATCTGCTCCCACAATGCACTAGTGATGAGGTCATTAGCCTGTATATCTTATGGTTCTCTTTAAGAAACAAAAAAAAAAAAAATCAGCTTTGAACAAAGTTTTGCACTCATTATAGTTAAACATATGAACAAAATTTGAAAATAAATGGAAATTTAAATTAACAAAATTTTAAAAACCCTCTTTTTATCATCATTATTCTTTAGGACCTGGTAGAACTATTTTTCAGATGAGAAGAATTAAAACTTAAGAACAACAAAGTCAAGAACAATTAATTCTTGAGAGAGATAATCTTTAAATACAATACATGTTTTCCAACATGGCATACATGTACCATAAGAATCTTAAAAATTAAACTGACATGACAAGTCATTCAATCCACTGATTGGTATGACATTTGTGAACTCTTGAAACCCAAATGGTGTCATCAAATTTCCCCCACACTAAGACTTATAATATTTTGTGGCAAACACTTTCAATCACAATGCTTTTTATCACTGTTTATCTTGATGCAGATTTCATCTTAGTTCACAACTCATGAATCCATTAATTGTCCAAAGAGGAGACTCTGAGTGGTTCAAACTGACCACATAACTGGACAGATTAATCTGCCAAGGAATATTTATCAATGGATTATTAAGGAACATTTGTGTTATTCAGCAGGATTACCAAAGGGGTTAAAAGAACCTTCCTGAGTTCAACAAAACAAAAAACAACACGAAAGAAAATGTTATCCTCTTTCTTCCTTCAATGATATTTGTATAATAACTTACTTGGATTTTTGATGAGTTCTCCAAGTTTAGGCAACAGAGGTGGTTTCTTCTTCTCTGCATCCTTCTCTTGGTCTTCTTTCTCCTTCTGAGCCGCCTCCTTTCTCTTCTCTTCTGCTACCTTGTTCTCTTCTTCCTTCCTCTTATCCTCTTTCCGTTTCTCGTCCTCTGCTCTCTTCCGTTCTTCTTCTGCCTTCTTCATTTCTTCTTTTTTTCTTTCTTCCTCCACTCTCCTTTCTTCTTCCAATTTCCTCCTTTCTTCCTTCGCTCTTTTTTTTTTGTTCTTCTGTTCTCTTCCTTTCCTCTTTGACTCTCTTATTTTCTTCTTCCGCTCTCTTCCTTTCCTCTTCAACAAATTTCCTTTCTTCTTCTGCTCTCTTACTCTCTTCTTCTGCTCTCTTCCTTTCTTCTTCTGCTCTCTTCCTTTCTTCCTCCTGTCTTTTCCTCTCTTCTTCTTCCTCAATCTCCTTGTCAATCTTCTTAATCTCCTTTTGCTTCTTCTCTAGGAGCCTCTCCACTTCCTGGATGTCCTCATTGACTTCTTTGAGACTTTCTGCGTAGCCTTCTAGCTCTTTCTGGAACACCGTCAGTTCAACCTGGACAGCCTGTAAACAAAAACAAAAACAATATTCTGGACTCTGGGTGTGTATACATAGCTTAATGCATCAACAAAGCCTCCAAAACGTTTTACAAATACATTATTACCCCGGTCATTGGATTCACGCTTACACATTCTCCACTCCCTAGGGAGCATTCCAGCCAGTCGCCATTTTACAGATGCTCACAATGCTGACCAAACTGCAATGTACAAAGACTTTCACACACTATTAGATACAGCTTCAAAACCTGGGTGGATAGAGGCAAATGTGGATCAATGTCTTGCCAAACGACGTTAGTGCCGGGCTGGGATCCGAACCATCAACCATTGGATTGAGAGTAGAGTGGAAGAACCACTAGTATAATACGACACCTCCACAAGAAGCAGTGACATCAGTCAGTTTGACACAATGCCTGTAAATTTGGTAAAACCAGACAGTTTTGGGACTTGTAAATGCCACTGACCTTCACAGCAAGAAACATATTGTGATTCGAACATACGGGTACATGTATTCTGTGTTGTATCAGTTGCGACTCTATCCTTCTGCAGCATCTTAACTACTAAATGCACGCAAAGGTTTCAGGTTATACAGTCAATAGCCTGAAATGTATTGCAGCTCGTTCTTTAACACAGTCAGATCATCTTGCCAGCTTACTCACGAAAATCAGAGACACGTATGTCAGTCAGAATCGAACTGCTCGAAAACTGTTAGAGCTCCACAATTTCTATGAAATATAAAGCCTGTAAGCACCTTGAAAACTGTAGTGACTAGTGATAGGCCCCAAATCAGGTTAGCCTTAAAACTGGCATCCCTGACCAGCCATAAAATTCATCTTGAACTCGATAATGTACTTTTAAAGCAATGAGCAGTCATTTCGGCAGATGGTCAAATAAATCATCAAAAATCTCTAAACACCAAGACCAATATTCATACAAGCTTTAAACTCAATCCAGGTTTAAACCCCAACTCATGTGGCTTGAAGCAGGGTATTTATGCGCATTGCCATAAAGCACATTTCTGGTACCTCACTGCTAAGCTTTTAATTGATCTTCAAGTATACGTCATACTATGTTTTTAACACGACAACGTTTTTCTCTCTTTATCAACTCACAAAAAAGGTGAAAATGTATGGTAACCACCCAACTTGAGTACATGTAGATTTTTTATCAAATAAGCAAATAATTTATAAGTTACAAGCAATTTATACTAATAACTTTCTGCTTATCACAATAGGGTGGATCCACATTTAGCAGGACGGCGCAATGTGCTTCTGCCCTCTGCAAGACAAACTACAGACAAACCTTTCTCAATGGCCACCTCTATATAATAGCCACCTGTCTATAGTGGCCATGCATTTTGTCTCCCTCGAGAGAGAGAAATATGTGTTATAGAACCTGTCTAGAAAGGCCACCTGCCTACAGTGGCCAATTTTGTTGTTTCCCTTGGGTGGCCTTTATAGACAGGTTTGACTGTACATGTACAATAAGTGGTTAGAGTTGTTCCGCATATTTATGGAGCATAGAGTGTTAATCTATTCATCACAAAGAAAATTACAATTCTGAACTAACATTCAAACTAAAATAGAAAAAAAAACTCGTGACAGTTTCTGATTATACAGTAAACAAATCCTCATACCTGTAAACATAAACTGCTTAGTTAGCAGCACCTACATGTACAGCACTGTACATGTAGGTATTCTAGAACTTCACAACATACAGCAATCCTAAAAGAAATTCCTCAGTCCAATGTACACTGCAGAAGGCTCAATGACTGGTCAAAACAAAACACCTCGGTCACTCTCTCCAAGAGAACTCTTATTTCCTCTTACCTCTCAGCTTCAAGAATTCAATAGATCTGATCACAAAGGAACTGTTGCAGTGCAATTTGATTAATTATATTTTTTTAACCACCCAAATTTTTTTAATCCCTAAAGAGTTTAATCCCATAAGAATGGCTTTAGGGGTGACATTTAGAACATTGTGCTGTGAATCAAAACCTAAGAGTGACATTTTGATTGACATTGCTCTAAAACATTGACCTTTATCTTTCTCTTCTCTTCTTACACTTTTTTCTTTCTTTCTTTCTTTCCCTCCATCTCCCTGGGCGTCCTTTTCTAAGCATTTCTGTCTGTCTTTCTCTCTTTGTCTCTCTCTCTCTCCCTCACTCAACTTCTCTCTGTGTCTCCATGGGTCCCTGCATCTTTGTGAACTTTTTCTGTCTCTCTTTCCTCCTGTATTACTGTCTTTTCCCCTCTCTGTCTCTTTCATCCTCCTCTTTTCCATGTGTCTCTACATATAAGGTCTCTGTATTTTTGAAGCTTTTCTGTGTCTCTTTCCTCCTGTATTTCTGTCTTTTCTCCTCTATCTCTGTCTCTCCATCTCTTTCTCCCTTCTCTTCTACATATCTAGGTCTATATATCTGTGTAGCTTTTCTGTGTCTCTTGCCTTCTGTATTTCTGTCTTTTCTCCTCTATCTCTGTCTCTCCATCTCTTTCTCCCTCCTCTTCTACATATCTAGGTCTCTGTATCTTTGTATCTTTTCTGTGTCTCTTTCCTCCTGTCTTGTTCTGTCTTGTCCATCTCTGTCTGTCTATTGGTCTGTATGTGTCTCTCTGTAGATCTATCCATCTCTTTCTTCATTCCCTTCTCTCTGTGTCTCCATATAAGTCTCTGCATCTCTGTATTAAATTTTTTCTGTGTCTCTTTCCTCCCATCTCTCTCTCTCTCTTTCCCTCTCTCTCTATCTGTCTCTCTCTGTCTTTAACTATCCGCACCTACAGGTGTCTCTTTGTCTTTCTCTATCTCTCTCAATGTATTCATCTCTCTCAACTACTTATTCATTCCTTGCTCACAACTTCAGATCATCATACATTTGTTCTCCTCCTCTCACATTTGCAAAAACTTTCTTGCACTTTCACCCCTACCAAACAATCATATTATTAAAACTAACCAATAAAAAGCCAAGCCCTTCCTCAGAGTATTGAAATAAAACAATGATTTATCACTCTTGGCTTTGGTTGTAAAAGCATATAAAATAACAAGATTTGAAAAAACTGTAGTTAAAGTACACAGAGTAGAGTTACCTGACTCAACAAGGGAAAGAGAAACAAAAATTGAGGGAGTTTTATGATGTAAGTTTTTTGGCATAGATTGCTACTTGTATTTGTACATGTACAGGTCAAGCTTTAGTTAACCCTCACGGCACCGCTTGTACATGTGTATTCATGTAACCATGGTTATTTTGTCCTTCAATATACACTGAAAATTTTAGATGTAGAGAGATGCAGCAGGAGAAACTTGGTCAATATATTTCAATGTGAAAAGAAGAAGAAAGGAAAAACAAATAGAAACAAATCAATCAAACAAGCACCAAAGAAAGGGAGACTACCCCCTTTGTTCCTTCATTGTTTCCCATTCTGTGTCTCTGTCTCACTCTCATAGAGACAGAGAGAGGGAGAGTGAGACAGAAAGAGGTAGAGAGAGACAGAGAGAGGGAGAGGGAGACAGAGAGAGGTAGAGAGAGACAGAAAGAGACAGAGAGAGGGAGAGAGAGGTAGAGAGACAGAGAGACAGAGAGAGGTAGAGAGAGAGAGAAGGAGAGGGAGACAGAGAGGTAGAGAGAGACAGAGAGAGACAGAGAGAGGGAGAGGGAGACAGAGAGGTAGAGAGACAGAGAGAGGTAGAGAGAGACAGAGAAAGACAGAGAAAGACAGAGAGAGACAGAGAGAGACAGAGAGAGGGAGAGGGAGACAGAGAGGTAGAGAGAGACAGAGAGAGACAGAGAGGTACAGAGAGAGAGACAGAGAGAGACAGAGAGAGGCAGAGAGAGACAGAGAGAGACAGAGAGAGGGAGATGGGGGGAGAAGGAGGTGGGAGAGAGCAAGAGAAATTTAAACCTCACATCAGATAGGCATAATGGGTAAATAAACATCTAAAACAATGATAATTTCATACTTTTGAACTTCTACCCTCCAGTGAAATCACACACTTGTGTTTCAGAGCTTAAGGGTCAAAAGGTCATATGAAAAAAGTTCAACTGACCTTGAAGGCTTTGGTGCCTGACATATTAAAAACAGCAGAATGTCAAATACATGCTATAAAACTATCAATCTAACTAAACAACACACTCTCATGCACTCTCTCCATCATGTCACCAGGAAAAAACAACCTCAAACAAATCTGGTTGCTTTGTTCCACTTCCAGATAGCAGTGATCTGTATGTAATGTTGAGGGTGATACTTGGCTTTCAATAAATCAAGTAATTGATAATTAATTGATCTGGATGTAAAAGAGTAATCCTTCACTTAATAGGGTCTCTGGCTATTCTTTGTCATCTCTCTTCGCTCCAATGATCTTGAGACAGTAGACAGCAAGAAACTGTGTGAATAATCGCTGGGTTTGAGAAAGGCAACATGAGTAGTCAAAAGCTTGCCTACTATTAAAATGTTATGGTTGGTAGAAGCTTAAACTAGAACCAATGAATTTTTTTGTATCAATCAATTAAGTACCCGGTATTTCAAGCAAAGTTTCTTGTCTTCCTTTCTCTCTCTTTAATACAGCTTTCAAAGATTACAGGGAGATGTAATTCGGTCTAGCGATGCCATCAGTGGTACGCTCAGCTTTCTGTGTTCACCTATAAACTGACTCTGATGGGACCAAGGTTCAAAACCGAGTCACATCTTTTGGATGGTGATGTTAAAGGTCGGTCCCCAGACTTCAAGGGCAATCCAATCCTTGAAATACGTTCATTTGTATGAAAGCACAAAAATAAGAAAAACAGAATAGCGGAAGTTTGAAAAAACTTGGACCAATAACAAGAAAGTTATAAATGTTTGAAATATGACATCTCAAATAGGAAGTTTGGTCAGTGGATTGTGACGTAGTCACAGATAACTCTCCCGCATGTAGTGTACAAAATGTCATTAATTTGTGTTTTTATCCCTCTCCCTTGGGGCACTACTAAAAGTATGTTATGGATAGCATATTATTGCAGGTCCTCCAAAGAGAAAACGCCCTCAGGAGTCACACATTTTTGAAAAATTGAAATTGTAGTCACTTTATATGTTGGAACAAATGGGGAAAGTTGTCCGCCACCACATCTCAGAGACATTACCAATTCAGCCAATTTGAAGAGCACACACCTTTAGTGATTACAACCTTCAAAAATTCATAACTCTCATTTTTTGTCCGATTTCATTCAAACTTTCACCAGTATACTACTCTGATTTGTCTGCTTTCCTCTAGAGTAGTTTGCTGCCATCAAGGTGGGATTTCCCTTAAAACTAGATGGAACTTCAACTGCGCGCAGTCGAAAATGATGCCTCCGCCATAGAGCAATTTTACAAACCAAAATGGAAGCAATTTTTAAAATTCAAGTTTGATTGTAATCCATCTGTTGGTTCTAATGATAACGCGATCACAAGCTATTTTGAGATACATAATGAGCCCTGTGACCTTTGACCTCGTGACCCCAAATCTAATCAGTTCATTGACTCTGCAAGATACATACATGACCCAAGTTTGGCGGTAATCCATCAATCGGTTCTTGAGATAACGTGATCACAAGCTATTTTGCATACATAATGAGCCCTGTGACCTTAGACCTTTGACCTCGTGACCCCAAAATCTAATCAGTTCATTGCTCTGCAAGATACATACATGACCCAAGTTTGGCGGTAATCCATCAATCGGTTCTTGAGATAAAGTGATCACGAGCTATTTTTGCATACATAATGAGCCCTGTGACCTTTGACCTCGTGACCCCAAAATCTAATCAGTTCATTAGCTCTGCAAGATACATACATGACCCAAGTTTGGCGGTAATCCATCAATCGGTTCTTGAGATAACGCGATCACGAGCTATTTTTGCATACATAATGAGCCCTGTGACCTTTGACCTTTGACCTCGTGACCCCAAAATCTAATCAGTTCATTAGCTCTGCAAGATACATACATGACCCAAGTTTGGCGGTAATCCATCAATCGGTTCTTGAGATAACGCGATCACGAGCTATTTTTGCATACATAATGGGCCCTGTGACCTTTGACCTTGGACCTCGTGACCCCAAAATCTAATCACTTCATTAGCTCTGCAAGATACATACATGACCCGAGTTTGGCGGTAATCCATCAATTGGTTCTTGAGATAACGCGATCACAAGCTATTTTTGCATACATAATGGGCCCTGTGACCTTTGACCTTGGACCTCGTGACCCCAAAATCTAATCACTTCATTAGCTCTGCAAGATACATACATGACCCGAGTTTGGCGGTAATCCATCAATTGGTTCTTGAGATAACGCGATCACGAGAACGGGACGTACGTACGTACGTACGGACGGACGGACAACCAGAAAACATAATGCCTCCGGCTACGTTGTAGCGGAGGCATAAAAAATCATACAGTGAAACCTGTCTATAAAGACCACCCAAGGGAGACAAGAAAAGTGGTCTTTATAGGCAGGTGGTCTTTATAGGCAGGTGGTCTTAAGTACAGGTTCCTTTAGTACAGGTTTCAATGAGAAACCATTTTCAAGCGAAACAAAATATGTGGTCTTTGCAGACAGGTGGTCTTTGTATAGAGGTGGTCGCTAAAGCAGGTTTGACTGTATATGGTTGATACATGTCTGTAAAAATTCATTTACACAAAATACAGGCACGTGAGAAAGCCAGACTGAGAAGAAAGATGAAACTACTTACATGAAGATCTTTCTTTGCCTGCTCATCTCCCTCTCTTTCGATCTTCTCTTCCTCGTTCCGTATCCTCTCGTCAATCTCCTCTATCTCGGCTTGTTTGTCCTCTGTCTGTTTCTGACATTCGTGCACCTTCGCCTTCAATGTTTTCACCTGCAATAAATAAACACAATCATAGTATACAAATATACACTGTCTTGAGAGGTTCTGGTTATAACTATAGGCAAGAGGTGACTCCAATAATACTTTTTAAGTCACAGAGGCCCATAGTTTTAACCAGTACCTCGAAAAGAAGGCAAGGTATATTTGTTTTATATCCTGCATCAACAATTTATTAAAATTCTTTTTTAAATATTAATTTTAAAAAAATTATGAAAATGTAATTTTTTTAAACATTTTAACATTTTAAAACTTCAAAAAATTCAACAAAAAAAAAAAAATCAAAAAAAAAATTAAAAAAAAATTAAAAATTAAAAATTTCAACTCCCAATAGTACTCCCAAATAGTATTTTTCAGAGCAACCTTAAGATGGTTAAATATTTCTGGTCACGTGATCTTAACCAATCAAAAACCAACAAATTTTGATGCAGGATATAAAATAGACTATATAAAATGACGACTATTATTAAACTTCTGGACCTCAACTTATTTCTCCTGTTTCTGACATTTTTCTACCTTTTCCTTTAATGTTTTCACCTGCAACAAACACAATCTGGGCACTGTTTCATAAAACTTGTTATCAATAACAAATGCTAAATTTGTATGACTAATTTGCTCTCAGTCAATCAAATGCCTTGATTTCAGTAGCTTATAACAGTTATTGTAACTTGTTATTGATAACAAGTTTTATGAAACAGGGCCCAGAATGAATATAATACAAAATTTTGGAGCGTTCCTCTGTATTAAACTAAAAGTTAATCACATGATACAATAATACAATCTCCTAGATCTGTGTTTTTCCCTCCAGCTTTTGTTTTCTTGATTTTTTGTATTAAAGCGGGACTGCACTACTTGTAGCTACAGTACTTGCGCCCTCTATACAGCCAACAATGCCTATTAAAGCGGTACTCGTTGATCCCCCATGGTCCCCTTTTTCTTATGTTAATTGAGAGCTGATTTGATGAGATACCCACCTGCCAGTGACCACGCAGGGAGGTCTAATCTCTCCTGGCCAAACTACCGGTAGTGCAGATAGGCTTTAATGTTTTCTACATTTTCCTCCAATGTTTTCAACTGCTACAAACACAACTATAAATTGACACTAATTTCAGAATCTCAGCTTGTTTTTCTTTTATCTCTTTCTATTCAAGGCATTGTTTAACAATGCCAAATCTGAGATGCATGGCCCTACGTGTTATCAGGGTCTGTGATATGGTGTAATATTGAAGCCCTAAAAAAATTGTGCTTCAAAATGATCATGAAGTGCCTCAAAAAAGTAAAAATCTTTGAGTGACCAGTTTTACCATAAGTACTCATTTTCCCCAATAGACTGTAGTGTTATAAACACCGTTGGGAAAAGGGTTTTTTGAAATTTCGAATTCCAATCATAAATATCTTGTTAATCAGACAGGCGATCGGCTTGTAAAAGTCATGGGATTCCTGACTGACCTGCCTAAAGGTTTGTAATTATGATTGCAGCATGAGCTAAATCCAGGATTTTGTTTCAGAATCTGAGGCAAAGATACCCAATCCCTTTAAGGTTGGATTTCTTATTACCTCCTCCATGAGTCTCTCGCACAGCTGCTGCTCAATCTCCAGCTCATTCTAATTAGTGGATAGTGAGGACATGACGTCACAGACTCATGAGTGAGTTGCCAATTTGTCTAGTGATATTTAAATGTTTTCATGTCATTAAAAATTCATAACTTTCTTATTAGTTATCCGATTTTGCTTAAACTTTTATTGATTGGTTTGTCTGATTTTTCTGCTTCTATTGAAAGTAAGTTACATGTATTTTTGGAGTGGACTTGCCCTTTAAGGTTGGATTTCTTCTTACCTCCTTCATGAGTCTCTCGCACAGCTGCTGCTCGATCTCCAGCTCATTCTCCCAGAATTCCATCTCCTTGAGGGCGCTCTTGTTCTTCTTGACGGCCTGCTCGAACTCGATGATCTTATCCTCGATTTGGTCAAACTCCGGATCCATCTCGAACATCTGGAGGGACAAGCAGGCCTCCTCGATGTTAGTGAGTTGTGATTTCTGAGTCTCTATCCTCTCCTGTTGCACGCTGACGATCTGGTTCAGTTCGTTGATCTTCTCCTTCTCCTTCTGTCGCTTCTGAAATAAAACAAGTAGAAAATCACCCAACACGGTTTGTGAGCAGATGAATGAAGCCTGCGTTGTGTGTTAACGTGCCCCTCCCTTGTTTCATAGACTCATGGTAATAAGTGGAAAACACTCCTTCCCTCGGATAGGACGTTAAATGGAGGCTCCGTGTAGAGGAGAGTCACCACCTTTGCACGTTAAGAACCCACTGCACTATTTGTATAAGAGTAGGGGGAAACCCTGGTGTGGTGGTCCACCTGCACACCCCCAAGGCCCCAATCAGTTATACCGGGAGGAGAGACCCGAGGGTTACAGTGATTCAGTTCGCTTTTCGCCTCCGAGGCACAGGTGACGCAAAATACTTCATGATAATGATACTAAATACTGAAGCCTAACAAAAAAAACATATGATAGGAGGCAATATAGATCGATATACATTATGTCATATTTGTTTGTTTTTATACAAATGAAGAGCAATAGTCTGAAGAACCCATAGATACAATAAAGCAACAAAATTGTAAATTTGTATTTATATGCTTTGAGCTTCTGCACAAAAAGAGGCAAACATAAATTTTCATGAAGAAATGTTATTTTGGAAGGTGTCCAAATACAGACAATCTCTTCTATTCTAAAAGCAACAATCATCGTAGAAACAGCGAATTTCAAAGAACATGATACCCTCCCTCCCAAGTTTACAATAATCTTGAAGGAAACCCAGGGCCCTATGACATTAAAGTTGACTTACAGTACAATCAATCGTGAAAATAAACTGTATCTCAAATTTTGCTGCAATTTATTGTTTCTTACCCTAGACTTTCTCTATCTCTATCAAAAAAGCAATTATAGGTAACTATTAATTGTAGCTCCTCCTCCACATTTAAAATAAAAAGTACCTTGGCCCTGTTGCACAAAACTTACCATCAATGGTAACTACCATGGAAACCTTGATTTTGATTGGCTGTTGAGCCCTGTTACCATGGTACAGTGTAGTTGCCATTGATGGCAAGGTTACTATCAATGGTAAGTTTTATGCAAACGGGCCCTTGACTGAAAAGCCACGGCCTTGAAACATAAAAATCGACCTACAATGTACAATCAAATGTATCCTACCCTGAATTTTATCGATCTCTATTAATCATAAAAGTAATGGTACATGTAGGTAACAATTGAGTGTGAAGTTATGATCAGTTGATGGTGATTTGATTAATTTTGGAGATATACAATCGATTACAACTCTTCCTTGATTGAGCTCAAGTATTGAAAAAGCCAAAAGGACAAAAAAAAAAAACTTGCATAATGCATATACCCAAGGTCAAAACAACCAAAGGAAAGTTTTCAGTTTCATATGTAGGCAGTTCTTTATGGGAATGATCTCCCACTTTAATACACTGTACAGTGTGGACAAAGTCATCCACATCTTGCTTTAGGAAAGCACTCATGGAGTACCTATTAAATGGGTAAAATATAATAAACTGCTACGTATTTGATATTTGACTTTCCATCCATTTACACAATTGGATTATAGTTTGGTTTTTAATAAGCTTTATTATACATGTATGTAACATTTCAAATTTGTTTGTATATTTTATTTACCCAGACAGTATTTTGTGTTCCAATGTACCAGGTTCGATTTGCATTCACTATTTCCGGGTTCCTTTGAACCTTTATGGTATTGTATAAAACTGTTTATACCTATTGTTTTGTGTTTATTATTGGATAATAGACTTCAAGTTCAGGTCAATTCAGTTCAGTTCATGTTGCAGGGCCCAAGAATTATGGTTTGTGGCCTTACCTGATCTTCGTCTTTTTTCCTGGCGACTTCTTTCTGTCTTCTGGCCTCCAAAATTTTGACCTTCTCCATCTCGCTACGCTCCCTTCTTGCCTTCTCTTTTTTCTGCTTCTCCTCCACCCTTAGAGTCTCTAGTTCCTTCTGTCTCTCGATCTCCTTCAGTCGTTCTTCCTCCGTTCTCCTGGCAACCTCCGCTAACCTAGCCTTCTCAAGCTCCAAGTCCTTGAGCCTTTCATTCTCTCTCTTCTTCAATTCTTCTTCAAGTCTCTTTTTCTCCTTTCCTATCTCCTCCTGCTTTTGTTGTTCATTTTCGCTCCTCCTTTTGCCTTTGCACTAGCGTCTGTCTCTCCTTCTCTGCCATCCTGACTTTCTCCCACTCCGCTTCCTGAAGTCTTAACTTTTCTCTTTTAAGTTCTTCATCTTTATGTCTTTGGAGTGCTTTTTGATGCTCGATCTCTTTTTTCCTTAATAACTCTTCTATTTTCCTCTTTTCTCTTGCTATTTCCCTCTGCTTCTGTATTTCTATTTGCCGTGCAATTTAGTCCGCTATACGCTCCTCTTCCCTAATCTCTGTTTCTCTCCGAACTCTTTCTATCTCTAGCTTTCGCTCCTCTTCCTTCTGCACTTCTCTTTGCCTATCCTCCTCTCTCTGCTTTTCCAATTCCTTTCTCTTTTCTTCTTCCATCTTCTTCTGGTCTTCAAAAGCTTTTGCTTCTCTTTGTAACCTATTCCTCTCAGCTTCCCATTCCTTCTCTCGCTCCAAGGCTGCTATTCGTTCCGCCTCTTTTTTCTTCTCCGTTTCTTTCCTTTTGTCTTCTTCTTTCTGACGTTCTAATTCTTTCCTCCTTGCTTCTTCTTTCAATTGTGCTATCTCTTCCTCCTTAGCCCTCTGTTCTGCTCTTTGCCTCTCTTGCAATCTCTCAAGTTCATTCTTCTTCTCATCCTCCTTCTGCCTATCCTTTTCTCTCATCATCTCCTCCAACTGTCGAATCTTGCGTTCCTTTTCTTCCTGCTCTTTCAAGTACTGTTGCCTCTGTTGTTCAAGTTCTCTTTGTTTCTCTGCATCTTTCAAACGTTCAATTTCCCTTATCTTCGCCCCCTCCTCCGCCCCTCTCACCTTCTCCTCCTCCTTCCACCTCTCCCTCTTCCTTTGTTGTTCCTTCTCGATGGCTAATGCATGCTGTCGTCCTATCTCTCTTTTCTGGTCCATCAATCTCTCCCTTTCAATCTCCTTTATCTTCTCAACAGCCTGATCTCTCTCCATCTCCTTATTCCTCTCCTCCTCCTGTATCCTCCGTTCTTCTTCCTCCTTCCTCAGCTGGGTATGCCTTGCGAGCTCTAGTCTTTGAAAGGCACCCTGCTTCCCGCCCCCAATCGACGACGACTGATACGCCGCCACTCTCAAATAGTCATCATCACCGTCAACACTGAAATCAGCCAAGTTCATGAAACGTTCGTCAGGACTTGACAGGTTGAGGCTTGTCACAGAGGACGGCCTACTGCTGTGCGGTGTCTGACTATGAGGCGTTGTTCCCTTCCGTTGGAGGTAGTAGCGGACATTCTTGGACATGGGACCCCATTTCTCTAAGGCACGGTAAGGGCTCTCCTGCGGGTGCAGGATACGCTCTGTCTTTGGAGATTTCTCAAAGAGGTTGAAGCGTCCGACCTGACCCGTCGATTGAGCCAGAGCAACAACTACTTCCTGGCAGGTCGTGAATTCGTTGATCCCGCACACCACTCGCGGAAACCCATCCACCCAGACCTTTAACTCCACCATGGCTGGTAGAGGGCGCTGTCTTATTTATGTGGTCATTGTGATGTCATCGGGGAAGATCCATTATGGTGAGGAGTGCTCCTTTATGCAGCAGTGGCACCTGGAAGAAAAGAGATTTAAGAACACAAGTACATTATGAGAATAAACAGTATGTTATTAAATCGGTCCATTGTTAATGTACCTCTGGAAATCTCAAATGAGCTTTCCAAGATTAGAGTAGAACCATACAGAATGTACATGTACATGTATCTATAAAAATAATAGAATCTACTGTAGTAGTTCTGGTACATGTACATTGTACAGGTACATGTATTCTAGAAAAGAACTAGAAAAATGGAAAATTGGGAAAAAAATTATTGAATGCAAGTACATGTATGCAACCTTGTTCAAACTTTATTAAAAGATACATTTGCCATTTACATGTACATGTACCGTACATGTACATCCATGCTTTTCTAATAATTTTAACATACATGTACATCTGTACATGTACATACATTTGTATCTGAAAGGAAATTGGCCGATTGTACCAACCAAATTATACATGTACATGTATGTACAAGTACTGTAACAACAACAATTACATTAACAGTGACACCGGTAATAATAATAATGATAACAGTAATAATAGTAATAATATCAATAATAATAATAATAATAATATAAATAATAACAATAACAACAACATACCATCTTCTTTCTCATTTTCTAGAGTGGTTCGTGAATTTAGTAATAAAAACATCATGGAACGCACACAGTTGGTACTTTGTAACAACATGAACAATAGAAAATGAAATATGAATCACACCCCACAATTTACATTTTTGCAAAACCATGATGCATAGCATACATTGTACATGGACATGTAGGTTTAAAACTTCATGACATACATGCATATTTACACTACAAAAATACTTGTAGACTGAGAGTGTGATGGTATTATGCAAAAACATACCAACTTACCAAATTTCCATATAAAAAGTATACTGTTTATTTCGCCATGTAAATGTAAGTCTTATACTGTAGACAGCACGTTTACATGCATGTCAAAGATACGTATCCAGGAATCGTTGTGAATAATCAAGGGAACACACCATGTAAATACTCCATGTACACTGTAAATGTAGATGTAATAAAGTGAATTGTAGACAGCATGTTTACATGTACATGTACATGTCTGTCAAAGATACGTATCACCAACTACCAGGAATCGTTGTGAGTGATAAAGGGAACACCTCATGTGAAAATATCACAAAATACAAGTACGGCCACTCATGCTCAACACATTGACAGTACAGTAACGATCAGACATTCACATTTGACAGCATACACGCTAAGTGATACGCCACGCCCCCCGGGCTATTTTGGTGAGAGGAAGAGAACAAAACAAAGTTTGCTCACAGACATTCCTATCATTCATTAGCATTCTCAATGGGCGATCACCTTCAAAGGATCAAAAAGACTACTGTCAACCTAAATACATCTAGCCTAGCTTCAAGCACATATTATCCCCACTTACTGTATTATTTATCATTACTATTGATTGATTGATTGACTTTTCTTTCGCGAATGAAGATTTAGGAAGGTACTACTCGGTCTGTGCAAGCCCACTGGTGACCGACGAGCCCTATGCAGGATATATATACCTACACATCTTACTGAACTTATTATTATTACTGTTGTTGTTTTTGTTGTTATTATTATAATCATTATCATTATTATTATTATCATAATTATTATTACTATTGTTGATATTAGTACTACATGAAGTGTTAATTATTATTATACTTTTATTATTTCTATTATTATCAATATCATCATCAGCATGATCATAATCATATTAAAAACCATAAATTCTCCCATTATAGGCATGAAATTTACTGAGCAGTAGGCCGACATTGTAATTAATTATAGGAGCCCTTTTTTTACAATGGATTTTGGAAATATCAAAAGTAAGATTTTCCACATTGTAAATATGTTCACTGTCTGCATGAAATCGGATTCCAGGAAAACTACCTACCGGAATATCCCCTCCTCCTCCCCCTCCCCAAACTCTTGAAGCATTCATACATGTACAGGTAGCTTCATCTCCCCCTTCCTGACATGCATTTGTAACTACCCCCTCAGACTGCTAAAATACGATTAGAAGAAAACTTATGCACAAAATAGCTGCATTTACAGTGCAACCACAAAAAAAATGAAATCAAAAAATCCATCTCTGGAGTGTGGTTTTATCAAACACCTGCCGATGGTACTTTTTGCAGTGTAAATACAAACTTCGGTAAGATACCCGGTACTGATTTTCGCTCACGTGACTCTTCTCGCTTCCGTGCTAAAGCATGCAGAGCACGGACAAAGTGGCGCATGCGCACTACTCACCCCAAAATTGGTATGAGCAAATTTTAATGGTTTTTAATGGCTTTTTCCAGTACGATTTTTCAAAATGGTGGGTTGTGTAAATGGGCCTATTTCACTTCACTCACTTTCTATACTTTAATATCGTCTGTTTGGAGCCAGAAGGGCATTAACTCATATAATTTTACACAGAGTTAAAGACACTATGTCCCTTTTGCAGCCAACATCAAATTCTGTAGAACTTTGCAGGAATTATGAATATGTCATGTATGTCCTATCTGTGAAATTTAAACGTTAGCAGTGTCCTAATATTCAAATTATGCAAGGAAACCCGTTTACTTGCTAGACTTCACTGTCAGACACTATTGAGTGACTGACTGGCTTTTTCATCTTTTGTAATAACATATACATAAAATGAGCTGTAAAGGGTACATGAGCATTTGTCTACATCAATAACCCACTTCTTGTAATGGCCAAAATTAAACTGATTGAATCTTTGCGCAGCATAAAACGTACGACCATTCGGTACAATGGTCTGAAAAATCTGACTATTTCTTACTGGCTCTATAGCTCTTAAGTCCATTCGACAACTACATGTAATAGTCGTTATTTTCCCACTTAAAGACATTTTCAAGCCCCCACCCCTTTTTTTTTAGGGAAGTTCTAAATTAGTATTGTCTTTCAAATGCCATTGGAATTTAACCTTTTCATTTTTTTGGCCTGCAAATGGGACATAATGTAGTACCTTTAAAGCCCTCCTGTCTCCGAATAGACAAGATAATATATTGAAGACAATACTAAGATAGTAAGATATCAAACTAGATTAAAAACTTACAATAAATTACTCATGGATGGGCCTTGTGGTAAGTCTAGCATGACACTATAAGTCCTCTCAAATCTGATTACCTATTCACCTAGTCCTGGCTCTGCAGAGAATGATAATCTTAGACCTGGTCTATTGTTGATCTGATTCTTGTGGTGGATCTAATTGAAAGAAGAACTTTCTAAGCCCTCCTTGAGAGCTCTCAAACAGAGATTGTAAACACTGATAATAATGCAATCTTAGATGGATCTAAAGTCTAAACTAGGGTGATCTATTAAACTCCAAAGTATTTATAGCTACAACATTTATACAGATACTGTACCCACTAAAGTACATGTACACTTTTACCCATAAAGTTGGGGGTTTTTTTAAACTTCTTTTTATAAAATGATTGAGACAGTATGATTATTCTTGACAGAATGACAGATATATGTTAAGTTAAATCTTTTCAGAACTTATTGATCAAAGTAAAGACTCAAAGAAGAAGAAGACTCAAAGAAGGAGAAGGAGAAGGAGAAGGAGAAGGAGAAGAAGAAGAAGAAGGAGGAGGAGGAGGAGGAGGAGGAGGAGGAGGAGGAGGCCACTTTTACTTTTTATGGACGACTCTCATGTTTGTTTTTAAAATACACTGTATAATTTAATAAATATAGTTTATTTCTGTTTTCCTCCTGAGTGTCATCTCCCTTGGGAATGGGATACTTCTCAAAATAGGTCCTCTCAAAAGAGAAGTTATACATTTTGAAAAATTGAGATTTTAGTCATTTTTGTGTGGAACAAATTGGAAAGTTGTTTGGCACTACATGTACATCATAGTGACATTTATAACCAATTGAATGACCCATGCAACTTAAAAAATTCATAACTTTACTACTTTTGTATGATTTTCGTTCAAGCTTTCAACATTCTGTTTCTCTGATTGTTCTGCTTTCTTCGAGAGTAGTTTGCTACATGGATTTCCCTTTAAAGTTAAAGGACTGAGTGTGAATCTGACTTCTGAATTCCTAACCTAAATTTCACCCCAGGTGGGATTGTGCCACCCACACAAAGGTAATAAAGAGATTCAACTGTCGATCATAAATGTCTATCTCTATCCCTCATAACACCTGTGTGTGACCTTAACCCTGAATCATTTCTAGGTCAATTCTGTCCTTTGTTTCAATTTTGAAGTCACACAGGGTGCGTTTATCGTGTCTTGCCACTAAGAATCAGCGTTTCTATATGTACATATCGAACCCCACTATACAAACGTGTTTTGCGGGATGTCGCATTTATCGACTCTTCGCGATTCGAAATAAAGGCCTTGTCTCTGCGCAGCTGCTTTGCGCCGTTTGACCCGGAAAGCAGATTAGCCTGGGAAGGTCCGCTTTGTATGTGGGGTTCAAAACAGCTTTGCGTTTATCATGTCTCAGAAACGTGATTCTGGCTGTATGTCACATTCAAAACGCATTCGGCGTTACAATATGCCCATATCTAAAGACATTTGAAAAAGGCTTTGCGTTTATAACCTTAAAAATTTACCTGAAAGACGTTTGAAAAACGCTGATTCTAGGCAAAAAATTAGACAATAAACGCACCCTTTCAAGATCAAGAGGAGTTCTAGTAGAATAAAAGAGTTAAATACACGGGAATGAAACTTGATGAATATATGTATATTGTGAAATACATGTACGGTACATGTAGTCTAACTTGTACAAAAATGTATATATACAATATGTCAAGATTTTATGTGAATTTTGAGCAATTAAAGGTACATGTACATGTATGTAAGTTCCATTGCTAGAAAGTATTTGATGAGAGTTTGCCGACAAACAGTTATATCCCCGCATCTGTTCCCTTCTTCCCCGCTTTCTTGCTATTTCTCTCTCATTGCTTTTAAATAATACTTCAGTTTAACCTATTCAAATGTAATTGATTTTGTTATTCTTCTTCTTATTATTATATATTTTTTGTTATTATGTTCAACAGGGCCTCATGGAAGACCACCATTATTGGTAATAATGAGTCACCCTGTCTAAATATAAAAAATAAATGAATAATAAATGATAAATTATTTCAATGAATAATTTGGAGCTAATGAAGACCTGGTAATTGGTAATTTTGTATTCAGTCAATGTGTTGCACAAAGCAATTCTGCTGTCAATATTAAAGTGGTGCCTATTGCCTCAAGTGTGCAAAATTGCACAGGTGGCAAACGACGGCTGTGCAGAGAGGCAACGAGAGCAACCAAATATTTAGTTAAAACTAAATGCTACAATGCTACAGTGTATAATAGACATACAACATATGTAAATCCTCCTTCCTGATTACGACATAATTTGAATACCAATCCTTTGAATATAACTGTTACAGTCTCACAAATATTTGCAAAGCAGCGGGAAAGTCAACACAAATAGGATTATCTGGAGAAAATCTGTGAATTTCGATGACACGGAAATAGACTGCACCATACAATACATAAGATGGTGGAGAATTAATACATCTTAGCCTTATCTGGACTGATAATCTTTAAGGGATCAATTGACAATGTTTTCTTCTTTAAATTTGGAAGAACTAACCCCAAAGAATAACTTTAGTTGTTCTGAAAGATTTATTGCATTCTTGTCCATCAATCTACAAGATTCCCCGCCAAAGTGTATGAGAAAGGCATAAAGCAAGAATAAAGTATAGTTTCTCAGCAAGACATGGGCATCGCCATTTTCTTGATTGCATGACGTACTTTGCGGAGTCGTTTATCAACTAAATGTATTCAAATTTATGAATGCTTCCTTCCCAGGTGTTTGTGGTGTTGAAGCATTTCATTCACCTGCTATTATTCTTTGTACTCAATTGCCAGAAGCCCAGAACACAAATTGTATAAATAAGTTGGTGCTGTTCTGGGGTGAAGGTTTCGCATAAATTAAATAGATTTTTCAACCACTATATTTTAGTATTTTTAAATAAATGAGTTACAATTGTTACCCTGTTATATATTTTCCACCAAATGTAACTTTTACCTTCTCGGCTATGATTTTCCCTCATTGAAAAGTAATTGTTTTGTTATTGAATTAAAGAGTCTTTCCAATTAAAGCTTGGTGCATGATACATGTACAACTCCGCCTGGTACGTCACATTTTCAAGAAAATGGCTGCACCCATGTCATGCTAAAAAAGGCATTACATCATGCCAAGAAATCTTCATTTATGTACTGTATCTCTTGTTCACGTTCATAAGATTTATTGTGCATCAAAAGGCAGGAATTCATCTTGTTTTTCAGAATACCTACGCACATTCTTTGGGGTTAGTTCTCCTTTAATGCAACAATTTATAACAAATACAAATGTAGCTGCATCTGTAAGCCAATCCAATCTAATCTGGGATTACTGGGAATTTGTAGAGATATCAAGTTTTCTAAATCAAAGGTGCTGATGAGGATGAAAAACTACTGAATATGGCATCCATGATGCACCTATAGAAAGGACTAGGATAGTGGCTATTTTTATGCAACACCAACAGCCCAATATATGCATGCAGAAACTACTGAAAATAGGATTAGCTAAGAACGTGTTCTATCATGTGACAACTGCTTGCGTGACTTGCTTGATTTTCTCATTATTCTTCGCTTATTCACGGTTCCCAGCATTTAATGAAAACACAATGGAGCTTCAAAATTTCAGGATCATTATTTCAACGTATTTCCAGTTGAAACGTCCTCACAACCTCTTCAAAAGGTTAACAAGAAACAAACTGTAGAGATTGGCAACTCTATAATGTCAGAAAAAAAAATCTTCTAGTTTGAGTAATTTTTCTCAATTCCCTGAGTCTTTTTCCCCCGAGAACTAACTTTACATTGTTAAAGCTTGGGTAGCAAAGAGAATATTGGAAAGATCATCTGGTATTATTTTTATCCATGTTTTCAAATGAATTGAAGTGTAAATATCTGCATGGAAAGCTAAATAAAGGCTAAAAGCTCCCCAACTCTTAAAGGTACTACAGTGTACAGTATGTCCCTTTTGCAGCCAACATCAAATTCTGTAGAACTTTGCAGGAATCATGAATATGTCATGTGTATGTCCTATCTGTGAAATTTAAACTATAGCAGTGTCCTAATATTCAAATTATACAAGGAAACCCGTTTACTTGCTAGACTTCACTGTCAGACACTATTGAGTGACTGACTGGCTTTTTTTTCTGCTTTGGTAATAACATGTATGAGCTGTAAAGGGTACATGAGCAATTGTCTACATGTACATCAATAACGACCATTTGGTACAATGGTCTGAAAATCAGACTATTACTTACTGTATTGGTATCACTTAAGTCGATTCGACAACTAATAGTCATCATTTTCCCACTTAATGACATTTTCAAGCCCCCTTTTTTAGGGAATTTTAAATTAGTCTTCTCTTTCAAATGCCGTTGGAATTTAACCTTTTCATTTTTTTGGCCTGCAAATGGGACATAGTACCTTTAATAGACCATTCCGCCACGATAGTTCCTGGCACTTTAATCTCAGCGCTTTGCTCGGAGACAGTGAAGTCGTAGACTGTACAGCATATAGACACAGTTCTCATAGGTTTGACAATCCTACATACATAAATGTACATGTACAAGTGGCTCTTATGTTTTATAACATCGATACTGCAGGTTACACTTATAATTTACATATACATATTTTGATGGTTCTTTTATGATTATAAATTAACACAACAATATACAGTAGTTTCTCATATACTGTACATATACATGTATTGCATATTTTTACAATGTGTGACCAAAACAAATTTCCATGTATTCTTGTGAATTTGGATGAATAAAAAGAATTGAATTGAATTAAATCGAATTGAATTGAATGTACAGTACATCCCAGGATGGTATCAAAATGATTTTCTACCTCTCATTGGTTTATTATTTCACTTGGGGGAGGAAACAGAAAAGATAGATAATTAGATAATTTATTGGTTTCCACAATATCTCATTGTACAAAGAGTGTAACAACATATTGAAAAATGATTATAATATGCATGTAAATATAATACCGTACACACTATTCAGAAAATTGTCCTTCAGTTGAACTTAAGAGATATAGTGGCGGAGCCTATGGAAAAGCAGAGCTTGTTGTGGATAGGCCCCTTAAACTACAAATGACATAATTAACTAAAGTTAGGTTTATAAAATACAAATACACGCTAAAACAGGGAAAGGGAGATTACAGGGATACATGAACCGATACTCACAATTAACTACAAGAGACAAGGGAAAGGGAAGGAAATATATCTGCAGCTTATTGAAATAATAGTACAATGTAGTTTGTTCTCAACATAAATGGTATATGTACATAGTTGGCATATGGCCGTATCGTTATTTACTCATTGTAATCAACTAAAGCATACTGCTTGAAGACAAAAATAGTCAGGAATCAGGAATGACAATATGTATTCAAATAATGGCATTTCGATTTTCTTCTGAATACACGAACACTAACAGACCTTTTAATCACAGAATCGAGAGAATTCCAGAACTTGGGACCTGTATATATTAAGGTATTTTGAGCAAATCGTGTTCTTGTTCTAGGGAGGTGATAGGAAAATGCCTGTCGGGTAGGATAGTCGTGAACTCGAGAGCAGCTTGGTATTCCTAACACTTAACAGTATCTTTCTAACTAAAAAGAAATCATGACGGAAAGTTTTTTGACAGCTTACCACAACTGCACATGAGCTTTAAGTTTTGATTTGTCAAGTACTGTAAAAGGGGATGACCAATTTCAACATGTGTACGTCATCAGCACAGAATGTCAATGTCAGAGCAGTAGAAGGCCAATCATTTCAGTTCAGGTTGACAAGACTCCTCACGGGAGCAGAAAGAATTTGAGTGGTAGTAACCTCCTGGCCTTGTCTAGACCTACAGGGCACATTCCATAACAACTGTAGGTCTACTGTTTCAATATCTTCCAAGACGATTGCCCATGTTCAATTCCATTTTTGGTTCAATTTATTCTTTTTCTCTATCATGAAAAACAACAATGACAATAATACATACAGTGTAAAATTAGGTGAGATTAAGGAAAAATGGAAACTTCTGAATAAAGTTTGCAAAAAAAAAGAAAAAAGAACTTGTGAGGCGTAGTTCCCAAAGTAAAGACATTACAAAAAAGTCAAATGCTAACACTATTTACCTAGATACATGTACAATAACAAATATGATCATTTTTCTCATTCAAACCCACGTTTGAATGACTTCATGACTACATTGTATGTACATGAGTCAGAATTCAATGTAGTTTCACAAGTCTACAAATGTACAGTACATGTTTTGAAGTCACACAGTGTGGCGAATTAAGGCCTATAATGGAAAACTGAAAAAAAAAGGCACGCTGGAATTAAAGAAGAAGAAAAACAAAAAACAAAAAAAAACAATTAAAAAAACTATTTATAAAAATATATATACAATAATCAAAGAAAAACAAAACAAAAACAAATAAACAAAAGTTAAATGGGTACCTGGCAGGAATTAATTTCTTTAAATGCTTGACCGTTAAATAGCAGCCATGCTAAAGCCGGGGTAATACTAGTGGAGCAACAGGAGAGGCAATGTGTTAGACATGACTGTTTATACAAGACTCCATCATTATTAACATCATCATCATCATTATTAAAATGTTTTCATGAAATGGTCTATTAAAGCACAATTACCGTTTTGTAACTTGCGATAATTTCTTGCTGTTAATGGCCATCACAAACAATATGTGATTTAAGTTAACTTCTAGTCCCTGATAAATAAAAGGGTGATTGAAAGATATGCCACTGAGTTGCCAATAGGTTGAAAACAACTTAATAAACTATTTTAAGTTTCTTGTTTTTTTTCTTCGGACTTTCATAAATTTTTAAGAGCTAACATCACTTCATTTATTTTTCTACTTCAATTAAACCAAACTTAATATCCGGGTGGACTCCTCCTTTAGATCTAAACCCCTAAAAAGTTTACGAAATCATGTCTTTCAGAATTCAGATGGTGGCGTTAAAGGTCAGTCAGACATAAATAACCATTTCTGATTGATACGTGTCTGTAAAAACAAAATCACATGTATACATATATGGATCCGGGCTAACTCAGACCCGGGACAACTCGGCCCCGCTGCAAAAAACGGTCAGGTTTTTTTGTCATTTTACCCTAACTCTAACCCTAACCCTAACCTGCAAAAACTGACAAAAAATGACCGTTTTTGCAACGGGCCGAGTTGTCCCCGGGTCCGAGTTAGCCCGACTCCATACACTGTATACATGTGATTTTGTTTTTACAGACACGTATCAATCAGAAATGGTTATTTATGTCTGACTGACCTTTACATGTACCCTATACACACACTCTTGCATAGTTTTGACACAGAAAGCCTTGAATGGGGGGCTACAGACAGCTAGGATCAGCTTATGAAGTCATACATGCCAGCAATAACCTCAAATGAATTTCCATAGATCCTCGAAATAACAATTATATTAATAATTAAACGTTTTTGTATAGCGCCTAACACATACACTGTAGTCAATTAGTCATACATATAGGCATAATTGCATGTCTCAATGCACTTTACAGAACAGAATATAGACAGACTGGAAAAATGGTGCACTGGGTTCATAATTGAAATTTTACAAAGTGCTATTAAAATAAGAACATGTATATTTTCAAATTGCTTCTGAACTTTTTGTATGTTTCTAAATTTCTAAGGTTTTCTGGCAAGTTATTTCATAAAACAGTGGCTGCATATGAAAATGACCTTCCCCCACAAGATTTTATCAGTTTGTGGGGCACAATAATACTTTTTAATGGAACGCAGTGTTCTTTCTGGTTTAAAAAAATTCAATGAGATATGATGGAGCAAACTGAATACGGGACTGGACGATCGACGAGTAGCCAATCACCAATGTAAATTTCTTAAGACTGGGGATATTGATTCATGTTTCTTTGTTCATGTTACAAGTTGCGCTGATTAGTTTTAAATTAGTTGTAATCTTGGAATTTGATTAGATCATAAAGCAAATAACAAAATTCAAAATGGCAGAAAACAGCCAACAACAACACAAACACTGTATTAACACCAAAGCAATGAGCAAGAATCACAGGCAGAAGGCAGTCTGTAAATATCACATGATCAAGGTAACATTAAGATCCAATTGATTATGGAAATATGCCGAATAAATTCCTTGTAAACATGAAAGACGCTACAATATAAATAGTGCACATTTTCAAGAATTTTTCCTGATTATGGATTTTTATGTTCCTGACTCTTGTAATACTAGTGACTAATACTTTAATGATAATTACTAAATTAGAGTACAACTTTAACTTGGGCTCAACCTGCCCCAAAATTGACACAGTCCCACATACCGCATCTAATCATCTAGTATAATTTTTATGTAGGGCCTAGGGGTCTAGATCTATGTAACTTTAGAAATTCTAAAAAATGCAGATTTATTATAAAACCAGAAACATTCGCGACATGAATATTTTGCAAATTGTAAAGAACATTGTAAACGACACTTGACATAGCGACATCCATGTTATTAATTTGTAATCACCATGATCACAGGCACAGCTACACTGTACACAAAGAAAATTGAGCAAATTAAAAAAAAAATAGGGCGCGTGTTCAGAAGCATATCCCTACTTAATTGACCCCGTAACTCTGGCGTAGAGATACGCTACAAAAACAGATGTAAATGTATTGTGCAGCACAGTTTGCCGTAAATCCCGTGAGAAAGTGTATATTATAAATCTTCATTTTTAGGAAAAATTGACACGAAACAGGTAAGAAACATAACGACTTTTAAATCATGGCCATTATTTGAAGAAAAGATGAATATTTACTTTAATTTTACTTTAGGTCTGTTTTAGTACGTATCTCTACGCCGGAGTTACGGGGTCAAAGTAGGGATATGCTTCTGAACAAGCACCAAAAATAGTTTGTGTCAGTTGTCACTGGTCGTCAGATTGTACGTTGTGTAATTCAATATTTTGTGGCATAAAAACTTAAGTGATTCCAAGTCAATCACTCTGTGCACCCTAGCAGGCGAGCGCGAGTGCAGAGCTGAGGCGCGGGCGCTGTAGGCCATAGCGCTTGGCGAAGCCACGACTGCTTGCTGTGCCGAGAACTAACTGCTAAAACGCCGTGGTCAGTCTATGCCTAGCTTGGGTAGTAGGGCTTCAATTCGACCGCAACAAACAACAGTCCGAAAAACATGAACACACAAATAGGATTCTACTACAGATAAATTATCGACATTTAGAGTGAAAAATTGTCACAGGCACCATGAAAATTAAGTTTTGCGATATTCTGTACTTACGATTGAGATGATTTCCACCTGCAAATAGTCAATTTTGGGGTAATTTTGCCACGCCTAACTTCTTGTTCTGAAATCCTTGTTTACGATACAACTTTTCATGCTTACCTTCAATCAAGGCTTACAGCTTTTATTTTTTATATTTTTGTTTTTGTTTTTGCTATGATGAGGAATTCTGTGTTTTTACTGTTGCTGTTGCTAAATATCTACGTTTCTATTGGTTTCGACGGAAGTCTAATTGAAAGTGAATTTGCCTTTTATTTCACAATAGGAGACATTTCTGCAGAAAATTTTACAGCTACAAACCCTAAGGCCTAACTAACTTAGTAACTAACCCTATACGCCTATAGTAGCGTGAGACATAGGCCTACCTTGGTGATAGTTTTTTTTCTTCTTTTTTCTTCATGATATTTTTCTAAATGATATTTTATCAAAAAAATATAATATGATCACAAAACAACAATAACAACCAAAATGCACGCGATGAATGTAAAAAAAAAAAACACTCAATAATGATGTAAAATTTGACAAACTAAACATTTTCTTGACTCAAGTTCATTGCATAGTTTTCTTTAATTTTTGTTTTAAAAATCTGATAACTCATATGCATCTATGCATCTCAAAGAAGAACAAAAATATAAAGAAAACCATATACAACAATCCTGTTTGCTTGAAATTCTTCCTTTCCTATAATTATAATAATGTTTACCCCGGCCCTCACCCCGGCCCTGAGTACACTCATCGGTACGTGGGGCACTACCGAACGATGAGGAATGGGGGTACTAGTCTAAAACGGAAAATTAAATGTGCATTTCGGACAATTAAGGGCAACTGATTAGGAGATGTTGTCTTATCTCGTAGTTTTCCCTTTCTTCGACCCCCAAGTTCTCTCTCTCTCTCTCTCTCTCTATCTCTCATTTCACTTTTTTTCTTACGTTTTATATTTTTCATCACTGAATGTATCTACTGTTATAACTTATAACAAATAACAGGCTTAAAGGCAATGCAGATCTGAATTTGAGTGATCTAGATCTACTTTATAGACCGAGAAAAATCGACAAATTTAATATAGGGGGCCAGGAGAAAGGGTGAATATTATAAAGGGGTCGAGGGATGGCTTCTAGAAGAGCCCGGGAGGGAGGGGAAAAGGGAGAGAGAGAGAGAGAGAGAGTTGAAGGAGAGAGAGAGAGAGAGAGGGGGAGAGAGGGAGAGAGAGATATAGAAAGGAGGGGGGGCGATCGGTAATGAATATAACAGGAGAGCAGGGATCGATGGGATGGGTTTGCATGGACTCGATCTCTTTCTCTCTCTCTCTCTCATTCATACCGTAGTCCAAAAAAAAAATGTAATGCTTAGTCAGGTTAAACCCCCACACACACACGTATCTACACTAGACAGGGTGGGGGCTTCTTCTTCTTTTGTGTAATTAAATTCTCTTGCTCCTTAATAATCCTGATATTGGCACAGGGGATTTGCTGAAATATTTAGGCTTATTAATATTGTAAAGGAATTTTATCAGGATCATAATTTTTTCTTCGAACTCCTACGACACGTGTTGCTATATTTGTCCAACCTCACATGGGACAAGCATTTGAGACCTGAGGAAAACACACAAAGTAGCTAGGCCCCTATTAGTATTATTATAGTAACAGAAGCTGCATGCGCCATTTACGTATAATCAAATTTAACGCACACGTTATAGTTTAGTTGTATATAATTATCAATAGTCAGTATGCCAAATTGCAAACATTGCCTGTTGTTATCATAAGTAAAGACTGCCATCATTTTCCAACCTCTATGAAATTTGCTTTCTGACTCATGACGGAGATACAATATGATATGTAGATAATAGTTCGTCTCTAATTGCTAATTATATCATTTTGAAGTGGTCTATTGAAAAATTTCGGTAATGTAAGAGAAGCGCCCCATAAATTGCAAAGCCAGCAGACTGTCTACCAGCTCATATGAGCAGAGCTATCAATACAATGGCTCCGGTTAGTAAAATCAACTTTCCATTTTTTGGGGTTGAATTATTGTAAGTTAGTATACGAACTTTCTGGCAAATCATCCCAAGATTAGTATATCATGCTTTCAAGACAAATGAGGAACTTTTAATATGCTATATAATAAATACAGTATCAATATTTGAAGAGTTTCATTCCAAAAGGAGCTAAATCCACTTTGAGTACTTCTGAGTAAATCGCCTTTTTTTATTTCTCCACTTTCCCTTTAGCAATGTACCTTGATGTTGTTATATATGTTAAAGGTGTCACCCTGGACCAATAATATATGATTAGAAAACATCTACCAGTTATTTCTGATTTTTACTAAATTGTTAGATTTTTATTCTTCGTGGATTTAGCTCCTTTTGGAATGAAACATGATTTTGTACCGAAAATTTGTCATATTTTCTCAATAAAATCACTGAAATTTATTAAATGCAGTAGCAAACCTTTCCTTTTTAATATTAATAGTGAAATCACAACTAAAAATACCTTTTTGAAAAGAAAGTAAACAACATATCAGAGTTTCATTCCAAAAGGAGCTAAATCCACAACATCTAAAAATTTAGTAAAAATCAGAAATAACTGGTAGATTTTTTTTTCTTCTCATATATTATTGGTCCAGGGTGACACCTTTAACATTTATAACAACATGAAGGTACATGGCTAAAGGAAAAGTGGAGAAATAAAAAAGGAGATTTACTCATAAGTACCCAAAGTGGATTTAGCTCCTTTTAGAATGAAACCGATTTGGATTTAGCTCCTTTTGGAATGAAACATGATATTGTACCTAAAATTTTCCATGCTTCCTGGTGAAATTTTAGGATGTGATATAATGCATTTTGTCTCCATGTAGGAAATCATTATTTTAAGACAAAACACTCGATTTTGATAAAATATGGATTTAGCTCCTTTTGGAATCAAGCTCTTCATTTATCAAAATGATATGAAAATAATGTACATTAAAGTCAAACAATACAACGCAACATGATTCATTATGTGTTAATTTCAAGTTTATTGCGAAATCATATCTAGAAAGTTACAACAAATTTGGAAAATAGTGTGATATAAAAACATAATGATAATAATGATCAATGATGACTAAAACTCGGATGTTTTATGTCGAGCGTCATCTCTAGTTGAAAACATTACAGTGAAGAAATATATTTTTGTATGGTTTTTATTGAACTTATGCATGTAAAAACAGACTAACATCATGGTCAATTCCTAAAATGAATTTTCAGTGTTTATCGTTTTAACTTTAATTCGATTGATCTGTACTCTATATATAGATTTTAAACAAAGCATTTAACTAATATTATTTTGGTAGGCGCCTTATATGGTATTCCATAAGTTTGGGAATCCTCTTCTTCTTCTCCTTCCTCCTCCTCTTCTCTTCTTATTCTTCTCCTTCTTTTTTTCTCTGATTCGTTCTTCTTCTCTTCTTCTTCTAATTCTTCTCCTAATCTCCTTCCTCCTCCTCCTCTTCTTCTTCTTCTTCTTTTTTTTTCTTCTTCTTCTTCTCCCAAGTTCTTCTTCTCATTCGTTTTTCTTCTATTTTCTTCTTCTTCTTCTTCTTCTTCTTCTTCTTCTTCTTCTTCTTCTTCTTCATCTTCTTCTTCTTCTTCTTCTTCTTCTTCTTCTTCTTCTTCTTCATCTTCATCTTCTTCTTCTTTTCTTCTTCTTCTTCTTCTTCTTCTTCTTCTTCTTCTTCTTCTTCTTCTTCTCCTTCTTCTTCTTCTTCTTCTTCTTCTTCTTGTACTTCTTCTTTGTCTTCTCGTCTTCTTCTTTTTCTTCTTCTCCTCCTCCTCCTCCTCCTCCTCCTCCTTCTTCTTCTTCTTCTTGTTCTTCTTGTTCTTGTTCTTCTTCTTTTTTTCTTCTTTTTCTTCTTCTTTCGAGATAGGAGTCGTTCGTGAAAAATGGCCCTAAATTGTCTGAATGATAACTGAACACAGAGCCCAAAGGATGGATATGAATTAAGCTCAGACTTTGATGTGCTTTTGTGATTAAACTAATTGATCTTTATTTAAGTTCTAAGAAGGCAAAACAAAAACATTCCCTCGCTCTAAACGATCGACCTGGCAAGATCATAACTACAAATTAAAAAGGAATTTGCTCTAGTCTAATGCTCTAATTTGCTCTAATTTTATACAACAAAATATAGTCTTCATATTTTGGAGGAGGATGCACCCCCCCCTATACTCGAGTCTGGTATATTGCTTCTTTGCATTTGCGACAACTTCTAATTCTCATGGCCCATCTTCTTTCCAACTGGCAGGGGAAATATACTTTTCAAACACTGAAAACATTAATTGCTATAAAATACAAGCTTTTGAAGGACGTCCCATGGTCTGAAATAAAGGATTATCATATGAAAATATACCTTCAATCTAGTGGGGGTCAGGAGAGTATACATTATAGAGGGTTCAAGTTGGCCGATGTCAAAAAATGAAAAGAAAACTACAAACAGTATATACTGATAAAAGAAATGGAAAGAAAAAAGTAACAAGACAAGACAAGAAAAGAAAAGAGTGGACTTTACAAGATTATTATTATTATTATTATTTATATATAAAAAGAAATGAAAAGAAGAAAAGAAAAGAGAGAGAGAGAGAGAGAGAGAGAGGGAGAGAGATATATATATATAGAGAGAGAGAGAGAGAGAGAGAGAGAGAGAGAGAGAGAGAAGGGAAAGAATAGAAAATTAAGCAAAAGACAAAAAGAAAAGAAAAGTAAAGAAAGATGAAGAAGAAGAAAAAAAGGACGGGACTGTAAAAAGGAAAGAAAATATAAGAAGAGAAGAGAAGAGAAATTAACTAGCAAAGAGAGGGGAAGAGAGCCGGAGTGAAAAAAGGAAAAGGAAAAGAAAAGGAAAGGAAAGCTCATAACATGCATCTGAAATTCTGAATGAATCATGCCTGAGCAATGAAATTTTCCAGGATCAAAAATGGAAAATAGTTTACATGAAAAATTAGTCATAAGAACTATTTATAGAATTCTATAGAACCGAGCGAGCGTCCTGTTTGCGTCCTGTTTAGTTTACTCTGACTTATTTCCGTAGGAGGACGCACGTGCACGTACGGCCGGCCGCGGCAAGTGATTTGACGTGAGATTACTAGCTCTGATCTATAGCTAGTGCGAAAGAAGCCCTTCCCCTTTTTACTTTCACTTCAGTGCAGTGATTAATCAAATTCAAGGTAAGTGTGTAGCTTAAATCAATTTTAAATGTATTATTTTCATAAGACGTTAAAAATACTATCGTTGTACATTATTTGATATTTTGTTGATCTTTAAAAAGCTGTTATTCACTTGATAAGTCCCGTCTAATTGACCAGTCCAAGCAAGGCTTCACACACAGTCTAGTTATTTATTGGCAGGAAGTGTTGTCCCATGTATTGATTTTTGTGTACTGTAAGTTGTAACTTGCATGAATGTACACAACTAAACTGATTTCACTCAAAATCGGTACTTTAATGACAATTGATGATACCTAAATAGCAGTAAAATATAATTTTGTTCAACTCACCGATGTTAGAAAGAATAATTTAAAAATTAAAATCGTGAGTCCATGCACTGTCAAACTTGCTTACAGACTTACAGTTTTATCGGCATGATTGTGTGCATTTGTGTGTTATATTTAGTGTATTGACTATTCACACCTGAAATTGCTGCCTATACTATAGGCTATAGGTCTACTATAGTATTGGCACATGGTACAGCGCTAGAGCCTAGAGGTCCATACGCATTATTGACTCTCTATACTTTGCTGGAGTGGATTTTAACGTAAAAAAGAGAAAATTAGTTCATAACATTGTTATTGTACTAGTTGGACGTTGGCTGGTCTCCATTAACTTATAAGATACTCATTATTAGTGACGTCATGATTAGATTAATCAATTATCATTTTAGTATGACATCGATCATGTAGTATGTACTGGTACATGATGATCTAGTAGTGGTACTAGTACTACATCATATCTGATTACTGGTAGGCCTACTAAGTTAGTGCCTGGTAGGTAGTGCCAGTCACTCCAGCAAAGCATAGAGAGTCAATACTGCGTATGGACCTCTAGCGCTGTGCCATGTGCTAATAGGCAGCAATTTCACACGTGAATAGTCAATAGACTTACAACACACAAATGCACACAATCATGCCGATAAAACTGTAAGTCTGTAAGCAAGTTTGACAGTGGACTTAGATGTAAGATTTTAATTTTTAAATTATTCTTTCTAACATCGGTGAGTTGAAAAAATTGTATTTTACTGCTATTTAGGTGTCATCAATTGTCACTAAAGTACCGATTTTGAGTGAAATCAGTTTAATTTTGTACAGTGGTGTTTGAAATGTTGAGATCAATAAAACGGGTTTTAATACACAGCCAGGATAGCGATGCAGCTATGTGTGGTCCAGTGGTAGTCAGATTTTTTTGTTATTTTGATTGAACATTCTTTTTGATCATTTAGTGATAGATCTGATATTCATTTACAATACGCATTAGCATTGACTCTCTTAGACCGAAAATTTCTGCGCATGCGCAGTAACAATTTCAACACGGAGAGGATTTCAATTTCGACAAAGAAAACCGGGAAAAAAGACCCTTACAGTAAATGCATCATACAGTCAATCTGGTAAGTGGAACCGATGTATATTAACCTCACCTAATTTTCAAAAATAAATGCCTCGAATATGAATCCGCTAATGTGAAATTTTAGTCCAAAAGTTTGGCCGGAATTTGGTGGCCAGATCCGTACCACCGAGTTTGCACAGGAGCGCCTATGGTCGGCTTCTGTCTCTAAAGAGAGGAGCTGACCCTACCCAAATCAGAGGCTAACGAACGAAAGAGACAGAAATTTTCGGTCTATGACTCTCTATGCTTTGCTTTGCTTTGCAATATAGGTAACTGGATTATCATTGTTTGTCCCCTCCCCTGTATTGTACATTTATCCACCTTCCCCTGTTCTATTCTTTACTATTCTATTATCATTGTTCTGCTTTAAAAAAAAATGTGACATACATGTAGACCTATTCTATAAATTAGTGATAGATCTGATATTTATTTATATTCAGTATAGGTTATTAGGTACATGTATTCTAGATTAGTATTGTTAGTACCCCCCTGTATTGTACATTTATTCTCCCTCTCCATTTCTATTTTTATTTCTATTCTACTCTATTTTTTATTATTAATTCTACTTCTTTAAAAAAAAAAATTGTTGTTCTTGTAAAGGTGATCTGTGTTTAACAAGCAAGCTGTGCTTTTTACAGACCACCTCTTTTCCACATTTTCAATGTCTTTATAATATTCTTGTTAATTGTTATTAATGCTAAATATATTACTCATTGCGGATGTAGTATTGAAAATTATATCGCTAGTGATATTCGTTTGTCTCGCAATGTGGTCAATAAGAATTTTAATAGATCTCGACGTTTCGTGCGCCGCTGCAACACTTCGTCAGGTGATAAAAACTAATGTAAGCAAGGGTGTTTTATACTCTACGGGAGGACTGGCGTTATTGTTCCGATTATCGATCGAATTATGGACCGTCGCGCCGGTCCTCCCGCAGAGTATAAAACACCCTTGCTTACATTAGTTTTTATCACCTGACGAAGTGTTGCAGTGACGCACGAAACGTCGAGATCTTTTAGATTCCTTATTGACCACATTGCGAGACAAACGAATATCACAAGCGATATTATTTTCGATATTCTTGTTATTGTTCATGAATTTACTGAATTCTTGTTGACGATGAACTTGTTGTTACTGTTCATGAATGTATTGCTTGCATGTCAGTGGAAAGAAATAAATAAATCTTGAATCTTGAATCTTGAATCTTGAATCTTGAATCTTGAATCTTGAATCTTGAATCTTGAATCTTGAATCTTGAATCTTGAATCTTGAATCTTGAATCTTGAATCTTGAATTTCATTACATTACATGAACTTCATGGGAAATACTCGCATCAACGATTCTCTCTGCCACGTGCAGAAATTTGCAGTGCCTTCATCATGATTGTAATGTCAGAATGCCTGATGCCTAGTGATGGAGACAAGCATGTGAAAGTGACATGTGACATAATCAAAACTTTTTTTCTCACGAATATTGGTTTCATGAACAGACAGTAATATAATAACTTGAAAGACGACAGGGCACGTTAAGCAGCAAAGCAAAGCTTTGTGAATTCAATGTAAAGATGGCAAGAAGTTACGCTTGTCAAAACTCAATATTCTTCACCTCAAATGAATTTTTCACAGTCCTTAGAAGCTATGCTCAGAAAACACAGCATGATTTGAATAATCAACACTTGTTTCATCAAGTCTTTATTTCGTCATAATACTATGTTGTTTTGGCCTAGCGCTTTAAAGATGCGAATCCTGAGGGGGGACCCATGCCTGCATTTAGTTTGGCTGTCAGAGTGCGCCTTGTGCAGTTGTGGCTTAGATAAGAAATGGAATGGGCAAACTTAGAGTAAATGCAATACAACTACTCGCTTTTCTTGCGGAGCCCTGCAGACAAATATCCTCTTATCTACCCCCCCTCCCCCACCCCCCTCCCTTTCAGAATGGATTTCATCCCCTGTGTGTATACATTGTACATGTATGTGAATTGTAAGCTTTTCTTTCCTTTTGCTTTGGAGATTTTGTTTGTACATGTAGTTTGTTTAATTTGTTTGTTTGTTTGTTTTTTGTTTAATGAACGAAATCACATTCATTACATGTACCGAGTTCTGGTGATGGTTTGGGGAGCATGCGTACTGGGTACTTACAGTAGATGGATTTTTAAAATCTATAGTAAGCTAACTAGACTAACTTACACTCTACATATAGTTGTTGTAGGCTAATATTGGCAACATTGGAGATTCTTTCCTGTCTCGACTCTCTATTGTCAGAATGTCAGATACCTTTGTCCTTATTATAGTATTTTTTGGAGCCCTTTCCCATTTCTGATACCAATTTTCTTTGTGTGATAAGTGTGATAATAACCGATTCCTCATGAAAAATTACGTGTTTTTAACTCTTGACTGTCTAATTTAAAAATTAATTATCCACTTCACTTTCGATTCAATTGAAATGGAATTTTGTTTTCCTAAAAATTTGTTTTGGTTTTGATCCACAATTCAACACACGAAACAAATGGGCTTCTGATCTCAGTAAAGCCTCGGACACATACACTGTATGCCATTACGAATGCCGTACGAACGATTTTCAGACAATGGAAATTTATATGATTTAAGTCCAAGCTCAAAGACCACTGGAAACTGAAGTGTAATAAATTTTAACTAAATTTTGACCCTGTATCAGGATTGATTTGATGAGCTTTAAATGATCAGGGAACAGACCTGTTGAATGGCCCACTACAAGTCTTTAGACTAGTATTGGGCGTCATCATATCCAGGTGATATAGGCTTACAAATCTCAAAAGTCAATATTTTCAGACACAGAATCCTCCTGTCCTGCATTGTGATGTATTCCTTTCGGCTTGCTTCTTTCCATCAGGTCTTCGCGTTGGGTTGTAACACAAACTTTTGTGAAAATATACCTCCATACTCACAAAAGGGTGGGCAAAATGAATGAAAATAATCACAATTTTTCCAAAGATGGTCCTTGAGATAAGGCTGCATGTACATTTGTGAAAGCATGCCCATACAATTTATCTTGTATTAAAAAATGTCGGGGTGAGACGCAATTTCGGAACAAGTCAGGTAAACTGGACCCAACATTTTGGCGAGAAGAGGGGTGTATTTTGCAAATGTTACACCTGACCCTTTGGGAATTAGGGGTTGACTATTAACATAAGTTTGTAGAACCTGAAGATGCAAAGACCCGATGGAACGAAGTTAGCCATTCCTTTCTCATCATCCTCATGGTACATTGTATGTTGTAATCCACATTTTCCTATTTCATATACATATATAGAACACCATACGTGATACGTGATTGACTACCCTTTCTGCTTGAACTTTGACCTTGCTCGCTGATTGGTCATCATCAAACTTGCCTGGTGTTATGAACGCAGGCTAATGCAATTCCTTTGCACAGATCCTAGATATCCCTTAATGCAGGTTTGACACTGCAAGTTCATTCACTGTTTGCCAACCCTGCATGCGAGCCCAGCTCTCGTTTTAACTGACCATGGGCCATAGTAGTAGCGTGCACAAACATAAAGTAAGAAGCAAAGAAGGCAGAAAGGATCCTATAGACAGCAACAGAACCAGGGATGGCAGTGAGACTCAGGTAGGAAGTCGTAACCCTGGACAGGCAAGTGTGGTAGAGGATATCCCACCAAGACCAAATCAAGATAAGAGCGAATCTACATGTACGTCTCCACAGATTGAAGACCCTTCGGCACAGGTTCAGAGTGAGAGACAGACCGAGCGTTCAGCAAGCATGGAGCCCAAGGACATCATGATCAGTTACAGCCATCAGGACAGGGACAAGATGAGGATGATGACAGGTGAGTTTCTATCTAATCATGAATGATACTACTAAAGAATGCTGATGATGCTGCTGCTGGTGCTGATGATGATAATGGTTATGATGGTTATTATGATGATGATGATGAGGAGGATGATGATGGTGGTGGTGAACTGGTGATGATGGTGATGATGGTTTTGATGATGATGGTTATGATGATAATGAAGGTGATGATGATGACGACAATGATGATGGTGATGATGACGACGATGTTGATGAGGAGGATGATGATGGTGGTGGTGAACTGGTGATGATGGTGATGATGGTTTTGATGATGATGGTTATGATGATGATAATGAAGGTGATGATGATGACGACAATGATGATGGTGATGATGACGACGATGTTGATGAGGAGGATGATGATGGTGGTGGTGAACTGGTGATGATGGTGATGATGGTTTTGATGATGATGGTTATGATGATGATAATGAAGGTGATGATGATGACGACAATGATGATGGTGATGATGATGTTGATGATGATATCGATGATGATCAATGTTGATGATGGTTTTGATGATGATGATGATGATAAATGATGTTGATGATTGTGATGATGATAAATGATGATGATAAGTAATGGTGATAAAATTCATTCGACGATAAGGATTATGGGATTGTAAGTTTCTAATCGTAATTGATGAATATATGTTAACTGGTCAAGTCCAGGCTATTTGGCCTAATAGTACCACCTCATATTCAAACGGGTTATGCATGATCATTTTTAGTGGAATACAAAAATTACCCCCTATTTGCATAGGCCTACTTTGAAGAACATTTCTTTAAAAAATATGACCCCTGTTTGGGTAAAAATGGGTGCAAATGGGCTCTAGATTCATGCATCACTTTTCTTCTGTTCTTGTCAAGTACACATTTCACAAAAGTACCCTACTTTGCAAAAAAAAATAAAAATGCATTCTGGCATAGTGAAAATCTGAACCTCTTTAAAAAAAAAATCTTGCTGTTTGATAAAACAGAACGTCAACCTTTGATCAATATTATCTATATTTATACATGTACATGTAGATGCCCTAGAGAAAGCCGGTATCTCCGTATGGGTGGATGAGACAGGTCTGAAGGCTGGCGTTGAATTCCTTAACAAGATCGGGCAAGCTATCATAGATGCCAAGGTATGTATCTTATTCCCACTACCATGTGTAAACCCAAAGCAATTTACGGTCACCTTTTAGCAACATTTCATTATTTTTTAATCTTTTTATCCAGGATGCTCAGAATTACACATTTTACATTAGGAGAAAGTGCAAAAATCGCTATGAATTTTGAGTCCATTTCTGAATGTATTAAGAGCGATTTAATCGAAAATAATCATTGACATCTCTGAATTGGCAATGCAGAGAGAGAGAGAAAGAGATGTATAATCATTATTTTTGCTTTTTGTTTACAAAATGGCAATATGTTGTTGATTTTTTTTTGTAATTTTTCATTCACACCCTTTCATTTGATATACATTTCAACAATGAAAAGAGTGGAAAATGCAAATAATTGTTACGCAACTTGAGGAGGAAAAGCCGTTTCATTTAGACCCATAGAAAACCCTGTACTGCTATAGGTTAAACTACATGTAAACCTGTATAATCAATTAGTAGCGTAGCGTAAGCCCACCCATTAATGGGAAGTGCACCCTGATATTAAGTTGGTTTTAATGTACCGTAAGCAGAAAAATGAGAGAAACAGATCGGGGAAAGTTTGAGCAAAAAGCAATTATAAACAAGAAAGTTATGAATTAAAATAAAGCTGTGCGTAAAGTTATGCATACCGGTAGACTTTCAGATGACTTGAATATGAAGAGCTAAATGGGATTCTCAAATACTCTTAATTGCATAACCTTATTAAAGTTGAAATATGCAGATGTAGATTAACCTTATCATTATTAACAAAACATTTCAATGCAAAGTGTATTTTTGGCTACAATTTAATTGAGATTATGGCAAATAAGTCACACTTTGTTAAAATGTCAGGAAAAACATTATGCATCCCATTTGGCTCTTCATATTCAAATCATTTGTAAATTCCTTTACGCACAGCTTTATGAAACACCCCCCAGGTAGGATGCAAAGGTCTTCATTGTTCGCTCAGCATTGTAAGCGTCTGTATTATTGGCTTAACCATTCGACTCATTGTATCTGTTCATCTACATGTACAGTAGGTGCTGAATACACCATTTCGCTCTCTCCATTGCTATCTCTTGATCCCCACTCTCTTCCCTCTACCCGTTTTTTCCTTGTCTCCCGATCTCCACTCTCTTTAAAGAGAAGGTTCATTGATTTTGATATTGACTGAATTTGGTATCATTGCAATCGTAATATAACACTGAGTAAAACTATCACATTTGTGTAACTTGTAAATTCGTGCGAAAATTATAAAAGTTGATTAAACTTGACGAAATATCACCCCACTCGAGACCCGAAAACATCGTAAGTCAGCTGATTTTTGAGTGACGTAGCAAAATGAACAATGAGTACAATGGGCCGCTCAGCTGAAATGATTGACGGTGCGCGATGCAGTTCGCGTGCAATTCACATATATGTATTGCATTGACTATTGAGTACCATACTCATTCATACCCAACGTTGTTTACCTTCATCAAAGTCACCCTCGAAATATCGATATGGACGAAAACATACTTGATTTGAGTTTTGAGGAGATAGAAGAAGGAAGTATCTTTGGTTCTTAATCTTTAATAGCTCTAAGTTTAATCAATTTTATAACTCCCAAATACGTCGATGTAGCGTTCACGTTACCGTATATAGCGTAGGCCCGTCTGTGCAGTATCTACGCGTACGTACGTACGTACAGGTGTACAACCTGCCTTCATCCAGCGCAGCTTGCTTGCCAGCATATTACAGCCAGCCGGCCCGGCGCTTGAGCTAGCTGTGAATCGCGAACCGGACTGATCTAAGTCTTCTCTCGACTTCCACTTTCCCCATTTATCTATCAAAAATCTAAACTAATCGGCCTAATCAGACATTTTCGTAATGAATATTTGGACAATTATATGTAAATTTGTCGCATATTTTGCCCCAGAAGAGTCGTTAGGTCAGCATGCAAAATGTCCTAGGCACTCCCAGATCCGACACATACACGCTGAGCTGCCCTCAGAATATGTGATTATTTTCCGATTTTTATGCTCAAATGTGACGGTAAATAACATAAAAATCGAATACACATTTGTAGAAAGTATTATTTATTCAGTGTATCTCATTCAAAGTGCCTAAAATAAAGGAAATATCACCACTGGCGGTAAATATACAAACAACGTTAACCCATATCTAAAAATTGCAATGGGTATCCAACATTGTCCCGAATGTGTGATTGTAGGTTGTTCATAATGTGACGTCATTTTATCGCATGTAAATAACGCCGTCATTTCACTTTGTGAGTGGGTTTTGGAAAGGGTATCAAAATTGCATTTAATTTATTCCTCACAATAGTGAGGGCTTAAAAAGTACTTTAGTCATTTTGTTAATGTTCTCAGCAATCTGTAGAGGTGTGATTTGCCTTTTTTCCAAATTTCAATGAATCTTCACTTTAAGTCTCCCCCTCTCTTCCCACTTCTCTCTCTATCTCTCTCCCCTCCCCTTTTCTCCTCTCCCCTCCCCTTTTCTCCCCTCCCCTTTTCTCCTCTGTCAATCTTTTGTTATATTTCAATCTCGCTCTCTCCCCTCTCCCTTCCCCTCTCCTTCCCCTCTCCCTTCCCCTCTCCCTTCCCCCTCTCCTTCCCTCTCCCTTCCCCTTCTTTCTGCCCCTCCCTTTCTGCCCTTCTCTCTCAATCTCTTGCTCTCTCTATCCTACTCTCTCCCCCTGCATAGACTAAAGGCTCATACATGTAGTAGTGGGTTCCAATGGGGAATTAGACACCATTTGGGTGTTTACCCAATATAAGGTGTTGTCAATCACCAAGAATGGACTTCACTTTTACAACCAACAGGTCTTGTGTAATGCACTGTACCCTGAACATACCGCCATAAGGAATTCTCATTATAATAACATTTCCCTCACCCTCGAGATATGAAGGCAAGCTGGAGTATTTTCTAGTGGGACAACAGGTTTGCTGCACCGAGAGACCTGTGCACACATTAATTAGTCATTCAAGCAAATCGGGGGTTTTTCACAAAGATCCTAATTCAAACTTATCACTAGCTTGGACTTAAACATTATGGAGAGCCATTTGTAGTCTTAAAGATAAAGACCAGTTCTGGTCATGTGATTGCATTGTGAAAGAAACGTTGTGGAATCGATCAGAAAAGGTTGATCATCTAGCATACACTGTATAAGTATTGGTGTGTACTGCAAGGTTCTGGAATCATCAAAATGATAAGAAATTTGGCCCAGTCTTGGTAAAGTTACAAGCACTGTACACAGAAAGATGTATATGGGAGTACCCGACATGTCGCACGCGCGATATCTATTTGGTCCCAATAGATATAATAATTTACCAAATATATCAATTAGTAGGCGGTTTCCCGGCAAAATTTGTATCATCACGTATTAGTCAAAACATATTCTTTCACATGATTGGTAATGAGAGCTTCCATTTCATTTTTTGAGAGGGGGGCGTTTCCAAAACTGGTCTTTACCTTTAAAATAAAATATATTCAAAAGCAAAAATTCAAGTATTTTAGACTTTTCATAAATTCAACATCAAGAACATGAAATCTCCTTGATAATAGAAAATATGAACGATTTGAATCAAAATTTTATGCCTTTAAAATAACTTTTACAAAATATTTCAAAGATGCTAACGGCTTTCCATAATTGTTAAAGGTAATGCACAGTTTTGGGAAATTTTGAAATTGGATGGATAGTAATTCTTTAAATTTGTGATATTTGGATGCCCCTGTGGATGTATTATAAGCACTAAAAAAATTAGCCCCTAAAACACTTTTGCTTACGAGCAAATTGAATAATCAAAATTTACCGGTGCTCCCGGTAAATTTCAAATATTTCAAATGGCGCCTAAGGCCATTCCATGGTAGCTGCGACCATGAAAATCTCAGAATATGCAGTTCTGATATATAACTTCCAAACCGGAATAGCAAATCGGTCGATTGTAGTCAAGAAACATTGTTTTAAAGCTAAAGTAATATCAGTCTTGAGAGGGCGCTATACAACATAAAGAGTTTATTATTTACAATTTCATCACTTTAGAGTCGATTTCAACCGCGACAACGATCATTGAATATTGTAAAATCGCATATGCTTCCAATATGTTCATTTGAACCAAATTCATGACCCCATACCAAAACTTTGTAATACCTTTAAGTCCAACTTAAAGATAAGTTCAACCTAGGATCTTTGTGAAACACCCCCTGGTGTCAACAAATTATGATGCAATACATGTGGACACTGACTACTAACGGTATGTGGCTTTAATTCTCCATCCATTTTGTTCATCTTCAATTCATATTCAATTCATATTCAATTCATATTTGTGTCTCACTGGAATGTACCCTCTCTCTCCATCTCTTTCTCCATCTCTCTCAGCTCTTCCTTTCACTCCTCAGTACCAGGTCTGCCACCTCCAAGTACTGCAAAGATGAGTTAGCCTTGGCCTATGTCTCCAGCAAGCCCATCTTCCCTTGCATGATACAACCTCATAAGCAAGTCACAGAGGTCATGGATTTTGGCATGTAAGTAGGGCTCGTCCGAACAGCATAGGCCAATAAACAGGAGCCAATCAATTGGGTGTTTAGATGAGAATTTAATGCTTCAATCTGCTGTAGGCAATCACAGATTTGGACCGGTTATTAGGCTCGTCTGAACAGCATAGGCCAAGAAAGAAGTGGCAACCAATCAGTTGGGTGTTTAGATTTACATATTACCAATGTCTGAATTTAAATACCCGACTAGTTCCAATTTTGATCCTCATGTTTTCATGCAATTGTTCTACATGAATTTATTTCCACTTCTCAAGTTTGAATCTTCTTTTGTCGTTGAGCAAGAGAATACATGTACATGTAGTTTCACTTTCATATTTCCAGAATTTTTTGCTGTAAGGCTATTTATGTAATTTGCTGATTGAAACCGCAGATCTACTGCAAGATAAACAATTCAGAATTAAATTCAAGCAGGATTGTCTTGAAATTTTGTTTCCTTACCGGAAGTCAAGACCTGAGCAAAAAAAGGCTTGTTCAGATATGCTCTGGTAAACAGCAGCAAAAAACAAACAAATATAAAACGCTGCAGTTTTGTATGTGTAAAAGAATAGCAACTATGCGCAAAAAAGGCATACAGATATTCACTGAGCTCTGTGTCATAAGGAAAATATTGTGAACCCCTTTACACTGACTTCTTTTTAAAAAACCGCTGCAGCAAAAGAGTGTATACCCTGTTTCGATCACTCTACACCCTTCAAACACGGATGCGAACCCGCCCGTTATTATGCACAGTGCACATGGCTGTTTATTTGCACAATTTTGACTATTAAACAAAACAAATAGTTCCTTTAATACTTGATCTGTACAGATGTATTATTTGTGGTTGAAGGCTGCAGCTTACTGGTGTGGTAACTTGATCCCATATCAATTGATTGCAGTTGATTAGATAATATTTTGTGGTTTTTCTTCATCATTCGTGTAGTTTTGCTTTCATGTCCGGTTTAATGAGAAAATTCTGGTCTCATAACCTGTGTGGAGCAATGGAAGAAGGTTGCTTATGTAGTACATATAGTTGAAGAGAAGGTTGAGTTCTGGGAAGAGGTGAAAAATAATTTGAGAGCGTTATCATTGTTATTATGCAAGTGTGGAAGAACATCAGATTACAAATGTTCCCTGAAAAGCATGGCTCTTCAGATGCCTTGATATTTTAAATATGGTATGTAACAGCATAAAAAAAAATCGGGACAGATTTTTACGCCACATGTTCGTGTAGTCCCATATACATCTTTCTGTGTACAGCGCTTGTATCTTTACCAAGACCGGGTCAAATTTCTTATCATATTGATGATTCCAGAACCTTGCAGTACACACCAATACTTATATGCTAGATGATCAACCTTTTCTGATCGATTCCACACTGTTTCTTTCACAATGCAATCGCACGACCAGAACTCAAGTTTATCTTTAACAACTAAAGTATTCATACCCTTGCCAAGTTTCGTAGTTTGTTTAAGTATGTGAAAAATTGATTTGTCCTGATTTATGTTTCTTGAGAATTTGATATATTAAAGCTTCCAGCTAAAAGTATTCAACAAAGGCCCTAATTCAACCAGTCCAACTTTTTATTCTTGAGTTACAAAAAACACAAAAACATCAAATAACAAGGGGTATGAATAATTAAGTTATTAACTGTAAAATTGGGTTTTGAAATCACCAAAAGAAAAGTAAATTGACTCTGTCTCAAGTGTTGAAAAGTCACAGGCAATGCACAATGAAAATTAACGAAATGTATATATATATATATATGGGACAACACACAAAAGCTTACAGTTCCAAACTTTTTTTGTCATATTTTGAATATGAGGCCATTTTAAGAGCACCCTTTTCAAGGAGACATTTCTACTATTATATTCTTCAAAATTGACATCCAGAAAAGAGAAAGCTCATGATTATTTGTCATCTATACCTTAATCTAAAACTTAATCTTCTCTTTCCTATCGAATGTGTGCACTTGCATGTTTAAACTTGCAATATCTCTTTCTAGAAACTATTATTTAAAGCTCAAATTTCCAATACCCGGTATACAATATGGCCCATGATTTGGAATATTCTTTTGGCGTACCTCACTACCTCTTTTAATTCAATGATTTTGACAATATGATTTATTATTATCTTTCAAGGATAAACCATATTGTCATATTCATTTCATGAAAAGAGGTAATTAATAAAAAATGATTCCAAATTCATGGGCAACGGTGTAGCGATGTTGAACGCCTTATATGCAGCTCAAAATATTTGTTGGTGATCGGTACACTTTAATCTGTTTTGTAATGTACAGGCGACTCCAGCTGGCTCCTATCAGGTGGTTTGATTTTTCTGATGAGGATGATTTTCAGGGTTCCTTTGACAAGCTTGCCACCTGCATCAAACAGAAGCTCTCAGAGATCACAGATGAAGCCAGTAAGTCTAAACATACTGTATAAGCAGTTGTTTTTGCGGGGTTTTATTTTTGTGAATTTCCTGAATCACTCACTGATCACAGCTTTGATGAGGAAATATGCCGCTTTTATAAGGTTTTTTTTTCTTCCAAGCAGTAGGGTTCCGTCTGGAGCTTTGGATATGTCCATGCATTATGTACATGTCTATGTGTGGTGCATTGGCAATCATGCATCGTGCAAAACCAGTTTGTTTGTCTTCTAACAGCATTTGACTAAAAATCACAAGTACTCAATTTAACAATCTGAACAAGCGTGTGAAACAAACTGGGAAAGTGATAAAAAGGAGCAATACCTTTTTTTTTACGAAAAAAATTTGTTCTCATAAAACTCTTCTTTCTTTGTTAGACCGTACTGAAGGAAGTGGTAAGAAGAAGAAGCACGGAGAGCTGACGAGAAAAGAGACGAGGACGAGACTCAACGTCCATCAGATCTTACCCCCGACGGAGGCCATCATGAAAGATTTCTGGGCTGTCCACTTCAAGGACAAAGAAAGCGTGGATTTAGAAGAGTAAGTATGGAATCCAGTCGCCCTGAGAGAGATTCGCCACTACCAGGAGAGCACTTAACCTCTCATCAGAAAATGACCTTTTAACCTCCGTATCCCAATGCTTACAAAGCAAGCCCTTTCCTTTACCAGTGCATACACGTGTGTTAACTAGTCTACTCAACAAAATTGTTTCCTGTTCACTGTGAATGTATTTAAATTGTAATATATCTTTGTAATGGTATTATTTGAAGCTCATCTTTTGAAAACAGTATAGCCACATGGAAACCCTTACATCAAGAGCAATACATGTTTTTTTGATTGGTACACTTTCACGTTCTTTGTTTTGTTTTTTTTCCTTAGGTTTATGTCTGCCTTTAAGAACGACTGCACAGAAGAATTATCTAAGATTGGTGTAACCTTAGAATGGATAATACCCGTCTTAAAGGAAGAATTAGATGAAGAGCGTGATGATGTCATCTCCAAAGAGAGCTATGAATGTAAGTGTAAAGACCAAGACTTACTTGTCTCAGGGCTCCACACTAAATTTTTCCATAGGGGATAATAATAATAATAATAATATATTGGGTTCTTGTATAGCGCTCATATCTGTCAGACTTGACACTCTGGCGCTCCCGATTATTACCCTGGCTTTAGCATGACTGCCATTACGGCACTCTAGCATTTCAAGGAATTAATTCCTACCAGGTACCCGTTAACATCACCTGGGTTGAGTGTGGCAAATGTAGACCGATGTCTTGCCAAAGGACATTACTGCCGCGGCGGGACTCGAACCGCGGACCTTGTGATCCACAGGCCGGTGACGTAACCACTCGATCACGACCACGGGGTATTTCTTGATGGGACCACGGGTTTGCTGTGCGCGAATTGTATACCCATTAATGGGTACCGTATTTGCCGGCGATAAGGCCGCACCGCCGCATAGGCCGCACCCCCAACTTTGACATTTTGTAGAGGAAAAAAAAGGAAAAAAAAAAAAAAAAAAGTTAAAAAAACAAACGGACCAAACAAAATAAGCGTAATTTTCTCGTAGAACACTATTTTTTTCTACAAACTGATACCAAACTCATCAATATTCTTATAAATTTACAGGAAGTTTACCTCAAAAATGATCGTAATTTTGCAAATTTTCATCGATTTTAAGCTAGTACTGTATCGCAGGCAGATTTGGTATCCTACATACATGTATAATACCCCTACCACGATGTGCGGTGTAATACGAAATTGCGACTTTGGCTAGATGCGCAGTTGCGTTCTGCGGTAGCTCCGTAACGGTCCCTTCTTTTAGCAATGCAATGGCATGGACTTAAATCTAGATCTACCGGTAGAATTTGTTAAAAATAGGTAATGAAGTTTATTCACGAGATCGACAAAACTTCATGTCAACAATGCAACATGAAATAGTCGGTAAGATGTGTGGAGTTAATCTAGAAATGACCTGTACCATTACTGGTATAGATCTAGTCATTGTACCGTTGGGAGTCCCATATGTACGAAATTACGTGCTGTTTTAACAGCCGATTTTTAACTGTTGTTGCGGATTGGCCGCACCCGACTTTGATATTTTCGAAGAGAAAATACTGCGGCCTTTACGCCGGCAAATACGGTATACATTAATTCCACCAAGTCTGTTGTCAGCGAATTATGACGTACTGCACATAAAAACTGACTCCCATCTTCCTTTAAATTTTCGGGGGTCCGTCCAAACTAATATTCTGGCCCATGTGTCTTAGGTGCGAGCTAATGTCGAGCCCTGCGTAATACTTATTAATGATTACATTGAGTTAGGAAAGAAATAGATGAATAGCGTGAAGACTGCAGAAATGTTGCTATAGCCTCATCTATTGCTGTCTTCAGAGTTTTGTTGAAGAAGCACTTATTTTCAGGAGCTTTTGAATAGTTTTTTATTGTGTGTCTGTAAAGTAGCACTGTTAGGAGTTTTGTTATCATCACAGCGCAGTAGAGTATATTTATATAGTAGCTGCGCTATATAAATTGATATTATTATTATTATTATTAAACGTGTTAATGTTATTATTGTTGGACCATTCCGTTCTTTTAGATTTCTGTACTATTGATGAAGAGCGGTTGGACTTTTGGGATCGAGTAAAGGAGCAGGCGTTGGAACGCTACACTATGCTTGAAGTGTTTAGTATGGAATCGACCGTCAGGATTGATGCCATTCAGAATCTGGGTAAGAAAGTCTTGCCTTTGGCACTTCTTTAAGGATAAACTTGAGTTCTGGTCATGCGATTGCATTGTGAAAGAAATGTTGTGGAATCGATCAGAAAAGGTTGATCATCTAGCATATAAGTATTGGTGTGTACTGCAAGGTTCTGGAATCATCAAAATGATAAGAAATTTGGCCCAGTCTTGGTAAAGTTACAAGCACTGTACACAGAAAGATGTATATGGGACTACACGAACATGTGGCATAAAAATCTGTCCCGATTTTTATGATGTTACATGCCATATTTAGAATATTAAGGCATTTGAAGAGCCATGCTTTTCAGGGAACATTTTTTCTCTGATGTTCTTCCACACTTGCATAATACAATAATGCTCACAAATTATTTTTCACCTCTTCCCAGAACTCAACCTTCTCTTAAACTTGAGTTCTGGAAAATGTAGAAAATAAATTCTCACAGAATCCAACGAATCTTACACGGAATGTTCAAAATTACAAATAAATGACATGTGCCAAACAATTTTTATAGAAAATGTATAGTTGCTGAGTAATGAGCATAGAAAGATAAGGAAATCCAGGTACGTAGGTCTGACACCATGTGCTTAACCCAGGTCACTATGTGCAAATGGGAGTCGTGGGTTTTTTTATCCATGATGATGCCCAGTAAATTTTTGTGCATATGTTTTTATTTCACTGGTTCAAACAACCAATCTAGTGAAGGATAAAAAATCCAGAATAAATCATAGCAAATTTCTCTCAAAATACTATTCCCATACCAGAGCTCATGATTAGCTTTAAGCCAGGTGGTTCTCAATTCAGTAAGGCTGAATAATTTCTCTTCTTCATTTTCTAATTGTGACATCTCTCTCACATAAAATTTTATACCAAGATATTATTTTGAGCAGTAAAAGATTTTGAAGGTAATGTGTCTGGGGGTTGTTTCACAAAGACTAAGATCAACTTTAAGTTGGACTTAACTATGGCAGGCTGTTCATGCCACTGTTTGCTCTCACCATTGGTCTCTCAATTATGATCTCTAGATAATATTTTTTCCTTCAGTAATGAACTATCAACAAAAGTAAATTCTGTAGATTTGTGACCACGATTTGTACGTCCCTTGAGAGGCCAATGACAGTAAATGATGAGAGCAAACAATGGCATGAATGGCCCGCCATAGTTAAGTCCAACTTAAAGTTGATCTGACTCTTTGTGAAACACTCCCCAGGTTACTTACTTATAAACCCTTGACTTTGAAGACCATAAGGATGGTTATTATTAAATTTTGTCATGATCACTTGAGGAAGAGGTTAGGTAAACATAAAAATATGTGAGCTAACTAAAAGAACTATTGTATTACAATGCATGAAACTTTTCTTAATTGTTGCCTTTAGTGATGTTATTCTGGGTAGCCCATTGCAGTAACAATGTGGAAACAGATCCAGGTGAAACAGTTGAAGTCCCTCTCTGTCTCCCTGCCCTCCCTCCCTCATTGTTATATAAATGAATGAAAAAGTGTGTTTGTATGGATTTAAAAAGATCCAGAAGGCTGACAACTCAGTGTTTAAATGTATGAATGAATGCCCTGCTTGCTCCAGAAGCGGACAAAATTCTCTGCACGAAAAATGCTCAAAGTGTGACTTCTCCATGTTTTAAGATCTGTAGATATTTGGGGGTCATTTGTACTACAGTCAAACCTGCTTTTATTAGTAACCACCTGTATAGAAAGACCACCTATCTATAAGACCATATTTTGTGTTTCCCTTGGGTGGTCTTTATAGACAGGTTTGACTGTATGTGCTAACTCCAAGCTGGTCTATTGCTCTTTGTTTGAATGTAGCCAAGTTCCACACGCGGTCTGTCATGGAGGCCATGATGGATCTCTGTGCCGATAAAGACGACAACGTTCGGGCTGTGGCGGCGCTCTCCTTGGCCCGCGTCACGGACAGCAAGAACCTCCGTGTGATCCGTCGTCTGCTACGTCTGCTGAAAGACCGGGACCGACTCGTGAGGCAGAGCTGCTGTCTGGCCCTAGGACACATGAGGGCTAAGCAAGCCATTCCCAGCTTGGTTCAACTATGGTAAGCTATATGTGTACCCACTCTGGTTCAACTATGATAAACTGAAAGTAACCCACTAGATTATTTGATCAGGTGGGATTATTATTTCTATACCCTGTCTGGCCCAACTATGGTAAGCTATATGTGTACCCACCCTTGTTGCACTATGATAAACTGAATGTTTCTTATCTGATCAAATAGATCTAATTTTTTTACCGTTTCTGGTTCAATTATGGTTAGCTCTATAGCAATTTATCAATGTTATGAATTCATAATGTTAAGAACTGTTTGCTACAACATTAATTAATGTTTTCAAGCTCATGCATTTACTGATATGCACTTCATTCGGTTAAGTCACAATGAGCCGGATAATGGACTGAACAAGTCTCGTTCATTATGCGATTGTAACTTAACCTGCGTTCAGTGAGTATTCAGTAATTTTGCACTCAAAAACATGAATTTTTGTATTGTTTTGTATACCGGTAATACCTATCATTGAACGAATACCCCTTGAAAGACGGCAGAATTTATCTGAGAAAAATTATAATTAACCTGCTTCCTTGTTTCTTGTGTAGGAGGAACGATGCTATATCTAATGTGCGTGAGGCGGCTCACATCGCCCTTGAGAAGATTGGAGGGGACGAAGCACAGGAAGCTATACACATCACCAAGGTTCTCAGTGCAGAGATCAAAGCTCTCGCTCAACAGAAATGAGACCGTGGTCCGTATTCAATGGAGTGATAATCTAGAATTCAAATAAAGTATTAAAGTCAAATCCTAACATGAACTAAATATGATTACGTTCAAGTGTATTTCTACTCATAAACAAGATAGCAACAATAAAATGAGATTTAGGACAAGCCATTGATTATTTCTCCTGCCTGTGTTTGCATACAATAAAGATAAATATTTGCACAAACATTAAAAGTAAATGTCTCTTTCGTGCAATAAACCCGTTCGTAATTAGCACACGCTACAAATTATTTAACATATAAACAAAGAAAAGTCCCACTTTTGAGCATTTCACTGCCAAAGTCACGGAGGTGCTTCATGAATACCTTTTGTTTGCTCTCATGGGGGTTTAGATGAATAATGATTACATAACATTCATGAGCACGTTTCCTGTGTTTGTCTCGGTTAATTTAACAATTTCGTACAAATGACCTTTATCTGCCCATGCGCAGATTGTATCTATGATCTGGCTTATTTCAGTTTGTTACAACAAGTAATATACTTTTCATTAACTTAAATGGTAAAGTTTTCAGAATATGACCTGTGCTGTGTACTCACTGACAACTCGATATAAGCAGAAGCAAGAGTATTTTACACTGCAGCTTCCCAATGATGTATGCATAGCCGAGGACATAGAATCCTGTGTTAATAATCTTTTTTATTCAATGAAAATAGATCTTCCAATATTAGTGATGCCTAAAAATAGAAAGCTAACATACAAATATTACATGTGGGAAGTTTTTAACATTATGTATACTACATGTACATATACATGCAATTGAAGTTATAAATAAATTAACTTTCTATGATCGAGGAGCTTCAGGTAAATACATGTAAGTAGTACTTGTATCTTCAGAAATTTGTCAGCATCTGAAAGAAATGAAGAGGCCATTTTCGTAATTTAATTAAATTTAATGCACAAAAGTTTGTTAAGTGCGTCGTTACAAATTATTTCATTCACCTGTTACGAATAATTGTATTTCGATAGTCAGAGGTGTCGTGGACGAGTGGATATGTCACCGGACTGTGGATCACAAGGTCCGTGGTTCAAGTCCCACCGCGGCACTAATGTCCTTTGGCAAGACATTGATCTACATTTGCCACTCTCCACCCAGGTGTTAAATGGGTACCGGTAGGATGCGAAAGCTAATGTGCTTAGATTAGCAAATGTGCGCTTGTAAAAATGACGCCTGGCTGGAATGCTCCCCAGGGAGTGGAGAATGTGCATACATTGTGTGCGGATAAGCCTGAATCCGATGACCGGGGTAATAATATATGTATCTGTAAAGCTTTGAGAGGGCCTTCGGTCCTGAAAAGTGGTATATAAGAACTAGCTATTATTATAATAGTCAGAATGCCCATTGCGTATATCACATGTTGTTAGGTAGAACAAGCCATAATATTTGTCCTACCTAGCAACAATTCATGTATGAAATTCTCAATCTGACTATTGAAATATAATTATTAGGAATAGGTGAATGAAGCAATTTGTAACGATTAAATTACTAAAATGGTCTATTGTCAGGGTATGTAGTATATACTATTCATTATACCAATGGTATTATACAAATGATGCGTGGTCATGAGTTCATTATACAATCTATCCGCACTCGAGTTGAGGATGTGTGTTTCTATCGCACGAAGCCATTAGGCTTCGTGCGATAGATACACACAGCATCAACGAAGGCGGATAGATCGTATAATGAACGAATGAAAACATGCATCATTTGTTTTATACAACGAAACTCCTAGATCCTTGTTATTTGATGTAAAAATAATTAATTCAAGATTGTTTCGTGACAGTTTATGGCTGACAAATAAATCTGAAGTTTTAATAAGTCTCAATTTAGTGCGCACACATATAAGTATAGATATAGCAAGTGCACCTCTATCATTACCCATTTACGCATAGTGCTGCGCAAGAATAGGCCCATGTGTACACGCAGTATTAAGCGCCCTAACCTCTACGCGCACTACTGCGCGGCACTGAAAAATCGTTGGATAGTACTGGAAAATATTGCATGCTTTTTCATGAAAAGCGTGCAATAGGCTCAGTAAATGAATCACACGTGACTGCGCATGACCAATCATTTGATTAGGATCTGGGAGTGAGTTGTATAAAGGATACTAACTATTTGTATACATGTGTATGTACTTTCATTTTGAGATGTTTAATTTTATTCATGTGTAACAATATATGACGTGCAACCTATTCAATAAAACTTGTTTTTTTCTTCTGTTATAGAGGAAATGCCATTATTGAATATCACGCCAGTTAGTTCCAGAACTTAGACATCTTTGACTCCCATTAAGATGAAAGAAATCCCAAACCATCTTGTCAAATATTATGAAAAGAAATTCACAACAAGGGCAACAAGTTTGTAAAGAATTAATTCTTACAAGGTCTGAGGGATTGATCCTATCAAGTTCTGATTGAACTTGTCACTAAGATTATTTACTTGAATGTGTATTCATGGTTTCTAATATAAGATAACTTAATAAGGCAATAGGATTATATGATTGGTTTGGTTGTTTTTAAAATGTAACCAATCTTTTATATATAATTCTTTGGTTGTTTAATTTTTTGATATCTTTTATTCTATTGTTTGCACTTATTTTGATATATATATATATATATATATATATATATATATATATATATATATATATATATATTAAAAAATTAGAATTATTTACAGCCAAACTTGCTTAGTTTGATCATAATGCCAGAAATTGTTATTCCTGTAGTTTTCTTAGTGTGACCACAAATTTCTTGAAAACAGACAATAATTTTTCATGCTCAACCTTTTTTTATATGAATACAGAGGAATTTTTTCCTCAGTTTTTTTTTTAATTTTTAATTTTCAGAAATATGGTAGAGATTGAACGATTGCATAACAAACTACCAACTCTAATGAACTCAAAATCTAGAAAACAATTTGGTTATTGATACATAAAATCAAGTTAGGAAATTGATGCAATGCCAGCACACAACAGAAAAACATCACAAAATGTGATTCAAATTCTTAATTTGTATTTATGTAATGTACATATTATGTATGAATATTTCTAAATGGTCTGTATTTTCCCCCTATATGGTCTGTATTTTGCTCTTTATATACATGTATAAAGGTATATTGAGATCACTGGAATAAGGAAATGTAGCTCAGAATATTTAGAAAACACATCTGAAGTTGAATGCATTCAATTTATGTTTATACAGTATATATTACAGGTATGTCTATTGAACGTATAGTTAGTACTGAAAGGAGCCTTACAATCACTGTCTTTAATTGCGTATTTAATACAAAATGCAACAATACAATCATAGTCATGTAATCAACTCATTCATGTTTTAATTGTTTCAGATAGGAATGCTAATTTTTCATAATTGGGAACTTTACAAGCTACCGTGTTTTAACCCTTCAGAGCAAAAACGTGAATTCCATATCAATATGTCTGAGACTGCCAAGTGCAAGACATGGTATTTCTGAATTATCAACACCTTACTTTTCGGTGTTTTCTCAATCAGTTTGAAGAATAACCAAATAAAAGCTATGCCATTCTAAAAAGTAGGGAAATGAGCTATGTTTTGTTAACCATCGCCCATATGAAATTACCCATTTAAAATATGGAGTTGTATATCCTTGCCTTATTTAGTGATAAAAATTTGCATCGCCAAATATTACCTATCAGATATAGATTTTGACATATAGTTATGTATATGTATACCTTAACATTTTATATTCAAATGTATATTTAAGTGCTTAACTTGTATATTTTATATGTATATTTGTGTAATACAGTTCAATGAACTTGCCATTAGGTTTTCTAATATACATTTTTCACCCGAAGATGATGTATGCTAACAAGAAATTAGGATGGCTAACTTGTTAGATTAATGTTGTTGTTATAATTATTGCAGTTATAGAGAGAATCGGCAAAAGTACAAGTATTACATTATTTGTTTATTAATTCATACATTTGCATTTTATTCATATATTCATATATATTTAATTTAATGAACTAAAGTTATTTGAACTGGCTATTAGATTGTGTAATTTACATATTTCATTCTCAGATGATGTATGCTAACAAGAAATTAGGATGGCTAACTTGTAAGATAACTGTTTTTGTTAAAATTATTGCTATTCATAAAGCATTGGCATAGGCACAAGTACTAAATAAAAGTATTACATTAATTGTTTATGAATTCATGTACTTACTAAAAAACAAATATTTTGCCTTATAGTGGTAGATTTAGAGATATTGAAATATGGATTTCTTTTTAGCAGTGTAAATTGATCTTTATCAGTTATGAATTAGCAGTAGTGCAATATCTTTGTACTTTACATGCGAGAGTGTATGTACACACTCATTGACCAGTGGCTTATTTCACGAGAAGGCTGAATTTAATGTACTATACACACAAATGTTTGATTAGGAAAGATTAAGGAAAGCCATTCAGGGAAACAGTGCCTTAAGCAGCCTTATAATATTAATATTTCAATTTTCTTCATTTTCCGAGTATGACACGATCGCAGAGTCTTTCAGGTAATAAACTAAGGGCAATTTAAGTAGCCCTGTCCATTATGTTTTTTATTGTGCCGACATTACAATGACACATTGGTATGCAATCTGGGGAGTGTTTCACAAAGACTAAGATCGACTTTAAGTTGGACTTAACTATGGAAGGCCGTTCATGCCACTGGCATTGGTCTCACAAGTGACGTACAAATCGTCACAAATCTACAGAATTTACCTTTTTTTTATAGTTCATTATTAAAGGAAAAATATTATCTAAAGATCATAATTGAGAGACCAATGGTGAGAGCAAACAGTGGCATGAATGGCCTGCCATAGTTAAGTCCAACTTAAAGTCGATCTTAGTCTTTGTGAAACACCCCCCTGAATATGGTTTCTTTAGGCAATACAACAGGGTATTGAAATCATCCTTGAGTTGATGTTTAAAAAGGGTTGTGACTGTGTTATATTTAATATTGTAATATCCAAAGCAAAGAGCATCCAAATACATATTTATATTATTTATAGTATTATCTATGAAGGAATTTTCCTTATCGTTATTGATCATTGTGTATTTTCATGCAGTCTTTTTTATGTTTTTGGAATCCACAACAACTATTGTGACCCTCTAATAGTGGACATGTCATCACCTCATCGGACTGTGAATCACATGGTTCACTGTTCGAGTCCGGCCACAGCACTCATGTTCTTTGGTGGGACATTAATCTATATTTGCCACTCTCCACCCAGGTGTAGTAAATGGGTACCTTTAAGGAAGAGATTCCTTGAATGCTTTGAGCGCCTCGGGGCAGCTGGGCCAAAGCCAGGGTAATAACAATACTTTGTAGGTGCCTTGATCATCCCCTGGAATGGATATGTGCGCGATTAAAATTACGCATTCTGTGCACCAGGCCCTAGTCATGTTTAATATGACCTGCTCAACAATATGTAATTGAAGTATGATTGGGGGTTGGGTGTCCGGACACTTGACAAACATAAAACCATTTCTTTTGCCTTTTGAAGTTAATGAATAATATTCATCAAATGTATGAAATATTGCTTGTAAACTTCTTCAAATTGCAGTTTTAAATCAGCAGTCCAGATACACAACCTGTCCTAAAACACAAAGTCTGAGTATACTACGTGTATACCAAGTACATGTAGTTATACATTCCCAGATTGCCGTGAGTGTGAAGAAATACCTACTCAGATAATCATGCAAACAGGGTACCATGTACAGTCAAACCTGTCTTTAAAGGCCAACTCTCCATAAAGACCACTTGTGTTTAGAGGTCTCTCATATTGCCTCCCACTAGGAGGGAATATGCATGATTGCAGAACCTGTCTAGAACGGCCATCAGTCTATGCACAGTGGCCATATTTTGTAATTTCCAAATTCATGGCTATTACAGACGGGTTTGACTGCAGTTTGAAGAAAAATGTGTCGCTGTGCTGCATTGAATTGCTGTGAGCTTAATTAAGAGCAAATTTTAATGTTATTTGATTGTGTACTTTCATTCGATTGGCGTAAAGGGTAACTATTCTTATTGTGTTTTAAATGTGTGTCTAGGCTTCATGGAGACTTCCATTTCTGCAGTACATGCTAGTGATACAGTCTAACCAGTCTTAGTGGCTACCTGTCTAGAAAGGACACCTGTCTACAGTAGTCAGTTTTCATGTTTCCTTTGGGTGACCTTTGTAGACAGGTTTGACTGTACGTCAGTTAACAGACATTTGTATTTTATGAAAACAATCATGTGTCATCTTTTCAAGTCTCCCGTCGGTGACCTTTATCGACTGTACTTCAATTAACTGACATGTGTATTTTTCATGAAAATAATCATGTGTTATCTTTTTTAATGCAGATAAAGTTAATGAAGTTATATTTTATATGTACACTAATATTTTATTGTATTTAGGAAAATAAAACATGGTAGAATCCCTGCTTTTTTAATCTAATTTGTTACGTTTCCTGGTGTTCCTTTATCGTAATTTTATATCTTTCTTTCATTCTCTCGAGCTGTCTTCCCTTCTCCCATAAAGATTTATCCTTTATTTTTAACCAGCATTCATTCTTCTTTTCGCCCGTTATCAGTTAGCAGTTTCTGTTTCTCAGCTCTTCTTTGGTTATAATCCTTCTCTCCCCTCTCGCTCTCTATCTCTCCTGCTCTCTTTCACTCTCTCCCTCTCTCGTTCTCTCTCTCTCTCTCTCTAGTTCTTTCCTTCTTTTTTATATCGGGGGAAGGACCGTGGGTGGGGGGATAGAGAAAGAAAGAGTGAGGGAGTTGGAGAGAGAGACGGGTGAGGGTGGGGAGTACAAAAGATGTAGGTGGGATCGCTAGGGATCGAGAGAAAGAGATAGTGTGCGTGTGGGAGATGGAAATAAGATGGAATTGTGTTCGAGAGACTGTGTGGCCATTACAAAAAGTGGGTTATTGATGTAGACATTATGCTCATGTACCCTTTACAGCTCATTTTATGTATGTCATTACCAAAGATGAAAAAAGCCAGTCAGTCACTCAATAGTGTCTGACAGTGAAGTTTAGCAAGTAAACGGGTTTCCTTGCATAATTTAGGACACTGCTAACGTTTAAATTTCACAGATAGGACATACATGACATATTCATAATTCCTGCAAAGTTCTACAGAATTTGATGTTGGCTGCAAAAGGGACATAGTATCTTTAAAAGACTCGTTAAAAGGTTCATAAAAATCAAGTCGGAGAAATAGAAATAGAGAGAGAGAGAGAGAGAGAGTACGTGATAGTTTTGAGCAAATGATCTTTTTATCAGCAATCATATAATATAGACCTAAGATATACTCATTCAAGCCTCGTTTATGCAACAATATTTCTCTATGATTCAATTAAGTTTTAAGAACAATGCATACAATTAATTTACTTCTTTTGCTGCTTGCATTATCATATTCTTGGGCTTCTAATGTTATTACCATTTTGTAAAGTAAATGTAGAAATTAAAAGGAAGGGATTTTGAAGATAAGTCAAAATCAAACCAAATGCATTAATTTAGAAGTAGGTCACTGTGTTAGTGGGTCACACAGCGCGAACCCATGCGCGCTTACATGATGACGTCACAATAGTAAACGCATAGTGAGGTCATTATCCTAGCTGTCGCGTATGGACATGAGGACCGCATAGCCTCGGGCGTATCTAATGATGATGAAACGTGTTAACATCAATAACCATTACAAAAAAAAAACACACCAAACATAAACAAGGAGAAGCTTTTGTTTACCAAGGAAATCAACACTACCTCTCCCTTCTAATGATTATGAGAACAACCAACAATGGCAAGAAACTTGCAGACTTGTAAGTATATACATGTATATCATGGAATATCTTTTTACTTGCTTTTGATATTAAGAACGAATTCCTCAACCGAACATTATTTCCGAACACTTTCCGATCTCTTGCAGCAAATTAAGAGCAGGATGGGCGATTGTCACTGACCGGACACAAAAGTAAAACTGCCACGTTTTCTGTACGAAAAATAAGCATCCAATTGCACTAACCATCATATAATGCCCTATATAACATTGCCTAACATTAGTCTTAAAAGATTTATGAAACATTACTTAATTGTAATCTTCTTCGGATAGGTAGTCTAACCTATCCGGACGCACATGTTCTGAATTTTGGATTTACCAAATATTCTTTGTAAAAATCAATCGTCATTATGAAATGTAATCACGGGGAAAAATCATTCCAATGGGGCTCGATCTAAATCTAGATCGACTGCCTATAATATCTGCCCATTAATTGCAATTAACAAAATTATGAAAAATAACAAGACATTTACATTTGGATTGTCTTTTTATCAAATGTTTGAATAGTGTAAAATATTTCTTGCGTTGTGTATGTCATGTAGTATGGATAACGTCATAGGGAACAGACTATAATTGTTACCCTAACCAAGATCCCGTGGAATTTTCAAGCTGAAGAAAATGGAAGAAGAAAACACAGCCATAATAGCTACGATAATGGATCAAGACAGACCGCCATCTACTGCAGGAGCAGCAGAAACATGCCATGACAAGCAAACTGGAGGAACATGTGAGGAAACAGAGAAGGAGGGCGAGACACCAGAAAAGAAATCATCTGCAGCAGTAATAGAAGGTTAGAAACCCGTCACACCTTCACATCCAACCTCCCTCTCTCTTTTCTTCCTTTCTTTCTCTCTCTCTCTCTCTCCCTTCTTCTTCTGCTTCCTTTTGTTATTTTTGTTCTTGTTCTTTTTCTTGTTTCTCTTCTTCTTTGTCTTCTGCTTTTTCTCTTCCTCCTCCTCCTTCTTCTTCTTCGGTAATCATGAGTCAAGGTAACATTGTGATGATTAAAAAAAAAGAAAAAAGAAAGAATATCATATCAATAAATTGGATTGATTCATTTAACCTACTTCAATTACATCGACCATGTAAAACTCTGTTTGATCAGATAAAAAGCACCGAACCCTCTAGGCTAATGCATTGTTACCATTCCTTTTATTGTGGCCTTATTTTTTTCTTCTTCATTTCAAGCATTTATTTCAGCTTCAACTACACACAGCATAGGTTCATGGGGCAAGTTTACAAGTTTGACATAATGAATACCCAAAGAAATACATCTTTATTTTGAAAATAGAATACATAACTTACTGTATCAAAGAGATTTACATTGGAAACATAATCTCGAACAATTCCAACATTTTGTCAGTAGACTACTGAGCCAAAATTTCCAAAGGTCTGATGTGTACCTCAGATCATGATGGAAGGCAATGGATTGACTACAACTTTTGAGTAATACAATTTATAGAATTGTCATTTACGAGTGTACTTAAAAATAGGTTAAACAAAAAAGAGCAACCTGACATGCAGGGCCATTGTTATATCGCAGGTAGCAAAATGAAAACGACACCCCCTTTCAATTGCCGAATTTATTTCCATAACAAGTTATTATCCATTATATATTATAACAGGTTGAAAATAAATAAATGATACCGTAAAACCTTCTGAATTTTCACCCATAGAGCCTCATCAAGAAATGATATTTATTAGAAAATCATTAGGCCTGTTTTGAACCTAGCATAATGTCAGTCCTCGTTCAGGATTAGTTTCCCAAGGACTTAAGAAGACAAAAACGTTGTTTCCCAAGTCTTTTTCTCTGTCGTATTTTTTGTGAACTACAAAGTTGACCAGATAAGCAGTCTTGATAGTGAGAACAGAAGAACAGCCGACAGCGCCCTCTCACTAATTGACCTCCAAACGCATCATCAAGACGAAAAGCAATTACATACCGGAAACACCGACCCAGAGGATGGTCCGCAGACATCAAAACAAGATGAAAAGATGACGAATGCAGACAGCGCCCACTCACGGCATCTTGATCGAGGATGGGCGTGGGTTGTCATGGCAGCGGCCATGATGACCCACATCATGACCTTCGGTTTGACCTATGCCATGGTAGGGATATTCCATGTTGAACTGCTAGCGGAGTTCGGGAGGAGTGATTCTGACACGGCATGGACGGGAAGCATTCTTCTAGGAACCATGTTATGTTCAGGTAAGAACCTCGATTTCTCTCTAACTTTCACTTTATAATAATAATTTTGTTTATCCAGAGGAGCCTCATCGGTTTCAATGCTGTTCTTCTTGAGGCCCTGCAATTAATATCCTCCAGCAATATAGAGGGAAATTAGGATTTATATGTTGACCAAATCCGTTAGTGCCGGGTTGGGATTCGAACCCTCAACCCTTGGACTGAGATTCAAGTGAAAGAACCACTATACCACGACACCCCCACTTTCTCAAGTTAAAAAAAAATCATTACATGGGGGCACTGTGGTATATTTGTATATTTGAACCTTAAATCCAAAAGGTCCCAGGTTCGATCTTTGATCGATGCTTTCATTTTTGGACAGGATGTTTTACCCACATTAACCTGTCTCGACCCAGGTCTAGTACATGTGTATCTGGCAATGTTGGGCTACTTTAATTCGAGGGCGCGTAGGAAGAGTCGTAACTACCCACCCAGGCGGATGACTGAAGCATGCGTTGTGTGTTAACGTGCCCCTTCCCTTGTTCATAGACGCAGGCTATGTTAAGTGGAAAACACTCCGTCCCTCGGATAGGACGTTAAATGGAGGCCCCGTGTAGAGAAGAGTCACTACCTTTCCACGTTAAGAACCCACTGCACTATTCAGGGGCGGATCCAGCCGGCGGCAAGGGAGGGGGCCTAAAAAGGGGCCCACTTCGTGCGAAAATTTGAAAATCGTGCCGGTCGATTTTTCGCTCAGTGGGGTAGTGACCAAAAAAATGTTGGCACCCGAAAAAAAAATTTTCCTCCGGGAAGGGTAATTCTTTGTCCACCACCACCCCTTGGGCGCCAGGGGTAGTGACCCCTATTTTTTTTTTTGGCACCCGAAAAATTTTTTACTTACGGGAGGGGTAATTTTTTTTCCCCCGCCACCCCCCCCCCTTGGGCGCCAGGGGAGGGGGCCCAACTTCTTTTTTTCAAAAAGGGTGTTTTTACCTGTTTTTTTCTAGGGAGGGGGCCTGGGCCCTGGCCCCTGGATCCGCCACTGGCACTATTCGTATAAGAGTAGGGGGAAACCCCGGTGTAGTGGTCCACCTGCACACACCCCAGTATAGTACGATAATACTCTGTAAAGAGGTATGTACTCAAAAATGGAAGAAGGAAGAAGAAGAAGAAGAACTAATTTGTCTACCCTGGGTTAATAATTCCAAAATATTATCAATATCAATATCAAGTCATAAAAATAACAAAATAGAAATAAACGGAACTTTATCCCATTATACCTTAGTCAGGATTCCTTTTTTACTGTTTCAGTTTCATTATTTGGTCTTCTATTTCTCAGTGTTCTTATAAAAAAAAACGATCGCAACTACTTTCGAAAAATCAATCAAGGGCGATTTCAATAGCCTCTTATATATCCTCTAAAATTCATGTTTGGATTACGTAATATGTCATTGTCATTTTCGCACATTTCAAGAGGTGACGAACAAGGCTATTTAAATTGCCTTCGGTTGATATTTTGAAAGTAGTTCCGATCGTGTTTAAAATTGATTTATTACTTGGCAGGTCCAATCACCAGTGCCTTGGTTGGTCGGTTTGGTGCCCAAGTTGTTGCAATCGTCGGAGGCTTGATGTCATCAGCAGGTTTCTGTCTTAGTGCTCTAGCGCCCTCCCTGGACTACCTCTTCTTCACATACGGCGCTTTGACAGGTGCGTGACTTAAGAAGCCAGTTCGTGGATATACAATCTGTGCACGGGCAGATAAATAAAAGATCATTTGTACCAAAATTATAAAAACCCACCGAGACGAATAATGGATACGTGCTCAGGGCAAACAAAAGGACGGTATTCATGAAGCACATCCATGATTATGGCAGTGATCATTCTAAAAATGCTCAAAGCGGGACTACTCCGTGTATAAATTATCGGTGGATATTTGGGGTCATTCATTTTGTACTATGTGCTAACTAAAAACAGGGCCCCGTAACCGTATCCGGGCACCTACCCCCGGATAACCACCCCAGTCAACTACCCCCTATGACAACTACCCCAGGACAACTACCCCTAGGGCAACCACCCTCTAGACGACTACCCCGGGACACTGGACAACTACCCCTAGGACAACTAACCTGACAAATACCCTAGACAACTACCCCGGACAACTACCCCCAAGATAGTTATCAGGGGTAGTTGTCCTAGAGGAGGGCTGTCGTAGGGGTAGTTATCTGGGGGCAGTTGTCGGGGGGTAGTTGTCCGGGGGTAGTTGTCCGGGGGTAGTTGACAAGGCGGGTATTTGTCCTAGGGGTAGTTGTCCTAGGGGTAGTTGTCATGGGGTAGTTGTCCGGGGGTACTTGTCCGGGGGTACTTGTCCCGGAGGGTAGTCTCCTAGGGGGTGGTTGCCCTAGTGGTAGTTGTCCTAGGGGGTAGTTGTCTACAGCATATTACATAAGTCACACGTACAACACCAGTCGGTGACGCAGTAGGCCTACCATTATTATGTCAGCAAAAAGACGCAACATGTCCAAACGGCATGAATTAGATTATTTTAAAAACACGTGTTCTGATATGCGAATATATCTCAAACTTTGTCCGTTGAATAGCGTGAATAAACTTAAATTCTAATTGTCTTAGTTTGTAATAATTTTTACTGTAAATGTAACCAATAGTTGAATCCGAGGACAGAAAAACCAGAGAGGTCCGAAACTTTGGTAGCGCGTTTAATGTTGTTGTTGTCATTTTGTTTTCAATCTCTCCTAGATTATATAAGCCAAAGAACCGTCTGTTTAAAGTACATGTATACCACTTAGTTTTCTTTACTAAATACGTTTCTTCCTTTCCCGTGTCTTTGGCCAGGTTTTGATTCGGTCTCTGCTACCTTCCTTGTATTGTCATGGTAGGTCGATTCTTCGAGAAGCGTCGATCTATTGCTACAGGGTTCGTGGTCGCTGGTTCAGGTATTGGTACTTTCATGTTCGCTCCCATCGTCCAGATCATTGTCGAAGAAGTCGGTTGGAGACACGGTTTTCTCGTCCTGGGAGCCATGGAACTTACTCTCTGTCTCTGCGGCGCTACCTACATCCCTAAGCTTATACCTGAACGTCCGTCTCTTGAGGATTACCTGAAGCATCTTAAAGATCTTGAGAGACAGGAACACGAAATGAGTTTGAACAACATAGAGCTAGGGGAACTGGAATCTATTTTTTCACTGAGTGCCTACATGCCTGTTGGAAGTGTGAGTCAAACTGTGAGTCGGAACGTCAGCAAGAATGTGTCAGCGGCATCACTGTCAGCCCCATCAAAACCATCGTCCGATTTGTCAGCAGAAAACAAAGACACGGATTCACTAAATACGCTAAAGACTGAAACTGTGACGCGGGTGAGCATAGCAGAGGATGCACGCACTCTGACAAGCATCATGCCTTATACAGCAGCAATGGACATCTACTCTAACAGGATACCTTCAGCCTCCACCATAGCAGTGCCAGAGTCGATCCACGTAGACAGACGTTGCGGGCGCTGCATATCTCCATTCCACAAAGTGTTGCGGTTACTGAATAACCGTTTCCTGGTGGTGTTTGCCCTCTCAAACTTCATCCTCTGTATAGGTTACCAGTTACCATACGTCTACTTCAAAGCTTATGCCATTCGTCTTGGTGTCGGCGAGGACGAATGGTCCTTTATCCTGTCAGTCATGGGTATCATGGACACTCTCGGAAGGATCCTCGTTGGCTTCGTATTTGATCGTGTCCTCGGGAAACATTGGCGGATGTTAGGCTACGTATCAAGCTGCACTCTTGCGGGCACTCTTCTCCTCATGGTGCCGTTAATGTCTGGATACCTGAGCCTCGCTGTTATTGCCTCTCTTTTTGCGTTGATTGCCGGATCCACGGATTCGCTGACACCTGCCTTGCTTGTAGCCTTTGTGGGGTTGGACACACTAGGTTATTCCTTTGGGTTCGTCATCGAAATGCAAGGATTGGGATTCCTCGTTGGACCACCAATTGCAGGTAATCATTAATTAAAACAAAATAACAGAATCATTCTCTTTACACTTTAAATTACTGTCTGCTTAAGAATCCACCACCTTTAATAAACCACATTTCTTTACTCAGTTCTTCTTGTACTGCAATTCTTCTAACAACGTTTATAACTCATAATTTAGAAACACACACACACACACACACGCACGCACACACCCACACACACACATTATGACATTTATATTAAAATCATATTGTAAAATTGTACATTCTGAGAATCATATTCAAGCTTTTTAAAGAATGCTTTTGGTATGGGGCAACGAGATTCAGATGGACTTCCTTATTAGACTTAAAGTGTCTCAGACGCGACTGCTTGAGATTTGATCAAGTTTGGGATGAGGTAAATATGCTAAGATCTGTCTGAAACTTCGTCTACCATGTGTTTTAACTGTCATAAAACCATACTTAACAACTCCCGCCCCTAACGCTTTCGAATTTAAATCCAAACAGGCGCCCTCTACGGCTTGTTCATGGATTACGCTGTGGTCTTCTATGCTGGAGGATTTGCTTTTGTGCTTGCTGGAATCATCATGGTGGTCGAGCCGGTGCTGGGCGGAAAGTGTGGATGCCGATCAAGAACCTAATTTACTTTTTTCAAAGTATCACCAATCCTAACTTTAAGATTACCCTAAAGCTCCGTTCAAAGTTCACGGAAGTTCATGAAGTCATGGTACCAATTCACTCTGTAGTATGTACGATATGGCATTTTTAAAATGTTCCTTCCGTATATAAATATTTTGTATTAATTAACGGAAAATGGATTTAATATGTAAGATCTAAGTCTCTTCGTAAAATTCATGTTAATATACAATCAGAGACACTCTTTGGAGCCTCGATGTTTTGATTTGAGAAGGGTAAACTTATTATGAACTAAAACTGAAACATGTAGATATGTTCATGAAAATAATGATAGAATATCTAGGTAAATATTTAAAACAGAAAAAATATGACTATAAAAGTATAAAAAAAGGAAAAGGAAAAAATGTATAGATGACTGGTATTCCTGGCTTGGCCTTAAAAGAAGTGACATTTAAAGAGAGAAGACGTGAAGATGGGAAATGAAAGAGACAGAGAGAGAGAGAGAAAAGAAGAGAGAAAAAATATTTTCAAAAGGGAAAGGGAGAAGGATGTAGAGAGAGAGAGAGGGAGGAGAGAGGTAGAGAAGATTTAAACACTAGAGACAAAAAACGCGATAAAAACACTAGAGAAAGTTGAGAAATGTGAAAGAAAGAGACAATGAAGGAACACAGAGCAAAGAGTTCAAGTGTATAGGTAGAGTAAGGGGAGAGCGAGAAAGAGAGAGGAAGAGAGAGAGAGAGCGAGAAAGAGGGGATAAAGAGAGAGAGAGAGAGAGAAAGAGAGAGGAAGAGAGAGAGAGAGAGAGAGCGAGAAAGAGGGATAAAGAGAGAGAGAGAGAGAGAGAGAGAGAGAGTGAGAGCAAGTTAGATAAATACATGACATGATAAAGCAGATACAACTTTAATATTGCTTAAATATGCCACAATGATGACCTGTAAAAATGTAGGATATGACAGTAGCACGGAGACGATATTTACAAACCAAACGTTAGCAATTTTCCATACCAGTATGTTACAAACGTTATACTGACGTTTTAGTAATTCACCAACATTACAATTCTCTTCATATCAACTAACGCTGAGTTGATATTATTTCCAAGAACCTATCTTTGATTTTGCTTAAAGTATTTTCTTTCATTAAAAAAAAAAAAATCATTATCATTGAATAACGAATAGTTTCAAAGACTGGAAGGGGGGACGGATTACAATTTGTTTTCTGGGCGGTGCCTAATATCTTTGATAACTTTATTATTGACCATAGTAGTAGTAGTAGTAGTGGTAGCAGCACGCATTCTACAGGTTTACAGATATTTTACTTTTATTAATTTTTTAAGTAAATAAAGACAAATTTTCAAATTTCTCAGCACGTGTTCTTTCGTATGATTTCTTTTATTTAACTGTGGCCTGCAGTGCAATAAGAGATAGAGGAAGGGAGAGAGAGAGACAGAGAGAAAGACGGAGAGAACGACAGAGAGAGACAGAGACAGACACAGAGAGAGAGAGAGAGAGATAGAGCAATTAAAAGAGTTAGTACTTATAATGAAATGAAAATAAGCAATTAGGTAGTGATTAGAATGAGAACAAATTTCTCACAAAAAATCTAGTTAGATCTAAAATAAATTCAAAGAGACAGAGATGTTGCATGCGCACCAGTAAAAGATGAAAACGATAACCTACCAATAAATGAATACCAAATTATTTCACTTAATATGGATTCATCGACATCCCTTGACCTATTTTGACCTTGTTAATCTTCGATTTACCTTATGGAATGAACTGTTATAGAACATAGCAATGTGCAAACACATCCTAGATAATTTTGTACTTTGAATGAGACCTTCGATTATGCACTGGAAGACTTCAAATATGGCAGTGGAGTGGCATAAACTGGAACGATTTGGGGGACACCGATCATTACCTGGAGAATAAAATGCGAACTTACAAGGCTTCTGATTATAGGGAGGGTGGGGGAGGTGCTCCCGGCCTCTTCTTTTCTCTTTTTTTCCCCTCCTCCCTTCTTCCTCTCTTTTCTCGATTTTTCTTTTGATTTTGTTTTTCATCACTCGATTTGGGGGGTGGGGGATAGGGGAGGGGCACATGCCCCCGTGCCTTCATGTAGCTACGCCACTGAATCATGGCGCTCTCAGCATTGATCTCCAAACGAGACGAACAGCCTCCGTCATTTAAGTCTATACCGTTACCATGGTGACGTCGCATCATTGCTCATGCTGTATCGATATGGAATGATGTTAATATCTTTCAAGACCGTCCCGCGCACACCAGATCAGAGTCAAGTCGTGTACACTGCAGACGGTATCGCTTCTGCATTTGGCTGAGCAGAAAATTGAAATAGGTTTCGGATCGAAGTGGAGACAAAAATGGATTCAAAACATGTTGCAGCAAATTTTCTCGTAAGTTAATTTGTATTTTACATTACCCTACTCACAATTGTAGATTAATTTTTCATCTACTTCCTATTACAAGTATTGTTAAAATCATGTTCAGTAGGAGAAAGATAAATTTTCAAATTCTCGTTAAGGGTGAATAGCCTCTTTTACTTATCAAAGTGTTCTCTAAGAATTGGTATATATTTTTTACTCTCCGAATCCGTGTATTTTCATAGATGAGTAGCATTACTATCATTAACGTTTTAGAAAATGATTTATATCTAAATATCAATTAAAGGTACGATTGGTTATATGTATTCTAAAATTGCAAATTCTTTTTAAACAATCAATAGCATTTTTGACAGATCTTCAACGGCTAATAAATATCATTGATTCAATTCTTTAAAAAGGTCGAAGAACAGCCTGCTTAAACTAATTAAAAGAGAACAATAATAAATAAAGTTGTCTTCCGAGGGCCTGTTTTATAGACTTAATGAGAATAAAACGAAATGAAAATCATGATGATTGATTTAGGCGATTTATCAAAATTGAAAATAGTTTGTTATCTTTCCTTCAGAAGTTAGACAGAATGTTCTTAATTATTTTTATTTAAAAAAATGATATAGATTGAATTGCTGTTTCTTTTATTGTTTGATGTTCTTGTTTATATTATGGTCCATAATTTATTTGGGGGATAAAATAATTCTTGGCTCCATTTTGCTTCTAATCAATTTTCCAATTGCATTAATGATCTCGTTCAATTTCTTATTTCAGTTGATCCTCGTTTTGCAATTTATTCGCATGTGTTCATCGGGTAAGTATTCAAATTCTATTTTCTTGAAAATAATATGGAAGATCAAGAGGCCTATATTGTATCAAAGAGTTTTTTGTTTTCGTTCCTTTCTTGTTGGGAAAATTAGACCTTTATAAATATAATTATTTTCTATTGATTGATTATTTTGTCATAGATCATTAATACGATTCGTCATCAGACTTTTCCTACATTCTTTATGTTATGGAAAGACTTAGTTTGGTTGTTTTTGTATATTTAATTAATTTACATTGTCTTCAAATAAAAGATATTTGTAAATGGCTTACATTTGAACAGAATATCATTTATAAGATGGAAAAAATAATAAATACACCCGAGAGTCATTACGATGAATCATTTGACTTTTATATTGATATACGTTATATATTTCATATAAATATCGATATTTATTGACAATTTATTTCAATTTAATTTATTCATCATCCAATAAATAAAAACATATAACAGTCAAACATAAATTGATGAATTAATAGATGATAGGTTACCTTACAAAAAGACACAAGACTTGTACAACAGAAGGCGCCCCAAGTTAGAGATATCTATATTATTGACATTACACAGTTGTGTGTCTTATTGATTACAAATTCTTCAGAGTCGTGCCCGACCGACTTCGTGGATATTTCATCTCGATGCTATTACGTAAGTGTAAACAGTATTGAGGGGAGCTTGGCCGATACGGAATGCGATGACATTTATCCAGGAGCAACGCTAGCCTTTTTTCAAACTGATGCTGAGAAAGAGAACGTAGCCGAGAGTTTGAGGTAAGAGATCATCATCATCCTCATCTTCACCAACAGTAGAACAATTCAAACAGAGTTTGAAGATAATATCTATTCTGAAATCATGATTATATGTATTATAAGGTTGGCCGCCATCACGTTCAAGCTCTGGATTAAGATGACGGTCTCCTGCATTTTTCAATTTTGAAATGATTTGTCAACATTTTTGTTGTTGAAAGGTATAATTATTTAATTGATTTATATTATGATATGATTACATATGAATTTTGACTTCTGCTCATAATATATATGTACCTAGTTTGTATATTACTTGCTATTATGTTGATATATACAGAAATAAAATCGAACAAACAAATGATGCATTCATTGATATCACACGGTCACTGCTTGCTTATATATATTTCAACCTGAAAGTAGACTCAGAAATGGCAGTTCAAAGCGCTTTGTATCCACTGAAAATGAGCTAGATAAATATAAACTATTATTAATATTATGATGATGATGATGATTATGATATAATAATAATAATAATAATAATAATAATGATAAAAACACTACTACTAATAATAATAATAACAATTATAATAATGATAATGATAATGATACTACTACTAATAATAAATGCTTAATTATGACTATAAGATAATGGCAGCGGTTTTAGCTGCAAGGGTACAGAAAGTCATTGGAGAGATTGCACATGGAAATCAGACAGCTTAATATAAAAGGTCGTCTGGCAGCCAGTAATATAAGGTTGACGAAAGATATCGTTGAATATTTCATTAAAAATGGTGAAACTGGAGCAATTATGCTAGCAGATTTTACTAAAGCATTCGATGTCTTAGATATACAATTTCTTAAATTATGTTTAGAAAAGTTTAATTTGGTGAGTCATTTCGCAAATGGATCTCTGCCCTATACAACAAGTTCGGTATTGGTTAATGGTCGGATTTCTAAAAGTTTTGATATTGAAAGAGGCATGCGACAAGGATGTCCATTGTCGTCATTGATGTTGAACTTAGCTGCCGAACTCATGGCAAACAAAGTGAGAAAAATAATAATATTAAACCGATAGAAATTGTTGGGTATGACTTTAACCTAAAGTTGTTGCAATATGCCAACGATACATTTTTTTCCGGATGAAACTTCATTGAAGGGAATTTTATATGAACTGAATCAGTTTGGCGATGTAGATGTTGACTCCAAGAATAAATAAAGAAAAGACAGTCATGATATGGCTAGGAGACACTGGTAGAAGTTGGAATTTAGAGAAACATGATCTGAAATGGACCCACAAGCCTATAACATATTTAGGTCATTATATATACTTTAATAATAATGAAGCTCTAAAGATGGCTTGGGGGCAGAAGTTGATAAAATTGAAGAAAATTCTTGATAGCTGGACAAGAAGAAGCTTAACCATTTTTGGAAGAGTCGCGGTACTGAAAAGTCTAGCACTTAGCCAAATTACTCACTTGATCATTGTTGATTCTATCCCTCCAAATTTTTTGAAGATGATAGAAAGCATTATATTCAAATTTATTTGGAGTGGGAAAACAGAATAAAGGGTTTCTCTTATGGAAGACTAGAGTAAAGGTGGTATAAAAATACTTGACATACAAAGGCAACTGTTCATCTTCCGACTGAAATGGTTGGGTAGATTTTTCAATGAGAGTAATGAAGAGTGGAAGACACTGTATTCTTATTGGTTCAACTTGTTGGGAGGCATCAATTGACTGTTGGATGCTTTTATAGTATAACCACACTTCATAATATTCTATTTCAGAAGAAACTGCCATCATTTTACAAAGAAATCTTAAAGGCATGGGAGATGATTAGATACTGCACTACAGTGGAAGATGTTTGTATAGCTATTAATGAACCAGTGAAAGTGTCACATCAGATTATTTGGCACAACAAACATGTGGTGTATGATAATCAGTCGCTATTTTATAAAGGCTGGTGGTCTAGTCTATTTAGGAGACCTTTTTATGAGAGATGGCTTTCGGTCAATAGAATACATCAAATCGCAGGTGTACTCCAAACTAAGAGGACTATGCAAGTTTAAAAGAAGAATTTATGCATGACTATACTAGACAAGAAAATGAAAACAAAGTTCCTTATCTGTTTGCAAATAAGGTAAAACATGCTACTGATATGAGTAGCAATCGTTTCTATAAACTTATTCCTTTGAGAACTGTACTAACTAACACATGTTGCCTTCATTGGGAAAAAAGCTTAATGTAGATATTGATTGGTCTACGGTATTCAAGCGTAATCTTGCACACATTAGAGAAAACAAATTGCAAGAGTTTAACTTGAAATTACTGTATAATCTATTGCCAGTAAAAAGTAATCTTTTCAAATGGGGAATATCTAATGACGATGTATGCCCAAAATGTAATATAAAAAAGGATATAAATCACGCATTTATCGAATGCAAACTAAATGAGCCCTTCATTAAACACCTGAAAAAAATATTACGAGATATATACCATATAACAATTGCTCAAAATAAATTGTGAAAATCAATGTACTTTATTCCTAACTATAGCTTTTTGGACCATTTACACATTTATTGTCGATCGGAATATCACAGGAATGGACAAAAGAAAGGTTGCTTCCAAACAAATTTTCTAAAGAGAAATTTTCCAAAGATTGGAAAGTCAGTCAAATATTGATACGACCAGAAAGCACCTGTTTTTACCAAAGAGTTGTTATTTAAAGCCCCACTACACTACTTGTAGCTACTTGCTCCCTCTATATAGAAAACAATGCCTAAGCGGTGCCCGTTGGTCCTGATCCTCTTTTTCTCATGTTAATTGAGAGCTGAGTTGATGAGATAGCCACCTGTCAGTGACCACGCTGGGACTCCGAGGTCTAATCCCTCCTAGCCAAACTAGTGCAGACGGGCTTTAAAAAGAAAAAAGAAAAAAGGGAAACAAAATTATTGACATCTTAAATTGTATATACCAATCAAGGAGTGGTCTCAGCTTAATAGCCTGAAGCTAAACAGTAGTAAAATAGAGTTTCTTCACATTTCTTCACGTTTTCGAGAAACACAATCAGTTCAGTCTATAGACCTAGATCGAACATACATGCAAACAGATCTTGTAGAAACCTAGGAGTAATTTTTGATTGTCGGTTGACATTTGAGAATTTTATATCTCAAAAGTGTCGCGCTGATTCGTATTCTTTGTATAGGATTGGAAAAATCCCTGATTTCTTGGATAGGCCCACCACTGAAAAATTAGTCCATGCATTTTTTTATGCCGCATTGATTTT
>CP137684.1:10721600-11238400 GCA_037976565.1 Mesocentrotus franciscanus
TAGGCCTACCATTATTATGTCAGCAAAAAGACGCAACATGTCCAAACGGCATGAATTAGATTATTTTAAAAACACGTGTTCTGATATGCGAATATATCTCAAACTTTGTCCGTTGAATAGCGTGAATAAACTTAAATTCTAATTGTCTTAGTTTGTAATAATTTTTACTGTAAATGTAACCAATAGTTGAATCCGAGGACAGAAAACCAGAGAGGTCCGAAACTTTGGTAGCGCGTTTAATGTTGTTGTTGTCATTTTGTTTTCAATCTCCTAGATTATATAAGCCAAAGAACCGTCTGTTTAAAGTACATGTATACCACTTAGTTTTCTTTTACTAAATACGTTTCTTCCTTTCCCGTGTCTTTGGCCAGGTTTTGATTCGGTCTCTGCTACCTTCCTTGTATTGTCATGGTAGGTCGATTCTTCGAGAAGCGTCGATCTATTGCTACAGGGTTCGTGGTCGCTGGTTCAGGTATTGGTACTTTCATGTTCGCTCCCATCGTCCAGATCATTGTCGAAGAAGTCGGTTGGAGACACGGTTTTCTCGTCCTGGGAGCCATGGAACTTACTCTCTGTCTCTGCGGCGCTACCTACATCCCTAAGCTTATACCTGAACGTCCGTCTCTTGAGGATTACCTGAAGCATCTTAAAGATCTTGAGAGACAGGAACACGAAATGAGTTTGAACAACATAGAGCAAGGGAACTGGAATCTATTTTTCACTGAGTGCCTACATGCCTGTTGGAAGTGTGAGTCAAACTGTGAGTCGGAACGTCAGCAAGAATGTGTCAGCGGCATCACTGTCAGCCCCATCAAAACCATCGTCCGATTTGTCAGCAGAAAACAAAGACACGGATTCACTAAATACGCTAAAGACTGAAACTGTGACGCGGGTGAGCATAGCAGAGGATGCACGCACTCTGACAAGCATCATGCCTTATACAGCAGCAATGGACATCTACTCTAACAGGATACCTTCAGCCTCCACCATAGCAGTGCCAGAGTCGATCCACGTAGACAGACGTTGCGGGCGCTGCATATCTCCATTCCACAAAGTGTTGCGGTTACTGAATAACCGTTTCCTGGTGGTGTTTGCCCTCTCAAACTTCATCCTCTGTATAGGTTACCAGTTACCATACGTCTACTTCAAAGCTTATGCCATTCGTCTTGGTGTCGGCGAGGACGAATGGTCCTTTATCCTGTCAGTCATGGGTATCATGGACACTCTCGGAAGGATCCTCGTTGGCTTCGTATTTGATCGTGTCCTCGGGAAACATTGGCGGATGTTAGGCTACGTATCAAGCTGCACTCTTGCGGGCACTCTTCTCCTCATGGTGCCGTTAATGTCTGGATACCTGAGCCTCGCTGTTATTGCCTCTCTTTTTGCGTTGATTGCCGGATCCACGGATTCGCTGACACCTGCCTTGCTTGTAGCCTTTGTGGGGTTGGACACACTAGGTTATTCCTTTGGGTTCGTCATCGAAATGCAAGGATTGGGATTCCTCGTTGGACCACCAATTGCAGGTAATCATTAATTAAAACAAAATAACAGAATCATTCTCTTTACACTTTAAATTACTGTCTGCTTAAGAATCCACCACCTTTAATAAACCACATTTCTTTACTCAGTTCTTCTTGTACTGCAATTCTTCTAACAACGTTTATAACTCATAATTTAGAAACACACACACACACACACACACGCACGCACACACCCACACACACACATTATGACATTTATATTAAAATCAAATTGTAAAATTGTACATTCTGAGAATCATATTCAAGCTTTTTAAAGAATGCTTTTGGTATGGGACAACGAGATTCAGATGGACTTCCTTATTAGACTTAAAGTGTCTCAGACGCGACTGCTTGAGATTTGATCAAGTTTGGGATGAGGTAAATATGCTAAGATCTGTCTGAAACTTCGTCTACCATGTGTTTTAACTGTCATAAAACCATACTTAACAACTCCCGCCCCTAACGCTTTCGAATTTAAATCCAAACAGGCGCCCTCTACGGCTTGTTCATGGATTACGCTGTGGTCTTCTATGCTGGAGGATTTGCTTTTGTGCTTGCTGGAATCATCATGGTGGTCGAGCCGGTGCTGGGCGGAAAGTGTGGATGCCGATCAAGAACCTAATTTACTTTTTCAAAGTATCACCAATCCTAACTTTAAGATTACCCTAAAGCTCCGTTCAAAGTTCACGGAAGTTCATGAAGTCATGGTACCAATTCACTCTGTAGTATGTACGATATGGCATTTTTAAATGTTCCTTCCGTATATAAATATGTTGTATTAATTAACGGAAAATGGATTTAATATGTAAGATCTAAGTCTCTTCGTAAAATTCATGATAATATACAATCAGAGACACTTTTGGAGCCTCGATGTTTTGATTTGAGAAGGGTAAACTTATTATGAACTAAAACTGAAACATGTAGATATGTTCATGAAAATAATGATAGAATATCTAGGTAAATATTTAAAACAGAAAAAATATGACTATAAAAGTATAAAAAGGAAAAGGAAAAAATATATAGATAACTGTTATTCCTGGCTTGGCCTTAAAAGAAGTGACATTTAAAGAGAGAAGACGTGAAGATGGGAAATGAAAGAGACAGAGAGAGAGAGAGAAAAAGAAGAGAGAAAAAAAATATTTTCAAAAGGGAAAGGGAGAAGGATGTAGAGAGAGAGAGAGGGAGGAGAGAGGTAGAGAAGATTTAAACACTAGAGACAAAAAACACGATAAAAACACTAGAGAAAGTTGAGAAATGTGAAAGAAAGAGACAATGAAGGAACACAGATAGAGCAAAGAGTTCAAGTGTATAGGTAGAGTAAGGGGAGAGCGAGAAAGAGAGAGGAAGAGAGAGAGAGAGCGAAAGAGGGGATAAAGAGAGAGAGAGAGAGAGAGAGAGAGGAGAGAGAGAGAGAGAGAGAGAGAGAGCGAGAAAGAGGGATAAAGAGAGAGAGAGAGAGAGAGAGTGAGAGAAAGTTAGATAAATACATGACATGATAAAGCAGATACAACTTTAATATTGCTTAAATATGCCACAATGATGACCTGTAAAAATGTAGGATATGACAGTAGTTTGGAGACGATAATTTACAAACCAAACGTTAGCACTTTTCCATACCAGTATGTTACAAACGTTATACTGACGTTTTAGTAATTCACCAACATTACAATTCTCTTTATATCAACTAACGCTTAGTTGATATTATTTCCAAGAACCTATCTTTGATTTTGCTTAAAGTATTTTCTTTCATTAAAAAAAAAAAAATCATTATCATTGAATAACCAATAGTTTCAAAGACTGGAAGGGGAATGGGTTACAATTTGTTTTCTGGGCGGTGCCTAATGTATTTCATAACTTTATTTATTGACCATAGTAGATAAGTAGTAGTAGTGGTAGTAGCAGCGCATTCTACAGGTTTACAGATCACGCCCGAAAAAATCTTTTACTTTGTTTATTTTTAGTAAATAGAAACAAATTTTCAAATTTCTCAGCACGTGTTCTTTCGTTTGATTTATTTTATTTAACTGTGGTCTGCAGTGCAATAAGAGATAGAGGAAGGGAGAGAGAGAGAGACAGAGAGAAAGACAGAGAGAACGACAGAGAGAGAGAGAGACAGAGACAGACAGAGACAGAGAGAGCGAGAGAGAGATAGAGCAATTAAGAGAGTTAGTACTTATAATGAAATGAATATAAGCAATTGTGTAGTGATTAGAATGAGAACAAATTTCTCACAAAAATCTAGTTAGATCTAAAATAAATTCAAAGAGACAGAGATGTTGCATGCGCACCAGTAAAAGATGAAAACGATTATCGTTTTCATCCTACCAATAAATGAATACCAAATTATTTCACTTAATATGGATTCATCGACATTCCTTGACCTATTTGACCTTGTTAATCTTCGATTTACCTTATGGAATGAACTGTTATAGAACATAGCAATGTGCAAACACATCCTAGATATTTTGTACTTTGAATGAGACCTTCGATTATGCACTGGAAGACTTCAAATATGGCAGTGGAGTGGCATAAACTGAAACGATTTGGGGACACCGATCATTACCTGGAGAATAAAATGCGAACTTACAAGGCTTCTGATTATAGGGAGGGTGGGGAGGTGCTCCCGGCCTCTTCTTTTCTGTTTTTTTCCTCCTCCTTCTCCTCTTTTCTCGATTTTTCTTTTGATTTTGTTTTTCATCACTCGATTTGGGGGGTGGGGGATAGGGGAGGGGCACATGCCCCCGTGCCTTCATGTAGCTACGCCACTGAATCATGGCGCTCTCAGCATTGATCTCCAAACGAGACGAACAGCCTCCGTCATTTAAGTCTATACCGTTACCATGGTGACGTCGCATCATTGCTCATGCTGTATCGATATGGAATGATGTTAATATCTTTCAAGACCGTCCCGCGCACACCAGATCAGAGTCAAGTCGTGTACACTGCAGACGGTATCGCTTCTGCATTTGGCTGAGCAGAAAATTGAAATAGGTTTCGGATCGAAGTGGAGACAAAAATGGATTCAAAACATGTTGCAGCAAATTATCTCGTAAGTTAATTTGTATTTTACATTACCCTACTCACAATTGTAGATTAATTTTTCATCTACTTCCTATTACAAGTATTGTTAAAATCATGTTCAGTAGGAGAAAGATAAATTTTCAAATTCTCGTTAAGGGTGAATAGCCTCTTTACTTATCAAAGTGTTCTCTAAGAATTGGTATAGATTTTTTACTCTCCGAATCCGTGTATTTTCATAGATGAGTAGCATTACTATCATTAACGTTTTAGAAAATGATTTATATCTAAATATCAATTAAAGGTACGATTGGTTATATGTATTCTTAAAATTGAAAATTCTTTTTAAACAATCAATAGCATTTTTGACAGATCTTCAACGGCTAATAAATATCATTGATTCAATTCTTTAAAAAGGTCGAAGAACAGCCTGCTTAAACTAATTAAAAGAGAACAATAATAAATAAAGTTGTCTTCCGAGGGCCTGTTTTATAGACTTAATGAGAATAAAACGAAATGAAAATCATGATGATTGATTTAGGCGATTTATCAAAATTGAAAATAGTTTGTTTTCTTTCCTTCAGAAGTTAGACAGAATGTTCTTAATTATTTTTATTTAAAAAATGATATAGATTGAATTGCTGTTTCTTTTATTGTTTGATGTTCTTGTTTATCTTATGGTCCATAATTTATTTGGGGGATAAAATAATTCTTGGCTCCATTTTGCTTCTAATCAATTTTCCAATTGCATTAATGATCTCGTTCAATTTCTTATTTCAGTTGATCCTCGTTTTGCAATTTATTCGCATGTGTTCATCGGGTAAGTATTCAAATTCTATTTTCTTGAAAATAATATGGAAGATCAAGAGGCCTATATTGTATCAAAGAGTTTTTGTTTTCGTTCCTTTCTTGTTGGGAAAATTTAAATTGTCTAGACCTTTATAAATATAATTATTTTCTATTGATTGATTATTTTGTCATAGATCATTAATACGATTCGTCATCAGACTTTTCCTGCATTCTTTATGATATGGAAAGACTTAGTTTTGTTGTTTTTGTATATTTAATTAATTTACATTGTCTTCAAATAAAAGATATTTGTAAATGGCTTACATTTTAACAGAATATCATTTATAAGATGGAAAAAATAATAAATACACCCGAGAGTCATTACGATGAATCATTTGACTTTTATATTGATATACGTTATATATTTCATATAAATATCGATATTTATTGACAATTTATTTCAATTTAATTTATTCATCATCCAATAAATAAAAACATATAACAGTCAAACATAAATTGATGAATTAATAGATGATAGGTTACCTTACAAAAAGACACAAGACTTGTACAACAGAAGGCGCCCCAAGTTAGAGATATCTATATTATTGACATTACACAGTTGTGTGTCTTATTGATTACAAATTCTTCAGAGTCGTGCCCGACCGACTTCGTGGATATTTCATCTCGATGCTATTACGTAAGTGTAAACAGTATTGAGGGGAGCTTGGCCGATACGGAATGCGATGACATTTATCCAGGAGCAACGCTAGCCTTTTTTCAAACTGATGCTGAGAAAGAGAACGTAGCCGAGAGTTTGAGGTAAGAGATCATCATCATCCTCATCTTCACCAACAGTAGAACAATTCAAACAGAGTTTGAAGATAATATCTATTCTGAAATCATGATTATATGTATTATAAGGTTGGCCGCCATCACGTTCAAGCTCTGGATTAAGATGACGGTCTCCTGCATTTTTCAATTTTGAAATGATTTGTCAACATTTTTGTTGTTGAAAGGTATAATTATTTAATTGATTTATATTATGATATGATTACATATGAATTTTGACTTCTGCTCATAATATATATGTACCTAGTTTGTATATTACTTGCTATTATGTTGATATATACAGAAATAAAATCGAACAAACAAATGATGCATTCATTGATATCACACGGTCACTGCTTGCTTATATATATTTCAACCTGAAAGTAGACTCAGAAATGGCAGTTCAAAGCGCTTTGTATCCACTGAAAACGAGCTAGATAAATATAAACTATTATTAATATTATGATGATGATGATGATTATGATATAATAATAATAATAATAATAATAATAATAATGATAAAAACACTACTACTAATAATAATAATAACAATAATAATAATGATAATGATAATGATACTACTACTAATAATAAATGCTTAATTATGACTATAAGATAATGGCAGCGGTTTTAGCTGCAAGGGTACAGAAAGTCATTGGAGAGATTGCACATGGAAATCAGACAGCTTAATAAAAGGTCGTCTGGCAGCCAGTAATATAAGGTTGACGAAAGATATCGTTGAATATTTCATTAAAAATGGTGAAACTGGAGCAATTATGCTAGCAGATTTTACTAAAGCATTCGATGTCTTAGATATACAATTTCTTAAATTATGTTTAGAAAAGTTTAATTTTGGTGAGTCATTTCGCAAATGGATCTCTGCCCTATACAACAAGTTCGGTATTGGTTAATGGTCGGATTTCTAAAAGTTTTGATATTGAAAGAGGCATGCGACAAGGATGTCCATTGTCGTCATTGATGTTGAACTTAGCTGCCGAACTCATGGCAAACAAAGTGAGAAAAATAATAATATTAAACCGATAGAAATTGTTGGGTATGACTTTAACCTAAAGTTGTTGCAATATGCCAACGATACATTTTTTTCCGGATGAAACTTCATTGAAGGGAATTTTATATGAACTGAATCAGTTTGGCGATGTAGATGTTGACTCAAGAATAAATAAAGAAAAGACAGTCATGATATGGCTAGGAGACACTGGTAGAAGTTGGAATTTAGAGAAACATGATCTGAAATGGACCCACAAGCCTATAACATATTTAGGTCATTATATATACTTTAATAATAATGAAGCTCTAAAGATGGCTTGGGGGCAGAAGTTGATAAAATTGAAGAAAATTCTTGATAGCTGGACAAGAAGAAGCTTAACCATTTTTGGAAGAGTCGCGGTACTGAAAAGTCTAGCACTTAGCCAAATTACTCACTTGATCATTGTTGATTCTATCCCTCCAAATTTTTTGAAGATGATAGAAAGCATTATATTCAAATTTATTTGGAGTGGGAAAACAGAATAAAGGGTTTCTCTTATGGAAGACTAGAGTAAAGGTGGTATAAAAATACTTGACATACAAAGGCAACTGTTCATCTTCCGACTGAAATGGTTGGGTAGATTTTTCAATGAGAGTAATGAAGAGTGGAAGACACTGTATTCTTATTGGTTCAACTTGTTGGGAGGCATCAATTGACTGTTGGATGCTTTTATAGTATAACCACACTTCATAATATTCTATTTCAGAAGAAACTGCCATCATTTTACAAAGAAATCTTAAAGGCATGGGAGATGATTAGATACTGCACTACAGTGGAAGATGTTTGTATAGCTATTAATGAACCAGTGAAAGTGTCACATCAGATTATTTGGCACAACAAACATGTGGTGTATGATAATCAGTCGCTATTTTATAAAGGCTGGTGGTCTAGTCTATTTAGGAGACCTTTTTATGAGAGATGGCTTTCGGTCAATAGAATACATCAAATCGCAGGTGTACTCCAAACTAAGAGGACTATGCAAGTTTAAAAGAAGAATTTATGCATGACTATACTAGACAAGAAAATGAAAACAAAGTTCCTTATCTGTTTGCAAATAAGGTAAAACATGCTACTGATATGAGTAGCAATCGTTTCTATAAACTTATTCCTTTGAGAACTGTACTAACTAACACATGTTGCCTTCATTGGGAAAAAAGCTTAATGTAGATATTGATTGGTCTACGGTATTCAAGCGTAATCTTGCACACATTAGAGAAAACAAATTGCAAGAGTTTAACTTGAAATTACTGTATAATCTATTGCCAGTAAAAAGTAATCTTTTCAAATGGGGAATATCTAATGACGATGTATGCCCAAAATGTAATATAAAAGGATATAAATCACGCATTTATCGAATGCAAACTAAATGAGCCCTTCATTAAACACCTGAAAAAATATTACGAGATATATACCATATAACAATTGCTCAAAATAAATTGTGAAAATCAATGTACTTTATTCCTAACTATAGCTTTTTGGACCATTTACACATTTATTGTCGATCGGAATATCACAGGAATGGACAAAAGAAAGGTTGCTTCCAAACAAATTTTCTAAAGAGAAATTTTCCAAAGATTGGAAAGTCAGTCAAATATTGATACGACCAGAAAGCACCTGTTTTTACCAAAAGAGTTGTTATTTAAAGCCCCACTACACTACTTGTAGCTACTTGCTCCCTCTATATAGAAAACAATGCCTAAGCGGTGCCCGTTGGTCCTGATCCTCTTTTTCTCATGTTAATTGAGAGCTGAGTTGATGAGATAGCCACCTGTCAGTGACCACGCTGGGACTCCGAGGTCTAATCCCTCCTAGCCAAACTAGTGCAGACGGGCTTTAAAAAAGAAAAAAAGAAAAAAAGGGGGAAACAAAATTATTGACATCTTAAATTGTATATACCAATCAAGGAGTGGTCTCAGCTTAATAGCCTGAAGCTAAACAGTAGTAAAATAGAGTTTCTTCACATTTCTTCACGTTTTCGAGAAACACAATCAGTTCAGTCTATAGACCTAGATCGAACATACATGCAAACAGATCTTGTAGAAACCTAGGAGTAATTTTTGATTGTCGGTTGACATTTGAGAATTTTATATCTCAAAAGTGTCGCGCTGATTCGTATTCTTTGTATAGGATTGGAAAAATCCCTGATTTCTTGGATAGGCCCACCACTGAAAAATTAGTCCATGCATTTTTTTATGCCGCATTGATTTTTGTAACAGTCTTCTTTTCGATCTTCCTCAGCAACAAATCAGAAAATTGCAGACTATTCAAAATTCAGCGGCGAGATTAGTGACCCGAACTCGAAAATATGAACCAATCACTCCTGTGCTACGAAATCTACATTGGATTCCTGTCCATTCCCGTATTTTGTGTAAACTATTAGTTTTTGCATACGAATGCTTTCATGACATTGCGCCTTCCTATTTAAGTGAACTATTATCATTGTATCGGCCTACTCGTACTTTAAGATCAAGCTCAAAAGCATTATTCATTGTCCCTCCCACCTCAACTAAAACACACGGTGACCTTTCTTTTACCCACGCCTCCTCAGTTTTATGGAATGCACTTCCAGATTCCATGAGAAATCACAATGATTTAAACATGTTTAAGATTTCTCTTAAAAGGTATTTATTCAATGTTTAAAGTGTACACCCATGAACTCAGTGTCCAACACTACGTGTACTGTTTTGCTTCTATAAGTGTATTTTCTAATTTGTATTACTTTTTCTTATAATTCTTTCCTGTCAATTAAAGCGCATAGGGACATGCTATCCTGTAATGTGTTATGCGCTATAAAAGTACTGAGTATTATTATTATCATTAGCAGTAGTATAATTTGTATGCTAATGATAATTCAAATGCTTTGCAAAAACTTAATTTCAATTCTTTGTTATGCCAATTATGATGCTTTTGTGATTATGTAAGTTTGATTTGTATCAATGTATCTTTGAATGTAAACCATGTATACCTAATAAATCCTCTGATGAGGCAAAGAAAAAACATAAATAATAATAACAACAATAATACTAATAATGATTATAATAATGATAATCATAATCATTATTATTATTATTATTTATTATTATAACCACCCTCTGACCTCCTTTTAAAGGTACTATGTCCCATTTGCAGGCCAACAAAATGAAAAGGTTAAATTCCAACGGCATTTGAAAGATAATACTAATTTGAATTCAAGACATATTTTATTTGTTTGTTTGTATGTTTGTTCGTTGTCTTGATTTGTGTATTGTATAATGTTTAGTAGCGAATATATTTCATATTTTTTATTTAAAAAAAAAGGGTCAACCTTTATATAAGGATTATGTTTCCTTTCAGGTTGCAACCTATTCAGTTTATTTTATGTCCTTGTCTAATATGTTCTTAATGTGTGTTTTATGTTATATATTTGATTGTTATATGAAATGTTGTCTTTTTAACTGAATGAAACAAATTGAATTGAATTGAATTGAATAGAAGTTCCCTCAAAACGAAAGGGCTTGAAAAAAATGTTTGTGGGAAAATATCGACCGAATTTAGGGATTGCAGTCCTTTTATTAAATAGTCTGATTTTCAGACCCTTGTACCGAATGGTCGTACATTTTGTGCTGCGCACAGATTAAATCAGTTTAATTTTGGCCATTACAAGATGTGGGTTATTGATGTAGACAAATGCTCATGTACCCTTTACAGCTCATTTTATGTATGTTATTACCAAAGAAAAAAGAATTCAGTCAGTCACTCAATAGTGTCTGACAGTGAAGTCCAGAAAGTAAACAGGTTTCCTTGCATAATTTGAATACTAGGGCACTGCTAATGTTTAAATGTCACAGATAGGACATACGTAACATAATCATAATTCCTGCAAAGTTCTACAGAATTTGATGTTGGCTGCAAAAGGGATACACTACCTTTAACCAGATGATGATAACAAAAGTCATGAGAGAAGACAGTTGCCAATCATAATAACGAAAAATCGATTCTCCTTGTTTTGAGATATCTCCCCACAAGGCCAAGAGCGTTGAAATTGATTTAGTTATTTGTGTTTACCGAGATGAGACAAAATACCCGTTCACAGTCCATTAGCAGTACCTATTTGCAACTTGGTGGCAACACTGTTGTTTTCATTAGGACCCGCATTTTATCGCGCCCTTTTATGAGTTTAGTGACGTACAGATATTGGCGAAAGAGCATTTTAATAAAAACGGGGTGTATCGTTTCATTATGATGGGCATCTGAATAAACAGTCTGTGTTTCTTCGAAAAATCTGAGCAAATGTTGGCATGATTATTAATGTTTTCAACGTTGTTGGGGTGCGAAAACTATTCATTTGAACGAATGACAGCAATTCCCTCTCAAACGAAAACAAGACCATACATTTGATTGAGCAGGACAAGAGCTGTCAATTCTTGATGCATAAAAGTGCTCTGCTTCTTGACTTTCTATTTCAGCTTGTTTTGTTTCATCGTCAAGTGCTTCTGCGAACATTTTTTGCTAATATTGAAACTTGAAGGTATTTAAAACATGTTTATCAATGATGCTGATAATGTTTTACGCTGCTAAATGGTGAGAACACTTGACGTGATGAAGACATTTTCTCGATTGGCAACAATATCTATTCAAACAAAAACAAGACCATAAATTTGATTGAGCGGGACAAGAGCTTTCATTCTCGATGCATCAGAGTGGTTTTTCTTTTGGCTTTCTATTTCAGCTTGTTTTCTTTTGTTAGCTCTGATCATCGTCAGAGGACAGGAATCCCTTTTTCGCGTTTATTCTTTTTCAGAATGAAGAAAATAAGAAGAAAGAAGAAAAAATTAAATATTGACAAAATAAGGATACAAGAAGGGCGGGCAACAGAGAGCTCTTCATAACATTTGCAAACATTTATAGTTGATATATCCCCAGCATGCTATTCTACTTACATCATATTCAATTCAATTCTCCTCAATTTCAATTACATTTATTTCCACAGATTCATAAAAAGACAATAATTATAAATTACAATCAAATATAAAAGCATTAAAACAAAAGATGAACCTGCAGAGGGGATGATCAAAAACCACAGAGCTTTATCGGGGATCATCAATAAACACATACAAAGAAATATATATATATATATATATATATTACAAGCGAATCTATGTGTAGGGTGAGTGGTAATGGGGTGGTGGTACCAATAAATACAATATATAGAGGGAATTAATGATAGGGACAGAAATTTAGTGTGAAATACGATAATACTATGTCTTAAGAGTTGGATACATAATCAAATATTGTTTCAATTTTGACTTAAAAGAATAAAGTGATGAGCAACTGACAATATCACTTGGAAGTAGATTCCATAGTGATGGCCCACTAAAATAAATGTACCTTTGGAGAAAAGTTGTTTTAACAGAGGGCAAATGAAACTTATTTGAAATTCTTGTTTCATAAGAATGAATTTCAGCATTTACAATCAAAATCTCATTAAAAATACATGGCGGCTGATTCTTCTTGAAAAGAAACATGAACTGTGCAAGTTGCATATGATATAGAGACTTCACATTTAAAATATTCAAGCGTTTATACAAAGGTGCAGTATGTGTATATAAGATATGGAGAGTTTCTTATTGCACGAACTGCCTTTTTCTGTAAAACCTGGAAACGGTTCGTTAAAGTAATTGAACATCCACCCCAAGCTAAGACGGCATGTAAAAAATGTGGCAATATTAGGGTATTGTATAAATTCATTCATATATTTTTTTTTGGGGGGGAGAGCAGTTTCTTTACACTATAAATAACTATTATATAAGATATACTTTATTAGAAACAGAGCTTTTATCAGGTTATCTTTGAAGGAAGTTATTTCCTTGATCTGGGTTCGAATTTCGTTCACGTTTTTTCCACATTCCGATGACCTATGCACACATCCAGGACAAAACTCATCAAACATTATACAAAACATTAACAAAAATATTGGAATTGAAAGGAATATTGACCTTCAATATATCATGGTTTCCTTAAAATGTTTATTTAAGGTAAATAAAAACAATTTATGTAGACTATAATAACAATGATAATAATGGTGGCTTCTTATATAGCGCAAATGTCCGTCACGTCGTGACGCTCCTGGCGCTCCAACATTATTACCCCGGTCTTAGCTGGCAGCCAATTATGTATAGCGCTCTGGCGTATCAGGTACCCAATTACACCTGGGTGGAGAGTGGCAAAAGTGGATTAATATCTTTCCAAAGGACGTTAGTGCCAGGGTTGGATTCGAACCCTGAATCAAGTGAATGAACCACTATACCACGACACCTCCACATTACTATACGTAATGACGCATTTTTCTTATTAGTCATTCTTTTGTTACAATTTATTTTACCTTTATTTTTCTGAAATCTTTGACTAAAAACATAGGCCTTATTGTAACCTGATATTTTTTCTTGTGAGATTAATTTTTTTTTTTTTTTTTACTGTGAGCAATACTGTAATCCATAATGTCTAATATACAGTGAAATTAATTAAATTTCATTCAATGTTATTTTTATGATCTATCTTCAAAATGTCTCTGTATATAGTTTAACAGATGGGACCCGTTATGTTATTGGTCCATATCCTGCCTGTGACAGTGGATGCTACACGATTCGACCAATGGCAAGCCTTGAAACACCGCTTATTGGGCTTATCTCTTGTGAAACTTTACTGCAGTATATCTGTGAAGCACTCGTTATCTATGATGGTGAGAAAAACTCTACATAATTATGGAACAATTTTAGAACAAGGCGTAACAGTACTAAGAATATTGATACATGTACATTATGCGATAAGGGCTAAAATACGCTAAAATCGCACAATAACGGTTATTTCAAGAATGACAAGCGTACTAGAGTAAATGACAATACCTACCAGTCCCATCCTCTCTCTCTCTCTCTCTCTCTCATATCAATAGGCCTATCCCCCCCCCCTCTCTCTCTCTCTCATATCAATAGGCCTATCCCCCTGTCTCTCTCATATCAATAGGCCTATCTCCCTCTCTCTCTCTCATCAATATGCTTACTCCCTCTCTCTCTCTCTCTCTCTCTCTCTCTCTCTCTCTCTCTCTCTCTCTCAAACACACACACACTCACTATGTCTCACCCACACACTCATACATACTCACTCTTGTCTTACCAATCTCCCCAATCCAAAAATGTCTTCCCCATCGCTATCAGTTTCTTCACGCAACTCCCCCATCTCCCTGCTCGATATTTCCACTTCTTCCCTTGATGACCTAGTTTAAATAATGTCCATTTCACCAAGTGCACCTAATCGGTTTGTCCTTGTATACATTTTCATTTTTTCTCATTTGCGCTTTCAGACCTACAGTGATGTTATTAAATAACTTTAGATCTACCGTCGTATTTTCACTGAATAATTGATATGTATTTAAATTCGATTGAATTCACATCTACTTCATATCACAACCAATGTTGCAGTGCCAGATGACGTGACCATTACCACAGTAACCAGCAACTCCACTTCGATCACTGTACATTGGTCGTACTCGTCCCCATCCACATCCTACACGGGATTCAGGGTTACTGCGGCGCCCTCTACGGGTGCCCAACAAGGTACCGCTGATGTAGCTATGGCCGAATTATCCACAACATTGAGCGATCTATACTCCGGGACTGAGTACACCGTGACTGTGCATGCTGTCAATGAAGACCAAGTTAGCTCTGGAGTAACAATGGAAACATTTACCTGTGAGTGCCTTGATGTCAATTCTGTAGTAGTGTAGTGTATTATATTATTATCATCATAAGGATGATGATGATTATTATTATTATCATCATTGTTATCATTATTATTATTATTATTATTATTATTATTATTATTATTACTACTACCATCCTCTTTATAGACCCTGGAGATGTGCCCTGCCTCTTAGCCACGAATGACGACAGGGCTATAACGATCTCGTGGTCGAGTGCGGCTGGCGAGGTCGATGGTTACCGTGTTTGGGCTTACGTAACAGACAAGACCCAAGAGGACGAAGAGACCAGTGACCCGTCCACACTTTCGCATACGTTTCAAGGGAAGGACAAGAAGACCTATGCCATTGACATATACAGTTACGTGTGGATCGCTGGCGTACAGTACTGGAGTAGTCCAATAGAAGCAGATTTCGAGTTAGGTATGTCTTAGTCCAAAACCTGGACTGTTCTCAATGCATACATCTTAGCAAGGAGGTAGGATTAGCTACTTGGTCTTAGTGACGTACGCGCCCACTCTGAGTGGCACTCACACACTAGCTATACAAATTATGTACAATATAATTACGCACGAATGTTCGGGTAGGTGAATTCGTGGGAATTAATGGGGAATTCGTTGGCGAAGCGCGCACAAGGTAAAATATTTAAAACGACCAGAATCTGGTCTAGGTATGTCTGTGCCATTGTCTCGGGGTGTCAAATGGGAATTCATGAGTAGGCCTATAGGTCATTTCCTCATCTGAGATTGATCTGGAGGTGACGTGGTATATAATGGTCTTCATTCACTTGACTCTCAATCCAAGGGTTGAGGGTTCGAGTCTCAGCCCGGCACTAATGTCTTTTTGGCTAGCCATATATCCACATTTGCCACTCTCCACTCAGGTATACATGGTTACCTGACAATCGCTGGGGTAATGATAATGGCAGGGCCCTCAGGAAGGACAGCATTAAAGCTGATGAGGCTTCCCTGGGTAAACAAAATTGCTATTCTTATCATTATCATCATCATCATTATTGTTATTATTATACGATTAAGAATCTTTAGAAGAAAAAAAAAATCTATTTTGACGTTTATAACCATGATTGAGTATCGGAACAAATTGACCACATTAACAATAACTATGAGTGTAACTGCACTGATGTCGGTTTTCATGATCCCTCTCAACGATACAATGTAATGATTGTATTTGTCGCCGCATTTTATCATGTTCTTCAGTGACAAGTTGGGCCCAATATCGATTTAGCAGCTGTCATACAACTGCGGATTAAGTTTACCATTTGCTCGTGTTTCAAAGCGTGGAAGTTGGTTAACCAAATAATTTCTTACTGTCATTTCCTGTTCTATGTTTAAGATAAAAAGGAAGAACGGACAGTAAATGAGGGGTCCTATCCGTGTATGGCTGTAACTCCTGCTCCCATCACAACGACAGCCTCACCTCCTTCCACAACATTTTGTCCAGTTGTTGATATCTACACTACAACGTTACCGACAACAACTGACATCCTGACCACCACTGCTCCTACAACTACAGCTCTTCAGACTACTCTTGCTCCTACAACAACTGTTCAGACAACCAGTAACCCTACAACGACCGTTCCAACTACTTCTGACCCTACAACAACTTTTCAGACTACTGCTGACCTTCCAACAACTATTCAGACAACCATTGTTCCTACAACTACTGTTCAGACAACGAATAATCCTACGACCGTTCTGGCTACTACCGATCCTACAACTACTGAACCTACAACAGTCATTAAGACAACCTCTGAACCTACAGCAGCCATTCAGTCAAGCGATGCTTCATCTACGGCCGATCCAACGACAAGCCCATCCGTACTTCTGACAACCTTTGTACCGGGAACAACCGTTCCTCAAGGAATAAGTCACACTGCGACGACGAGCCTCACGACCAGTTTTTCTGAGACTGAGACACCGATTGTGGAAACTAACATTGTCACTGCCATACTGGAGACAACCCAAGAAGTGTTCATTGTGACGTCATCTTCTGATTCAAACGTCACAACATGTGACTCAACGGAAGGGGTTCTAAATTCGGAAGGTTAGATGATAGACCTATAGTCTTGATCTCTCATAAGTGTTTTCCCCCGTTTTACACTATTGCCCTTTCAGCTTCTATCTGATAAATCTAATAAGTATAGCGTCGAATACTTGTGGAAAGGTTAAAGTGACTCGGTAACATTGTTGAAGGTTGATTAAAAAACTGCGTGATTTTTGAATGAAATGTTACTTATTATATTCCTTCTACTGTACTAACCTCTAACATGCCAAACTCCTGATTTTTTTTCAAACCACAAAGATATTTATGGTTTTCTTTGAAGGCATCACTGTGCGACACCCTCTAACAGTAAATTCTCCCAACCATTTTTTAAATTTTCCCAACCGTTTTCCATGAAAATAAGATATAAGTCAGGCTTTTAAAAATCTTTCAACACTTAAATGTCTGGAATGGTATATAGAGCCAATTTATTGCTTTGTGACGATTTACATTCACCTAAAATGTAATTAAATTGTAATAATATAGTTGGGAGAATTAAGGAATCGATCAGATCAGTTTTTACCAATCGTTATCATTAATAATGGTCTGTTTTCACTTAAACTTTCAGATTATTTTTAATTGTACATCTAGCATTGAAGTCACTACCTTAGCACCATTTTCTCTCATCTGAACAATGTTACCAAGTCCCTTTAATGGTGGAATATGATGACGATATCCCGTCTTCAATATCAACACTCTTGGACTTTTCTTTCCTTACTGCACCTATATTGAAAACCAAAATAGATAATTAACGTGGCAATGTAAAATATTAATCAGTGGATAAAATATTTATGATTTAAATATCAGTTGTCGGAGCAGATATATCACCTCTGTATTTTTAATTTTTTTTATTCGGAGGCTAGTATTCATTGTTTAAAGTGTGACATTTCATAATTCGAAAATCAGTTGACTTATCAATGTTTACTTTTTTATGTTTACTACAGATTATCTGGCTCTGATAGCCAACGAGAAGGCAAACTACACACAGGATGTAATCTCCGATTTAATTTACTACATGAATGAGGTAATTTGGACATGTCATTCCTTACACTTATTACCCTAATAAAGGGAGCACTTTATCCTCGATATGAGTTTTGGGCAAATGGTTTTATGCATTCGGGCTCGTCCGCGATACCTGTGGTATCAGAATTCCTGTGGTATTTTGTGTGGTTACAATTCGTACCTCATGAAATACCAAAAAGACCACATGGATACCACAGCCGCTCGCATTACCACACGAGTCTATGGTACAGTACCGCAAGAGTACCTGTGGTATCGGATCTTCCTGTGGTATTTTGAACCACAGGAAATATCACAGGACATTTTTGTAAGGGTCGTGTTCAAAAGCATTACATGTTGTTGACAGAATATTTTCCGTAAACGCCATTAATATTCTGTAGACAGAATATTTTAAACCAAAGCCATTTGATGTTCCAACTACCTTGTAAGGATGGACTTTTTAATTTCAAATGTGGGTTATAACGTCGCCATTATTTAGCTCGTGAACTCTGTCAACGTAGAGATAACATGTAGAATTAACAAGGCTTCCAGAATACCACTGATGCAACTAATATCTTTCTCAAGTATTTATTGTTGTTGTTTTTGTGTAATTATTATCATTGTTGTTGTTGTTGTATTTATTTTTTTTCTTCAACGATTGTTATATTATATCCACAATGAAATAACGAGAGTAATTAAAAATGTACGAGAATCATTCGCGCAGATGTCTGAATCGGTCACAGGTCCCTACAGTGGGGAACAAATTTAACAACAAATTAAGGGCATACAGCCTTCTACCCCAACGTATATGATTGTATTAATTCATGATCATCTTTTACAAAGACCAGAGACGCGGACACAGTTTACTCTCACATGGAGTCAGTCTGGCCCTCATTGTTTGGTCCAAACTGCCGGCCCATCGTACCAATCAGGTCCAAACCAACATCCTTCATGATCGAATACCTCGGAGCCACCCTCATGGAACACCTCCTCAACGTCACCAACCAGACACTCGAGCTCGCTTTCTATGATGTCGGCATTGTCAAAGGTATGGGACACCCTCATTTTTGATTAACCCTGTATATGCCAAGAAAATGATTCTTCAGTGCAACATTTAATTTATCATGGGATGAATATACGAAAGGCTGTTTACATATTTATTTCTCCATTGCCACCTGCCTTGAATTTCTTGTTTATATCTTGTTCATTGTGATTGTTCTTTGATTTTGATTGATAACAACTTTAATAATGATAATAATAATAATAAATATTATTTATTAATGTCCAGTGCAAGATTAATCTACACCGGTTTTTAAAGGGTTGTGGGGCTAATCTAGATCAGAAATTGGCACTTTTACAAAGCCATTGTGTTGCACAAATCAAATCTTTCGTCAAATTATTGGTGCCAATTGTTTCGTCCGAATTTTGCACGTGCGGCAAACGAGTGACCGTGCAGAGATGCGAAGAAAGCAACTGAAGTGTTAATTTTGAGGTATACATTAATTCACAGAAAAAAATGCCCCTATGAAACAGATGAGATTCGAATAAGGATTTGAAGAAAAAAAGTCCTGTAAACGTTTAATACTTTCTAAAGACGTTTTGAAAGCAATGAAATTGTTTTGTATTTCTATGGTTGGAGCTAGGGCTATCCCTTTTATTAACAAGAAATCACAAACCGATCTTTTATTTCTTCAGTTACCTATATTCGGAGGATTGTTTGATTTTTATTGATAAAAACGTAAATGGACTCATGATATTAATAATAATAATTATCATTATTATTTATTATCATTGGTAAAATAACAACATACCGTACTTATAAAAAGGCGTTTCAAAGGACTTTGGATATTATTACTCCGTCTTTACCTCCAGCAACCGTAGCGCTCATTGCATTCCAGGAATTAATCATACCAGGTACCCACTTATTACACCTGGGTCGAGTGTGGCAAATGTAGATAAATGTCTTGCCGGAGGACATGACTGCCGCGTCGGGATTCGAACCTCTTACATCGTGATTCCAGCTAAAGAAATAACTTGTCACCAGAGGGCGATATTTAATTTCATGGCGTCATTTGTGGACAACTCTCCATTCCTTCTGATCATGGAATTTCATGTTTTTCCTTCTTTCTTGTGATTGAGATAATCTACTCCCCTGAAAACAAGATATAGAATGCAGAATGATATTCTACTTCACATTTTATGAAGTCGGATATTGAACACAAATGAATACGAAGAAAATGAAAGAACTGTGAAATTCCATGATCAGAAGGCATGGAGAGTTGTCCACAAATGACGCCATCAAATTAAATATCGCCCTCTGGTGACAAGTTATTTCTGTAGCTTTAACTTCCTCATAACTTGCTTGATTTTGTTCAATTTTTCACTAATCTTATTCAAATTGTTTAATCTTTACAATAAAGGTTACAATAAAGGTAACTTAAGATGAAGGTTTTGGTTCCCATTAAATGATTACGCACTTTTCTAGCAAGAATGAGGCCACGATCCGTAAAAGTATTTCCCTAGCATCCGATCTTCCTGCATAATCGTTTCTCCTTGGTCTTGTCATACTTTTGGCACTAACTTTTGCTGATGGTAACATGCGCTAGGTTTGTGGCTGAAAAGGGAATAGTATTGTAGCCGTTGTTTTATATAGGTGGAATACAATCTGTGATTCCGTTCTCGGCCGGCATTATTATTCATTCAATTACATGTATTTGAATAGCGCATGAATGTTTATTTTATATATCTGTGAAAACATGTGAAAATGTAATCTGATAACCTCGGGATAACCTCCACAACCGACGAAAGAGCAGCAGAAGAGCAAAAGAAGAAGAGCAGAAATGTAACGATAGATTTCAGTTTGTTTATTCGTTTGCTTGTATTGCGTAGCTATTGTTTGTTTTGTTGTGTTTTTTTCCTGGAATGTTTGCTCAAAATGTAAACATTTTCTTATGAAACTTTTACTAGAATTTCGAATGATCGTCAATCTTGCCATCAATGACAGTGATGTCCATCTGACGTTCGGCGAAAGAAACGATATCTTTGCAGAGATTCCAACATCTGCTCTCAGAAATGGTGAGAATTCTTCATTCTTTTTTCTTGTATCCTCTTTTAACCCATAGCTGGATTATTGTCACCTTTGAATGACTTTTAAGATTATCTTCTAATCTTCTAATTACACGGTGTACATGAGCAGGAAGAGCAAAAATCCCCACGAAATTGAGTCCATAGCCAATCATCACATTGTACCGTTTATGAATAAGAACGATTTAATTGTACGTAATCATTTCAGTCTCTAAATTGGTAACGTTGCGTGAAATGTTTAATTAATATATTTGTGTACAGATCGGCAATTTGCTATTGTATCTAGTATTTTTTTAAATGAACATTGGTTCATTTTAAATGCTTTTTATGTTCTTGAACTATGTAGGGATGAAAAATAAGAATAATTGGTGCCCATAGTAGGAAAAACTGATTTATTCAGACCTTAAAGGCATTGTTTAACAATGCCAAATCTGTTATCAGCGTCTGTGATATGGTGTAATATTGAAGCCCTAAAAAAAATTGCGCTTCAAAATGATCATGAAGTGCCTCAAAAAAGTAAAAATCTTTGAGTGACCGGTTTTACCATACTAATCTCCCCAATAGACTGTAGTGTTATAAAAAACCGATGGGAAAGCGGTTTTTGAAATTTCATTCATAAACATCCTGATAATCAGACGGGCGATCGGCTTTTAAACGTCATGGGATTCCTGACTGACCTAAAGGTTTATAATTATGATGCAGCATGAGCTAAATCCAGGATTTTGTTTAGAATCTGAGACAAAGATACCCAATCCCTTTAAGAATACTGCGAGCTGCTGTGGGAGGGTAACGCCCAAAGTCAATGACAGCTTGTATTACCCCCAACAACAAAATAATGAGCTTGAAGCCAATTTACTTTCCATTGTGTGTCTTAATCTCTCACAGGTGATTGTTGCAAGGGTTTGATGTTCATCTTGTACAACGAACCGCCTTTAGATAAGGACCTCAAACATTGTGCAGACAGGTAATTGCCCATTATTTTTTTTCCACGGAGAAATCATTGCATTTTGACATTATGATTTTTTTATAGATATGACAGGCCTTTGAATATTTTAAAGGCCATATCCAGATAGAAATCCAGCTCAAATTTATTCCGTATGAGCTACACCTGATTTTAATTAATTATCCCTTTGTTTCAGTATTGCATGCAATTATTCTACGATATAATTAGGAAGATTTGAAAGTTTCATTGAATATAATGCGTAAACTTCCAATGAAGAAACATAACCCCTTGATGTTCAACAGAATCGTGTTCAGAATGCATCGAGACACACTTGGTTCATAAAGGTAGCTTAAATCCACCCCTCCCCCCGCACAAACACAGTTTAATTTTCCCAGTGATTCGCTAGCAAAAGAATCATGAAAATAAATGAGTAACTACCGACAAAAATTTGACATCAGAGTGAAGATAAAAACAACTTTACCCTCCCAAGAGGCCATGTAAAAATTGTACTTAAAGGCCAATTTGTTTTTGTCTGAGGCCAGATTTTTATTGAGTCCACCTACATCTTAACCTTAGTTCGTAATCGTTTACAAATTATATTCTCTCCCTCTCTTTATTATTTTTTTCCCTCCAGTGATCAATGTGAGGGGAACGACATCCTGATCGGCGATTTCCTCTCTTTGGAGATTTTCCCGCCCAATGCTGAGCCATTTCCCGCCCCAGTCGTGTTCCACTTTACACAGAAACAAGTGGTGGTGAGTACACGTGACGTTATTGCTGCTTATGTACACATCAGTAAAGATGCATGAGCGAGTCTGTCTGTGAAAGCCTAGTTATCAAATCATGTTTGTATAGTTATATTATCAGAATTAGAGCTTCGAAGTTAGAAACTATAATAGGCCTATAGCTATGATACCTGTTTTTGATCAGGTTAATACAAAGGAAAAATAAAGTTAGGGAATAAATGAACTTGAATGAGTGAAAGGCCTAGAAATTTTCAATTTCATCTTTTTATTTCTCCTTCCCCCCTCTTTTCAGTCTTTTCCAAACGAGACAGTGTGCGTATGGCTTGACGAGACCACGAGGTTAGTGTTAGTAAAGGCAACTCATCCGATGATCAAACATATCAACCCAATAAATCAACATTTCCGGGAAGAACAAAATTGTATATTTCTTTTAAAATGGTATTTCATTAAATATTAATCGCATTTTCAAAGGTATAACGAAGACAAACTCTTTCCAACGTTTTAATCAATGTATTGTAGACGCACTAGAATATAGAGTAGAATAATTATTGGTAGCTTTTACTCAATGCTGCCATTAGTTGTGATATCGACGGTTACATGCTTAGTTTCATTAGTGTTAATTGTAATAAAAATATGAACAAGAATTATTATCATTATTAGCGATATTGCTAATGTTATTGTCATCGTCATCATCATATTCATCATCGTCGTCGTTATCATAATCATTGTTTTTATTGTTATTATCATTATTATTATTATTATTATCATCATTATCATTAGTAGAAGTGTAAATTTTATTATTAGTAGTAGTAATAGTGGTAGTAATTGTATTGTTATTGTTATTATCATCATTGTTGTCATCGTCATCATCATCATAATTTTTGCTCATCATCTAGTAACCATGACAACAACATATGGAGTACGAGTGGATGTGTCACTATCAACGAAACCGGAACCGGAATCAGATGTGAATGCGATCACCTGACAAGCTTCAGTATACTCATGAAAGTCACAGAGTATGACGTAAGCAGTCTCTTCTAAAACAATTGACTTAATACAAATACATGAATAAATTAATGAATATGAATAAATAAAAATAGAAATGAAAAAGTACATAAAAAGGTACGCTGTTTAAATTATTTAAAAAAAAGCTACACCTTAAGTTAAAGTATTTTTTCTTTTTTTCTAAGCACTGACGATAGAGGACGCATGCTTCCGGCAAAAGTGCCACAGTACGTTTTTTTTTTCTTCATTTGCTTATTTGTTTGTTTGTTTTTCTTTCTTACCAGATCAGTGCACATATGAATAAATGAAGTAGCAATTTAAATCATTCCTCAAAGTATTTATGTTCCTTCCAGAGATTAAGGGATTTTCCGATCGTTATAATAACAAAGCAAATATTTTTTGTGGTAAATAAAAAAAATAAAACAACTTTTTGAAGTATCAGTCGATCAGCCATCAGGATCTCAAATCAGTTTCACTTTATTTGACCGGAAATAACTCATGGGTGATAATGAATATTATATTAAATTCCCATATTGTATAATATACCGAGTTTCTTTCTTTTGTACAAGTTGTTTTTTATTATTTATTTCGCTTTCATTCGGCGGTTCAACTGATTTTTTATTTTTATTTTTTATTTTATAGATACCTATGATCCATGGCAAAGTTTTGTCTATTCTTACATTCATCGGATGTGCAGTATCCATCGTGTGCGCTATTCTCATCGTTATACTATTCCTATGTTTCAGGTATGTATTCAGTTACATTGTAAGGCCCCTTGGTAAGGGATCGAATTCCAGGGAGAGTATGGCTGCTGCTGATAGTCTAAATTAATATATGACAAGCATGGAGGCGCGATGGCTCAGTGGTAGAGCAGTGGTCAGGTAACCAGGAGATCCTGTCCCATGGAAATGCATAAATCCTCATTACCAAGTCTCTCGGAGAAGATTTAAAGCCGTCGGTCCCCTTGTTACTAATTTGAAAGCATATACATGCTTTCTAAGCAGTCAGGTAATTTAAAAAAACCAAACATCAAACCTATATATCAATGAGAAATGTTCCGGACAACTCCGCCGTGAAAAAAAGAAATATCAGTCACCCATTTTGTGTATTGATTAGATATAATTTCGATATCAGGACAATACCATCGGATCCTGTTGAAGTTGATCAAAATCAAGTACTATGATGGAAGAGTACGCCCTAGGAAGCGCTGTGTTACAATTGTAGTTCAAGTGAATTACTAAAGGGCTGGTCGGTGATGTTATAAAGAGCCACATTTCCTCATAATTAGTACACATGGTTCATAATCGTTTGATATTGATAATTTTAAAATCTTTTTTCCACTTTAATCTGAAAGGTTGATGAAAGAAGAACGAATTCTCCATGCTATGTTACTTGTGGCTATTGCAGCAGGACAACTTACTTTTCTTGTTGGAATCGATCGAACAGATAACAAGGTATAAACGCTGATGTCTTGGCATCCTTTCCTCTTTCAGCTCCCCCTTAATGTTCTCTTAAAGGTATAGACCAGTTTTGGAAACGCCCCCTCTCGAAAAATGAAATGGAAGCACTTATTACCAATCATGTGAAAGAATATGTTTTGACTAATACGTGATGATACAAATTTTGCCGGGAAACCGCCTACTAATTGATATATTTGGTCAATTATCATATTGATCCGGCCTGGATATAGATATCGCAACGGTTTCATTCGGCCATTTCAACATTGAACATTTGGGCATATATTCTGCTTTTTGCGAATTTAGGTTGAAGTATTGCCATCTAAACCTCTGAAGGCAATATTTAAACAATATTGAAAGGATGTTTTGCACCCCCCAAAAAACTATTTTCAACATGTATAAGATACTCCCAATTACCTTTCAGCCTACTTTTTACTGTTACCGTTAGCAATCCACTCTAATTGTTATGCAGTTATGATATTTATATTTCTATAGTCCTACTCCTATTTGTAAATCGCGAAATAATTTTACAATTGGCATACCTCCATTCTTTTTTAATATATTCTGAATGAAACCAATGTAGACCTAACATATTCACAGTTATTCATATGCAAGCCTTTAGATTTAATATGGTCCCTCCCCTGCACACTTCAAGAAAAAAGTAAAAACAAACAAACAAACAAACAATTTTATTCTATTTGTACCGGTTCGTCCCTAGATCGGATGCAAAGTGATTGCCATAGTGATTCAGTATTTCATGACAGCGAGCTTCTCTTGGATGTTGATTGAATCAATCTATCTCTATCGTTATGTGGTACATGTCTTCTCATCCCGTGTTAATATCATCTACTATGTCATTGCAGGATGGGGTAAGTCATTGACAACAGCGACCACTTTTTCTTTTGGAGAGGAGGGGGTATTTTCTGGAAATTAAATTAAATCGAAAGAAAACATTCTACCGCACAATTTATGAAACATGCATGAGATGGATGCACGCCATTCGGCCTGTTAATGAAAGACGCGGTATATTAATAATAGAAAAACTACAACTACAACTACTACATACTACTACTACTACTACTACTACTACTACTACTACTACTACTAATAATAATAATAATAATAACAACAGTAATAGTAATGATAATGATAACAGCAATAGTAACAACTATGATGATGATAATAATAATAATAACATGACGATTATTAAAATCATTATTACTACTACTACTACTACTACTACTACTACTAATGATAGTAATAATGACAACAGTAATAATAATGATAGTGATAATAACAATAGTAACAATTATGATAATGATAATAATAATAATAAAATTATGATAATTAAAATATCAATAATGATAAGAGTAATTGGGTCCCATTCACCCAGGGTAGCCGCGTCGGTATAATACTGCTCTTTCTGCATGCCCTGCAGTTATTATTATTATCCTGGCATTGATATAGGTACTGTTTTACTCAATCTAGGTCGAGAGGTTCGAATATGTGTAAGCCACCTTGTCCGAAAGTGTATGCACCGAACGGTATCGAATCTAGAACCTCTCTTAAAAGAGTCAAGAGCCTTCACCAATTTACCACAGTCCTAATGTCGTAGGCCGGGCTTTCAAAAATGGGTTCGCCTCGATATGACTTATTCTCTTTATCTTTGCTATCACAAAACATGGATAAAAGAAAACAAGGTAGTTTCAACATTTATCTTGGCAAGTTTTACTTCTAAAAATGGGAGTTTTCAGTTTCGCCATGCATACGTTCCTTTTTTTACATTTTAATAGGTGTGCCGATTGTACTGGTTGGTATTTCTCTGGGTATTTCCTTTGATTATATACCGAGTGAAAACTTGTGAGTATATCATACTTTTGTTACAATTTGCATCTATTGTTTTCACCTCCATATGTTGCACTGTAAAGTGTAGTCGTTTGATCGTATGAAATTCAGTGGCGTATCCGGAAAATGGCTTACTTAGTTCCGTCGTGTCTTCTGGTCGGGTCGGGTGTCGGGTCGGGTAATATCGACCTTTCTTGATAAGGGGATATCTTTTCACGAAAGTTCCTGTACCCGACGCGAAGACCCGATGGTTCGAAGTAAGCTCCAGAAAATGATATACAGCGGGCGGAATCAGGGGGGGGGGGCTGGGGTGCTCCTGTGTCTCTCTTTTCAATAATATTTGTTTCACTATATATTTGAAGAGTAGAAACCAATGTGACTATTGAAATTTTCCAGACAATGTAAATGCAGGATATAGCACATAATAAATAATACAATCATTGGATCTTACTTAATACAGCTCTTCGTCCAAGCCCTGCATTTATTATTACCCTCGCATTATTACCAGGTACCTATTTACACAGGGGTGCAGAGTGGCACATGTAGATTATAGTCTTGTCAAAGGACGTAAGTGCCGGGATGGCATTCGATCCCTCAACCCAGGGATTGTGAGTCAAGTGAATGAACCACTATACCACGACACCTCCATTTTCACCAAACACTGGCCTTTTTTTTTTTTATTTGCAGCTGCTGGTTATCGACCGAAGGCGGGGCGATTTATGCGTTCGTCGCACCTGCTCTCGCCGTTATAGTTGTAAGTAGGCCTACATAATAATTACATTACTAATAGATCATTTAATAATTCCATATCTAATTCTAATGCATATTCACAATGCGAGCCGACTTCTTTCAACAATGTTATGCAAATAAGTTTTGTTTATGCGAACCATGTAATATGATTAAAAGCTGTAAGGCTTGGGTGAAATCGTCATTAATTTTTCACATAAAAGCTCATAGGGATTCCAATTTTAATGTTAATCACAAATATTCATAATCGCAAGCTATTGGCTTTTCTGAAAGATTAGTAAAAGTCATCTGTAATCATTCTGGCATGATATCAAGGTAAAAATATCATTTATCGTTTTAGCTCTGACATTTTACCTGGCACCATAATAATTATCATCTGAAGAGGATTACATTCCTAGATGGTAGTTGCCTGGATGGTAGACCAGGGGATAGTTACTGTTGTCCTCGAATCGTAAAACGCATATTATAATGCTACGCTTTCTAAACAATATACCATGACATATAGGCCTACACTAGAAGTATGTTGTAGCTATAAGTAACAAAAATACATGGTGTCATAACGAGATCAATCTTGTTTTTCTTACCCGAAACAGATAAACATTGTACTGCTGGCCATCGTGTTACGAGAGATTAGACGAATTATCGATCGGGATATCACAAAAATTGATGTGTCAAAGGCAAAGTAAGTATAGTAGTACCTGGGGTGTTTCACAAAGATCCTAAGTTGAACTTATCTCTAAGTTGGACTTAACACTTATGGAAAGCTATTAGCATCTTTGAAGATATTTTGTAAAAGTTATTTTAAAAGGCATAAAATGTTGATTCAAATCATGCATATTTTCTATTCTCAAGGAGATTTCATGTTCTTGATGTTGAATTTATGTGACTGTTTCCCCCTCTCATTCTCATTCTCTCTCTCTCTCTCTCTCTATACCCTCTTTTTGTATACCCTCTTTCTTCTTTCTCTTCCCTTCCCACTCTCTCAACTTCATTTCTCTTCCCTCCCTCTCCCTCCAACCCTATACCTCTCTTCACTCTTTCTCACCAGGACCACAGCTAAGACCCTCCTTGTCTTCACACCTGTGATGGGGGCGCCTTGGGTGTTTGGGGTCCTGGCCATCAACGAAGACACCGTCATATTTGACTATCTCTTCACTGCACTGAATAGTTTCCAGGTAAGAGAATGGCACTCTTTGGTTCTGAAAAAAAAAAAAAAAAATCATTATTTCCAAATAGATTATTAACCTTGTTTTACCAACAACAATTTACAACTATTTGATATGTTTGCCATTTTAGAAGGTATTTTACATGACTAATTCTTCAGGATTTTTTTTGCAAAAAAAAAACTATACCGAAATTTGGTTGACTTAAAGGTATTACAAAGTTTTGGTATGGGGTCATGAATTTGGTTCAAATGAACATATTGGCAGCATATGCGATTTCACAATATTCAATGATCGTTGTCGTTGTTGAAATCGAGTCTAAAGTGATGAAATTGTAAATAATAAACTCTTTATGTTGTATAGCGCCCTCTCAAGACTGATACTACTTTAGCTTTAAAACAATGTTTCTTGACTACAATCGACCGATTTAATATTCCCGTTTGGAAATTATATATCAGAACTGCATATTCTGAGATTTTCATAGTCGCAGCTACCATGGAATGGCCTTATAGACGCTATTTGAAATATTTGAAATTTACCGGGAGCACCGGTAAATTTTGATTATTCAATTTGCTCGAAAGCAGAAATGTTTTAGAGGCTAATTGTTTTAGTGCTTATAAAACATCCACAGGGGCATCCAAATATATCAAAAATTTAAAGAATAACTATCCATCCAATTTCAAAATGTCCCAAAACTTTGCATTACCTTTAAAACGGTTTTCCCCATGCCTTTCGTACACACGGCCTCGCATTGAACGTTGAGGGCTCTATTTTCACTACATACGCTATGCACTAAGCGTTATTCGCTGTTTTCCGAGTATTTGCCTGTACTCGGTTTTCCGAAGTTGTTTCTGATTGTTGATATTTATGATCTTTACAGGGGCTGATGATTTTCTCATCCACACAGTTGGGAATAAAGAGGTACGTACAGAGGTTAATATTTTCGAGTCTTAACTTAACTTGTCATGCTTGGCTGCTAGACGGTGAAAACTTATTGCCCATAGAGGTGTATCCAACACTCTTCTAATACCCTTCCCCCGTTTTAGAGAAAAATACAACACTTTGCTCTGAAAGAAAGCAGACAATGTGCAGAGGTGGATTTGGTGAAAGTTTTAACGAAATCGAACAAACAAACAATAAGAAAGATATGAAGTTTTGAAAGCTGCAATTACTATGCCGCATTTTAAAGGGAATTTCACATCGGCCGAGTCAGTAATGTCACTGTGATCGATGTAGTGGCGAAAAGCTCTGTCATTTGCTTCAACACAAAAAAATTAGTAATGTAATTAGTAATGTCATTTTTTCTTCTTCAAAATGTGTGCCTCGGGAGGCCCTTTTCAATAATATGTTATCTATTATTAACTATTAACTATTAACTATTATGAGTAAATATCCCGAGAAGGAATGAAGGCGCCTAGCCTGCTTAGGAGAAGAAAACAAAAGAGATTATAATATTTTTGTACAAGAGTAATGGGAGAGTTGTCCTATTTAACTGCAATGATCTATGTTTGTACCCTTTGACACATTACACTTTTATAACCCCCAAAAAAAAAATAACACAAAAACAAAAACGGGTAGGACCCCCGAGTCTCTCTCTCTCTCTCTCTCTTTCTCCCACTCTCTTTCTCTCTCTCTCTCTCTCTCTCCCTATCTCTCTCTCTCCCTCTCTCTTTCTTTATATAAACCCCACTTTAATCACTTGTACCGCGTGTTTTGTCGTGTCCTATTTAAACAAAATATTTATGTCAATTCTCTTTTCCTCTTCGGTTCACAGTTCCGTTCCAAAGTCTACCGCGGGAAAAGGAAGGTTGACCCATTCTCGAGCAGCAGAGGGCGCAATAATCCTTCAAGCAGTGGTGTCACCACGACAACAGTCGTTCCGATGAAAGGAGAGACTAGTAGATCTAATTTAACTCCTGTATTCCAGTAAGTTTGCAGGCACAAACCCCTGCCTGTCGTGAGTTTGTAACAGATTGTCTGGGACTGTTAGACTTATTATAAGAATCAACAGTCTGATGCACTTCGTGACTTGTATGCCCTCGAGGGTTTCAGGTCTCAATTCAATTTAAGAACTGGTTACACTTTCTACTCTCAAAATCATATTCTAGATTGGTTTTGACTGATACAATAATATGCAGCTGTACGACTCGGAAGAAAAAGTATCACAGAAAAAAAGCACAACATTGATGTAATACTATGTAGATTTAGTTGCGCATCATTTGATGTAATTTGCAACTAATCTATATGGTATAGACCAGGTCTTCCGGACCGCAGGGCATGCCAATCCGTACCGCCCGGGACAAAGTCTCCAATTTCTTTATTCAAAGGAAAATATGGAATTTTAAAAAGTGTCAAGGAAATTAAAGAAAAAAATGGAGAAAAATTGAGAGGAATGTCAGAAATACTGAAAAAACGGACAATTTCTCTCTTTTTCTAATGACAATATGAACAAAAACACACAAGTTCTAAAAAATTGTCTTTAGGAGAGAAAGAGAGATGATTTTTAAAATGAAATGATAGGGGCTTTGTGACTTGAAATGAATTACAATTGATATCGCTTGTGATTTCTAAATTGTTAAAATTCAAGAACTTTCGGGGGCTCCGCCCCCTAGACCACCGGAAGAGGTTCTGCCCCTTGACCCCATCCGTACATATAGAAGCGGTTCTCACAGGGGCAGATCCAGCCGGCGGCAAGGGAGGGGGCCTAAAAAGGGGCCCACTTCGTGCGAAAATTTGAAAATCATGCCGGTCGATTTTTCGCTCAGTGGGGTAGTGGATCCGCCACTGAGTTCTCAAGACAACCTTGTTGCATAAAATTCTCCTAGGAGAGAGTGTATGTGTTGCTTCTACCAACCTTTAAATTTAGTAGGCAAGCTTTCGTCCACAATTTCTTGCTTTCTGCTGCCTCGAGATCGCTGGAGCGAAGATAAGTGACAATGAATAGCCGTAGGCCCTAAAAAATCACTGAAAGATTATTCCTTTTTTGTATCCAGATCGATTATTTCACCTTTCTTGACCAGAAGTGCGTTTCAAACTCAATTGTGGGCATCATCCCATCGAATGTTTTGTCCAGTATTAAAGGTGTGTTCAGCTACTGCTGAATGAGATGGAATGCTCTTAAAATCTGAGGGCTAATTTGAGCTCATTTATAAGGATTAATCCTACACTGAATAGGGACCCTGGCTGTTCATTCATTGTGCATGTGATTGTAGTGTGTCCGCGTATGTGTGGGTGCATGTTGGGGGGGGGTATTATTATTAGTGATTTCATTCATTTTTTCGACCGTTTTCTATGAATTGTACATGTATTCAGATAACTGAATGTGTTATTATGATGAAAAAGGATTTTGTTTTGAAGAATTATTTGTATTACTTTGATATTGAATGAAATAAAAATTTAAAAAATGCGGAAAAACAAAAAAGTGAGGGACCGTCAAAAAAGGCGTCAAGGAAAAAGTTTGAGGATCCCTGGTATCGACCCTTTCAAAGTGCACAAAGACAATCTAAATGCAGTTTAGGGGTGATTTACAGAGGACAGTTAGTCGACCTGATATGAATAACTTTAATAATTTAAACCTAATATCCCATAATCTTTGCTCCGCCTCACTGGAATGCATAATGATGAATGACTTGTGTGCGTCCGACAGTCCAACCCTTGTAATAAGTTCATTTGTATGAAAGCAGACAGATCAGAGAAACAGAATGGCGAAAGTTTAAAATCAATCGGACCAACAATAAGAGAGTTATGAATGTTTGAAATATGAAATCACTATACCTATGCGAATCTCAAATTGGCAACTTTGTTAGTGGATTGTGACGTAGTCATGGACAATCCTCCCGTCTGTCGTGTACAAAATAGCATTAATTTCTGTTTTTCTCCCAAGTACCTTCTCCCTCGAAGCAATACTCAAACCATTATAGATAGTATTAGTAGGTCCTCTGAAAATAGAAGACCCTCTTGAGTCATATATTTTGAAGAAAATGACATGTTAGTAATTTTTTGTAATGGAAAAAATTTATGGTACTACAAATGGGAACTTCAAATTTGCTGAATCGTTAATGTCACTGTGATGTAGTACTATAGTGATTACAACTTTCAAAAAATTCATAACTTTATTATCATTATTATTATTATCCTCATTATCAAAATTACCATCATTATTATCATTATTATTATCATTATGATGATGATTATTATTATATTTATTATTATTATTTTATTAATATTATTTTTTATTGATATTATTACCAATATTGATATTACTATTATTATTATCATTATTATTATTATCATTATTATTATAGGAATTAGTAATTCAATTTCTAATGATATAATACAGGAGGATCCTCGATCTTGGTGTAAATTTCTCTTTTGTTTCTGTTGAATTTGTACTATATTTCTCGTTCATCTTTTGAATATGTTATACAACTGTTCATCTTCAGAACAAGAAATAAACTGAGCATACGAATGATCTAATTGTTTCATAATTTTAAAGTATCATGAAGTCTGCCCAGCTCCCCCTCGTTCTGCGGCCCTATGCTCTTCTTGCATAATTTCGTAGTAATTGTGCCAAATACGATTACTCTAAGTAAATTGAATAGTTGGCTATAAATGTGATGCTCAGTTAAACACGTGGAATTTATGCACCTTTCATAATCGCAAAACTGTTAAATAGTTAAGCGATTAGACCCTGGGTTCCAGGCTATAAAAATTCCTATCCTAAAGAATTTGTTTTGTTAATAAGAAGAAAAGAATGTTCCGGTATCAGTGATGAGCAAAATTGTCAATTCTAGCTACTGTCATTGTTGAATGTCAATAAACAAGTTTTCATTCAGCCTTTTGTTTGTATTGTTCGTGTTTTTCTTGTGTAATAATGCAGAAGTCGACCGTAGATTTAGTCTTGCATAATCTGTGTATAACAAAATCATTTCGTTTATGGGATATAGTACTTAGCCTTTTCTATTCTATGTCATAATCAAACGGAGACCCCCTTATCCCTCCCCCCTGAGATTTAAAAAAAAACATTTTATTTCCTTCCTCATAAATTCACATTACAAGAAATTATCACAATAAGTCATATAGAACAAGATCTTCGAGACAAGACACTTCATGAATTACATCAATCAATGAACAATGAACATACTAGAAAAATCTCAAGTGATATACATAATTGTACATTTCTTCTTTCATATAACAGTTTATAATCAAAATAACAATAGAGGAAGGTATGAATTTACATAGTCCCACCCAATCACACACTCGCCGCACAACTTAACTCGCACCAAACAAACTCATGACACCACCCCCACCTCTAGCACACTCACACCAACACACACACACACACACACACTGCATGCAACCTATTCCGGTTGTACAAGAGATTTTGTTTTTGTTTTAAATGATGTACAAGTAATGTACACCAATTTCAAGTAATTTCTTTTATGGCGCCATCTACGGCAAAGAAGACGGTTAATGGTTATGCAACAAAGTTACTCATTTGTTATGTTGAATAATGCAAAAGTAGGGCGTGGTGATTCAAAACTGGAATGATTTGTAAAGCGGGTTCGTATGGACTGGGAGTTACGAAAAGAGAAAATAATACCTTGGGGGAAATTCCTGACAGTGTTATGTCATTCAAGAGGTGTTCTGACCCGGGGTTCTGACCTACAAAACACAATAACTCGAATAGATTAAGCCCTTTTCGTAATGTAGTAATCAAATCTAATGCATAAATCATTGTTAAGTGCCTCGCTTCAACTCATTTCATTCAGTGTGCGAATTGCATACATCACGTGTTGTTCGGTAAGACAAGCCATACAGTTAATTTGTCCTATCTAGCAAAAATTAATGAATGCAATTCGCATACTGACTGCTGAAATACAATTATTCATAAGAGGTGAATAAAATAAGTTGTAACATGGCACCAAATAAAGATTTATGCATTAAATTTGATTACATTACGAAAAGGATCTATTCATGCAAAGGTTCGGTCACATACATGACATGATTATATAAGTTCTTGAGTCGTGGCGTTTTTTTTAAGCGCAGGGTGAATAAGATTGTCATGAATTGACCGACTACATGTAACACCCGTAACAAATGTGGTATCATGTTATTCAAAGATTCAAAGATGTATCTTCTCATACATCTATTTCACTCCCATTCCCAACATCATTTTTATATGTAGGTATTATTAAGTTTTTATAAAGGATTACCACGCCTTCCAGCTTAGTTTACGTGGCAATTCTTCTTCATGATTATTTTATGTTAGTATTACAGTGTAAGTATTTAACGTTGATGAATATTATTAATATAATTTGTTATCATCATGATTTGTGTTGTAAGTAGTTTGTAACTTTGGAAAAAAAAACCATGAAGAAAAATGAATAAATAAAAAATAAAATAAATCAAAAGTTAAAAACTATGTCAAAATTGTTTCCTTTATAAACAAATATATTAACAGGGGACCCTACGAGAATTTCATTTGTTGTCGAACTTGGAAGCCCTCTTTCGTTCAATCTTATGAATGCTTTCTGGTTAAAGTTGTTTATGGCAACCTAGGTCTTGCAAGAAGTTTGTCTCACATAGCAACATTGAAACCTTAATTTTAATAATAGATAATTCGCAAATAATTATATTCAAGTTAACAATGCATCTTCTTCTTCTTCTTCTTCTTCTGCTTCTTCTGCTTCTTCTTCTTCTTCTTCTTCTTCTTCTTCTTCTTGTTGTTCTTGTTGTTCTTGTTCTTGTTCTTGTTCTTGTTCTTGTTCTTGTTCTTCTTCAAAGGCCTGGTTGTTTTTATTCGCGTGTTACGAAGAATGGTATTTCAATAGCCAGTTCGCACATTACGTACATTTGTATTTTTGTGTATATCTTGCAAGCATCTACAAACTTTATAGTCTTCATTCACTTGTAACATTTGCAACCGTTGAGCAGAAGCATGCATGCCATTTGAATTCATGTTTGTTTAAAGCCCCACTGTACTACTTGTAGCTACTTGCTCCCTCTATATAGAAAACAATGCTTAAGCGGTGCATGTTGGTCCCCCATGATCCTCTTTTTCTTATGTTAATTGAGAGCTGAGTTGATGAGATAACCACCTGTCAGTGACCACGCTAATCCCTCTAATCCCTCCTGGCCAAACTAGTGCAGACGGGCTTTAAAAAAAAAAGCAAATTTGTAATGCACTGGAATCTATTGAATTGTCTCCATGGGCGGGTCCATTTGGGAGATTTGGTGCTTTGTGAAGTACTCGGGCATATGTAATCATTTGCATGATAGCTGAAAGAGAAGGTTGAGTTCAGGAAAAGGTGAAAATAATTTGTGAGCTTTTTATTTTTTATGTTATTGTGGAACAGTGTCAGTAAAGAAACATGTCCCCTGAAGGATGGCTCTTCAAATGCCCTCATATTCGAAATATGACAAGTGAAAGCCAAAGGTTGTGGACCACTATTTCATGCCACGTACATGTTTGTGTGGTCCAATATACACTTTAATGTGTAGAAAGCACGTGACTTTTAGCAAGACTGGGCCGGTTTCTTATCATTTTGATGATTCCAGAACCTCACATTACACATAAATACTTGATATGTGGTCCATGATGACCCTTTTCCAATCGCGTTCACACAGTTTCTTTCAGAACTCAACTTTATTTCTAACGTATGGGGGGATTTTGTAATCCATCAAGCTTAAAGGTATAGACCAGTTTTGGAAACGCCCCCCTCTCAAAAAATGAAATGGAAACTCTTATTACCAATTATGTGAAAGAATATGTTTTGACTAATACGTTTTGACTAATACGTGATGATTTTTGCCGGGAAACCGCCTACCAATTGATATATTTGGTAAATTATTATATCTATCTGGACCGGATAGATATCGCGCACGTGTCGCGTAGTCCCATATACATCTTTCTGTGTACAGTGCTTGTAACTTTACCAAGACTGGGCCAAATTTCTTATCATTTTGATGATTCCAGAACCTTGCAGTACACACCAATACTTATATGCTAGATGATCAACCTTTTCTGATCGATTCCACAACGTTTCTTTCACAATGCAATCGCATGACCAGAGGCTGGTCTTTACCTTTAATGCATAATTATGTATAGTGTACGTCCGTGACGAATTACCGCGTTTGCCCGTTTATCATGTTTTTCAATATCCAGAAAATGCAGATTGCATGACATGTGTTGCAAGAAAATAGACAGGTTTACTGACATATTCAAATGTTTTGCATAGGCCTACTTTTTAATCAAAGGTTTGTGCCTGACAACCTGAAAGGTTGCCCGGGGCTTGTCCTACATAGTAACACGTATTTCACCGTGGTCAATAGCCAAACGGGTACATCATAATTTCAAAGCACTACAATAATAATAATAATGATATTTCCATTTATATAATGGAGCTATACTATATGAATATATCCTACTGCGCTTAATACAAAGTATCATATTATTATCACCCTGGCTGTAGCTGAGCTGCCATGATAAGGCGCTAACGCATTCGAGGAATTTCTTCCTATCGGGTACCCATTTACTTCACCTTGGTGGAGAGTGGCGAATGTAGATTAACTAGTTAATGGTAATGACATTAGTTCCGCGGTGAGACTCGAAACCACGAACCATGTGATCCATATAGGTCGGTGAAAATACCTCTAGACCGCGACACCTCTACAAAATGACAATTTGAATGGCACCACCCAAATACCTCCCCCAGGTAGCATTGAGTAGGCGTTGTGGCGTGCGCCTGTAATCCAGCTAACAGTGGAAGTTACAAACTGATTCAGCCGAGGACGCAGGTTCGAAACTGAGTCACGTCTTTCGGATGTTGACGTTAAAGGTCGGTCCCCAGACGTAAATAATCATATCTGATTGATACACGTCTGTAAAAACCCAATACACACACACATTGACAAATGTCACATCTAAAATTTGATTTTCCTTTCAAAGTTTCAAACGAAATCATTAATGTTTGTATGAAAAAGATGCTTGTGTATTAAAAGAACATATACTTCTTTATTTATTTATTTATTTATTAAGTTTTATTTCAGTAGGGTGGTTCCATTCAAGCCAAAAAATAAATTTAATGACCTGCTTTCCAAGGAAGCCCTACATTATACAGGTACATAAAATAACATCACATTTAATATAAAACAACACAAGTTTAAAGTACCTGAGCGAAGAAATGTCACAAAATGTCACAAAATGGACAAATTATACATGTACTGAAAGCTTACACCAATATGAACGCAAATCATCTGCTCTAAAGTATTATAAATATAAATGAAACGCGATAAGATGCTTTTTCCAAGACCCTTCTCAGAGCTTCTTTTCCTGGCTTGAAAAATAAAATTACGGAGTACAGACTTATGACGTCAGAGGTTGGGCACCATCGAAATTCCTAGGCCTCTCGCTCAGCTCGCGTGCGGTATTTTGCATTCAGTATACATTACCCAGACTTCGAATGATTCATACCTAAGCCAGCTTTGATGAAAGTGGAATAATAATCTCTCGAAATCAGGAAATTACATTTTATTATTGCATATTAAGCAAATTATGTAATGTAATACGAGGGGGTGAATTGTGCAGATCGATTTGTCCAAATATTCTTCCGTTTTGTGTAATTTGCTGTGAAGTATTCGGTCATGGCTTGGCATGTGCAAGATGATTGGTGATTGCATGCTGTTGAGTGTTGATAAATCGCGAGAGTCCCTTTGGCTTTGCATTTTTATGATGTCGTGCAGTTCCATATATGCATATATGTAATTGGTATTCGCAAGATATAATCTCACATCTATTCTTCTTTTTTTATCCGTGAAATTTGCCAAAATAGCCCTACACTTTCTAAAAATTAGAAAATGACTCGCCCAGTCGGTCACCCCAGTGCATGACGGATCGATCGCCAGGTCAGCGGGGCCGGTGCAGCGTGGCAGCTCGGCACAGCCAGCTCGAACTTGGGAATTTCATGGCGCTAGTGTACTTTCATATCCATTTTTGACCCGCAACTCCGGCGTGGAGATAGCCTACTAAAACATACAAAAAAATCAAATATATCACTGTCACTAGTTGTGGAGCTGTGCTCATCAACTTCGATATCTAAATTTAGTAAAACTTCTTCCTCAAGCTCGGACATTGTGATAGGATATTTCGCGTTCGACTGGCTTTTGTATACGCGTATAATGCATGCAGCGGACAGAGCTGTGTGAGGGGGCTTGGGAGCACTCTCGCTCATGTGCCCAACCTATTACGTCACACATCGTACCAGCGAACAGCGGGCTGATCGAGGGCGGAAAAACGGGTAGCAAATTCATCATTTTTGATAGCAGATTAGTCAATTCTGTAACAATTTTTGAAAAGTAAATATGAATTATTAGAAAGATTGTAACATTACCTTTGCAATGATACCAATATTATTTAGGATAAAAGCATTTTAAAACCTTCGCTCTGGTACTTTAACAGAGAACTACGTAATACTATATTAATTAAACATAAAATGGATAATCTAAAGGAATATATTAAAAATTATTTGAAATAACAACAACAATAACCAGACAATCAGTATTTCGTGCCTTTCTTCATTTAATTATGTTATACTGTTGCTCATGAAGTTGTAATAATTTTCTCCTACCCCTATTCCCTCTTGGGTGAAATTATTGGACAATATGATTTTAATTATTGATAGATAACAATCAGAACTATATTGATCAATCTATATGACTCTCTTGTTTGATAGATAAAGTTATGGGAAGATCTAAACTTTATCTATCAAGAATAAATCATATTTTCACAATCTTTTAAGAACAGAGGTAAGAATTTTTTGTTGTTTCCAATTTGGGTGTATATATAAACTTTGGTGTATTCCGTGTTTAAGGTACAGATCACGTTATACCAGGAGATCTCACAATGAAAAGCAATTGTAATCCAATGATTTGTGTAATAAAGACAATGACAACAACTTCAATGATAATTGTGTTGCTGTTATAGTTCTCACTTACTAAATCCAAAGTCTAAGTGTTTGTTTGTGTGTTGTATTATCTTTCCCATCTGATTCCCTCTCTCCATCTGTCTGTCTCTGTCCGGCTGTCTGACTGCCCCCCGCTCTCTTGCTCTCTCTCCCTCTCTCTCTCTCTCCCTCTCTCTCTCTCTTTTGCTCTCTTTCTCTTTCTTTTTTTCTATCTTTCTTTCTCTTTCTCACTCTTTCTTTCTCTTTCTCTCCATGTTATTCCCAGGTACTTTGCATCCCCTTTCAAGCATTCTCGCATTTCAATGGAGGCATTCACCCGTAATGCCAGAAAGCTGTAACAGGTTCCTGGTAATACTATGCCTTTTAGCGGCAATTATAAGTCATTTTAAAGCTTCACGTAACAACTCAAAATCCATTCCTCCGATCAGGCAGGTGATAAAGAAGCAGCCGTATAATGAAGGATTGTATCAATCCCCTTCGAGCTAAGCCTTATCGATTATTAGTATCGCGTTCGAACGCTAAACCAATTGACAATGAAATTTGGGGCGTTCCCATGTTACGAAACTCAATTATGCTTTTTGCAGAGCCCCAGAGCCAGTACTTCTTAGGGAATATCGAATAAAGGAAAGGGATGAACGTGGAATTTCACTGAAGATCACAAACTTCACAGTAAAATTACAAAAATGGGTCATGACAAATTTATTTAAAACCCGCGTTCTTCAAAAACTTGAAAACTGTTGCACCCCATTTTCAAGATTTTAAGAACGCTGGTTTTGAATAAATTTGTCATTACTTGATAAAGGCTTAAAGCAGGAAATTCGTACATTTTGTATCCCAGTTATTAAGTTATTTCTTCTTCACGTATACATAATTCATACTTACTACACATACATATATATATAAATATATATATTTAGAGCTTCATGCATTTATTTTCTTCATGTGGCTCGCGATATATATTTTTTTAACAGATTTTCTTGGGGGAGGAGTTTGAGTCCCCAAGCCCCCCTCCCAAAAATACCGCTACCACTACAACGGAAGTGACTAGATCCCTAAAGATTTCTTGTAATCAAACTCCTCTTAGGAGATTGTTTACTGCTTTAAGAAACTTATTATAGTTTTCATACTGGAGAGCCTATGAATCTGAATTCAATTCTTTTTTTCAAGATCCTTACAAGCAAAGGATTGAATACATCGGAAAATAAAAATGAAAAAAAAGAAAGAAAAACAAATAGTTATCGACTATTGAAGGTTGAATTCTTTATTTTTAGAAGAAGAAGAAGAAGAAAAAGGTGATGATAAAGAAGAAGGAGAAGTAGATGAAGAAAAAGAAGCAGAAGAAGAGGAAGAAGAATAGGATAAAAAAGAAGGAGGAGAACAAGAAGACATAAATAGGAATAAATAGTCATTTATGACTGAAATGCCTTTAAGTCCAAACAACAACAACAAGAAGGAGAATAAGAAGAAAAAGAAGAAGAAGAAGAAGAAGAAGAAGAAGAAGAAGAAGGAAGAAGTAGAAGTAGAACGAGAAGAAGAAGAAGAAGAAGACAAAAGATGAGGGGTGAGAGAAAGGTTAAGCTTTCACTGAATAGGGTTTCTTATTATCAGACAATCATCTTCTCTGAACTATTCCCCGGTCTGGTCCTATTTATACCCCTTTCTTTCTGGTGCTCTCGTTTGTGTCCAGAAGCCCGCGACATATTCATATATTTCACACATCGGTTGTAAAGTTCGTAAAATCTTACATTTTACAATTGGCATGCTTTGACAGACGCAGGGGGAGATGAGGTCACTTGCCCCAACGCCACCATACCTTGAGTACCTACGAAGTAAAACAGAAAAAAAGGAAGAAAAAATGGCTCCTGATTGTGCCCCACAGCAATTTCAGTCCCTAGCCCGTTGCTTGTCACAATTTTTTTGGACATGTGCCCCCCTCCCGCCCCCCATTCCCACCAATCTGACATACCAAGCGAAAGTCATTGCTTCAGTGAGAAAAACCAATAAAATCCGATAATGCACAAAGAAGAAAATTATTTTCCTAGAAGTCTTATAATTGGTTTTATTCAACTTTATATTGTTTCAGTAGGCGATTAGTCTGCATGCGCAGACTCTAAGTTGACACTAAAACATATTTCTATAAAAGTCCTGAGCAGCGCGTAAGTTTGCCAGTCTCTAGCGCTGCCGGTATTAAATAAATACATAGAACAGATGAGAGCATACATGGGGTGCATCCTAGACCTTGAAGTCAGCTTAGTCTTCTAGTTCAGCCACTCTGTTACGCAATAAGACTGACAACGGGGTCTGTGCAAGCAAACTAGTAGGCGATCGCGGCTGTCTATTAACATCCATATAATTACGTAATAAATCGTAAGTGACTATTATCTGTTTTTCCTTTCATCTTCCTATAAATTGTATGGTTAAAGAGCCGTGGATTTTTTTCTTTCTTTCTCACTGGAGTGCGGAGTGATGCAGACAAGAAGGAAAAAATGAGGGGGAAAAAAATCTGGACTTACTTTGACAAGGAATCAAAATAGAAAGGGGTGCATTTTCGCACCTTAGTGCATTCATCAAACCACCAACATTACCCCTGCAGCCAACCACCTCACCCTCTGTATTTGACGGAAGGTTTCTTGTGAGCACTTGAATTCCAACATTTCATAAACTTAATTATCCAAATTCATAACTTTGTTCTCATGAATTTTATTTGTTCAAACACTCACCAATCTTTTACCTCAGAGGCGTCATAGTCAAGTGACTTGACTGGAGATGATTGTGAAGGACATGGGTTCGATCCCTGACATGGCACTTTTTTCCTTAAGCAAGGCATTTTATCTCCATTGCTTCTCTCCACCTGGTGTTAAATGGGTACCCCGGTAAGATGCGAAAGTCATAGTTTGCTCAGCATCATGAGCGCCTATAAAAAATGGCGCCTGGCTGGAATGCTCCCCGGGGAGTGATGAATGTGCATATATTATGTACACCCAAGAGTGAATGCGATGACTTGGGTAATACTATGTCTGTAAAGCGCTGAGAGACATTGTTGTTTTATCAAACGCTATAGAAACCAAGAATAGAATCATAATTATTATCTTCTTCAGCATTAGATGTTGTGTAAGGAGACCAAAGCGTATCTTGAATTTGGCCTCCACACACACACACACACACACAAACACACACGCACACACACTCACAAAATTTTTCCCGGTATTCTTTATTTTCATTTTATTCAATAAAAAACAAAATACAAATAATTCTTCAAGAATTATTTTTTTGTCATCATATAGCAACAAAATTAAATTAACTTTTGATTAACACACGTACAATTCATAACTCAAAATCGAAAAAAAAACACGAAAGAATGAAGTCAATTGTAATATAAAACGGACACACAAACACTTTTTAGTTTTTCTGTAATTTTTATCTTTATTTAAAATAATATCAAAAGAATATAAATAATTATTCAAAATACAGTTCTTTTTCATCACAATAACCATGCCTGGCACGCACAAATTAACGCGCACCCCCACACATAGCATTATTGAAATCACGAATGACTTCAAGGTAATTCCTTCCTAATCGTGGAATTATTGACTATACAATGTCCTTTGATCTTTGCTAATCTGTAGAGGTCTAGTAAATTTCATCCTTCTCCATTGTTCAAAATGGTGCTACAGCTAAGAAATTAGTGGTGCTTAATTGTTGCTTCGTTGCTTTCTGTGCCTGTCTGCATAGTCGCTCGTTATGCCACACGTGCAATTTTGCACTGAACAACAGTTACCGGATGAAGGAATGATTGTATTGATTTGGGCAACACATTTAAAGGCATCGTTTAACAATGTTAAATCTGAGATGCATGGCCCCACGTGTTATCAGCGTCTGTGATATAGTGTAATATTGAAGCCCTAAAAAAATTGCGCTTCAAAATGAACATGAAGTGCCTCAAAAAAGTAAAATTCTTTGAGTGACCGGTTTTTCCAATATTCATGTTCCCCAACAGACTGTGGTGTTATGAAAACCGTTAGGAAAACGAATGTTTAAATTTCGATTTCCAATCATAAATATCTTGATAATCAGACAGGCGATCCGCTTGTAAAAGTCATGGGGTTCCTGACTGACCTACAGGTTTATAATTATCGTTGCAGCATGAGCTAAATCCAGGATTTTGTTTCAGAATCTGAGACAAAGTTACCCAATCCCTTTAAAGAAATATAAATTTCTGGTCTTGATTAGCTCCATGACAACCCTTGTTCATAACGGTATAGATTGATCTTGCTCTCTAAAAAGTTAAATAATTTTAAAACCTTATGATAAATACAATGTGGCACAGGGATATTAGTTGTGTGGCATATAAAGAGTTAGAGCTAACTCATATGTAGTCTTCCAAAACTTTCACCAACAGCAAGAATCTGGATGAAGATTGCTTGGTTTGAAAAAGTCAACAGAAGTGAATGAATACTTGCCTACTGAAGTTTGAGTTGGTAGAAGCCTTAACATCATGTTATGATAACCCCAACCAAAGAAAGATTTATATAACATAGTTTAGTCGAGTGATTTTTTTAAATAGCATTAAACACTTGAAATTAGCTGAGCCATGGTATATTTTTAATGCCATTGTAACGATTAAGAAAGAAAAATTCACGTGAAAATTGCACGGAAACAATATGAATAATCAATGAGTATATAAATATGCATTATCTCAAGGGAGATTTAAATGCTCAGAGGACGGCCATATCATATCATATTATATATCATATACCATATCACATTATATTATATCACATCATATCATATCATACCATATCACATTATATAATATCACATCATATCATACCATATCACATTATATCATATCACATCATATCATATCATACCATATCACATTATATAATATCATGTAATATCATATCATTATGATATCGTATCATATCATACCATATCATATCACATCATACCATATCACATTATACAATATCATGTAATATCATATCATATGACATCATAGCATGTATAGCAAAGCATAGCATGTAGTTGATCATATCACATCCTATCCTATCCTATCATATAGGCGATATAGCATACCATAGCATATCATTTATCATATCATATCACATCATATCATATCAATTATTTTGGACAAAGTCCCCCCCCCCAATGCTGTACCCAATGCTCCCCCTATGTCGATTGGAGGGGATATCATGATGTACAGCTCTAGATCTCTTTGGTATTCAAAAGTCAAATAATCAAATATACTGATCCTTCCGATTGAGTCCAATTTCACTTGAATTTGTTCTTCTTAAGTCTTCATTTTGACCGTGACAGGATGGGCGTAATTGAGTAAACTTATTGAAACTCCTCCTTTCAGTAATCATTTTAATCTCCATGCTCTGTCAGCTAATACATTATCTGTATTCTCTCGCTTCTACTTTCTTCCACAATCTTTGTCTTAATCTGTTTATATCTCTCCATTGAAGTCACTATATCTTATTTCATTTAAGCCTATAACATGTATACTACATGTACCACTGGCGTACTGATGAGGGGGCTGGGGGAGGGCAGTTGACCCCCAAATAAAATCTAAACGTGGTTTATTTCTAATTTGATACCAGTGATTTACAAATGTTGCTGAAATGACATGATTTTCCGGGTTTTTCTCTCATTTTTGCCCATTATGTCAGAGGCGGCACTCCCGGTGTGGGGGCACTTCGCCCTCACTTTTCATGTACCCCCAAAAAGCCCCTTTTTACATAGGACAAGTGCCCCTTTTCTTTTCCAATAACTGTCCTTTTCCTCTCTTTTCATCTCTGGTGAGTACGTCTTTTCAGGTGCGAGAAATTCCCCCTTTCACCTCTGATATTTTTGCCCTTTTTTTTACTTTGACTCGTGCCCCGTTTCCTTTTTAATAAGTGTACTTTTTCCTTCTTAATAAGTACCCCCTTCACCTTCTCTTAAATGCCACTTTTCACTTCTTATAAGTGCCCCTTTTATTTTGACACGTGCCCCTTTTCCTTTCTCATAAGTACCATATTTCCTTCGGATAAGTGCCACTTTTCCTTTTCTATAATTATGAGACCCTCTCCCTTTTCAAAATGCCCCTTTTAACATCTGATAAATGCCCCTATTAAAATTCGATAGGTGCCCTTCTCCTTCAACAGATTCCCTATTTCCATTGCTTCCATTCCAGTGCTTTAAAAAAAAAAATTATGTTGAGTGTCCCTTTTCAGGTGCAAGAAGTGCCATCATCCCTGGTGGTGTAATCACAATCATGACGATGTAGGGGTATATATTAATGTCTAAAAATGGTGTAGGTTTTGTCGATGTTTCCCTTTGTAGGTGCCCCTTTTTTGGAAGACGCTCCGCCGCCCCTGCATTATGCTACTTGGTGGTGATAAGAATTTTGTTCTGACCCCCAAAAGCTTTTGCTCATTACGCCACTGACATGTACTACCACTACTTCTACTACTACTATACTACTACTACTACTACTACTACTACTACTACTACTACTACTATTAATACTATTACTACTATTACTACTATTACTACTCCATGTATTTCTACTTCTGCTACTACTGCCACTACTACTACTAATGATGATGATAATGGTGATCGTAATAATGATACATGTAGTTGTAGGAATTGTAACAATAATTCTAATCATAATGTTAATGATAACAACAACAACAATATTAATAACAATAAGGATACTAACGATAGTAATAATAATGATGATAATAATAATAATAATAGTAATAGTAATACTAGTAAAAGTAATAATACTGATAATAATAATAGTAATACGAATGATAATAATAATAATGATTATAAAAGTAATAATAATATTAATAATAATAATGATAATAATAATATAGGTTTTCCCGCCCAATTTCATCAGAGTTGCTTCCGATTTAACGATGCGATCATTCAATTTCGAGCGAATTCGAATGATCACCGAGATCAACATTCAAAAAGCTAACTAGGTCATTCAATTTAATTGTATTAGCATGCGATTTCATGGTTTTCTCACATAAACGTGTAAAAAGCGCGTTCAAATTTAAAAATGCACGTAAATGCATTCAAATTCGAACCTGCACCGCCCTGATGAACATTAAGGTATTCAATTTCACGAATAGGCAATCATTTATAGCATTTGGGCAGTCTTTTCTTTTACTGTTTAAGTTCTTTGCAATCTGCATCTGTATGAATAAATTATGCAAACTTTATGTACCTTCAAATGGGACCTTTGCCTTATATTGAATTTTTTACATGATAATAACGTAAGTAAGTACATGATAAGTACTTACTTACATGTTACAAATTATGAGTTATAACCATTCTGTAAGTGTTATATCCATACTGTTAGGGAATAAAGTGAAATGGAAGAAAAGATTAGAAAGAAAAGAAACATATAAAATATGACAAATATTATGAAAGTTTAAAATGAAAATGAAATTATATAATTGAAAACAGTGAAAAAAGATAATATGATGTGAACAAATTGCGGTAAGAATTACATAGAACTACAGAACTTGTTTATGTTAATTTAATTCGAACGTTCAAAGTGCGAAGGTGTGTGCCTATAAATGAAATTGAAATTGGTATTAAGGACGAAATTGAACGTCTATCCAGCTGGCGCGAAATTGAATGACAACTTCGCGTCACTAAATTGAATGGATTTCTCTCTAAATTGAATGAAATAAAATTTAAAAGGAATGATATAAAAAGAAATTGAATGCTCAAAGAATGAAAATGAACCATGAGAGCAGAGAGGTGACGAAAAACGTTCGAACTTGAACGCCTATTCATGAATTCGAATGCAACTCCGATGAAATTGGGCGGGAAAACCTATAATAAGAAGAAGAAGAAGTAGAAGAAGACGAAAAAAGAAGAATAAGAAGAAGACTGATGATGATGAAGATAAGGATGACGATAATGATGGTTTAAAAACAATGGTGAATACCTCCGCGGCAGAAACCCCAAATCACCACAACCTATAAACCTTTGTGTTGATGTTACGCGCTACAGTATATCATTTTTTTTCATTAAGATTTATTTGAAAACAGATAAATAATAACTCTGAATCTGAATCTTATTGTGAAATTTTCACTGCTCACAGTGTTGCAGAGTACTCATTGGACTTTTTTTGACCTTTGGATCACTCTTGTCTGTATTCATCTCGATCCTAGGAAAATCCGGTGATAATCGTGTCATTACCTAAATAATCACCGTGACAATAGTTATGTTTACACGGCACCGTCGTAGAATTCTCAGACGACCCATTAACAACGACGCGTGTTCACACGGCACCGACTCAAGGATTATTCGAGGTTTTAAACTACAAGTCGGGCAAGTTGTGGTTTTAACGACAAACTGATGAAACCTTAAAGTTTGTTGTGTTCGCACGACTCATAACTACGAATGAGGACATCGCAGCTCGATCGCTCAATATGGTTTAAAACTGCGAGTAAACTTTAAGTCTCGGTACCACCCTGTGCGTCTGCACGGTCCTTAACTACCTCGAAGTTTAAAACCAAAGCTAAACTTAAAGTTTACAGACTGCCGTAGAACCTAGTTAATCACGCCATCGTTACGGCGGTGATATAGGCCTATCTGGACAATCAAGTGCAACTGCATGTAATGTGAATATTTTCGTTATGTCTTTTTCTTAATCTCAAGCTTATGGCAGCTTTAATGTGGGCCCACACTACACACTGTCTGGTGCGCATTGCCTATAATGATGTTTTTATTTCAAGTGTGTCATTAAAGTAAAAATTACAAAAAACTAAACAAAACAAAAACAAATGAAAATAAACAAACAATAAACAAACAAACATGAATACACATGCTTTCTTAGCAGTCAGGTAAAACAAACCATCAACAACAACAACAACGTACAATTACAACAACAACTTTAGGGTGCGAATTTGAAGGGGCACAATACCATAATCATATGGCACATTTTCTTTTAGGTATACTGCCGGTATTCAGACGTTTGGGGTTTAAAACAAGTCTGTTGTGCCTCCACCTTGCTCACCCCACTGTCGATCGCCCTACGTCTACGTGGTCATGTGCTATTACACTGCTGTACAAATTATGTAAAACTAAGTGTTAGAAGTGGGCCTTGGAAAGTATTTTACTTTGCAAGTAATGAAAATTCCCGTATAAGTAAAGTATATTCTGATAAATTGCAATAAGAGCCTTATTCAACCAAGCAAAGGCTTTTCGATATATGTCAAATAAATTTGGATTAATTTTATTAAGAGCCTTATAGTATTACATAGATCAACCAAGCAAGGGCTTTGCGACTAAGTCTCCGGCGACAGCCGCTCTGCAGTCGATTTCCTGCACTTTTAACTAAATTCCTAAATTAAACCGTGGACCCAAGACTAATTCTATACCTAAATAACCCTAAACCTAACCTTAAAGGAAACATCACCCCAAGAAATAACTTTACTTAATCTGAGAGATTTATTATATTTTTGCCCATTAATCTACAAGATTCCCCACCAAAGTGTATGAGAAAGGCATAAAGCAAGAATAATGTACGGTTTCTCAGCACGACATGGGCATCGACATTTTCTTGATAACGTGACGTACTATGTGAAGTCGTTTATCAAATAAATGTATTCAAATTTATGGATGCTTCCTTCCCAGGTGTGTGTGGTGATGTAGCATTTCATTCACCTGCTATTATTCTTTGTACTACAATTGCTGGAACGCAAATTGCATAATAAGTTGGTGCTCTTCTGGGGTGAAGGTTTCTCATAAATGAAATAGATTTGTCAACTGCTATATTTAAGTATTTTTAAATGAACTAGTTACATTATTGTTCCCCTGTTATATATATTTTTAACCTAATATATCTTCTCAGCTATTTTTCCTCATGGAAAAGTAAAGGTTTGGTTATTGATTTAAAAAGTCTTTCCAACTAAAGCTTGGTGTATGATACATATACAACTTTACCTGGTACGTCACATTTTTCAAGAAAATGGCTGCGCCAATGTCATGCTAAAAGGCATCACATTATGCCAAGAATATCTTCATTTAATATATATCTCTTGTACATTTTCGTAAGGAATATTTTGCATGAAAGGGCAGGAATACATCTCATTTTTCAGAAGACCTACACTTATTCTTTGGGGTAAGGTTTCCTTCAAGCCATTCATAAAACCCAACATATAGCATCCCAAACCTAATAAGCCCGGTCTGCCGCGAGCACTTATTGCCGCGCCGTAGCAAAATGTAGGAAGCACCCAACCAAAATGTCATGAATGAACTCGTTGAATGGAACGAGGAAGAAAACCCCAGATAATTGGGTAAAAAGTGAGAGAAAGAGGATAAGTACTCTTTGTTGTACTTTAAAGAGCAGAAAGATCGGATCGTATGATAGGCTTAACTTAATTTAAATCCTTCGTAAAGGCTGGGCGGGCACACGGGGGCCCCGTCTTATTAGGTGGTCTGTTATCAACAGACCACCTATTGATTTCGTCAGAATTTTCTTTCTTTATTAATTATTATTATTATTTATTTATTTTTATTTATTTCTCCACTTTTTGTGCAAGCGATTACTCAAAATCTGTGCGGTCAATTTCTTTCAATTTTGGCACAGTTATAGGCACTGGCGTACCTGAGGGGGGGGGGCAGGGGGGGCAGAGTGCCCCCCTGACGGGCTCCAGGGAAAAAAAGAAAAGGGGGAAAAGGGAAAGGAAAAAAAAGGGGAAAGAGAAGAAAAAAAGGGAAAGAAAAGAAAAGAAAGGAAAGGAAAGAAAAAGAAAAAGGAAAAGGGGAAAGAAAAACAAGAAAAGAAAGAAAGAAAGAGAAAAAAAGAAAAAAGGAAAGGAAAGAAAAAAGGAAGAAGAAGAAAAAGGAAGAAGAAGAGAAAGGGAAGAAAAAGGGAAAAGAAAAGGAAAGAAAAAATGGGGAAATTAAAAAAAAGACCATGGCCGTACGCACCGGGGGCAGTTGATCCCAGATATTTTGAAAACGTACAGTTTTTTTCTGAAAATGTTTAACAAAGCTCACAAGTAGTGTAGGCCTATACCAAATCCTTCAATTCTACTTTTTGAAATGCAAAAGTACCCTCATGACCAGTTCGGTCGCTCGAACTCCCTCATCACTCCTTTCGCTTTTGAGTTTCTTCGAAAACTTTTTACGCATCTTTCCCCCTCCCCCACCAGAAAAATATTCCGCATACGGCCCTGAAAAAGACAAATGAAAATAGGAAAATATAAGTGATATAACAAATTCGAAACTATTCGCTGGCGCGAGCTGCTTGCTAGCCTATTTTGTATTAATTGTTTTCACTTGCTCGTCCCCCTGAAAAAAAAAAGGATTAGCATTGCCTAGAATACAATTGTGCCTGCCCCGACGGTCCCCGACCTTCAACGATGGCAACAATAACACCCAATTTATGAACCAAATGTTACTAAAAGAGACTAATTCATTTTTCTCGCTCGCTACGCTCGCTCGCGAATAAATGGAATGGACATTGCTTTGAAAACAATTGTGCCCACCCTTGACCTGCAACAATATCATTAAAAATGGAAGTGTTTTTTCGCCCTCTCGCCAAAAAGGAATTGATATCGCGTTAAACGCGGTTGCGCCCATCCCGACCTGCACCAATAAAAACAAGTTTATGTATTAATTTCTATTAAAAGAGAATTGATTTTTTTGCTTGCTCGCTATGCTCGCTCGCCAAAATGGAATTGACATTTCTAACAAAATATGTGCGCCCCTTGCCTGCAACAATAATCCCAGTAAATAAGTACCAAACGTTATTTTAAGAGATATTGTTTCCTCGCTCGCCAGAATTGATGAATTGATTGATTTTAGTGATTGATATATGAGTTGATTTGTGTCACCCCGACCTGCAACATAAAGATCTATGTTTATATACCAATTATCATTGAAAGAAAAGAGTATTTTCCAGCTTGGTTCGAGCTTGCTCGCCATAATGGAATTAACATCGCCTTTATGATTTTGCCCGCCCTGACCTGCAACAATAAACCAAGTTCATGTACTAATCAACATTAAAAGAAAATTGATTTTTTTTTTACCCTCTCTTGCTACGCTGTCTTTATAATTAACATCGCCAACAAACCTACAACAAATTACCAGTTAATAATTATGTACCAAACGTTATTCAAAGAATATTTGGTTTGCTCGCTAGCTACGCTCCCTCGCCAAAATGGAATTAACATCACCTTAAACATGATTGTGTAAGCCCCGACCTGCAACAAAAACCCTGAAAATTATGTACCAATCATCATTAAAAAAATTTACGCTCGCTCGCCAAAATAGAAGTAACATCGCTTTTACTATAAATCACGCTTGTGCCGCCCCCAACATGGAACAATGAAACCAAGTTTATGTACCATGTTCTCACTAAAAGTAAAAGAGAAGTGATTTTTCGCTCGCTCGCCGAAGTGGAATTATGCTTACATTACTAACAAATGTGCCCGCCACTGACCTACTACAATATCATTAAAAGAGAGATGTGGGTTTTTTTGCCTGCCCGCCAAAATGGGATTGACATTGGCTTAAACATGATTGTACCCACCCCCGACCTGCACCAATTCATTGAGGACAATTGAACCAAGTTTAATTGGCAATTATTAAAACTAGAAGCGATTTTGTTTCTTGCTCGCTACGCTCGCTCGCCAAAATGAAATTAACATCGCTAACGTGCCCGCCCCAACCTGCAACAACCAGTTAATAATTATGTACCAAACGTTATTCAAAGAAGTTTTGGTGTGCTCGCTCGCCAAAATGGAATTAACATCACCTTAGACATGATTGTGTAAGCCCTGACCTGCAACAAAAAACCTGAAATTTATGAACCAATTATCATTACAAAAATTTTGCTCGCTCGCTACGCTCGCTCGCCAAAATAGAAATAACATCGCTTTTAATAATCACGTCCCTGTCATGGAACAATGAAACCAAGTTTATGTACCATGTTCTCAATAAAAGAGAAGTGTTTTTTCGCTCGCTCACTACGCTCACTAGCTAGCTCGTGGAATTATGTGCCCACCACTGACCTGCTACAATATCATTAAAAAGAGAAATGTAGGGGGGTTGCCTGCCCGCCAAAATGGGATTGACATTGCCTTAAACACGATTGTGCCCGCCCCCGACCTGCAACAATGAAACAAATTTTATATAGCAATTCATTGAGAGAAAGGTGTATTTTCGCTCGCTAGCTAAAATGGGTGTAAAATCACCCTAAACACAATATTGTTCCCGCACCCGGTATGGGACAATTGAACCAAGTTTAAGTGGCGATTATTAAAAAGAAGTGATTTTTCTTGCTCGCTACGCTCGCTTGCAAAAATGAAATTAACGTCGCTAACAAATGAATGTGCCCACCCCGACTTGCAACAATACCAGTTTATATACCAAACATTACTTAAAGATATTTTTTGCTCGCTCGCTCGCCAGAAGTGAAAATTTGCATCGCCTTTTTTGTTTTGTTTCGGTCGCTTGCCCCCCCTGACGGAGTACCCCAGATACGCCACTGGTTATAGGTCATTGTCATAAGACGTTACAGGAACATTTTCAAGTTCATCAAATAATCGTGACGTCATCCACGCGCCATTTTGTGAAAATCAACTTATGATCATATCTTAATAACAGAAATTCATTTCTCATTCAAATTTATCAATATCAAGTTCAATATCCGTCCGGTCATTTTCATGTCAATAAACGCGCGCGTACGCGTACGTCCGCGCGTCAGTGCGCGCAAAATTTTAAAAACATTTTAAAAAAATGCTCAAAATCACTTTTTATTCAAATTAGAGTACGTTTCAGGCCATTTTAAGCATTTCGCAAAAAAACGCTCACACGCGAATGCGCGCGCGTTTTCGTTCGTGACGGCCGAACGCACAATAAATCCTCCTATTTTGGGGGGACATGATATTTCCCATTTTGTTTCGAACAATTTGGTACCACGTTTATCTCTTTATGACCATTAATAACGGAATGAGCGTCCGTTCCAGATCAATGTCCGTACGTGCGAGCTCTTGTAATACATAGCATATATGGGCAAAAACATGCCTTTACCAAATCCTTAATAGCTCTTTAGGAAGCCCGTTGACCCCTAATTTTCTTTTCATATTTAGATAGAGTATGAATTGTAGATGTGATTTCATGCCTCATTTGGCCATTAAGTATATCGTGACATCATCATAATGGCCTTGGAACTCAAAAACGAATTTGCATATTATGACGTCAGCAAATTTATGGAAAATTGATTGTATCTCTGTAAATATTGATCGATTTTATTCCAAATTTCGACATGTTGTAGCTCAGACAATTTTCTAAAAGACATGTTATTCAGATTACACGACAGACCACCTAATTCGTCCTCAATGACGAATTAAATTTCTCGTAAACAGTTATTTATTTGCAACTTATTTGCGATTGATATCAATCGTAACTATGTACATAAGGGATGGGAGACTGATCAATTGCAACCCTTTATAGGACGGGGCCCAGAATGCATATTTAAGCGTGTTTACACTTACAAAGTGTAGCCGGGGAGGAGGCACAAGTCTAAATTATCTGCAATTTAGGGGCTAAAATTGGTGTCGGGGCACATTTGGTATGTCCACTGTTTGAACTGTTCTGTACTGGATGTGTACATAAAATATATGCCAGATTAAGTTTTGCCGGGGTCACATGTCACCAACCTCCCGTCATACTCGCTTCCCCATTGGATTCCCTATATGCTGTAATTATAAACTAGTATACATAAATGATTCTCTGTGTTTCTGTCTCTCTGTGTTTCTCTCTTGCCCCCCCCCCTCTGACTCTCCCTTTCAAATTGGCTTTCCCTTTCTCCACCTTCCTCTCTCCATTTTCTTTCCCCTCTCTCTCTCTCTCCTCCTCTATTTTTCTAAATTCCTTTCCCTTTATTTTTTCTTCTTCTATCTCTCGCTTTTCTACCTCCCCTTCTCTCCTTTTCTCTTTCTCCATCTCTCTTCTCCTCACCTCTCCCTAACTCCTTCTTTCTCTAATTTTCTCTCATTTCTTCTGAATCAGTATAACCAGAAGTTCAATGAAACGGTTGTGAAGCCCGTTAAATATATACAAAAGTGCCCCTCCTGTTGCACTTAGTTCCCTAGATGTTTACTTTAAAATATGAACGTCCCTATCAATACCCAAATTAAACTACCAAGCTATACCGTTCTTGCGTACACTTCAAATTAATGATTTGAAATACCCATTTCGAGCTCAAGTTTTTCATTTCCTTTTACGGGAATGCTCATTTAGAAGTTAATCTAAGCTTATTTTCCAGGGCTGTTCAAGAATTAAAGTGCATATTAACGGCAAAGAGTGCGTGCTTAAATTTTCATGGTTCAGACACTTTTAGAGTATTTGATTTTGCGCAATCATTTTGTTGTTGGGGGATGTAAAATAAAATTGTATGAAGGCATCGTTTCCCTTTTTAATTCGCTGAATACCAACCCCGATACAAATAATTCCATTTCATTTCGTTAATTCATTGGTTTAATGTAATTTCAAAGTATAGAAAATTGTTTCGCTCACATTGAAGGTTGAGTTCTCGGAAGGTTGAAAAACTAATTGGTGAGCTTTTTCATTCTCTTATAATTATGGCGACTACTGCTTTGTTGGGCAAGCACAAAACAAAAGAATATACGCCATTTTGTGGCCGAGTGAAACCAAGTTGGCCAAACCCATATTTTTGCCAGTGATAATCCTCTTATTCATGGTCAACGTGAATGGACGCTACATACTAAAACCAGACACGAAACGTTAAAGCTTATCTTGACTTCTAGACCGCGTTTGTAAAGAGTTGTAATTGATCCGAGTCTTGATAAGACGGGGCCCTTGAAATCAATTCGATTTTAGAAACCAAAGTTTTTGTTATATAAATAATGATTAAAATGTACACACACACATTATATATCTCTAGGCGTGGGTGTGTGTATTGGCATATATATTATTGTTTTATTACTATTAACATTACTGTTATTATCGGTAGCTCGGGACTACAGCTTGATACCGTTTGCTTTATTCGCTCATTACTTATTTTGCATTTTCTCCCAAAATCATTTGCAAAGCATCTCAATTTTCAGTTGATTCTGTGACAATCTAGTTCACCCACTACCAGAACTCAAGATTCCTTTCATTCTTTCACCATCTTTGCCAACAAAATAAAAGTAGAAAGCCTCAGATAACCAACATTTGTTTTTATTCGACAAATCCGAATGCTCTTCAAAGAAATCCGCCTCTTATTCTCTTTCATCATGTTCATTCGAATGTTCTGACCTCTACATTCTCTTTCGATATATAGCTTCTTTTTTTCCTTTTTCTATGCTGAATAAAGGTGTTTTTTTTTCGTTAATCCTTTTGTAAGTTGCATGAAGGGCAAAAAGATAATGTGAATGTGAATCTTTTTTATGAGTCATCTACTTGGAATTAACTCTGTATTCATTACGGATTGAAAGTCCCGATTGTCACATCAGCTAGGTTCATACGAGAACCCATAATCTGTAACTTTGGTTCGTGGTTTTAAACTTCGAGGTTATCTTGTACTCGAAGTTAAAAACGATTGATCTTATGATTAACGTGCAACTTGCGAGCAGCGAAGTGGGGGGAAGGGGGGAAATCCTCACTCAAAGTTAGGTGCCATGCGGACGCAATCTAATTCGAGATTTCGCCTGCTTGTTGTTACAACTGCTTGCTCAGCTTGTGGCTTTAACAGTTAGAACCTCATTTTGGGTCCCTGCGAACATGCGGCGTGTGAATGGGTCATTGTTTAAAACTTCGAAGTTTCCCGAACTTACAGCTTAAAGTACGAAGGTCTCGTCAAACATAGCTAATAATTTCAAATATACGTTGAAACTGTGGCGGTCCACTTCTTTTTCTTTTTTTGGATACAAATCTGGAATGTTCGGAATTCGTTTTTTTCTTTCGAACACGCAGAATTTCTTTACAGATGAATAAATCTTAAGAAACATATTAACGTTCTCCCGTCTCCTTCAATTAATAACATGACTCAGTTCCAAACGTCCTTTGATGTTGTTTGTTAGTTTTCACCTTTGCGGGGGCACAAATGTTATTTGTTATCTTTTTAAAAGTTATTATTCATCATTTTTATGTGGGTGTGTATGAAGGAGAAGTGACAAATGTGAAAGATACACCCCGAAACAGGATTAACAATGAAGGTTCACAGAGGGGGAACAAACCAACATGATTTTTATAAGAATAAGAAGAGTTGGATTCTTACCACGGGACGACGGATGGCTCAAAAGTGATCATATGAAAACTAGATCAGTAGTTTCATAGGAGTTTCATACATTGTCACCATTGATCCATATTCATGCATACCATAAACATTTGAACGAATCTTTATGCTCAAGACAGTGTATGCAAAGCAGTCACTGCAGCACTAAAGTACAACACCACTGTCTGAAAATCAGCAAGCTTGCATATCGTTATGACCCTTAAGGGAGAAAATAAATTGTTCAACCCCACTTCATTTGAAGGGGCATATCATTACCAAGAAACCATACTCGGTGCATTCACAGTGGCTCAAGGGTATTACGCCCAAATCATCCGGGAGGGGTCGATGATTTTGTCACAAGTCTACCTCTATCGTGTTCCGCGCCGAAATACACTCAATAGTAAATTAAGACGATTGTACAGATAAATAAATTAATTGCAATTCATACATTATTGTATTGCATATAGAAATAAAGTTCGGATTATGAAATAAGTCGTTGTCAGGTTCGCCTATTCAAATAGGTTTCGTGCAGGGATATTGACATTACTTTACGTTGATTTTTTTTTTGTGTGAAGTTTTTGCGATCGTTTTGCACAATTAATGGAGTGAAAACGGAACTTTCCATTGATTCTATGGTAATCATGCATATGTCTAATCATTTTCATGACGAGTAAATACCCTTGGCCAGAAAAATGATATGAAATATTATCATGAGAATAGCTCAACGCCACACGTATTATTCCCCTCATGCCCAGAAAGATAATGACCATGTTTTCACAAGCGTGGACAGAAAACCTAAGGCCATATTGATTGTTTCCTATTTTCTCCTCGGGATTTGTTTTTTCGAAAATGAGGAGGAGGGGTTCTATGTTATTCGATATTTGATATTTTCCTGTGGAACCTGGTCATATTTCAATCAAAACCTCTATTAAATTATATTCATTTTGTTTTAATAACAAAATTCTCACGGATTCACAATATGGCTTTAGGAAAAATCACTCTACTACACATGCTTTAATAGAATTACAAGATAAAGTTTTATCAGCAATTCTTACCAATAAATTTTGCATTGGAATTTTCATGGACCTTTCTAAAGCCTTTGATATTGTTGATCATAGAATACTTGTCAAAATTAGAACACTGTGGGATTAGGGGCTTACCACTATCTTGGTTTGAAAGTTATCTTTCTAATAGATCTCAATATGTAGTTTATAATAACAATTCCTCAAAATTTTCTCCTATTACACACGGTGTACCGCAAGGTTCTATCCTAGGTCCTCTACTGTTTTTAATTTACATTAATGATCTCACACATTCTTCTGAAAAATTTAATTACATTATGTACGCTGACGATACCACTTTAATTTACACCCAACCTAACACTCATAACTTACAAAATAACATCAATACTGAATTAGACAAAGTAACAAAATGGTTCAAATCAAATAGATTGTTGATGAATCCTAGTAAAACAAATTACATTACTTTCTTCCATAGGCAGTCAAATTCCACTAATTTGCTTGATAATTTGTTTATAAAAAAAGATGAGGTTCCATTAAATAAGGTTAAAAATGTTAATTTTCTTGGTGTTAATATTGATTATAATATGCAATGGGACACCCATGTAAATAAAGTCATACAAAAGGTATCTAAATGTATTGGTATATTATACAGATTAAAAGATTCGCTCCCACCTTCAGCATTAATACTAGTTTATAATTCATTCATGCTCTCATATTTAAATTATTGTGTTGCTGTTTGGGGTAATTGTAGTCGAACTAAATTAGATAAATTATTTAAATTGCAAAAAAAAGCCCTTCGCATATGCCTGGGATGTCATTATCGTGCCCATTCTGCCCCACTGTTTAGAAAATTGACATCTCTTAATAGTTTTGATTTGTACTATTACTCCATTGCCCTCCTTGGCTTCTTTTACTTTCAAAATAAATTACCTGTTAATATTTTTCAGATGTTCACTCTTAATTACCAGATACATAATCACAATACCCGTTTTAAGGATTCTTTTCACTTACGGCCAGTAAAAACAAATAAGATAATGAAATCAGTATGACATAATTTCCCTGTGATTTGGAACTCCATTCCCAAAGATATCTCTGAATGCAAGTCAGTTAATTCTTTCAAACAAAACAGTCGCAGCAGTTTCTTTATCTCAAATATGTATAGTTATTTATCTTTTATTTATATTTGTGTATATGTTTTTTTTTTTTAATTTTTAAATTTTTTATTAATGTGTTTTTTGTTTTGTTTTTTTTGTTTTTGTTTGTTATCTTTGCTTTACATTATGCTATGAATGCTTTGGGAACTACGCTTGTACAAGGCCTATGGGCTTTAATTATGTAGTTCCCCATTTCATTTTATAAAAATATGTTCATGAATTATTTTGTATCTTTTGTATCAATGTAATTTTTAACCGAGAATGAAATAAATGAGAATTGAATTGAATTGAAAAATACAATTTGTTTTGCAATTCAGGGGCTTAAATCAAACTGAAATTGCACAATATTAGTGGATTTTTTTTTCTTTCAAATTCAACAGATGTTCTCACATAGACGGACTAGTATTTGCTTTCGTTTCAGGATAAAACTATCTAATACATAAGAAAGGGTGACGAGAAACTTTGATTTCATTTTGTTTGGTCTAAACGTTCCATGACTCATCGTACATTAGAAATCGGAAATGTAAGGATTATCATTACTATGCAGTTGGGGTCACTAGAAAGTCATGAATACGATGACCCCACATTACGACCGATTATAATAATGATACTACTACTACTACTGCTACTACTATACTACTACTACTACTACTACTACTAGTACTACTACTAATAATAATTTGCCACCCCCCTCTCATATAGCTTCAATATACTGCGCCGTGACCACGTTATGGCTACATAATAAATAAACTGGTTGCATGAATAATGAGCTTCTTCTGAAATAGAATGCACGGATTACGTAATGCCGAAGGGCAGGGGCAGAACGCGATGACCCCATTCTACGGCCAGTTGTAGTAATTTGCCCCCTCCCATACAACGTAAACACCACAAGTCAAGGTTTCTATGTAAAGTACACATGGGTAGAACCAGTGGCAGTTGTCATGTGTTTGTTCTAAAACAATGTGATGGAATGAATAATAGCTTCCTATTGACACGCTGATGTCACAATGCAAAACGAGGTCATGTGGACAGTGGAAGCGATCATGAAAGTTTCTGTCCCCAACGCTGATTGGTCAATATAGGACCGTGGCGTTACTCATCGCACAGCAGTGCCATTGATTAGTGTTGCAGGAGTGGCAAAGTTGTGGATCCTAGTTACAAGAGCGCTGAATTGAGTTAATTTGTAATTCAAATGAAGCAGTCTTTACAACATATATTTGAACAATATATAGCGTACCTTGATTCATCAGTTTTTTGTTGACCTTTACATTTACAAGGCAAGGCGTGGCAATGAGATTGTACCAATAATAATAAGACTATACAGTTTAGTACCCCAGTCAAACCGCTAGCCTAACCCCGAAGTTACCGATAACCGACAAAATCCTGGTAATTTATTATTTATCATTTTTCCCTTAATTTTACAAGACATTTTATTTTTCCTTCATTACACAAGTGTATCCTATTAGAACATTCAATAAAACATTGTTCATTTACGAAAGAGTAGAGTATATTTTTGTTTTATCATAGCTTAATTACAATCAAATAAAGACGTTGTTTGTAGACTAATTCTATTTTGAAATTTTAAAATGTTAAATCAGAATTTAAAAAGGACATTCAATGGAAAGTTTCCTTAGGCTTAGGTCTATTATGTGACCGTTGTCGGTCTTGTCTGTATGACCGAGGTACAAAAGCGAAAGTAGAATGGTTTCATCCATTGTTTCATTAAGTAGCCCCATCAGGATGAATCAATTCATCAAACGGTCCGATAAATCAACAATGAACAGAGCCAGACGTCTGAATAGACTTTAAATGGTGAATCAATTCTCAAACGGACACACCTGTATAGCATGTCAATATTTTTAAATGAGGTCACCCTTAATTGTAAATAATCCGGTGAGACATTTATCAGGAATTGACAATTAGGAACATGACCTAAACTGATATTTCTCTCATCGTTGATTCTCTTTGTTCTAGATAATGTTTACAAAGTAGGCTAGGTCTAATACATCCGTCCAAAACAATAATTTCCTTAGAAACATGCATCAAATTTGAATATATCTATACTAGTAAACATGTCTAAGTATTCATCGGATGGGACTACTGAATTATTTCCATGGATCGAGTACTACTGCAATTTGTTCAACGCTAAAGAAAGCAGTAGCCATGCATAAGAAATGGTTCACTTCAAAATGAACTCAAATTTATGAACGTTTACGCGTCATGAGAAGAGTGGCGTTACGTACTACCCTGTTCGTCTGCTTGAGCAAGGGGATGGGGGGGGGGGGCATTTGCATCCAATGCATTCATTTCGGAATGCAGGTTGTGTAAAATACTCATTGCTTTGGCGGACAATCCTCTGACAAGCGAGTAATCACTCTAGCAGAATCATGCATCAAATTTGGATGTGCATTTTTGAACTGGCCAATATGCACACGTTCTCTGATAGTGGCTGAAGCTATCAAGCAAACTACATTGATAACGGGGGATCCGCAAATAACCTGGGCCCCGTTGCACAAAACTTACCATTGATGGTAACTTTGCCATTAATGGTAACTACCATCGGAAACCTTGATTTTGATTGGCTGTTGAGCCCTGTTACCATGGTAGTTACCATTGATGGCAAAGTTACCATCAATGGTAAGTTTTATGCAACGGGGCCCATATTCTAACTAAAATTCAATTATTTTGCAAAACAAAGAAGGTTCAAGACAACCTCAAAAGCTTCCCTGATACATGCCCCCTTATTGCTTGATGGGAAATAATTTGCGACATTAATTGCGGAAATTATGAATTGAATTACTCGCTTTTTCTGCGAATAATCTTCTCATGGTTGTATGATAATTATTTATTACAATTAGCTTTGCAAAAAGCCCATTTGACACTTACCTGTCGCGTCAACAGAAATGATAGGGACTACATACCCCATATCATAATACAAACAAATTTCTGAATGAATATTTTACATAAGTTTATTGTACACTGTTTTTGTTTCTAATTGGAAATGCAATTGGTTTAATTGTGAACAAAAAATGATATCACTGACAGGATAATTAACAAAAAAAAAGGGGGGGGGCGAGTAAAGTAACCGATTGTCTACTAAATACTTCATCTTACCAGGTGGTAATATTAAACCTCAGTTCATTTCTGTAGGCCCACAACACTACGCCAAAAGTGGAAATACAGAATTTGATTTTGTTGGTTTTATTTTATTTTATTTTATTTTGTCGGTTTTATTTTTTAATTGAAATTGATATACACTCCCATAGCATCAGGATTATCTCAGCTTTATGAAAAGAATGTCTTCATGTATATCAGACTATATGAAACGATTGCATTTTAGAAATCTTCGTTTAAAATGACACCGTATCTATCTATCTATCTATTTATCCATCCATCCATCTCTCTCTATCTACCTACCGCACTGGATGACTTTGACATTAAAGTAACGGTGCTAAAATAATGTCCGGCACAAGTAATTTAATCATGTCTATGCCTTTATCTGAGGATGTGTGTGGATATTTTAGACGTAGAGCGTTAATGCTAAATGACACATTTATTACTGGGTGAGAAGTTTATGGCCGTACATGTTAAATATCGCAAAATAATTACCGTACTCCCCCGTGAAAATGAATAGGCATACGAATCAGGCTAAAAATTCAGCTTGTGGTTGGATCATTGAGAATCTAAAATAAGATGACTGTTTCTAATGTTTTTGTTCCTTCGTATACTTTGTACTTTATTTTATTATTTTCTTGGGCAATAAAACAAAATAAAAACAAAATAAAGTAACAATGTCCTTAATTTGCCCATCATAATGCATAGGCCATTTTCGTAATACAATCAAATTTAATACATAAGTCTTTGTTAAGTGCCTCATTACAAATGATTTCATGCACCTGTGACGAATAAGATGTATTTCAATATTCACAGTTTAGTAATAGTTTACTTTTACCTTCCCCTCCTTCATTATTTCGTTAGTTTCAATTCGGTGACAGTCCGAATAAGTTTATATTGCAAATCAGGGTGATATAATGATGAATTCATAGAAATAACTTGTAAATTAGCCCTTTAATTTATTTTGCATTTCCAATACAGTATTTCTTTGTGGTAGAAACTTATGTTGCTATGTCCAAATATAAATTTTGGGTATACTGGAAAACAGAATTAAGAAAAAAGGAGAAAATCATTTGTAAGTTTCCAAACACTGAGCTAGGTATAAATCTGTAAATTGGCAACAGTTCAGCAATTTGTGCGAAAATGTTAATTTTCCTTTGTAACGATATTACTTTTTGTACTATTAACCCCCAAAATGGTTCCAGTATGAATTTACTTTTTATAACAAAACCAAACTATGGAGAAAATTTTTTTGAGATGCAACTCCTATCTATTATATTGGATTTAAATTTGAAGTATTGATCATTCAACAGCAAAAAGAAAGACAAAAGATTTACTATCAGGAAAGGAAATGAGTATAAGACAAATTTTAAAGACTTCTTATCGTTGACAGATGCACTTTGGTTACTTGATATTTATATTTCTTTTTTCTTCTTTCTTTTGACACATAGTTGGTCAGATAGAAGTTTCAGATCAGTAGAGGGCCTTTATAAAGAACCAAGCTCATGAAGAAAAAAACAACAATTTTTTCCCCCTCTCGTTATCTGTTATAATACATGTACCATGTATATTGCTTACACAAGACATCTGAGTAAATTACAATTGTATCTATGATGTTAAATTTAATAATCTAGCTCTTAAAAAAAAATAAGGACATTTTAGTTGAAAGGGAAGTTAATGTTAAATTTAGTTTCATTCCATACTTGTATTTGTTACAATTACTATTTGTTTCTCTAGTCTCTTCTCTCTCTATATATTCATTTCACATCATTTGCTTATTCACTTACATATTCATTTACTCTATTACTCAACCTAATTCCTTCCTCCATTCATCTCCTCTACATACCAAATCTTCCATCTCACCTGGTATGTTCCTTTGTTCTCTTCTCATTCTTTATTCATAAATCTTGTGTGAATGCTTTATGTATTTCCACTTCTTACTTATCATTGGTTCTCTTCACCTTTTCCTTTTGTATATTCAGTCTTGCTCCCAAATCCTATTTTGCTATTGGTTTATGATGTATTTCATTAGAATATACTTTGCTTAAAAATGTTCACTATGATGCTGCATAGGAGCCTACAATAAAAGACAGACAGACCTGCACTGGACATCATCTGAGTCAGTTGTATTGATTTAGGGCTCTGCAACTTTTATGTTGGAGATTTAGGAGAGAGGATTTATTTGAGTTTGGCAGTGGTTTTGGATGATTGGTGTTTAACATATATATTGGTGGGAGGGTATTTTTTATTAGTTTACAGTATATTGAAATTGAGAAAACAAGGTTTACTTTTACCTTCCCTTCCTCCCTCATTATTTTGTTAGTTTCAATTCGGTGACAGTCCGAATAAGATTTATATTGCAAAACAGGGTGATATAATGACGAATTTATAGAAATAACTTGTAAATTAGCCCTTTAATTTATTTTGCATTTCCATTAGATGATGAGAACGGATTTAGAAAGTCAGTTTTGTTTTAATTTGTCTGGAATTTAATTAAAGATCATGACCTATTCTCCTTCTACCTTTCACATCCCCATTCCCATCTACACCTTGTTTAGTTGCACCCCATTTTGACATAAATCATATTCATTACATCGAGTTTGTCTGGTCTCCGTTTATCTCCCGGTGTTATTCATCATAATGTCCACGTAACATTTCAAACCACTCCTTTCTTTTATTGCGACTCTCCAAACCTGCGCGACCGTCTTTTGATGATATTCAGTTATGTAACTCTAGACAACCTTTTTCTCATTCGAATCCCCATGACATATTTGCCCTATTGGCGAAAGATTCTCTTTTGAAAGGGCCTGAGCTCTTCATACTGTTGGGACATAAAGGAGTGAAATAGTTTTGAATCACAATGATTGTTGGTTTAAGCTTGAATACCAGATCATTGTGGTTTAAGCCATGATGAGATATATAAGAACAGAATGGGCCGTACCCCTTACGAGAGAGGGACCAATAAATGAAACGCGGTCTCTCATTGGTCCTGGAGCTCCCCATTGAGAATACATCAGCTGGGGCGTGGTGCGATCCCAATTCTATAGATAGGGGGTAAACTGACAATGCTCGTCCCATTTTGTGTTGATCGCGTTAACTCTCACCATTGTCCTCAAGCCCTTGAGAGATAGCCGAACCTTTTATTCCTCAACACAGGCAATGAGAGTTTTCTTGAACAGTTGCCATTGTATCACAGGATTCCATCCTTCTAGCAGGCGGCGTCGCAGGGATACGAATGAGCGCACCGAGCAATTCAGGCATGAGCTCCTCAGGATAGTCGCACCATCTTCTTCCCCACCTTATAATTTATCATAAGTTGTTTCTTGACTCCTCCCCAGCTAGGACGTGACTTCAGAGAGCTCACTGGAGACGTTGGGACCCAACTCGCCGGATATTGCCTGAAATACTTCCAAACTTATTCTCTCAGGAGTAATATACCCTCTAAGAGGGACTTTATAGACGTTTATCGTCTCCGTTGATATACCCAAGATGGAGTTGAAGATGATTTCGACAGTCCTGGGCTGCTTAATTCTTGTGCATATAACGGTCGCACAGGGTAAGTCAATTTACACGTGGTGGCATATAAGTATGCTACACATGGGTGCGCGATGTGTATGCTGAGTAACAAGTATGGCGTAACTTTGTGTGGAGTTGAATGGAAAAAGGGTGTGGCAATAGGTAGTGCGGCGTCTTTTCACCTTTCTTGTCAGTTGGTGCGAAACTTTTATTTTACTCCCCATCCCCATTGCTGAGCTTTTATTAAGTTCGTAGACTCGACGCATCTCATTCAAAAATTGTTGGCATTGTGTAATACTATATATCTTAGACCTTTCTTTTATCCTTATTTAAATATTTAGTTCTAGTGGGATGAAATTTGGAGTACAGCAAATCATATTGCAGAACACATTTAAGTTATACTTAATGTCATTCTAAAACTATGAAGTATAATTTAACTAGAAGTTTGTGTTTTTAAGATCTATTCAAGTATGCATACGATGATGTGATTAGTTATTAGCCTAGGCCTACTTTTTTGCAAAGAGTTTAAACAAATTGGGGTCAAATGAAGCCTTAAGATATCAAACTCTTGATGGCGTATGTAAAAGTATGTACACTCTTGAACCTAAAATATTAAATCACCATTTAAAAGGGATTGAGGAGTGACTACTTTTTCAAAATGCTAGATAAACACTTTGAACATGCTCGATTCGATACAACATAGGTTAAATGCAGGGGCGGATCCAGCCGGCGGCAAGGGAGGGGGCCTAAAAAGGGGCCCACTTCGTGCGAAAATTTGAAAATCGTGCCGGTCGATTTTTCGCTCAGTGGGGGTAATTTTTTCCACCGCCACCCCTCCTTGGGCGCCAGGGGTAGTGAGCACAATTTTTTTTTGGGGCACCCGAAAAAAAATTCTCCGTAGGGAAATTTTTTTTCGGGTGCCCCCCAAAAAAAGTTGTGCTCACTACCCCCCCCCCTGGATCCGCCACTGGTTAAATGTACTGTATTACAAGTTTTGATCTGACATTTTGAAAAAGTGGTCACTCTCGGGCCTTTTAAATAGTGATTAAACATTTTAGTGTTAAGAGAGTAGGTCTGTTTAAAAAAAAATTATAGCAGGAGTCCATCCACTGCTAAATTCTATTCATAGATCTCACGACTTTGTAACCGGAAAATTCACATCGACTATTTTGTTCGATAAATTCCTGACTTATAGTATTTTTATGAGATGCAGAAAGGCACTCAAACGTATACTTTCCCAGGGGGGTGTTTCACAAAGATCCTAAGTTGAACTTATCTCTAAGTTGGATTTAACTATTATGGAAAGCCGTTAGCATCTATGAAATTATTTTGTAAAAGTTATTCTAAAAGGCATAAAATGTTGATTCAAATCGTTCATATTTTCTATTATAAAGGAGATTTCATGTTCTTGATGTGGAATTTATAAGAAGCCTAAAATAATTGAATTTTCTCTTTTGAAAATATTTTATTTTAAGGCTACAAATGGCTCTCCATAATTTTTAAGTCCAACTTAGAGTTAAGTGCAACTTAGGATCTTTGTGAAACACCCCCCAGAAAGATTATTAAATTCGTTCAATAAAGAGAGAAAACGATCAATACGTCTTTTGTTATTACATCAAGATGCCAGAATTAGTTAAACGGATTTAAAGAGCTAGAAATCGAAATAATCTGAATATGAGTGTGATTTTAATGTTCGCATAACAATGCATGGATTGTAGAGTTATACGAATAAAACAAATACTAGTAATAAGTTTTTATTGAAGTTTATAAATTCACACCTCTTCATAAATCCGAGTAAAAGGCCCACTACATTGTCCGAAGTGAATGTCCATTTCCAGGCACCCGTTTCACAAAGCCTTTTTTCAATGACAAATGACAAAAATCAGTGATAAATCTGCCGATGACCAATCAGAAGCAAGGATTTCTCTAGCGTATAACAAAAATTGTAATTTGTCACTGATGACATGTTTTGTGAAATGGGGCCAGATATGATGCTGTATACAGCATAGGTATTTTTCCACTTTTACATGTAATAGCTTTTGTATGTGAACTTTCATTATGAATTGCGCCTTGCTTTTCGGAAAAATCTACATAGATTAGATCGATAAGATGATTATTCAAAATGTTTGAGTGACGCATTTCTATATTTTGTTGAAGTTCCATTTCCCAAGAATTGTGATACAGGTACGTTGATTTATGGAAACGAAGATTGTCTCCTAAAGGTCAAAAGCTTATTTTAATCCGACTGTGCACATTCTTGAATAATCCTTGCATGCCAAAGGGAATTATGTAACTTTAAGAAGATTGCCCCAAAAAATACGGAGCTATTCAGATTGTATGGCTTTCCGTTTTCACTATTGTATTTTCTCCATTCCATTACGATCTATACATCAAAGTTATACAAAGGGTTACAACATAACAATTATGGCAGAGGTGAGCATCTTTTGGGGTCTTCACTCCATTAATCCCTTAATAAATCAGACATTATGAGTTACTAAAATTTGATGTATTTTATACTGCTTAGCATTAACCAAGTCAACCAACTGAAGAATCATATCGAGCGGACATTTTAGATAAGCTATGTGCAAGCACAAAATAAATGTTTTACGCTAATCTAGCGCCTCCCCCTTACAAGATAAAAAAATCGTAGACTATATTTTTATTTTAGGATAAAGGCCATTTGCATGTTGTATGGATTTTATTTCCTTAATTGGTTTCGGAACATCATTATTGCAACGGCGATTCCAGGACATTTTCCAAGTAGTAATAGTGGGAGGGGCCGGACATATTATTGTCATGTCTACAGATTCTGCGTGCGTTTTGCCCATCTCAAGGGGAGGGGTGCGTCCCACTGGATCAGCTAGTCTGCAAGCACAGACTCTTATTTGACACTTTATTACAATTCCTAAAGCCTTTAGCACAGCGTAGCTCTGTCAGTTTCTGGCTGTGTAAAATAAGGAGCGGATAAAGTAAAGATCCTATTGTAGTCTCATAGTGCAGACACTGTTACCACAACGACTGAGAAGGCCTGAAAACTATAGGTCAGCTGTGGGTACACCACTGCGTTCCATTACTTCGCAATATAACAATTACAGAATGTTTGGCAACTCAAGAATTGACACAATTAGAAGCATCCAAAGTTTACCAAGTGCTCTGGGTAACTTTTATCTGTTCTCAAAGATTTATTTTTGGTAATTCCACTTGGAATTCCTTTCCCTGTTTACCAGGACTGAATAATACCATAGGTAAATATTCTAGAAAAACGAAACTATTCAAATCAGGAAAAGGTTTGTCTTGAGCATGCTTAAAAATGCTGCGAACTAAGAAGGGTTTTGTTTGATCTTTTAAAATTCCAGTCAGAGGAGAGCTGCATAGAAAAGATCACAAGTATATTCAAATTTATGGACCCTTATTTTCAACGAGGTTCTGCCTGCTAACAAAAAATACATTCACTTGTGAAAACGTATTGTATTTCAATGTGTATTATGTATGTTATATCAGATGTTGCTATGTCCGAGAAGTCTCTGACAAGCTTTATCTAGTTCGTTATTGCCATTGTTGTAAAATCTTGAATAAAATTTGAATCTATTTGAAGTGGTTTGTTGGGGACGAAAAATCTAAACCACCGAGTTTTCTAATATACCCACCCCCATATAATTTAACCGACAACTCTTATGCCATAAGACTACGCCATGTTCGTATTGTTACGAGAAAAAAAAAAAAAAAGCAAAAGAAATATTTTAACCTTACCATGGCATGCCCGACAAAAAACATATCTTGAATCACATCGGATTAAGCTTTTGTTTAGCTCATTGGCATAAGAAAGCTGCCTATTAAACGCAAACGCATTCCTAAAGTTGACAGATTCTAGTTGCATAATATACTTAGTCAATGTGGCCCTTTATAGTTTAGTCAAAAGTGCGCCTCGTAAAAGGCTTCTGGGACAATAGTTCTACCCGTCCTTTACATTTTATGTGAAAGTCACTTCAATGATAGTCATAATGGGTTCTTTTTATTCAAATCGGGCTCGATTTTTTGGATCGTCTCTTTATAAATGTGAGATAGGATGATAAAAGGATAAGTAGCCTACTCAGGAGAAGCAAGATGGCCCTTGTACCATAACACCCCATTCACACCCATTCGACCGACACCAGGCCAAATATAGAATCATATTACACTGAATGGCTAAGAACCGGTCGGTTTCGGCATGGCGCTGTGATTTAATGCATGTTCATTTCGTTCTGTGATTTTTGGCTAACAACGTTTTATTTTTGTTTTTCATTTTTGTTTCGTTTTCTATTCCATGTGACTTATTTACATGCCAATTAAGTATGCGTGTGTATGTTGCAAGAAACCAGTAAAATGCAATCAGAGAGCTCTTCTCTGTACAAACTTTAACAATTGGGCCCATATTACGTGTGCCCGTGTACCTCAATCTCAATACAATGATAGAAAAGAACATTTTGAAAATTGGAGTTGTCCAATTTGTACCCTTCAAGAATTGCCCTTTTTTGATGAAGAGTTAGATGTAGATCGTGAACCCTGCGCCGGTAATGAGTCAAACTTAGAACGTGACACGAATCTTATTAAGAATGTGGATCAAAATTATAGTATTTATAATAATGGATTTTCAATATCCCATCTTAATGTTAGAAGTTTACGAAATAAAAAAGAAGAAATTGAAATTTTTATAAGTAACAATTCAGTTGATTTATTCACAATGTCTGAGACCTGGATTGACGATTCCTTTACTTCGAACATCTTAGACATTCCAGGTTACATCTTCGAAATGAGAGATAGAGGTAGTCGAGGTGGAGGAGTTGGGTGTTACATAAGAAATAATATAGGATATGTTACAAGACGTGATCTTGAAAAAGACGATTTGGAAATAATGTGGTTTGAATTGAAGGTTAGAAATCGATCACCATTTTTTGTAGGTGTCGTATATTGCAAACCTACATGTATATCCTTTTTCAAAAGCCTAGAATCAAACCTAGACCAAGTATTTTCTTTTACAAAATAATGTTATAGTCCTCGGTGACTTTAACTCCAATATGCTGACTAAAAATACCCTTTCAAATAAGGTGCATGAACTTTGTTCCACCTTTCAGTTAACTCAGCTTATCCGAGAACCAACAAGAATAACTCCTTTCAGCAGTACTTTAATTGACGTTATTTGTGTTTCTAGTTCAATGCTATGCAATATAAAGCAATCTGAAACAATTTCAAGTGGACTAAGTGACCACTCCCTAGTCTATTTGATCCTTGGACATAATACCCCAAAAGCTAAGCCCGAAATCTTTTCATTTAGATCGTTTAGGCATTTTGTCGTCGAAGATTTTGTCCAAGACCTATGTAATGCTACGGTCACAAAGGTCCGTACGAACAGGGACGTGATAGAGAAGGACTGGAATCAAGCCGCTCTCCTTTGACCCCATGCTTCACGCCGCCGAAAAGTTATGCGCTTATCTGCAACTGTTGACCAGGTGGTAAGATAAAAGAGCGCATGAAATTTCAGGATTTTGAATTCCTACATCAGAAAATGGTATCGCAGCAACTGTTCGCTGTCCCTTTCAATGATTTCTCATCCATTGTTGAATGTGTAAAGAGTAGAACAAGCGAACACAAACTTGTGTAATTTCATCCTTTTTAACTTCAAAATATAAAAAACACGCGAAAACACGCATTAGCAAACTTAATGTTAAAGATTGTAAATCATGGATTAAATAACGGGACATTAAAACATGCACAAATTAGCGCATTATCCTAAAATATTGAGTTTTTGTCAGGATGTAATTTTTCTTTTACCAACTCTGGCACACAATTTATAGGAAGGACGGAGTACTAAATTTGAAAATTTGTTTGATGCACTTTTCCCAATACAATCCCCAAATAAAATTTTTGATTTACACTGAAATTTTGCCGGTAATTTAATGTTTTGTAATAAATGTAAAACTGGTGCCTGGCTTCCGAAAGTCCCCGCAGTGGAAGCGCGGTTCGGAGCATGGAACTTCAAAGCCAAGTGGAATGTTACACATCCCATTGTTACGCTTTAGAACTCACGAATGAGTTTGAATAAATTACAAGAGTTTCACCTCCTTTCTTTCACCTCCCTGGTACGAACGATAATTTCGTACGAATCTCCCTGTCTTCCCGAATTTCTATTGTCTGAAAATCGTTCGTACGGCGTTCGTAGCAGTTCGTAATGGTATTTGTGACCGAGGCTAAACATACAATGGAATGATCTATTATCGTCCGAGGAGGACGTAGAGTATTGCTGGGAGAAATTCAGTGAAGCATTCAAGGCATTAGCTGATAAACATGCTCCCCATGTTACAGTAAGAAAGAAACTGAATGGGTCTCCCTGGATTACAACTGAATACCTGGCTCTATCTAGGGATCGTGACTATTACAAAAGAAAGTTTGACAAACTTAAACAAAAATCAGCAGAAGTAGGTCAGGAAATCAATGAACTTTGGGATAAATATAAATATCTCAGAAATAAAGTAAATATCTTAAATAAAAAGCTGAAAAGGGACTTTTTTTCGCAACAAAATTCAACAATGTGCAAACAAATTGCAAAATTCGTGGAAAGTCCTGAAAAATTTACTCCCGAAGAAAAAGGTTTCACTTAATCTGAATATTAACACAGGAACTCATATGACTTCAGACAAGGTAGAAATTGCAAAGTCATTCAACGAATTGTTTGTTAGTGTTGGAAAACGACATTCCCCTCTTAACCAACAAAGTTTTAATTCCTTGAATACATTATCAAGGGTTGAATCAACGTTTAAATTCAAAAGCATAGACTCGGAGTTTGTAAAAGAGAACTTGGGAAAATTGATATTAACAAAGCTGTTGGTCTGGATGACTTACATCCAAGATTATTGAAAATCGCTGCCCCTTTTATAGCTGAACCACTTTCAATAATCTTTAACAAATCTTTAAGCTCAGGATGCTTCCCAAGTGATTTCAAAAGAGCCAAGATTATTCCAGTACCAAAAAGTAGTGAAACAAGTGACATTGGCAATTACAGGCCAATTTCTTTATTGTCCTGTCTGTCAAAGATACTTGAAAAGGCAGTCCATGCCCAGCTTTACGATTATCTTCAAGACGCCAATCGGGTTTTCGCCCAAAGCATTCAACTGCGACTTGTCTAATTGAAATAACCGATTACTTGTTAAACAATATTGATTGTGGTTTGATAACAGGGGCGATATTCCTTGATCTCAAAAAGGCGTTTGATGTTATATCTCACGAAATATTGTTATTAAAAATGCCATATTATGGTATTAATTCTGTTGAATTAGACTGGTTCTCTTCATACCTAACGAATAGGCAACAATGCGTCTCATTTCAAGGTGCCCAAAGCAATTTTCTACAGATTTACTTTGGTGTGCTCCAAGGGTCTATTTTGGGCCCACTCATTTTTTGCTTATTTCTTAATGATATGTGTAACTTGAAATTTAGTAAACAAACCAAAATTGCTCTGTACGCTGATGACACGGCACTGTTTTGTAAAGGTAACAATTTAAAAAGCAGTCAGAAGAAACTACAAAAACATTATGATTTACTGCGTAAATGGTTTGAAATAAATAATATGGATAAATGCAAAGAAAACTAAAGTGATGGTCTTTGGAACGAAACATAAAACTAAGAACCAAATTTTGAAAATCTATCATGGACTATCTTGAGAATGTTACCGAGATCAAATATTTAGGCGTAACCCTTGACCAAAGTCTCAGTTGGACACCACACATATTGAATGTGACTAATAAGATTAATCGGGCTATTGCATGCACTAAAGGATTAAGTGTTACTTGAACCAACGCCTACTGAAACATCTTTATTACTCCCTCATTCTTCCACATATAGATTACTGTTCAGTTGTTTGGGGCAAGTGCAAAAAGAAAGATTTTTTAATGAATTTGCTTGCATGCTCCGTGGTGATTCTCGCAACTCCACGATATTTACAAACTTATTCCTATTTTTTTCACGCGTATGCATTGCATAAAAGTTTTCACCAATATACATTTAGGCCTATTACAAAACGCCTAGGAGTGCACAAAGTTGCCAACATCATATTTTAGGTAAGGATAATTTAATATCTTCTTTTTGGGTCTAGATATCGTGAAGTCGAATATATTTGTTCATCATGTTCATAAATTATAGTATTTTATTGTAAACTTAATGAAATAATCGTGAAATGTCACTGAATTCCAAATCCATTTAGAACTCAAGAATCGAGCTATTATAGTTATTGTCCGTCGTTTCCCTGTAAAGATATTTTGTCTAAAAAAGAAAGTTAGTTTAGACCATGTCGAATAGTATGTAACATGCTTAATTGTGCAGAGAGACATACTGATTATTATTACATAATGTGTTGTGCTTGATATCATGCTTTGTATCCAAGCATTGATTACGCATCTTTTGTTTAACGGTTTCTTTTGTTAATGTGAATCTTGAATTGGTAACGGAACTATTGTGTTCTTTACCCGAAGCCGAAAACTATAGCCTTTATCATGATATCGATCGCAAACAAGTCTGTTGAATCTTCCACTAATGATAATACACTCGGGTTCAACAATTTATCCTTGGTGTAATGATTTTAAAGCGAAGACAAAAAACAGACGTTAGTTTTACTAGCTGAATATGTGTAAGTGGTTGTGAAGTTCATTGTGTTTTTTGTTGTTGAGACATGCAAGCGTTAGTCAATGGTATGTCAAAACTGTTGGCAAATTCTTGATAAAATAGTCCCGTGATTAACGACGATCCATTCGGATTTTCTAAGATCTTTATTATCTAACCCACAATTATCCAACGATGCTGAAAAGTTTGCGTCACTATGATATTGCCACATCTGATTTTCTCAAATAAGCCCATTGTTTTTTCTTTTTCAATTTCTTCTTGGTTCTCATTATATAGGCCTACTCTCTCGAACTACCCTTGTCGACCTAGTGTCTGTGTCTCACATGCAGGAAAATTCCTAAATCATACAAAGGGTGGGGCATGTACAGACACGACTCCATTTTCGAGAATTTTTTAGTTTTTCCGTGCAGTCGGCAAGTCGGCAAGTCGCGAGAATAATTATATTGATTTGGCGGGTTTGCTCGTAGGATATAGTCGGGCAATATTCTGACTAAACATTGTGGGTTGAAATTCCGTGCGATGTTTCCCCCTCCCCCATAGCGAGATGTCCTAACGTAGAATCAGGGCGGCGGTTCGCGACTCATATTTCCCCCTTTCCCGCTTGCGTTATTTTTTTCTGCGGCACAGATTGGGGTTAGGTGCGTGTTGAGCCTATGGGAAAGTAGTAGGGTTAGGGTTAGGGTTAAATCAAGACCTCTTAAAAAAAAGCCCCAATCTGTGCCGCAGAAGAAAATGACGCTTCCCGCTTAATGTAGCTGCCATTCTCTCATTCTTTGGTCAAAAGTGTTTTTAGGAAATCATCCAAAGTCTTAGGGGTTTTGAGGTAGAGGTGAAAGTTTGCGAAAGTCATTACACCGTGTTGACTAGAGTTGCAAGAGTTGCCTCGATTTCAATTGGTTTGTTTAGATTATCATAGTGAAGATGTTTTGACTTACAGCCCGTGTGTGCTCTGCTACTTATTCTATTGGCTGGAGGCTTGCGCAGCTCTTCTGCGAGAATAATTTGCCTTTTTTGTGCGTAAAGGTGACCTTTCTTGAGCTATATATGTAGGCCCTACAGCGGAGTTGAATCCGCTCGTTTAACGGTCACATTTCCATTAAAAAAAGTAGGCGGATCATGATTGTATTGTCACCTTTAATAGTGTTCAATACACCTGGCTAATGGAATCCATTAAAAAAATTTCACCTTTTAAAGTCTACATTTCCACTTTAAAACTAACGATGAGTTAAGAAGCCCACTGCAGATTAAACTTAATTGGATATAGGATATGGGTCCAAGATCGAGTTTTAATGACTATCATATATATACAGAGCTTAGACGTATTTGATTAAGTTTTCTTTGTCTTTTATTCCGAATCATTCGTTTGTTTGAGGGATTTTAATGAAATATAATTAACGATGAAAGAATGTGTTTTCATCATCCATGATACACTGTAGTTAAGCAAGTCGTTGAGGAAATCGTCGAATTCTTTATCTGGTTATTTAATTACGTTGCATATGTCCCAAGAAATTTGACTTTTTGTAATTGAATGAAACTTTTAGATTATTTGCATAATAACTATGAATTAAATTTTTCTTCTAGTGCAGCATCTCATAAATTTTATTTAGTGGCAAATTTCAAAGGCTTGGAAAAGATAAGAAAAAAGTGTGCGTGTGTGTGTGTTTTTTCACGGTGAGGGAGGGGGTGGCGTTCAAAATCCAGCTAGCTAGGCCGAGAGGCAGGGGCGGCGATTTCTTTTAATGACCTGGGGGACGAAATGCGAGGGACGAGGGAGCAGTGGCGTAATGAGCAAAAACGTGGGAGGGAAGGCAGAAAAATCCGCATCACCACCACTCTTCCATGCAGGCCCCGCGGAACGTTTTTCAAAGTGGGGGGCTAAAGTATTTACGATCAGGTAGAGCAAAGCGAGCGAAGTAAGTGGAGCTTAAATAGGCGTGGGGTCCAGGGGCAAAGCCCCAGCGAGGGTCAGGTGCGGAGCCCCATGAGGCTCAGGGGTTTTATGAGCTAGCATCCAGGGGCCCGCCTTAGGGCCCTAGTGGGGTCCAGGGCAGAGCCCCGGAAGCTTAGGGTTTTAGGCATTTAATTACAGTCAAATGAGCACCCAGGGGCCCGCCTTAGGGCTCTGGTGAGGTCCACGGGCGGAGCCTCCGGAAAATCAGGGTTTTAGGCATTTAATTACAGTCTGATGGGTGAATCAGGGGCCCGCCTTATGGCCCTTGGTGGGGTCCAGGGGGCAGAGCCCCCGGAAGCTCAGGAAAAATCATGCCATTTCAGCAACATTTGTAAACCTGCACTGGTATCGAATTAGAAATAAACTATGTTTGAATTTTACTTGGGGGCAACTACCCCCATCAGTACGCCACTGAAGGAGCATATGGTGAACGAGAGGGGTGAAGGTGACGGAAGTGATTACCCCTCACAGGTTTTTGAAGTTTAGTTGTATTACAAAATTACATTCCTTAGCAAAACTATAACATAAAAACAAGTAATGTACTTTTTCACACTTCACTTTTCTGCAATATTTACATGTACATGATTATGCGAGGAGCGACGTAGCGACCGAGCGAGAAGATTTTTGCATTTTTATTTGTCTAAACGCTGTACTCTTGGGCCCTCCAGAGCCTAGAAGTGTGTTGTAGTCCTTAGTCAGTATTAGCAATACATTTTTTTGTGCACTTTTTCAAATTTTCAGGGGGGGACGATCCCCTAAAAAAATTGAGGGTGTCCGGCCCCCGTCCCCCGGGATCGCCGCCCCTGCCGAGATCGAGGCATGTTATTTCAAAAGAGATTCGATCATACATATTGAATGTCTCTCACACATTAAAGCAGTATAAGGCCTACAGTTGAGTAGTTTTGAAACACAAAGTCTGAATTAATCATGAACCAAAATATCTGCATTCAATAGATCTGCAGAAGATGTTAATCAATTGTTAATCAAGTGTTCTATATAGCAGCTCCATGATCAATTCCAGGGTGTTTCACAAAGATCCTAAGTCAACTTAACTCTAAGTTGGACTTAAATATTATGGAGAGCCATTTGTAGCCTTAAAATAAAATATATTCAAAAGCCAAAATTCAGTATTTTAGACTTTTCATACATTCCACATCAAGAACATGAAATCTCCTTGGTAATAGAAAATATGAATGATTTGAATCAAAATTTTATGTCTTTTAAAATGACTTTTACCAAATATTTTCAAAGATGCTAACAGCTTTCCATAATTTTTAAGTCCAACTTAGAGATAAGTTCAACTTAGGATCTTTGTGAAACACTCTGTGTTATCGATATCGTTAAGTATAACTTTTCCAGTCGGGCGGTTCGTTTGAACTCATTATTAGGCTTAATAGGCTAATACCCATCTTGACACCCTCAATGTCCAGCGAAATTCTAAATTTTCGGTATGTCATAATTGCGATGTATTTAGACTCCTGAGTTCCGTTTGTGAGTGCAATGTGACGAATTAGAGTCGAATCTAAATTGTTATAATTCTGTTGAAAATATGTGTGGTCCCATCTATCGCTATTTGTGTGTGTAATCTGTAACCAGTTTGACTACGAGTACTATACTATAGTACGAAGGGGAGCCCTACGTACGCACCTAACATTTCACTTGAATTTGACAAGTATTCGATCCCCTTATATGCTTGTTCTCATCGGTCAGCCATGCATCTAACTCTAAGTGAAAGTGTGGTCGAGAATGCCTTGTAAGCAGCGGGTTAAGCCATTCTTAAAGACTTAATGTGAATTTAATAAGATTAGATAATTATTCTGTGAATTTATAATGTTATTCAAATGTCCAGCAGCTAGCAGTTTACTCATTTAGCACATTATTAATTCATCGCCAGGGCCTGGACTATGCTTGGGAACCAGCTGTTCCTTGCATGTATTGAGGCTATGCCTAGTCATAGCCATAGTGTGAATGATAAAAAACATGCCTATTGTCAGTCAAACATGTAATTGCTAACTTTTAATCGGGTCAGAGCCTATCTACAGTTAAAGATACTGTGTCCCTTTTGCAGCCAACATCAAATTCTGTAGAACTTTGCAGGAATTATGAATATGTCATGTATGTCCTATCTGTGAAATTTAAACGTTAGCAGTGTCCTAATATTCAAATTATGCTAGGAAACCCGTTTACTTGCTAGACTTCACTGTCAGACACTATTGAGTGACTGACTGGCTTTTTCATCTTTGGTAATAACATAAAAAAATGAGCTGTAAAGGGTACATGAGAATTTGTCTACATCAATAACCCACTTCTTGTAATGGTCAACATTAAACTGATTGAATCTTTGCGCAGCATAAAACGTACAACCATTCGGTACAATGGTCTGAAAAATCAGACTATTACTTACTGGCTCTATAGCTCCTAAGTCGATTCGACAACTAATAGTCGTTATTTTCCCACTTATAGACATTTTCAAGCCCTCTTTTTTAGGAAAGTTCTAGATTAGTATTGTCTTTCAAATGCCGTTGGAATTTAACCTTTTCATTTTTTGGCCTGCAAATGGGATATAGTACCTTTAAGACAGAAAAAAATAGAGAAAAATAGAAAAAGAAAATACAGAATTTCATTGGGCCACTGGATTTTTTTTTGGTGCACAATTCCACAATGTTCACAACTCTATATGTCAGGGATAGAAAAAGTTTGCTATTGGAGAACTTGCAAGTAATTGATCTCATGCCTTTGTAAGACGAGGTTTACATGTACCAACCATAAGCGAACCAATTTGATTGGCCTATTTTGGGCTCTCCTTGCAGGGACTACTGATGTGCATGACCAGCTATCAATTATCTGTTGATACCTGGGTCCCGTTGCATAAAACTTATCATTGATGGTAACTTTGCCATCAATGGTAACTTTCATGGAATACTTGATTTTGATTGGCTGTTGAACAATGTTACCATGGTAGTTACCATTTTTTATGCAACAGGTCCCTGAACTGGATATTGTTCGCAATTGCACAATATATACCTCCCCCCCCAAAAAAAAAAAATAAATAAAAAAAAATAAATGGTAAAGTACATACACTACGGCCCGAATTCACAAAGGAGGTTTGTCGACAAACCTAGGTTTATGTGCGTCATGACGCGTTTCGACGCGTTACAGACCAAGGTTTGTCTGAACCTTGGTCTGAAACGCATCGAAACGCGTCATATGACGCACATAAACCTAGGTTTGTTGACAAACCTCCTTTGTGAATTCGGGCCTACATGTTTGTTGAAATATTCTTGAGATGAGCTAAGTAAAAATCTCAAATTCAATTTCTTTGCTCTTTTCCATATAGAATGTGCCGTGAATCAGTGTGCCTCCGGTCTCACCTGCTATGATAGGAATGTTGCTGGAGAGCTACCTTATGTCTGCGAATGTAACGCACCCTTTTCGCAAGGCATTGAATGTACACAGTCGTCTGGTAAGTACAGGGGCTATTAATCAACACGGTGCCACAATGTGTTCTGACATGTCCTGGGCTGTGAAGAAAAATACATGGGATCAGTTAGCAATTTAGCTCTGGAAAAACTCTGTAAAAAAAAGAAAAAAAGAAATGTGTAAAATGTTGCTTTAAGAACTTTGCACTTTTGCAACAAAAAGTTCAAAAAGAGCTTTAGTAAACAGAAAAGTATAGTCTTAAAATGGGTTGTCAGCCAAGGTCTACATTAGAGTTCACTTCTATATTTTGAGAAATTTCCATGATATCTATTTATCTAATGTAAATGTAATAACTATTTATTGGATGCAATATATACCGGTATATATTTTGGCAGTTAAATATGAAAATCAGATATTTGAAAGTTCATCAGAATATTGTTGATCAAACATTGGAATACCTTGCACACTTCTTTTGTATACAAGCGGGATGACATCAGATTGCATGAGACAAGTTTAATTGTAATATTGTTTTTGCTTAAAAACATTTTCAATCTCCATCCTTGTGATTAATTACAGACAACCAGGAAGTGTTTACATGTTATGGAGATTCCTGTCAGTCCGGCATCTTTAGGTCAATCAACTACCCCAGTGACTACAACAACAGGTACAGGGCCTTATACCTCTTGTATGTACCAGGCGCTCAGAGCATCACTTTCACCTTCAGTGCCGTCTTTGATATTGAGGAATTCAAGGATGAACTCTACGTTGGTTCTGGTAAGTAGAATTTGTGACGGGCATTCCATATTTTTGTGGTTTGGGGCCGCAATAACTTTGGTTCAGAGCCCTACAAATTTACCACGGCCCCCGTTTTATAAGGCCTGTCTTCATCAGCTCGAGTTTGCCAAATAACCCGCTATTTTCCGGCTCGGGATATTATCCCGCAGTTCGAAATTGCGTCTTCACCAGACCGCTCATCACAAACTAGCTCGGACGGGCAAAAATTAGCCCGCTGTTTCCCAAATAGCGGGATATTTTGGAAACAAGACCAAGATTTCTTGGGATATTTTCTCAACCAAATATCCCGCTAATTGCAACTGTGGGCTGATGAAGACGCAAATTAGCTGGATAATTTAGCTCAACTTATTTGTGATTGGTGTCAATCGCAGCTATGTACATAAGAGATTCGGGACGCATATTTTTGTCCCACTACATTTTGCTAAGTTACCCTCAATATATGGCCATTTCATATAATATCCTTTGTCATATCCCATCTCCCTGCAGGGTTGATGTACAACGATGTACAGCTGGATGGCCTTGGAAGTCCCCCTGATTGGTACTTCTTCGAGGGTAATACCCGACCTGCGGATTTCACTGTTCAGGGTGATGTGGTCTGGATGTACTTTGGAACTGATAAGAACATCCAGAGGACTGGTTTCGAGATCTCCTGGAATGCTGCAGGTAAAGTTTACATGTTAATGTTGGTGATAGTGATATTGATAAATGATAATGATATTGGTGATAATGATGGTGATGATGATCATTGTAATAATGATAGTGATACTAGTGATATTGGTAATGATGATGGTGATGATTACCATTATAATAAGGATGATAACGATACTAAATGATACTGTTATCCCTGCACAAGCTTTGACTCTCTGTAACTGTTTGGTAGATAACAAGTTATTTTATTTTCGTGGTCAGGCTATCTCTGGATATGATGATGATGATGATGATGATGATGAAAATATTGATAATGACAGTGAATAATGATATTGAATGATGTTACTAATGATAAGGATGATAAAAGATGATAACAGTGAGGATGATAATGATGAGGATGATGATAGCGATGATGATAATGGTAATGATGGTGGTGATGATACTGAATAATGATGTTAATGAGGGAAGGCAAATTTATTCTGCTTGGCGTTCTTCCGCGGTTGGAACGCCTACTTATCTTTTAATCCGCGTTCCCGGACGCGTATTGTACGCTGGCAGTCCCCTGGGGTTCCTTGCACGCGCCTATTATTTGCATGGTTCTATAGAAGCCCACCCGTTCGCTAGACCCGCTGTCAATAAACCTCAACGCTAATCTGGCGTTCCCTGACAATAGCTAACCCGTCTAGAACGCGTTAATCTGGCGTTCCTTGACAATAGCAGCTCCCGTTATAAGATAATAGATTTTCATGGATAGAATTTTCAGTCTTGAAAGCAGAGCTGCCAATCCTCCCGATAACAAACCTAAACCAGGAAGCTGTTGCATTATAATGCACGCAACATGTGGAGCTCGAGAGACCCAAATGGCGGTCACGTGATCTCAGCCCGACCTAGATGGTTTTAGTGTAGTAAAAAGCTTGCGATAGCGTCTCTCCGTGGAAAACAGCTGTTTTTTTCTAGCTGCGGCGTGCGCGCGATGCACATAAAGCCCATCAGCAGGTCCGGTGTTTGTTTTTCATTTGGATTTTTGAAGATACCATCACACTCGAAGGGCTTGCGATAAGCAAAAAAACTCGTAACAAAATCGCTGATTTCTAGATTTATAGCGCTTTTTTGGCGAAGCTGTTTCTTAAAACTGGGCTAACCCCCCACGTGCTTTGGAAATATGGCTCCGATTCCGCATTTTTTACAGCAAAATTTGGCTTTTGGGATGGATTTTTGGAAGTGACATCGTGACTGTCTTGTACTAATAGTGAGTGACACTGTGTGTAGTGCACTGATATGTCATTTGAGTGTGTTATGGATAACGATTCATACATGTACTTTGAGTGGTGTACATCCCCTGTATTGTGTGCAATGTAGGTGCGTGCGCGCTGCAGGAATTGCCAACACAGCACAACTGTGCATACGCTCGTTCTCACAGCCAGCCGCTAGACACGTTCGCACAGCCATACTCGGAACATACAAAAAACGTATTAATACCGTACTACTTGGCTGAGTCTTGGTATTTAATACTATTATGTAAATTTACAGTAGAAAAATTGGTGTTTTTACAAAATTAATATAGGAATCAAAATAAGAATTTACATTGCATATGCATGTACCTTACAAGTGAAGATGTTGATGTAATTTTGCGTTCCTGTTATTTTTACTTAATATCCCCGGCCGCTTTTGTCGATTTATTTTTTATTATAATTTATATGCATATTTGTATTTATTTTGTCCCCTTTTCTATTTAATAGTATTACCTTCCTCATTTACACACCCTCCCCGCTCATTCGCCGGCCGGCTGATTTGGCGCTAAATAATTTCTCACAATGCCCCCCTCCCTCCCTTTGTTACCGGCTGGATCCGCCCCTGGTATTAGGCATGAACTATGCTATGCTAACTAGGCTATGGTCGGCTTCTGTCTCTAAAGAGAGGAGCCGACCCTACCCAAATCAGAGGCTAACGAACGAAAGAGACAGAAATTTTCGGTCTAGGGGAGGGGGGCAGAGGTACAAATATAGTAGCCCTCATTTGCACACCCTCCCCATTTTTGTCGAACTTAATATATGGGTAGAAGGCATTAGGCATTAACTCCTGTTTAAATTTGAGAACAAACGGACCAGTCTTTCGTATGAGAAGTAAAAAGATTTCTTATTTCTTATTTCCAATCTAAATGGTCCGTCCGAAAGTTTCGATTATAGAAAGAAGGAGGGAGAGAGAGAGACATATATTGACCTTTCGTTTTGTTTGTTTTGAAATAAATCAAAGTTTATTTGTAAACACTAGCATTGGCGGATCCAGGGGAGGGGTTAAATGATGGACAGTTGTTCCCACGGTATCGGAAGATTTCAAAAGAAAATAACTAGCGCGTAAATTACAAGCTGCCGAGTGTCGGTATCATTTACAAGAGTGTCAATTACAACGTTTGCACGATGTGCGCGCTGGGGAAGAGATTCATAAATGATTGTGGATTTGTAAAAAAAAACGTTAAATTGACATGAAAACAGGTTTAAACAAAAATGCCCCTCCCCGTGGCAAAAAAGGATTTTTTTTTTTTTTTGGGGGCAAGGGAGGATGGATGTTGAGTTTCAAAAAAGTAGTGCGGAACCCCCGTTGAGCCTTAAAAAAATTAGTGCTCATCATCCCCCCCCGCCCCCTCCCACTGAGCGAAATATCGGCCGGCGTGATTTTCAAATTTCAGGGGCAAAACAGAAGAAAAAATCAGTGCTCACCACCCCGCTTATTCGCCGGCCGGCTGATTTGGCGCTAAATAATTTCTCACGAATTGCCCCCCTCCCTTTGTTACCGGCTGGATCCGCCCCTGGTATTAGGCATGAACATACTCCTGCTTAAATTTGAGAACAAACGGACCTGTCTTTTGTATATGAGAAGTAAAAGTATTTCTTATTTCTTATTTCCAATCTAAATGGTCCGCTTGCTCTAATAATTGAACAATCTTGTTCTCATTCCACATGATGGCATTGCTCTTTATCATTGTCCAGTCACAACAACGACATACAAATAATGACAGATTTATTATGACATTCCCGCCACAAGTATGTCCTGAGTCGGCGCTCTCAGAACAAAGGCGTAACAATCGTAAATAAATCGGTGTTTTGGAACTTTGGTGTTGATTGATATGACGCCTCATTTGAATTATGAATAAGCACATATATTACCTTTAATATACTAAGGAGTTGTGAGTTTTACACTCACAACTCCCTGCCTACATTATATACAGAAGAAAGTGTTGATTATAGAAAGAAAGAGATTATAGTGGTAGAGAGAGAGATTAAAAAGGAGACAGTGGATTAGAGAGAGAGAGATCGAGATACATTAGTACCCCCACCTTTTGGTAAATCCAGGATACGCCTCTGCTATATTGTAACTATTTTTTATACAACTCATATTATATTGACGTGTTTCTTTTTGTTTGTTTTGAAATAAATCAAATTTTATTTGAAAACAATAGCGTTGGTGGATCCAGGGGGGGGGGGTGTTAATATGATGTACAGTTGTTCCCACGATGTCGGCGGAAGACTTCAAAAAGAAATAACTAGAGCGTCAATTACAACGCTTGCACGATGTGCGCGCTGAGCGGGGAACACAGATTCATAAATGATTGTGGATTTGTCAAGAGTGGACCTTAATTATGCTGCGTTATTGTAGAGCGCTTTATAGAGACTTCTGATAAAGTAAGTGCTAGGCGCTATATAAGCAAATATAATTATTAATAAAATTTACGTATGTTTAGCGCCAAAAAAATGATGACCGCGCTCATGTCATGAATTTTCACTAGCAAAGAAAACCAATCACACAACCTTTCTCATGAAAATTCCTCTCAGTGTAGAAAATGAATGGGTGAAAAGATTGTCGGATTTAAGAAAGAAGTAGTACAGTAAATGGAAAAAAACACATAATAAATTCTCCCACAATAATTTAGAGCTCGCCTTTACTGGCTCGCGGCCGCGGCGTAGCTCATTCCATTCAAAATCAGTTTTCATAAGACCAAACGTCCAAAATAAATGACTTGTAAAAGTAGATAACATTCAAAAATACATGCAGTCTCGTATAGTAAATATATTTCAAAGAACAAATCATGCGTGTCTACGTCCCTGTCCCTCTCTCGCCCACAAACATCGGACCTCTGCATTGATTGCGATTCACACATTTTCTCTCTCTCAAAAAAAGGGAAAGCCTGCCGATCGCTGGAAGGAATTTTACTTGCAAAGTGATTAAACGCTTTCTTGCCCCTTTTATCGGAACGAGCGATAAATAGAAACCCTGCGCCTCCCAAGGATTATGTAATACATACAAGATAATCCCCAGATAATCGCCCCGTTCTTGCCCATTCACCGGGAACGCGTACTGGACGCTCGCGTTCTCTGAACAAAGGATGGGTACGCGATGAATGGAGAGGGTTTAAATACCCCGTTCTCAAGCGTTTTGGACGCTCCCGTTCTCTAACAAAGGAGGGTACGCGGCCGTTCCGGATGCGGACGAACGCTAAGTGGAATAAATTTCCCTTCCCTTAAATGGTGATGATAATGATAATGTGAATGTTGATGAGGATGGGGGTTATAATGATTGTGGTGATGGTGATGTTATAAATTTATAATGCACAGTTGCACACATATCCAACAGATAATAAATGGGTATTTAGAACCATTTTGGTGTCTTGACCTTGTGGGCCCATTTTTGTGTATGCCTGAAGATAATAATGTATTACTCTTTTCATACAGTGGATAATACCCCACCTGTATTCGTCAACTGCCCAAGCAACATTGTGGTCAACGTTGAAATCGGAACCCCAAGTGCCTCGGTCACCTGGACAGTTCCCACTGCTGTTGATGCCAGCAGCATCTCCACAGTAGCCAGCCACAACCCTGGTCAATCTTTCCTCACAGGGTCATCCACAACGGTCGTCTACACCGCCACGGACGCCTTCGGAAACATTGGGCAGTGTGCATTCACCATCACTGTCACGGCATGTAAGAAATGTGTACTGCATGTCCATTTGGGTTTTCTATTTTTGCATTATAATAATATTTATATAACGCTTATTACTCATATTTCTTAGCCCTCTGCTATTAATGCGGCTTCAGCATTAACCAATTCCTGCTGTAATAATAGCTTCTTTTTACAAAAATGCTGTTATTCAAGCCCTCTTTACTATTTTTATGCCTCCGCTACAAAGTAGCCGGAGGCATTATGTTTTCTGGTTGTCCGTCCGTCTGTACGTCCTGTTCTCGTGTTCGCGTTATCTCTAGAACCGATTGATGGATTACTGCCAAACTTAGGTCATGTATGTATCTTGCAGAGCTAATGAACTGATTAGATTTTTGGGTCACGAGGTCAAAGGTCACAGGGCTTATTATGTATGCAAAAATAGCTCTTGATCGTGTTATCTCAAGAACCGATCGATGGATTACCGCCAAACTTGGGCATGTATGTATCTTGCAGAGCCAATGAACTGATTAGATTTTGGGGTGATGAGGTTAAAGGTCAAAGGTCACAGGGCTCATTATGTATGCAAAAACAGCTTGTGATCACACTACGTTAGAACCGGTGGACGGATTACCATCAAACTCAAGACCTGTATGTGTCTTGCAGAGCCAATGAACTGATTAAATTTTAGGGTCATGAGGTCAAAGGTCAAAAGTCGTGGGGCTTATTTTGTATTAGAAAATAGCTTGTGATCGCATTATCTTGAGAACCGATAGACAGATTACCATCGAACTCAAGACATGTTTATTTATTTGCAGAGCCAATGAACTGATTAGATTTTAGAGTCATGAGACTCATTATGTATGCATATAAATAGCTTGTGAACGCATTATAATTAGAACCAACAGATGGATTACTATCAAACTCAGGACAGGAATTTATTTTGCAGAGCCATGTATATGAAAAATAGCTTGTAATCACCATATTCTGAGAACCCGTCAATGGATTACTATCAAACTTGAATATCAAAAATTGCTTCCGTTTTGGTTTGTAAAATCGCTCTATGGCGGAGGCATCATTTTCAACTGCGCACAGTCGAAGTTCCATCTAGTTGAGAAATGATTCCTATTTTTGGGCCTTCAAGCTAATGTTTTGAACCCTAGATTCCTCTTTTTCTGAAATATTCTGTGCAAAAAGTATATGCCCAGGCAAAATAAAATGACCTAAGGCAGGGCTCAGTGCTAACAGGCGCCCTTGAAACACACGGCCCGGCGCCTAACAAAAATAACTCCCGACCCTCAAAATTGTAGAACTTTTACATAGGGCTCATAAGTGCAGAATCTAAAACCTCATTCCGGACCCCCTTCCAAAAAAAGCTAGTATGGATTCCTGCCCAAGGGCCTTTTTTCGGCTTATCTGCCATCCACTCAAGAGTTAAAAATTTACAATTTTTTATTAAGCCGGTTTACTCTGTTGTGTGTGAATAAGGTTTACATTTGTAACAATTCATTTCAGCCTTAGCCTTAGTTACACCATATGTACCTCTGCACATTGATGTCCTTTGTCATGTGAACTGCCCTCTAGGTGTGCCAAGTATATTGTGTGTAAAAATATATGTGTGCAAATGTTTTTAACTGGCTGCCTACTTGTCAGATTGTGGCATGTATAGTGCAGGGTAATTTTTAAAATTTACTTCCCTTTCATGTTTCATGAAATATTATTATGAATTTGTAGCCTCTCATGGTATGCATCTTTGATACTGAATCTATCAAATTTCAGCTGTTGATTTATACCCCCTACACATGTACACATTTTCCCGCCTGTGCAAGTTGTATTCTTGATCCTACTGAAAATTCAATCAATCACCATATCTTTTCCATTCCATCTTTCATCTTGCTTGTCATGCTACATTTCATTTCAAATTCAGCTGACACTACTCCACCCGTCGTAACGGTGTCCAGTAGTACGATCAACCGGCAAGTTGAAGTTGGAACCCTCGGTGTCAATGTATTTTACACTGAGCCTACCGCTACTGATAACTCTGGCACCGCTATCCTTGTATCCCGTACCGCACAACCTGGAGACTTTTTCCCAGTCGGTCCAACTGTTGTGACATACACTTTCCAAGATCCTTCTGGAAACCCAGCCACTGGCACTGTTACTATCAATGTTGTAGAAGGTAAAGGCCTTGCACCTTTTGTACCACATTTTAAGTAACAATACCATAATAACGATCCTTCTGACTTTTTTCAAACATGGCTACTGCCTGTATGATTCCCTCATGGTTTTGTCTTTTGTTATTGTTTTATTTGTGCATACATGTAGATGTAAATTTCTCAACATCTTTGGCAGTGTCTTTGTTGTTCGCTCTTATAACGACTTCATTGAAATTTAGCTGAATACCATTTCATGTTGCATATCCATTTACATGTATATCATCCTACATAGAAATCTAATTCACTCTCCCCAAATCTTTGCTCCTTTCTCATGAGCCAAAGTTGGAACCTTTTTTTCTTTATCTTGTGATCTATTATCCTGCATTCACCTTTTGTACGCTTCTTATCTTTAGTTGACACTACTCCACCCGTCGTAACGGTGTCCAGTGGTACGATCAACCGGCAAGTTGAAGTTGGAACCCTCGGTGTCAATGTATTTTACACTGAGCCTACCGCTACTGATAACTCTGGTACCGCTATCCTTGTATCCCGTACCGCACAACCTGGAGACTTTTTCCCAGTTGGTCCAACTGTTGTGACATACACTTTCCAAGATCCTTCTGGAAACCCAGCCACTGGCACTGTTACTATCAATGTTGTAGAAGGTAAAGGCCTTGCACCTTTTGTACCACATTTCCAAGTAAAAATACCACAATAACGATCTTTATGTTACTGACTTTTTCAAAAATGGCTACTGCCTGTATGATTCCCTCATGGTTTTGTCTTTTACGACTTCATTGAAATTTAGCTGAATACCATTTCATGTTGCATATCCATTTACATGTATATCATCCTACATAGTAGAAATCTAATTTACTCTCCCCAAATCTTTGCTCCTTTCTCATGAGCCAAAGTTGGAACCTTTTTTTCTTTATCTTGTGATCTATTATCCTGCATTCACCTTTTGCACGCTTCTTATCTTTAGTTGACACTACTCCACCCGTCGTAACGGTGTCCAGTGGTACGATCAACCGGCAAGTTGAAGTTGGAACCCTCGGTGTCAATGTATTTTACACTGAGCCTACCGCTACTGATAACTCTGGCACCGCTATCCTTGTATCCCGTGACGCCCAACCTGGAGACTTTTTCCCAGTCGGTCAACCGTTGTGACGTACACTTTCCAAGATCCTTCTGGAAACCCAGCCACTGGCACTGTTACTATCAATGTTGTAGAAGGTAAAGTTCTTGCACCTTTTGTACCACATTTCCAAGTAACAATACCACAATAACGATCTTTATGTTACTGACTTTTTTCAAAAATGGGTACTGCCTGTATGATTCCCTCATGGTTTTGTCTTTTGTTATTGTTTTATTTGTGCATACATGTAGATGTAAATTTCTCAACGTCTTTGGCAGTGTCTTTGTTGTTCGCTCTTATAACGACTTCATTGAAATTTAGCTGAATACCATTTCATGTTGCATATCCATTTACGTGTATATCATCCTACATAGTAGAAATCTAATTTACTCTCCCCAAATCTTTGCTCCTTTCTCATGAGCCAAAGTTGGAACCTTTTTTTCTTTATCTTGTGATCTATTATCCTGCATTCACCTTTTGCACGCTTCTTATCTTTAGTTGACACTACTCCACCCGTCGTAACGGTGTCCAGTGGTACGATCAACCGGCAAGTTGAAGTTGGAACCCTCGGTGTCAATGTATTTTACACTGAGCCTACCGCTACTGATAACTCTGGCACCGCTATCCTTGTATCCCGTACCGCACAACCTGGAGACTTTTTCCCAGTCGGTCCAACTGTTGTGACATACACTTTCCAAGATCCTTCTGGAAACCCAGCCACTGGCACTGTTACCATCAATGTTGTAGAAGGTAAAGGCCTTGCACCTTTTGTACCACATTTCCAAGTAAAAATACCACAATAACGATCTTTATGTTACTGACTTTTTCAAAAATGGGTACTGCCTGTATGATTCCCTCATGGTTTTGTCTTTTACGACTTCACTGAAATTTAGCTGAATACCATTTCATGTTGCATATCCATTTACATGTATATCATCCTACATAGTAGAAATCTAATTTACTCTCCCCAAATCTTTGCTCCTTTCTCATGAGCCAAAGTTGGAACCTTTTTTTCTTTATCTTGTGATCTATTATCCTGCATTCACCTTTTGCACGCTTCTTATCTTTAGTTGACACTACTCCACCCGTCGTAACGGTGTCCAGTGGTACGATCAACCGGCAAGTGGAAATCGGTACCCCCGGTGTCAATGTATTTTACACTGAGCCTACCGCTACTGATAACTCTGGCACCGCTATTCTTGTATCCCGTGACGCCCAACCTGGAGACTTTTTCACAGTCGGTCAGACCGTTGTGACCTACACTTTCCAAGATCCTTCTGGAAACCCAGCCACTGGCACTGTTACCATTAATGTTGAAGAAGGTAATCTTTCAGTCTTCTGTCTTGTGTAGATTCTCAATTGTCATGTTATGTTTTCTTTTATATTGTCATGCTTACCTTGCATGCTTTTGCTTTTCTTGCCTTCACAACAATGAAAAAAATGTAATTTATCCAGTTATTCAAGTTTTATTTTTTGTTGTTTTGTTGTAATACCACAATTGGAATCTTACACAGATAACACTTAAACAAATTCTCAAATCCCTGAACCGTTACTTTTGATGTTTTAGAAGGCAGTTGAAATGCACTATCTTCATCATTGAAAAAAATAGGTGCAATCTAGCCCGCTTTCAAATTAAAAAAAAAAATCTACATGCTACTTTAAAGGCATCATTTAACATTGTTAAATCTGAGCTGCATGGCCCTACGTGTTATCAGTGTCTGTGATATGGTGTAATATTGAACCCCTAAAAAAAATTGCGCTTCAAAATATCATGAAGTGACTCAAAAAAGTAAAAATCCTTGAGTGACCGGTTTTACTCATTTTCCCCAATAGACTGTAGTGTTATAAACACCGTTAGTAAAATGAAAAATGAAATTTCGATTTCCAATCATAGATATTTGATAATCAGACGGGCGATTGGCTTGTAAAAGTCATGGGATTCCTGACTGACCTAAAGGTTTATAATTATGATTGTAGCATGAGCTAAATCCAGGATTTTGTTTCAGAATCTGAGGCAATGTTACAGAGTTACTTTAGTACTATAGTTAATGAATCGCATGTAAGATTTTTTATTTATTGTAATTATGAGAATGGTTTGCACCAATTTTATAGCTGTATTTGTGTGCATATTTTACAATCCAGCACTGCCATGAACAAGCTTTATTATCACTTAATTGCTGCTTTTTTCTTCACATCTAATTTATCTGTTTGTAACTATTGCATGCCTTCTCTTATATCCCTCTTTTATAGTTGACACTACATCACCCGTCGTTACCGTGCCTAGCAGTATAATCAACCGTGAAGTTGAACTTGGTACCCCCGGTGTCAATGTATTTTACACTGAGCCTACCGCTACTGATAACTCTGGCACCGCTATTCTTGTATCCCGTACCGGCCAACCTGGAGACTTTTTCACAGTCGGTCAGACCGTTGTGACCTACAATTTCCAAGATCCTTCTGGAAACCCAGCCACTGGCACTGTTACCATTAATGTTGTCGAAGGTACCTACATCGCTCAAGGGTTTATTCTGTATTCAGTGTTTGGGTGCAGAATTTTTTGTTTCTTGATTACTGAATTCTCTCATCGCCCAAGGCCAGAAACATCTGGTTCTTGTAGCCAACGGTTTAACCCTAAAAACACTGGGGGGCTGATTTAGCCCCCCTCTATTTTCGCGATCACTTCATAATGCTTAAATATTTTACAATGTCACTTCATGACTTTTTTCCTTAAGAATCTTGCATATCTTTTGATACCAAATTTGCGCACACCAGATCAACGGTCCGGGTGATATGTAACATTTTGCGATCGTGTGTCACTGAAAATTCCATATATAACATACCAAGTTTTTAGATGCATCTTTTGTTGCAGTTTTATACCCATCTTTTCACATGTACTTTTAGTATTCCCACCTGGCATGGTGAATAAAACTTATTGCATTCTCATTTGCATAAAATAATACAAAGAAAAACAAAGAAAAAACATAGAAAACAGTAAAACTAAATCAATTTTCATGATTAAGACAAATAAACCAGCACTCCAACATAAGGAAGTAAAAATGTCTTTCATGACTTCACATGAAATCATCACCAAAACGAATGATGATTATCATATCAATTAGCTTTTTATGCCTCCGCTACAACGTAGCCGGAGGCATTATGTTTTCTGGTTGTCCGTCCGTCCGTACGTACGTACGTCCCGTTCTCGTGATCGCGTTATCTCAAGAACCAATCGATGGATTACCGCCAAACTCGGGTCATGTATGTATCTTGCAGAGCTAATGAAGTGATTAGATTTTGGGGTCACGAGGTCCAAGGTCAAAGGTCACAGGGCCCATTATGTATGCAAAAATAGTTTGTGATCGCGTTATCTCAAGAACCGATTGATGGATTACCGCCAAACTCGGGTCATGTATGTATCTTGCAGAGCTAATGAAGTGATTAGATTTTGGGGTCACGAGGTCCAAGGTCAAAGGTCACAGGGCCCATTATGTATGCAAAAATAGTTCGTGATCGCGTTATCTCAAGAACCGATTGATGGATTACCGCCAAACTCGGGTCATGTATGTATCTTGCAGAGCTAATGAAGTGATTAGATTTTGGGGTCACGAGGTCCAAGGTCAAAGGTCACAGGGCCCATTATGTATGCAAAAATAGCTTGTGATCGCGTTATCTCAAGAACCGATTGATGGATTACCGCCAAACTTGGGTCATGTATGTATCTTGCAGAGCTAATGAACTGATTAGATTTTGGGGTCACGAGGTCCAAGGTCAAAGGTCACAGGGCCCATTATGTATGCAAAAATAGCTTGTGATCGCGTTATCTCAAGAACCGATTGATGGATTACCGCCAAACTTGGGTCATGTATGTATCTTGCAGAGCTAATGAACTGATTAGATTTTGGGGTCACGAGGTCAAAGGTCAAAGGTCACAGGGCTCATTATGTATGCAAAAATAGCTCGTGATCACTTTATCTCAAGAACCGATTGATGGATTACCGCCAAACTTGGGTCATGTATGTATCTTGCAGAGTCAATGAACTGATTAGATTTTGGGGTCACGAGGTCAAAGGTCTAAGGTCACAGGGCTCATTATGTATGCAAAATAGCTTGTGATCACGTTATCTCAAGAACCGATTGATGGATTACCGCCAAACTTGGGTCATGTATGTATCTTGCAGAGTCAATGAACTGATTAGATTTGGGGTCACGAGGTCAAAGGTCACAGGGCTCATTATGTATCTCAAAATAGCTTGTGATCGCGTTATCATTAGAACCAACAGATGGATTACAATCAAACTTGAATTTTAAAAATTGCTTCCATTTTGGTTTGTAAAATTGCTCTATGGCGGAGGCATCATTTTCGACTGCGCGCAGTTGAAGTTCCATCTAGTTTTTATCAGAGATTGTGTAAATATAATCTTAGCATGTATATTGCAATTACCATGAACACAGTTTTGTTTCATAAGAATCACCATCTATAAAGAAAAATACAAAAAATACACCCCAAAAACACTTTTTGCATAATTAATTAGCTCAAATTAGCATATTCTAATTGATGACATGCAATTATAACACCTTTGATGACATGCGCAGACTAATTGTGATGTAACACCTTACAGGTATACCCGATTTCGACGAAAATGGTATCAAAATGTGCGTAAGACTTGAGGGAAATTTAAAATTCCGAGCGGTTGCGGCGCAATCTCCGAAAATGTGGAAGGGGGGGCTTCCCAGCCCCCCCACTCCAGTAAGGGTTAAAGGTTCAAAATAGCCCAGTCTTTTTAGGGTTAACCATGCACAGTATTGTCTTTCCTGAGTTGTGTTTGCTTTCATTGTTCTTCTTTGATAAACTCATGTTATGATTCCCTCTAATTATCTATATCGTGAATAATTCAATGGTATTTTCTTTAAATAATGGGCTTTTCTTAATTAATCTGTTCAACAAACTCGTAAATATATATTCATGAATTCATACATGTATATATATATATATATTTACATCACTTACTTCTATATCTCTTTGATGGTGTCTATGGCCTACATGTATATATCCACCAGTCTGTTCTATTCACAATTCCTGCCTGTTCTTTTAGTGCAATCCCTTTCTATATGGTTGTTTCCCTTCCATGTTCCTGTCCTGCCTCCTCTATTCTCACCCTTACCATTCTTTCCCTATCACTCCCACCCCTGGGCAGTGGACAATGAACCTCCTCAAGTCTTTGTGACCACTGGCGAAATCGTTCGCACAGCACCTTTTGGGTCCTCTGGTGTAAACGTCTTCTACACCGAACCAGTCGCTATCGATAACTCCGGCACGGCCAACCTCGTGAGCCGATCGGCTCAGCCGGGCGATTTCTTTACGATTGGAAGCACTGTGGTAACCTACCTATATCAAGATGCTGCTGGCAATGAAGCTACAGGCACTTTTACTGTCACCGTTCAAGAATTAGGTACACATCGATTTGTTGGTTCCATGATGTGGGGTGGGGGTCAAGTGGTACCCAGAGGAAAGGTGTCGCTCAAAATTACGCTGAAATCTTATCCCAAGTCTTTTCCCAATCCAAATAAAATCCCTATCCCTTTCTTGTGAAGGCACATATATTGGGCTTCTTTTACTATCAATCTTTCCATAATTTTCTCAAAAGTCTTTCAGAATTTCTTTTTCTTGACGTTGTTTTCAAATGTTAACAATATTGTATTTTATTCACACAATTGCCCCGTTTCTCACATTCTATGGCAGTTTTTCAAAATCTATTTAACCTGCAGTGCTAATGATGAGGTAAGCACTAATCAGCACGTTTATGTCTTGGCATTTCCAAATGTCTATATACTTGCATGCTATAAGAAATCAACAATATATACGCTGTCTCTCCAGATTTTGAATCTTTTGCAACCCTTACCCTGCCGTATTCTCTTAACATATTCTGGTAACGGTTTGTTCTTTTTTGCTAAAACAACTGTATTGCAGTGTAACAAGTTGTGATTGCTAATTATAATTTTGATGTTTAACTGTATATGCCATTCACGTTTACTTGTAGTGCTTGCATAAAAATGTTTTGCTTTATTTGCAAAAGTAATGATTGCTGGTTAATCTCTAAATGTATACTTTTATATGCCATGCTTATTTTACGTTTTCTTGTAATCCTTGCATTATATTTTGCTGCATTTGCAAAAGTAATGATTGCTAAGTAAGCTTATATATGCCATGCTTATTTTGATTTGTTTTCTTTTATTCGCATTATAATTTGCTTCATTTGTGTTTCCCCCCCCTAATTAAACGTCTTTTTCAGTCGACACCGAACCACCTGTTGTAAACACTGGAGACATTATTATTCTTATTGAGCTAGGGCAGCTTGGCATAGATGTGAATTACACAGAACCCAATGCCACGGATAACTCTGGCATTGTGTTCCTTGTAAATCGCACTGCCCAACCTGGTGATTTCTTTCCGGTTGGAAGGACCGTCGTGGAATACGTTTATTCGGACCCCTCTGGCAATCTCGCCATTGCAAATTTCTCCGTCACTGTGTTGTTTGAAGGTGCTAAATAGTAGACAGACCTTAGTGAATAGACAGTCATCACCTATGTATTCTCCAATTAGTCTACACCCATTAGGCCCATTTCCATTTGTGTATGTAAATACATCGCGTGATATATTATCAGGGTTCCCCACGGTCTTGGAAAACCAGAAAATCATGGAAATAATAAAATCTTCTCATGTCGTGGAAAGTCATGGAAATTCTGAAGGTAGGGGGAGGCCATCACAAACGTGAAATCATAAATATCACTTTGTGGTAATTGTATGCCGCTTGGATGCAGCATTTTATACCAAAATGGTACTTATCTGGTTGTGGAAACAGGCAAAAATGGGTCTTGGAAAGTCATTGAATTTGGTTCTCAACTTATGTGGGAACCCTTGTAATGAATGCTTGATAATGTAGCTGTTAGACGGATAAGTTGATGTCCTATGTTCACCTGTATTCAGTGACATGTCCTTTTTCAATAGCATTCTATTTGTGAATTTGTCCATTTTGTCATCAAATTCAAAAAATTAGAAATACTTACGCACATAGAGTACATGCAGATATACATTAGGCTGTTACTTAATGGTCTATAACGTCCACAAGAATTTTCATAGAACGGGAGAAAACTAGCTTCTCTGGTATTTTATTATCATGCACTCCTACTTAGTGTTTAGCTGCAGTATCCATTCAGTGTTTGCACATATCACCAATTATCCATTTCTTTTTTTTTGGGGAAGGGGATGGGCAATAATAACACCTTTGAAAACAAGATTGTTTGCTTAATTTTTAACATTTGTACCAGTAATTTGCTCATTATATTTATACAAAAGATTCATTATGCATAGGTTTTAAAGATATCTGAAAATTATTTGGTACATTAAATGTTTTATGGTAGAGGTAGTTATTAAAAACATAGAGCACCCTGGATGTTGATGCAGTTTGAAAATATAATTGATAAGGATTCTCAGGTGCCATATGATTTAGAATTTTGATCGTTGCTATAGCAATATTAGATAAACATAATACTAATAGCTATTACCATACCAGATGATTAATTACATTTACATGTAGCTTTTACATACAAAAAATTACTGTAAACGCTGTTATTTTCGCGTGATTAATTTTTCGCACTGAGCGACCCCAAAACACATTTGCGGATTCTTAAATTCGCGTTGCACGGAATTCAGCCCATTCAAAACACGCATAAGAAGTCATGCTTATATTTTCTCGAGTTCTAAAATTCGCGGACATCGACTTTAGCGCGAAATCCGCGAAAATTAATGTACCGCGATTATTACCACGTTTACAGTAGTCTAATCAGCTTTTTAATCATTCTCAATTGAAATCTATAATTGATCCACCATATTTTAGGTTAAATTTACAATGATCTAGGGTAAGTTAACGGAACAGATCTCATTTTCTGCTACTAGAAGAAAGTTTTGATAAAAGTACCGAAATGGGGAATCCAAACCAATGCCTGAGCCCAAGACAAAGGGTCTAGACCGTAAGAATTAATAGTACTATCTAACATGGAACATTGACCAAACTGTTTCCACCCTCTTCCCTTAAAGTGACTCGGTAAAATTGCCTCAGATTCTGAACTTGAACAAAATCCTGGATTTAGCTCATGCTGCAATCATAATTATAAACCTTTAGGTCAGTCAGGAATCCTGGTTTTTATAACACTACAGTCTATTATAATAATTGGGGAAAATTAGTAAAACCGGTCACTCAAAGATTTTTACTTTTTTGAGGCACTTCATGATCATTTTGAAGCGCAATTTTTTTAGGGCTTCAATATTACACCATATCACAGACACTGATAACACGTAGGGCCATGCATCTCAGATTTAACATTGTTAAACGATGCCTTTAATGCATCTGCAAGTACAACATGACTGTCTCAGACCTTTATTTTTACAAGTTCTGTGATTCTAATGGTACTTCTTACCTTTATATTGCTGGGGCTTTGTCGGACAATTATGTTTTTTGTTGATCAGCTTTTATATTACTTTTACTTGATTTGCCTCATTGAATTTCATTAAATGTAGAGTTCTGCCTGTAAAAGAATTCTTTTTGAGATGCATGTGGGAGAAATATGCATCATTCAATCAACAAATCCTTTTGATTTGTCACTTTTCTTGCAGTCGATACCACCCCACCTACCATCACTGTCAGTGGAGGCAACATCGTACGAACCGTTGAGCTGGGAGTGAGCCGTCTCGGTGATCTACCCAGAGCCTACTGCTACTGATAACTCTGGGACAGCCAACCTGCTGAGCCGCACCTCTCAGCCTGGCGATCTCTTCCCCATTGGCACCAACAACGTGGAGTACGTCTTCGTTGATCCCACTGGCAACGAGGCTAGAGCTACCTTCACAGTGACTGTCATTGCTGGTAAGTGTTTTGTCAGTTGCACGACACCTGCTCAGGGCCCAGTAAAGCTTAGCAATTGATTTTTGCGATTGATTGCACATAGTGATCAATGCAATCAATCAGCTAACAGATTTTAGATGTGCGAAGCCAACCTATGTTACCTTTTTCATATTGCATCCATACATAATGATTTAATTCAACATGCATATCAGTATGAACCAAAAGAAACATAGACAAAAAATATGCATCTAGATATAGTAGCCTAACTGAGTGTAGTAACCGGGAGGTTCTGGTTTCTTCTGAAACCAGGTCGATGTGCTATTGCCCTTTGATAAGGTATTAATCCTAATTACCAATTCCTTTTGAGAGGACTTAAAGCAGTTGGTCTTCTGGTTCCTTACTTACAAGCATACACATGATTTCTAAGCAGCCATGTAAAAGAAACCATCAAACCATCAATATTTGATATGTCCTGATTTTTTTTCTCTTCAGTTGACACCACCCCACCTACCGTCAACTGCCCAAACAACGTATTCCAAGAAGTGGAACTCGGTACCTCCAGTGCCACGGTCTTCTTCACCGAGCCGACTGCCTTTGACATTTCCGGACAAGCCAACCTTGTGAGCCGAACAGCAGCCCCGGGAGATTCCTTCCCTGTAGGGCCTACCTTCGTGACTTACATCTTCAGTGATAACTCTGGAAACGAGGCTGATCCCTGTACTTTCACAGTAACCATCTCCGCAGGTAGGTATTTTAAAAACTTTTATTTGCCAGGATTGTCAAATGGCACGATAGTAGAGACTTGCCAAATGTGTCGATCAGCACAAACGGTAGACCCCAATTAATGAAAGCTTTGCATAACACCCCATTTATTTCTTTAATTAGCTAATGTACATGTACATGACAATCCTTTTATCACCTTTTAGATATAACCATAAGTTTATAGGGTAGTGACGTGTAACATTATACTGGTCAAGGTTGCTGGTTCCAAACAATTTTGTCCTTAAACACTGAATTTGCCCTGCTCCAGCCCGTTACTTAATGATTTTGCGGTGAACCTCATGCCCAGGCTCTGTTTAGAACCAGTAACCTGGACCACAAGTGAATACAACGTTGGCAAGAATATCATCATAGAAATACAAAGTGGCGCATGGATATTTGAGTGGCACGTAAAGGGTTCATATGTTATTCTGAGAAGAGTCTATGGAAACTAGTGCTATTTAATTGGTTATTTTGATGTATAATAGTTGATATTTTGATATCAAACACTTTGTATATACATTTCATCATACCCCCGCCCCCCACAAATGTGGTCAGACCCCTCAAAACCAACAAAAAGTTGCATCTTTTCCTTTAATTGTGGCCCAAAATCTGCTGGCCAATATGGTCACCAGTGCTTGCCAAAGGCACAAATCTCTGTTGCAATGTTGAACCATTGAATAATGAATACTTGATTCTCTTACACCCAAAGGCTATGTGCAGGAACCACCTGGTTTCCGTAGGCAATAGTTCTTACATTCCTTTTTTTCCTCTGCAGTCGATACCACGCCACCCACCGTCAACTGCATCAACAATATCGCTCAGACAGTCGAGCTCGGTACCTCTAGCACCCAGGTGTTCTACTCAGAACCTACCGCCTTTGATATCTCGGGACAGACCAGCTTGGTGACTCGCACATCAGCTCCAGGGGACAGCTTCCCATTGGGGCCCACAGCTGTCACCTACATCTTCACCGATGCCTCGGGCAACAATGCCCAGCCTTGTACCTTCAATGTGGTTGTCAATGCAGGTTTGTCTTCTCTTTATTGATAGTTGTAGAGGTGGTGGGGTCTAGTGGATACGTGAATCACATGGTTTGCGGTTGGAATCCTGCAGCGGCACAAATGAAGATATTAATCTACCAGGTGTAGTTGATGGGTACCCAGTAGGAAGAAATTCCTTGTATGCTTGAGCGCTAAAGCCGGGGTAATAATATGATTGCAAGGCCCTCAAGGAGAACAGTGTGAATGCTGATGAGGCTACCCTGGGTAAACAAGATATATTATTATTATTGTAGTTACCCTGTGCAGAGTTCAGGTACAGACTTTGCCAGAAGTCACTAAGAACAGGACAATACATGTAGTTATAAAGTGCCTTTTCCTCAGAATACAAAGCATGTAAAACAAATATTACCCTAGCCTTAGCCAAGTTGAATTCTTGCGGTTACTCAAGACACTTGTGCATTGTTAAGAACAGGAACATGTAATAATAATAGGTTGATTTATGAAGCACTTTTCTCAAGGATACAAAACAGGGAATACTAGTACATGGAAGGAATTAATTCCTATAAACGGTTGAACATTGTAATGGCAGCCGTGCTAAAGCCGGGTAATAATAATGGAGTGCCAGGAGTGGCAAGAGCCAGATGTGAGCACTATACAAGAATCCACTATTATAATTATTATTCATTATTCATTCTTACAGTTGACACCACCCCACCAACGGTCAATTGCCCCAGCAACATTGCTCAGACCATTGAACTTGGAGCAACCAGTGCCGTCGTGAACTATGCTGAGCCAACCGCTACAGACCTCTCCGAACGGCTTTTCTAGTGTCCAGGAGCAACACCCCAGGAGATTCATTCGGTATTGGCCCAACCACCATCACCTACATCTTCAGTGACCAGAGTGGCAATGAAGCAATACCTTGTGTCTTCACAATCACCATTGGAACCGGTAAGAGATCATGAAAAAAATGACTATAATGAAAAATGTTGTTAGAGGTTTGTCATGTCTTGTCTGTAGCAAAGAGAAGGAGGTGATTTGTACAGTGAATATGTTTTTGTTATATTTTGACCTCCTTTGTTTTTTCTTCTTCTGTGTTCTAGTTGACACCATGATGCCCATGTTTACTAGCTGCCCCAGCAACATTGTCCAGTCAGTCGAGCTCGGAGTCCCAGGAACCGTCGTCAGCTGGACCACTCCCACAGCTAACGATGCCGCGGGAATCGCTTCAATCGTATCCAACCTCCAACCCGGCTCGTTCTTTGTGGTCGGAGAGTCAGCGACCGTCTCGTACATTGCGACCGATAACAGCGGCCTGACCGACAACTCCTGTACATTTACAGTTACCGTCTTTGCAGGTATGATTGCATCTGCTGTGGTGAACACTAGCTTGCCTAGAAAGACCCCATTCTCATGTGACCTCTGAAAGACCCTATTCTATGAACATGCTACTTTATATCATTGGAAAGCTGATTCGCGATTCAAATACCATTACAAACAATATTCACATGTTGGACAAAAATAACGAACTGTTGATTTGGTTTATCATTAGTCTTATTGCAAAGCAATCTCAAATTGATTTGCAAGGGGTTTTTAACATTTTCAAAATCAGTTTGAACTTTGAAATTACAGTTTGAAAATCAGTGACAGTTTTAATTTTACATGTTTGAATATGTGTTGATGGACCAACCTAGGTGATTGTGATCGTGATTGTGACATTAATTTTGTCACTTTTCGTGTTTTATGTGCAGTGTTGTTTTTAATGAAATCTGTACTAAACCGATACATAAACACTGTCTATACATGTACATAAAGACGACCTGCATCTGAAGACTACATCTGAAGACTACACATACTTCTCGATTATTAAAAAAAATTATTGATAACAATAACAATCGCTCAAGTAATCCATGAAGGGAACCTAAATTATTTACAATGGAATCTAAGATACATTGGATAACAAAATGAACGTGTCTGTTTAGCACACTACATGTTTCAATTGAGCTGTAAAACAACAAATGTACATATTGTGAATACCGGTACCTTGAAAATGAGGGGTGCGTACTTTCTGTCTCTCTTGAGACTATTAAGATTTAATAGAAAGCTCGTCAAGTCTTCCAGATTTAAATTGATCTCGATAATAAAAATATGAACTTTGTTATGATCATAGAACACTGTTTTCAAAATGTAATACATGTATCTATGAAAGAACCACATGTAACGAATTCTAAAATCACATTTCTGATGTGAGTTTGTCAACTTGATGAGACTGTTAAGGTTAGCAGTTCTGTTATCTGTTTTATCTTGAGGTTTGTGTGATTTTGTAAGATATTTGAAGGACTTTTTAAAGTAAGGTTCAATGTGATGTGTGCGCCTTTTAATGGACCACTTCTTCATGATTATGCAAAAGTTTTTAACTGACATGCATGACTGTTCTTTCCTCAATTACAGTTGACACTACCCCACCTTCCGTGGTCTGTACCAGCAATGTTTTTCAGACTGTCGAACTTGGCACGAGCCCTGTACAGGTTTTCTACACCGAGCCAACAGCTTCTGATATTTCTGGCCAGGCCAACCTTGTAAGCAGGACACACACGCCAGGAGATTCCTTCCCGGTGGGAACCACGATAGTGACCTACGTCTTTGCTGACAACTCTGGCAACTCTGCAGATGATTGTTCCTTCACCATCACTGTCACAGCTCGTTAGTCTATTTTCTTATTAACCACGACTAGGTCGAGCGTTCTCGCGCTGCTTTGATAAGCTCGTTTATATTTTACATAATCTTTTGGAGCTTTTGCCTTGCTAAAAATGTCCTTTTTACTGATTGATCTGAGCTCGGTGTCCGAGGTGATTTGTTTGCCTCTGCGGGGTCCCATAACAGCAGTTGTGAACTTGTTTTACTGTTGCTTCTCCAGTGGTGACCACTGAAACGGAGGCAGCATTCTATAATTCTAACCTAAACTTTTGTAAGGTCCCTGTATAAAAACCCTTTGGTCTATGATCCCTCCAAGTCAACATTGTTATTCTAACGTGGAAAACAGGAGTTTCCCATAGCCAATAAAATCAAATTTTGACAGACAGACAATTTGCTTAATGGGACAATGAATTGGTTCTATATACCATTCCAAACATTTAAGTGTTGATAGATTTTTAAAAGCCTGTTATGTCTTATTTTCATGGAAAAACGGTTGGGAAAATTCAAAAATTGTTCTGGAGAATTTACCGTTAGAGGGTGTTGCACAGCGACGCTTTCAAAGAAAATGATAAATATCTTTGTGGTTTGAGAATTTTTTCAGGATTTTTTGCATGTTAGAGGGTTAGTACACTGGAAGGAATATAATAAGTTACATTTCATTAAAAAATCACGCATTTTTTCATCAACTTCAACAATGTTACCGGTTCACTTTAATGTACATTTGTGTAACCTCTTCATTCACAATAGGTTGAAACCCAAGATTGCTATGATCCGATGTGGCAGTCCACCTGTGTCTTTACCAGCTTTGGACTGCCACTGTTTGACTTTTCGCAGTCTATATTGGGTTAGATTTTCACAGAACTAATCCTGTTGCTTTAAATTCCTATAACCAGAGGATACAACGCCGCCTACGGTGAACTGCATCACCGATATCGTACGAACCGTGGAGTTGGGTACCACCAGTGTTCAGGTCTTCTACAATGAACCAACGGCATCTGATCTTGGCCAGGCAACTCTTATCTCTAGGAGCGACCAGCCGGGAGATAACTTCCTGGTCGGTGTGAACTTTGTGACCTACGTCTTTGGGGACAACTCTGGCAACTTGGCTGACCCCTGCATCTTCACCATCACCGTGAACACTCGTGAGTACTGTCCTTTGTTGCTGTTGGTCTTTGCCTTTGTTGCCGTTGGTCATTTTGCTGTAAGCCAGTCCGGAGATGGTGTTTGTGCATGGGCAGATATAGGTCATTTGCACAAACCCTGTAAAACCCATCAAGAAAGTTGTAACTACTCATTTATGCACCAGCAATACATGCTATGATACACAGGTGGAAGTGTTCTTTTCAAGAGGGCAAACGTAGGTATTCATGAAGCACTTCCGTCACTTTGGCAGTGAATATTCTAAAAATGCACAAAGTGGGACTTCTCCATGTTTAATAGATCTGCGGATATTTGAGGGTGATTTGTACATGTACATGTGCTGTTCCGCACTAGCCTATTGGGGTAAGAAACTAATGGGGGACAATTCACACACAGAAAGACTTGTATATGAGAATTGCCGTTGGGTACAGGTAGTGATTATGTAACACAAGTATTGCTAAGTATATGACCAATGTTTACCTATTCCTTAGAATAAGTTCCTATGACCTACAAGCATTGCTTTTTCTTAAGGCTCCATCATATTTTTCCCTTTATTTAACCTAGTCTTTTGTATTCTCTTTGTTTGTATAAATAATTTTTTTTTTTAACATGCCAAATGTAATGTATTTATATACAACATGTGAAATATGAAAATAAACTGAAACGGAACTGAACTGAATATCATTAGGAGACATTATAGATCACCTGAAAACAGAAATGATACAATTAAAGGATATGTATCACTGCATATTGGAATGTTATGAATGTCTTGACTAGTCCCTTTTAGATGATTCCATGTTAAAAGATATTTTTTTCAGAACATTTGCTTTACAGTACAAATTATTTATATATTCTTTTGTGGTTATTACAGTGATACCAGATGGAAACAGTGGTCAAACTATTTCTTCTTTGTTCTAAATTCAATGTTTATCCGACATTGATATCTATTACAACATTTGTGTGGGTAGTTTCAGGCAACCAACTGTAACATTAACTTTCATTTTGAGCAAAAGAGGCAAGATTTTTTGGCGGTTTGTGAGTCAATCCTACAACTGTCAACTAAGAACATGAGGCAATGTGTGACGATATGTAAGATATCCCTGAATATATCCCCTTTGGCTTTTTGACTCGCAGAAGATACAACTCCCCAACGGTGACCTGCGTAAGTGACATCACGCGTTGTGGAACTGGGAACAACGAGCGTTGCCATATCTTACACAGAGCCAACCGCCACCGACATCTCTGGCACCGCTACCCTGGTTTCACGATCCCACACCCCAGGGCAGAACTTCCCTCTTGGCCCCACCGTTGTCTCCTACTTCTTCAGCGATGCGAGCGGTAACAACGCCCAGGTCTGCGCCTTCACTGTTACCATCAATGCCCGTGAGTGGTACTTGTCTTTTAGCTTTGCACAAAATGAAGCATTGATAACTGAAAACTAATGCACTAATACATAGATTTCTTTTGGTGATCCCTAGGCATTAGGTGATGGTTTTTTTTTCTTCATAAATTGTATTTGCTATTGTACTTTATTTTCTTGTATTCTATTTTATTGTTACACCCTGAGTGTTTCTAAAATGAAATTTAAAAAGAAGGCAACCGAATGTGAATTGAATCGGTGCGGTTTATCCCATCATACGTGAATGAGCCGTCATTCTGGTTCACACGCCTTGACACGCTTTAAACAAATTTCTGCTCTGTAGAGGATACAACTCCACCCACTGTTACCAACTGCCCCTCAAACATTGTCCAATCTGTGGAGTTGGGTACGCCTGGAATCACTGTGACCTTTAACCCTCCCACCGCAACGGATGTCGCCGGGATCGCATCCATCATCCCTAACATCCAGTCAGGAACGTTCATCAGCACTGGCGAGTCGAGGCAGGTCACCTACACTGTCACCGACAACAGCGGACTCACAGACACCTCCTGTACTTTCTCCATCACGGTGTTCTCTGGTAAGATCGGCTTCACCTTGTAAATTTCATTCCCTATACACAGTCGACTATAGTAAGAACAAGTGCAGCTTCACATCACCAAATTCCTTGTACAGTCTCCTTTGATAAGATCAAGGATGCCTCATCGATTTGATTGTTTATTCCTTGTCAGCTTAGGTAAGATCAAAGGCGATTATGTGTAATGTGTCCTTCAGGACATTATCCTTTTTCAACATGCATGTAATTTCAAGCACAAATGAATCTCTTGTAGTGACTATAGATTAATGGTGCTTTCTGGTATAACTCCCTAAGACTTTATTCATCTTTATTCATGGATGAAATTATATGGATAACTGCTATTATGTCATATGGGACATGTATGGAATTTCCCCATTTCAATCTAATTGTTCGTACACAGCTTTTATTGGTAAGATCAAGGTCAAATTTGCATCATAAATTTAATCATTTATTAAAATTGATTGTAAATATGTAAAACCAGACATTTTTGCGACCTGAAACTTTCACAAAACGATAAGCGCTGGTTACTTTCGCGCTGAAAAGCTTTTACGCAATGCAAAAATCGTGTCGGTACATTTTCCGAAACCCGTCCGGAAACCCAGCCGCTGCTACATTCACTGTCAATGTTGTAGAAGACAAAAGTCTTAACACCTCTTCATTTCACATTTTTAATCAACAATTTTTTCTTCGCTAAAAACTAACCTACATTTCTACACTTCTCTGTGCGATTTATGCATACATCTGTTTTTGTTTCTTTTGTACATGCAGATGTTGTTACTTATCCTTGTTAGTGTCAGTGATGTCTGTTTTTTTTTATTTTGAAGGTCTTACTTTGTAACATGTCTTCATCAATTTGAGCTGAATAGCATGTCATGTTACTCTTGTGTATAATATCAGCCTACACTGCCATAAAAAGCTTTCATTTTTTCCATCTTATTATTTCTTGCTTTCACCTAAATGTATTGCAGGTACTCTTGTAATCTATTGAACATCTATTGCATGCACTCTTATCATCTTTAGTTGATACTACTCCACCTGTCGTAACCGTACCCAGTAGTACAATCACCCAGCAAGTTGAGCTCGGTACCTCGGGTGTTAATGTCTTTTACACTGAGCCTACCGCTACTGATATCTCTGGCACCGCCAATCTTGTATCCCGTACTGCACAACCTGGAGACTTTTTCCCAGTCGGTCCAACTGTTGTGACGTACACTTTCCAAGATCCTTCTGGAAACCCATCCTCTGGCACTGTTACTGTCAATGTTGTAGAAGGTAAAAGTCTGGCACCTATTTGTACTATCACTCTTCTCGTTAACAATGATCGCATTGATTCTTTTAATGTCTGTATGATTCACACGTCTTTTTGGTTTTTGTTAATGTTTCTTTAAAGTTAATGTTTAATCTCAAGTTTGTGAGACTTGGTGTCTGTTTTGTCAGGTCTTACTATGACTCCATCGAAATTGAGCTTAACAGCATATCATGTTGTGCCTGTGTTCATATCGTCTTAGACTAAAGTAAAATATCTTTTACATTCTGTCATAACTCTTAGTTGCCAACATTTTTCATCTTCACATCTTCATTGCATGCACTCCTATCTCCAGTTGACACTACCCCACCTACTATAACCGTACCCAGTAATACAATCACCCGCGAAATTGAGCTTGGTACCTCGGGTGTCAACGTATTTTATCCTGAACCTACGGCAACCGATATCTCTGGCACCGCCAATCTTGTATCCCGTACTGCACAACCTGGAGACTTTTTCCCAGTCGGTCCAACTGTTGTGACCTACACTTTCCAAGATCCTTCTGGAAACCCATCCTCTGGCACTGTTACTGTCAATGTTGTAGAAGGTAAAAGTCTAGCACCTATTTGTACTATCACTTTTCTCGTTAACAATGATTGTCTGTATGATTCACACAAGTTTTTGGTTTTTGTTAATGTTTCTAATGAATATTTTTTATCTCAAGTTTGTGAGACTTGGTGTCTGTTTTGTCAGGTCTCCCTATGACTCCATCGAAATTGAGCTACACAACATGTCATGTTGTGCTTGTGTTCATATCATTTTGTACTGAAGTAAAATATCTTTCACCTTCTGTCATAACTCGGTAGTAGCATAAATGTTCCATTTTCACATCTTCATTGCATGCACTCTTCAGTTGACACTACCCCACCCACTATAACTGTGCCCAGTAATACAATCACCCGCGAAGTTGAGCTCGGTACTCCTGGTGTCAACGTATTTTATCCTGAACCTACGGCAACCGATATCTCTGGCACCGCCAACCTTGTTTCCCGTACTGCACAACCTGGAGACTTTTTCCCAGTCGGTCCAACTGTTGTGACGTACACTTTCCAAGATCCTTCTGGAAACCCAGCCACTGGCACTGTTACTGTCAATGTTGTAGAAGGTAAAAGCCTAGCACCTTTTTGTATCACTCTTCTCATTAACAAAGTTCTCATCAATTTCTTTTAAATTCAAACCAGTTGTCTGTATTATAATCCACACAAGTTTCTTCTGTTCCTAAAAAGTAAGGGAAAATGTATTTCTTGAAGTTTGTATCTTTTTGAGTGATATTTGTGTCCTTTTTAGACCTGTGTTGACACAAATTCATTTTTTGTCCTTCTGAAAACATTTCATGTCGCTCTTGTGTGCATTTCATTATCACACTGAACTTAAAAATCCTTGATCCTGTCATCATTTGTTGTTGAAGACATATTTCTATCTTACCATCTCTTTTGCTTTCACCTATTTCATGCTATTTAAACATCTTTAGTTGACACTACCCCACCTACTATAACCGTACCCAGTAATACAATCACCCGAAGTTGAGCTCGGTACTCCTGGTGTCAACGTATTTTATCCTGAACCTACGGCAACCGATATCTCTGGCACCGCCAACCTTGTATCCCGTACTGCACAACCTGGAGACTTTTTCCCAGTCGGTCCAACTGTTGTGACGTACACTTTCCAAGATCCTTCTGGAAACCCAGCCTCTGGCACTGTTACTGTCAATGTTGTAGAAGGTAAAAGTCTTGCACCTTTTTGTATCACTCTTCTCATTAACAAAGTTCTCATCAATTTCTTTTAATGTCTGTATGATTCACACAAGTTTTTGGTTTTTGTTAATGTATCTTTAAAATATGTTTTTAAGTTTGTGACACTTGGTCTTTTTTGTCAGGTCTTACTATGACTCCATCGAAATTGAGCTGAACAGCATATCATGTTGTGCCTGTGTTCATATCATCTTACACTGAAGTAAAATATCTTTCACATTCTGTCATAACTCTTAGTTGCCAACATTTTTCATCTTCACATCTTCATTGCATGCACTCCTATCTCCAGTTGACACTACCCCACCTACTATAACCGTACCCAGTAATACAATCACCCGCGAAGTTGAGCTTGGTACTCTTGGTGTCAACGTATTTTATCCTGAACCTACGGCAACCGATATCTCTGGCGTTGCCAATCTTGTATCCCGTACTGCACAACCTGGAGACTTTTTCCCAGTCGGTCCAACTGTTGTGACATACACTTTCCAAGATCCTTCTGGAAACCCAGCCTCTGGCACTGTTACTGTCAATGTTGTAGAAGGTAAAAGTCTTGCACCTTTTGTATCACTCTTCTCATTAACAAAGTTCTCATCAATTTCTTTTAAATTCAAACCAGTTGTCTGTATAATCCACACAAGTTTCTTCTGTTCCTAAAAATAAGTGAAAATGTATATTCTGAAGTTTGTATCTTTTGAGTGATATTTGTGTCCTTTTTAGACCTGTGTTGACACAAAGTCATTTTTGTCCTTCTGAATAACAGTTCATGTTGCTCTTGTTTGCATTTCATTATCACACTGAACTTGAAAATCCTTGATCCTGTCATCATTTGTTGTTGAAGACATATTTCTATCTTACCATCTCTTTTGCTTTCACCTATTTCATGCTATTTAAACATCTTTAGTTGACACTACTCCACCTACTATAACCGTGCCCAGTAATACAATCACCCGTCAAGTTGAACTCGGCACACCGGGTGTCATTGTAGTTTACCCGGAACCCACGGCAAGTGATATCTCTGGCGTTGCCAACCTTGTATCCCGTACCGCACAACCTGGAGACTTTTTCCCAGTCGGTCCAACTGTTGTGACGTACACTTTCCAAGACCCTTCTGGAAACCCAGCCTCTGGCACTGTTACTGTCAATGTTGTAGAAGGTAAAAGTCTAGCACCTATTTGCATCACTCTTCTCATTAACAAAATTCTAATCAATTTCTTTTAAATTCAAACCAGTTGTCTGTATAATCCACACAAGTTTCTTTTGTTCCTAAAAATAAGTGAAAATGTATTTTCTGAAGTTTGTATCCTTTTGAGTGATATTTGTGTCCTTTTTAGACCTGTGTTGACACAAAGTCATTTTTTGTCCTTCTGAATAATATTTCATGTTGCTCTTGTGTGCATTTCATTATCACACTGAACTTGAAAATCCTTGATCCTGTCATCATTTGTTGTTGAAGACATATTTCTATTGTACCATCTCTTTTTCTTTCACCTATTTCATGCACTTTAAACATCTTTAGTTGACACTACTCCACCTACTATAACCGTGCCCAGTAATACAATCACCCGTCAAGTTGAACTCGGCACACCGGGTGTCACCGTAGTTTACCCGGAACCTACGGCAAGTGATATCTCTGGCGTTGCCAACCTTGTATCCCGTACTGCACAACCTGGAGACTTTTTCCCAGTCGGTCCAACTGTTGTGACGTACACTTTCCAAGACCCTTCTGGAAACCCAGCCTCTGGCACTGTTACTGTCAATGTTGTAGAAGGTAAAAGTCAAGCACCTATTTGTACTATAACTCTTCTCATTAACAATAATCGCATTGATTCTTTTAATGTCTGTATGACTCACTTGAGTTTTTGGTTTTTGTTAATGTTTCTTTAAAATTAATATGTTTTATCTCAAGTTTGTGAGACTTGGTGTCTGTTTTGTCAGGTCTTACTATGACTCCATCGAAATTGAGCTAAACAGCAGATCATGTTGTGCCTGTGTTCATATCATCTTACACTGAAGTAAAATATCTTTTACATTCTGTCATAATTCTTAGTTGCCAATATTTTTCATCTTCACATCTTCATTGCATGCACTCCTATCTCCAGTTGACACTACCCCACCTACTATAACCGTACCCAGTAATACAATCACCCGTCAAGTTGAACTCGGCACACCGGGTGTCGAAGTATTTTATCCTGAACCTACGGCAACCGATATCTCTGGCACCGCCAATCTTGTATCCCGTACGCACAACCTGGAGACTTTTTCCCAGTCGGTCCAACTGTTGTGACGTACACTTTCCAAGATCCTTCTGGAAACCCAGCCTCTGGCACTGTTACTGTCAATGTTGTAGAAGGTAAAAGTCTTGCACCTTTTTGTATCACTCTTCTCATTAACAAAGTTCTCATCAATTTCTTTTAAATTCAAACCAGTTGTCTATATAATCCACAAGTTTTTTCTGTTTGTAAAAATAAGTGAACATGTATATTCTCAAGTTTGTATCTTTTTGAGTGATATTTGTGTCCTTTGTAGACCTGTGTTGACACAAAGTCATTTTTTATCCTTCTGAATAACAGTTCATGTTGCTCTTGTGTGCATTTCATTATCACACTGAACTTGAAACTTGATCCTGTCATCATTTGTTGTTGAAGACATATTTCTATCTTACCATCTCTTTTGCTTTCACTTATTTCATGCTCTTTAAACATCTTTAGTTGACACTACTCCACCTACTATAACCGTACCCAGTAATACAATCACCCGTCAAGTTGAACTCGGCACACCGGGTGTCGAAGTATTTTATCCTGAACCTACGGCAACCGATATCTCTGGCACCGCCAATCTTGTATCCCGTACCGCACAACCTGGAGACTTTTTCCCAGTCGGTCCAACTGTTGTGACATACACTTTCAAGATCCTTCTGGAAACCCAGCCTCTGGCACTGTTACTGTTAATGTTGTAGAAGGTAAAAGTCTTGCACCTTTTTGTATCACTCTTCTCATTAACAAAGTTCTCATCAATTTCTTTTAAATTCAAACCAGTTGTCTGTATAATCCACACAAGTTTCTTCTGTTCCTAAAAAATAGTGAAAATGTATTTTCTGAAGATTGTATCTTTTTAATTATATTTGTGTCCTTTTTAGACCTGTGTTGACACAAAATCATTTTTTGTCCTTCTGAATAACATTTCATGTTGCTCTTGTTTGCATTTCATTATCACACTGAACTTGAAAATCCTTGATCCTGTCATCATTTGTTGTTGAAGACATATTTTATTTCACCATCTCTTTTGCTTTCACCTATTTCATGCTATTTAAACATCTTTAGTTGACACTACCCCACCTACTATAACCGTACCCAGTAATACAATCACCCGCGAAGTTGAGCTCGGTACTCCTGGTGTCAACGTATTTTATCCTGAACCTACGGCAACCGATATCTCTGGCACCGCCAATCTTGTATCCCGTACCGCACAACCTGGAGACTTTTTCCCAGTCGGTCCAACTGTTGTGACATACACTTTCGAAGATCCTTCTGGAAACCCAGCCTCTGGCACTGTTACTGTCAATGTTGTAGAAGGTAAAAGTCTTGCACCTTTTTGTATCACTCTTCTCATTAACAAAGTTCTCATCAATTTCTTTTAAATTCAAACCAGTTGTCTGTATAATCCACACAAGTTTCTTCTGTTCCTAAAAATAAGTGAAAATGTATATTCTGAAGTTTGTATCTTTTGAGTGATATTTGTGTCCTTTTTAGACCTGTGTTGACACAAAGTCATTTTTTGTCCTTCTGAATAACAGTTCATGTTGCTCTTGTTTGCATTTCATTATCACACTGAACTTGAAAATCCTTGATCCTGTCATCATTTGTTGTTGAAGACATATTTCTATCTCACCATCTCTTTTGCTTTCACCTATTTCATGCTATTTAAACATCTTTAGTTGACACTACCCCACCTACTATAACCGTACCCAGTAATACAATCACCCGCGAGTTGAGCTCGGTACTCCTGGTGTCAACGTATTTTATCCTGAACCTACGGCAACCGATATCTCTGGCACCGCCAACCTTGTATCCCGTACTGCACAACCTGGAGACTTTTTCCCAGTCGGTCCAACTGTTGTGACGTACACTTTCCAAGATCCTTCTGGAAACCCAGCCTCTGGCACTGTTACTGTCAATGTTGTAGAAGGTAAAAGTCTAGCACCTATTTGTATCACTCTTCTCGTTAACAATGATCACATTGATTCGTTTAATGTCTGTATGATTCACACAAGTTTTTGGTTTTTGTTTGATGAGGCTTGGTGTCTGTTTTGTCAGGTCTTACTATGACTCCATCGAAATTGAGCTAAACAGCAGATCATGTTGTGCCTGTGTTCATATCATCTTACACTGAAGTAAAATATCTTTTACATTCTGTCATAATTCTTAGTTGCCAATATTTTTCATCTTCACATTTTCATTGCATGCACTCCTATCTCCAGTTGACACTACCCCACCTACTATAACCGTACCCAGTAATACAATCACCCGTGAAGTTGAGCTTGGTTCTCTTGGTGTCAACGTATTTTATCCTGAACCTACGGCAACCGATATCTCTGGCGTTGCCAACCTTGTATCCCGTACTGCACAACCTGGAGACTTTTTCCCAGTCGGTCCAACTGTTGTGACGTACACTTTCCAAGATCCTTCTGGAAACCCAGCCTCTGGCACTGTTACTGTCAATGTTGTAGAAGGTAAAAGTCTAGCACCTATTTGTATCACTCTTCGTTAACAATAATCACATTGATTTGTTTAATGTCTGTATGATTCACACAAGTTTTTGGTTTTTGTTTGATGAGACTTGGTGTCTGTTTTGTCAGGTCTTACCAAGACTCCATCGAAATTGAGCTAAACAGCATATCATGTTGTGCCTGTGTTCATATCATCTTACACTGAAGTAAAATATCTTTTACATTCTGTCATAATTCTTAGTTGCCAACATTTTTTCATCTTCACATCTTCATTGCATGCACTCCTATCTCCAGTTGACACTACCCCACCTACTATAACCGTACCCAGTAATACAATCACCCGCGAAGTTGAGCTTGGTACTCTTGGTGTCAACGTATTTTATCCTGAACCTACGGCAACCGATATCTCTGGCGTTGCCAACCTTGTATCCCGTACTGCACAACCTGGAGACTTTTTCCCAGTCGGTCCAACTGTTGTGACGTACACTTTCCAAGATCCTTCTGGAAACCCAGCCTCTGGCACTGTTACTGTCAATGTTGTAGAAGGTAAAAGTCTAGCAGCTATTTGTATCACTCTTCTCGTTAACAATTATCACATTGATTCGTTTAATGTCTGTATGATTCACACAAGTTTTTGGTTTTTGTTTGATGAGACTTGGTGTCTGTTTTGTCAGGTCTTACTAAGACTCCATCGAAATTGAGCTAAACAGCATATCATGTTGTGCCTGTGTTCATATCATCTTACACTGAAGTAAAATATCTTTTACATTCTGTCATAATTCTTAGTTGCCAACATTTTTTCATCTTCACATCTTCATTGCATGCACTCCTATCTCCAGTTGACACTACCCCACCTACTATAACTGTACCCAGTAATACAATCACCCGTCAAGTTGAACTCGGTACATCGGGCGTCACCGTAGTTTACCCGGAACCTACTGCAAGTGACATCTCTGGCGTTGCCAACCTTGTATCCCGTACCGCACAATCTGGAGACTTTTTCCCAGTCGGTCCAACTGTTGTGACGTACACTTTCCAAGATTCTTCTGGAAACCCAGCCTCTGGCACTGTTACTGTCAATGTTGTAGAAGGTAAAAGTCTAGCACTGTTTATATATGTACCATACATGCTGTAACGTTCTCGTTGATATTTTACCCATTTGTCTTCATGACTCGCACCTGCCTCGTGTACTTTTTTGTTAATGTGTGTTTTCTGATGTTATGCTTTTGACTCTCCATGCTTTTTGTTTTTACGTATGGAAACTGAGGGGAACGACATATCATGTTGCTCTTGTGTTTTGTACATATACACGATGTATGTATCATCCTACAATGAAATAATCTATGATCATCTGTAATATATGTCATCCATATTTTCTATTCTCATGATCCATCTTGCTTTCACTTATTGCATTGCCTCTTATCTTTAGTTGACACTACTCCACCTGTCGTAACCGTACCCAGTAGTACAATCACCCGCGTAGTTGAGCTCGGTACCTCGGGTGTCAATGTATTTTATCCTGAACCTACGGCAACCGATATCTCTGGCACCGCCAATCTTGTATCCCGTACCGCACAACCTGGAGACTTTTTCCCGGTCGGTCCAACTGTTGTGACGTACACTTTCCAAGATCCTTCTGGAAACCCAGCCTCTGGCACTGTTACTGTCAATGTTGTAGAAGGTAAAAGTCTTGCACCTTTTTGTACCATTTTTTTTTCTATTGATGCTTGATTTCATGTTCTTGCTGATTTCTTACAAATTCTCTTACATGTACTTGTGTGTACTTGTTCGTACATGCATCTTTTTCTTTCACGTTTCTTTTATCCATACATGTACAGATGCGATTACTTTTCTCAACTTTGTGGACAGTACATCCTCATTAGTGTAATTGGTGTTTGTTTTGTCAAGTATTGATACAGTATCATCGAAATTGAGCTAATATTTTGTCATGTTGCTTTGTGTATGTCCTACTGTGAAATCTCTGCTCCGCCATCTCTCATTGTTGCTACTCTTTTTCCATCTTGCGATCTTGCGATGTACAACACATGCTCCTGGGACGGTGGCTCTGTGGTGATGTGCCATTGGTTTTCTTTCTTTTTTTTCGCTGTCATCTGTACGATTTGTACATTCATCTTCTTAGACTTGCTCACATTTCATTTGTCCATGCATGAACCTGTTATTACTTTTCTGGATTTTGTGCACATCTCTGTTACTGCCAGTATTGTCTGTTTTGCCAACTCTTAATACGACGTCAGAATTATTAAAGCTGAACTGCATGACATGTTGCACTTGTATGTCCTTCTCTGAAATCTTAGCTCCTCTCTCGTAGTTGCTAACACTTTTTCTTCTCATGATTGAGTTGTGCGACACGTGCTCATGCGACAATCGCTCCACTGTAATAAATTGGTTAGTGGCAATCCTGGCCTGAACGCTGTGCGTACCGGTTCAAGTTTGAGAACATTTAGTTCTTGTGAAAGTTTCAGGTTTTGCAGTAATCGAATGCTGAAGCCGTGTTTTCAGATGATGCATTCGACTGCCTAAAAGAAAAGAACAACGTCAAAGACTTTTTTCTTTGATATCCAGTTGATACCACACCACCCTCTGTGGTGTGTACAAGCAGCATCGTCCAGACAGTTGAGCTTGGCACGGCAAGCGCCCAAGTGTTCTACACTGAGCCCACCGCCTCAGACGTCTCGGGCCAGGCCAACCTTGTAAGCAGGACACACATGCCAGGAGATTCCTTCACGGTTGGAACCACAACGGTGACCTACGTCTTTGCTGACAACTCTGGCAACACTGCCGATGATTGTTCTTTCACTATCACAATTACAGCTCGTAAGTGACGGCTTCTGTTTGGTCAAGAGTGACTGCATTTGTTTTCAAATCGTGCTATATCCATGAATATAGTTTACAGTTCTGCATGTTCCATCATCTATAAGGTATGCCCCTAGACTTTGGTACAGAGAAAGTCTCCACATTTGTCTCTTTAGTGCTATAAAACTGGGCCGGTATTCAATTCAATGAAATATGAGTATGTTACTTAGTCTTCGGCTTAGATAAAATACTTAGCCAATTTTGGTATTCAGTTCAAACCTAAATTTAAGACAGCTCTATACCTGGACCACAAAGAGTTGATATCAATTGCAACTTATTTGCGACTGATAGGAGGACTTGCGATTGATTTGGATCAGTCGCAACTCTTTGTTAGACTGGACCCAGACTTGAGCCAATTATTTGGAGGCATTGATTGGCAGGAATATGGTTTTCTAACGCAGTATCGTATACTGCGCACAATTATATTAGCGCGCATTTATTGCCACATATTAATTGGGCATTACTTTTGATTGACCATGTGATGTCACAATGCTTATCAGTAAGTATTTTACTTAGATTTTGTCTTCCGTATGTGAAAGTCTAAAATGCGATTTGAATACGAGATAAGTAAAGTTTGTAGCTTAGTAATTTACTAAGTAAATTTCTTACTTATTCTAAGTATTGTATTGAATACCAGCCCTGGCTCCTAGATCCTAATCAAGTGATAGGTCAAACAGTTGCATTTGATTCATTCGAGACCATCGCGTTTTCTTTTAGAACTATGCATTGTAGTTTCCCGTACTTTCCAGCCAATTTTTATGTTAGCAATGCACAGTGGGCATAGAGGTAAGTACTCTTGTTGTTTGATGTAGCCACTAGCCCACATCAAATAACAAGATCATATAATGACCTTAGGTAGCTTACCGAAATGAAGGGGCACAAAAAGATGCGTCCGGAACGCTAAATGCATAATTGAACATTCTTTTTTTATTTCATTGAGATGGGACATGCACAGAGCTAGTACTAATTCTCTGTACTTTCTTGATTGAACTTGATATTACCAAAAATTGTCATTGAGGCATGCCAAATAACAACTTATCATCCACAGATGTCACGAACTATTATGTATTTTCTGTGTCACTACAGTTTGCTAAGTTACCTAAAAGACCCTTAGCTGTGGGGAATTTAACACTAATAACAAGTGTTGTCAATCACCAGGAATAGCCTTGCCCTTCAGTTTAATGACGAACAAGCCTTACGTAATGCTCTGCATTTTCCACCAATTGCCCCATATTTCGTTTTTTTCCCTTACATTTCCTTCACCTGAAGACTCTCCCGAGAGACCAGGAGGTATTTCTTGATGGGACCAAGGGTTTGCTTTGTGCGAGACTTGTACATCCATTAATGGTATTAAAACAGAGTCTGGTATCGACGAATTATGACCCTACTACACATGGAAACATGACTATCATCTCCATTTAAACACTGGTATCCTAATGTCATAAATTCTGGGTCTTCTCCTTCGAACAGAGGATACTACACCGCCCTCGGTTGTCTGTACCAGCAGTGTCTCACGCACCGTGGAGCTCGGAACCACAAGCGTACCCGTCTTCTACACCGAACCCACTGCTTCTGATATCTCGGGACAGGCCAACCTGGTGACCAGGACTGCAGCGCCTGGTGATTCTTTCCCCGTTGGCGTTTCCACCACAGTGACCTACATCTTCTCTGATAACTCTGGTAACCAGGCCGACCCCTGCGTCTTCACCATCACTATCAATACAGGTATGCGACGTATCCACCATGAATGCAATCAAGTATTGTTGGAGTTTTCTTTTCTTGTTTAGTGCATATCACACATACCAACCATTCCCATTCTGGAGGAACTATTCCTATGTTTTAGCTTTCAAACTAAATGTTATGAACCCTAGATTCTGCTCTTTCTGAAAACATTTTTGTCAAAGTAACAAATATTTTGTATTCCTAATTTTTATCGTGAAAGGTGGGCAGGTAATTGAAAAGAACACTTCCAGCTGTGAATCATAGAATGTACCAACTGTGAATGAATGAATGATTCCATAACTTTCGTGAGCACTTACCCAGCATTTGTCTGATGGGTTTCAGTTTTGTACAAAGTACCCTTTTCTGCCAATGCACAGATATTATCTCAGAAGTGGCTTATTTAGTTGAACCTGACCCAGAGCCTTTGTCTTAGTTTAACAAAGGAAAATATAGACCTGACCAACTACCTTGTAAATACAGATTTTGAGCAAATGTTTAAGCCTTGCATTGACTTTTAACACTTTATATGCTGCTCAATTAATCTCTCCATGCCACATTATATTTATCATGGGATACAGAAACCATTTCGAGTGCAAGATTAAACTGTTACGGTGTTAAAAATAGGTAATTTTCTGAAGCCGTTGTATTGTACACGGTAATCCTTCCTTCAATTGGTGCCTATGTTTTGTGCAAAAATGTGTGGCAAACAAGCAACCGTGCAGATAGGCTAAGGAAGCGACCAGATTGTTAAAGTGTAGTAGATGGAACGCATGATTTGCACGATTCGGTAGAATGATGAATATAAGTTGATGACCTGTCTGTCTTGTGACATATACAGAGGATACCACTCCCCCAAGTGTCACCTGCGTCGACAACATTGTACGCAACGTTGAGTTGGGAACCAGCGGCATCGTCGTCTTCTACTCGGAGCCTTCAGCATCGGACATCTCTGGACAGCCTTTCCTTTCCTCACGTAGCAACGCCCCTGGAGAAACTTTCCTGGTCGGTACTACCGTTGTAACGTACGTCTTCACTGACCCCAGTGGCAATAATGCCGATCCATGCGTCTTCACTGTCACAGTCACCACCAGTAAGTTCTGCTACGTTTTCCAAAATTACGGGTACAATTGATAGTGCAAAATAAAAATCCTTATTTTTCTCAAATTGGTTCGTATGATGTAGCATGTTTTGGGCTTTTTTTGTGGGGGTTTTAGGCTAGATTTTTAACTTTCTTATAGCAAAGTCAACTCATTGGATGTATTGGTGTATGTAGCTTCTTGAATTGAGTACATTCATGCCAAAATCATGTTGAATATGTATGGCAGTAAGAGAAAGAAAAGAATTAATACAATGAGATGCCAGAGAAGGAGAAAATAGGAACTGTACTATGATCATAAAATGTGTTCTTGCCCGTCACAGCCGATACCACCAACCCGACAGTCACGAACTGCCCATCGGACATCGTTCAGACCGTTGAGCTTGGAATCACAGGGACCAGCGTCACCTTCACCACCCCAACAGCGACAGATCTCGCTGGTATCGCATCCATTAACTCCAACGTCCAGTCCGGTACCTTCTTCAGCGTCAACATGCCCCAGCAAATCACGTTCACAGTGACGGATAACAACGGCAACACCAATACCGACTGTACCTTCACAGTAGCCGTTATCGCTGGTAAGACTTGATTCTTTCACTGAGTTCTTATAAGCCTGCTTGCCGTTACAACTAACCAGTTGTCTATAATAACACTCGCCTGACTTGCATGAGCTTTGAAGATAAAGCGGTGTTGGCCATGGGTTTTTTGAATATTTATATTTGCTCTGCTAAGTATGGAGTGGCAAATGTAGATTAATTATTCATGAGACATCCATAATTGAGCAAATTACCCATATGACGGTATTCATAAACTTGCACAATCCCATTTAATTTTCTTATAGTTGATACCACCCCACCCAGCGTGGTGTGTGTTTCGAACATCAACGAAATCATCGAGCTTGGAACTCCTTCGCTTCAGATCAACTACCCCGAGCCCACCGCAAGCGACATCTCCGGCACAACTACCCTGGTGAGCCGTTCCAACCTTCCAGGGGAGTCCTTCCCTGTTGGCGTGACGGATGTGACCTACATCTTCACCGATGCCTCGGGCAACAATGCCGACCCTTGCACTTTTACCATCACCGTCACTGCAGGTAAGTCTGCTCACCCCGTACGTCTTTATCCTTATTCATGACCAATCTGTATTTGCAGCATATCTTTTGTGTGATTTTTATCTCTTTTAAAAGTGTTGCTGCATATTTATGCCCAAGTGTTCAGAAAAGGAACCATAGAATATACTAATACAGTGGAACCTCGTTATAACGAGGTCCTTGGGACAATGGAAATTACCTTGTTATATAGGGAATCTTGTTATATCAGGGTGAAAAAACATGAATATAAAGAGCTGGGACCAGCAAAATCACCTTGTTATATAAACAGATACCTTTTTATATCAGAGTTCATTATAACGAGGTTCCACTGTAGTCACATTTATATAGCGTTTAATACTACATTTCTATGTTTGCTTTACATTTGTAATGATTATTATCCATCCATTATGATGAAGTTTGCACAAAATTCTGCAAATCGGTCCAAAATGCAATTTTCATTCGTTATGCGAATGCATGGATGATACAAATTTTCATAAGTTCTCTGATTTTGTATTATTCTTCGAGTAGTATCAAGATCTATAAAAAGCAGAGAAATACGTGAATGAATGATGACCAATGAAACAAATTAAAGATCTAAATTGGAAGACTTGAGCTTCACGAAAACACTATGTTTAGATAATTTGTTTTTATAGTTGCTACTGCTCCTCTAGTAGTTATAACATTTACCTTTATAATATGCAAATAATGAATGCTTATTCGTTCAATAGTGGGAATATTTTCATTCGTTGAAAGATTATCGTAAATTCTATTCAACTCGGCTGACGCCTCGATGAATAGAACGTTAATCTTTCAACTCATGAAAATATTCCCACTATTGAACGAATGAAAAACATTTGTTTTATAAAACATCTAAGTAGATCTAATAGAACGTTGATCTTTCAACGAATTATGCTTTGCTCCTTATATTAATAATAAATTAAATTCAGAGTCGGGCCTTCTCAAATACATTCAGATTGCCTTCTTGTCAGATGCATGCAGCTAAGAAAATGAAAACAATGGGATACCCGCAGGGCAGAGAGGTACGCAGTCTAAATATAACCAAAAATGCACGCTCGTGCAATAGTATTATTTATTGAATATCATGTGACCAACAATCCTCCAATCAAATGACAAGGATCTACTTGGGTGTTATATAAAACTAGATTGACCATTCCACGCTATTAAGAATAGCCATGTTTTTATTTATTTTTAATAGAGGATACCACTCTCATCATGTGTACCATTGACCTTTATAGCACTAGATTGACCACTCCATGCTCAAATAGCCATGTTACGATTTATTTTTGATAGTTGATACTACTCCTCCATCTGTAACCTGCCAGTCTGACATCACTCGTGTCATTGAGTTGGGTAACGCCGGAGTGGAGGTGTTCTACATCGAACCCTCAGCAACGGATATCTCTGGGCAGGTGAGTCGAACTTCCATCACAGTTGAAATCAAATTCTTCATCATTGCCTGTAATAGAATACCGAAGTGTGACGTCATACTGGCCAAGTTGTCAAGGTTGCTGGAGGCCCTGTGTAGAGGAGAGGCGCCACCCTTGCACGTTGAGAATCCATTACAATGTTGGTATGAGATTCGGGAAACCCCGGTGTAGCGGTCCACCTGCACACCCCCAGTCAGTTATACCAGGAGAGACCCGAGGCTTACAGTGATTCAGTTCACTTTTTCGCCTCCCTGTCAAAGGCGATGCCAGATACTAAAAAATAATAATAATAATTATAATTATAAAAAAATTATGTTTTTCCAGGTGAACCTTCTTAGCCAGACTCATTCATCCGGTGATGTATTCACTGTCGGCATGACCATAGTGACCTATGTCTTTATCGATAACTCTGGCAACCAAGCCGATCCATGCACCTTTACTGTGACTGTCGACACTGGTAAGCAGGAGCCGTATTTGTATTACGTATCTGTTTAATTTGGCATATAATTAATTGTTCCGTCATTTTTGTATTTCTTTTTTTAACTCCGTTCCTATGTTTATAATGCAGATACTTTTATGTTTTCTTTTTTTTTTTCTTCTCACAAGTGCGTCTTGAGCATTTGATTTCAAATGGATATGGCGCCTTTCAAATCTATTGCTATTTCACTGCCAAATTGAGATCCATTTACAATTGCATTTATGACAGTATCAGGAGATCAGAGTTAGGATTCTGAATCTTTTTGCACTCACCAATAACAAATGATTCCAAAGTTTTTCATAATTCATTTTCTGCCCAATACCCTTGCATGACTTTATTCCACATACAGTGTTTTTTCTTCACCATGATGCAGCAACCTCGTAACTTAGGAATAAATCAAACTTTTTAAAAATAAGTTGTCAATGTGGCTTTTTATAAAAATTGTAAAAAATCATTAACGCAAGTGTATACTTGTTTCAGGTTATGAGTAAGTTTTTAAAAATGTCACTATTCTATGCGTTAAAGGGATTGGGTAACTTTGTCTCAGATTCTGAAACGAAATCCTGGATTTAGCTCATGATGCAATGATAATTATAAACCTTTAGGTCAGTAAGGAACCCCATGACTTTTACAAGCCAAATCAAATTTTGCATTTTTCGGTTTTCCTAACACTACAGTCTATTGGGGAAAATGAGTATGGTAAAACCGGTCACTCAAAGATTTTTACTTTTTTGAAACACTTCATGATCATTTTGAAGTGCAATTTTTTCAGGGCTTCATTATTACACCATATCACAGACACTGATAACACGTAGAGCCATGTATCTCAGATTTAACATTGTTAAACGATGCCTTTAATGTACGTCTGCACACTAACTTTATATGCAAGGGGGTTTCAAATTTAACTGTCTGCATGCATGAGCCCTATGTAAAAAATGTCAAAAGTTTGGGGGTCCGGACTTGATTCTGGGCCCCATTTGTTCTGTTTAATAGTGTCGAGCCCTGATTAATTTATTAATTTTCTCTCGTGTCACAGTTGATAGGACCCCACCTACTGTCCAGTGCATTGATAACATCTTCCGTAACGTGGAGCTTGGAACCACTAGACTGGTCGTCTTCTATTCCGAGCCCTCGGCCTCCGACATCTCCGGCCAGCCTCTCCTGGATTCCCGTACCAACGCCCCAGGCGATGCCTTCACCATCGGTACCACCATCGTCTCGTACGTCTTCACCGACCCCAGTGGCAATGAAGCCGATCCTTGCATCTTCACTGTCACGATCTCGGCCAGTGAGTAGTTTATTTTGTATTGTTTTAGCATGATGACTCCTTCAGTAGGTCCTTGGAATTGTTAACACATGGAATATAATGTTATTTTCCATCTCCTCCCACACCCTAGGCGATGCCACTCTACCAAGGTCATTAAACTGCCCCTCCATCATCTCCCAATCGATAGAAATGCATAGTGGAAATCTTCTTAATCTCTTCCTCCACCTTTCTAATGAATACCCCCAAGAACATTGAATCCCTATTTGCTATGCGTAATTGAGTATAATCGTATTATCCCTCTTTTCCCACAATCCAGCCGATACGACTTCACCCACGGTCACCAACTGCCCCTCCAGCATCTCCCAATCGGTGGAGCTGGGTACCTCTGGTACCGTCATCACCTACACCGCACCCACCGCTATGGATCTCTCAGGGATCTCATCCATCATCGCCAACATCCAGTCCGGAACATTCTTCGCCGTGGGTGAGACCAGGCAGGTCACCTACACCGTCACAGATAACAGTGGACTGACCGATACCTCCTGTACTTTCGCAGTCACTATCTTCTCTGGTAAGTTTTTTATATTTATTGCAACCAATAGATTGGATTTCAATTTATTTTTATTTTAATTCCAATAAAATCATAATATACACATACAAATCAGAAAAACAGGAGAGGTGCAAATTATTAAGCATTGGGTCAAGGATATCGTAAATTATAAATCACAAAGTGATACATAAAAATCAGACAATAGTAGAATGATTCAATTGATACTGTGCAATGATTGTAGCCACCATATTCTGAAAGCTTTATAGTCTGTTCCAAACACCTTTACCAGACAACACTGCAACCGACATCTCTTATAAAACCCATCTTATCAAACACATCTTCTCAAACACACCTTAAAACTTCTGAATCTTTATATTCCAGTTGATACCACTCCACCTGATGTGACCTGCGTCATGAATATCATCCAGAGCGTTGAGCTTGGTACGCAGTCCGTCCCTATCACCTACACGGAACCCACTGCTACGGACATCTCGGTGTGGTCGTACTGACCAGTCAGACCAACTCTCCAGGAAACTTCTTCCCTGTTGGCCCGACTGTCGTTACCTACATCTTTACAGATGGAGCCGGCAACGAGGCCGACCCTTGTACCTTCACTATCACAATCATCGCTGGTAAGTAGCAGTTTACTTGCTTTTCATTACCCCCCAATTTCACATGGAGAAATGCTTGATGCATTTTAGAATAATCATTGTATACCATTTTGCCTCTTGAAAAGAACACTTCCCTGTGCCCATCATAGAACGTAATAACATTGGAGTCTTGTATATATATATTTTAAAAAAATATTTATTTCGGTTTAAAAAGACATATAAATATACATGATTCAAAGGTCCAAGGACCAAAACTGATCATGCTTACAAGTAATACAGTAGACTTATAGATACAGTAAATATACAATAGTAGCCAAACAGACAGGTATAACAAGTACAAGATGGCAATAAAGATTACAAAATAATACATTTCAATCAATACAATACCAAAATAAACTAAGAGAAAGTAATGGTCAAGATCGTCAAATTAATAACTGCTATAGGTTAATGGTAACAGATAAACAGACAATAATGTTGAGTTACCAAACAATAAAAAAATATGGGGGGAAATTATATTTTGGAAATAGGCAATGATAAAAGCCTTAAAACCTGATTGAACATAATTACGTATAGCGCTCATGTCTGGCACATTGCCACTCCTGGCGCTCCATTATCATTACCCTGGCTTTGCACAGCTGCCGTTATGGCGCTCAAGCATTTTAAGGAACTAATTCATGCCAGGTACCCATTTACCTCACCTGGGTGTGGGAATTGTAGATTAATGTCATAAGGGTGTATACAAAAAATAGCTTGTAATCCAGATGTTCTGAGAGCTTGTTAATGGATTACAATCAAACTTGAATTTTAAAAATTGCTTCTGTTTTGGTTTGTAAAATGGCTCTATGGCGGAGGCATCATTTTCAACTGCGCGCAGTCGAAGATCCATCTAGTTGTTTCATGACTTTATTGTGTTCGATACGAGGAAATTTAAAAAACAAAAATGAGCTCTAAAATCCATAAATTGGCAACACGTTGGGAGATTCAAAATCATTCTTTAATATCAACAAGTCTTCATTCCTTCCCTATTTTAGATGACACCACACATCCTACCGTCATCTGTACCAATGATGTCACACGCACCATCGAGCTTGGTTCCACCGGTGTGGAGGTCTTCTACCAGGTCCCTACTGCAACCGATATTTCTGGCACAGAGGATATCATCAGTAACACCAACAATCCTGGTGAAGTCTTCCTTGTAGGTGAAACCGTGGTTACCTACGTCTTTGCCGACGCCTCTGGCAACGTTGCTCCTGCATGTTCTTTCACTGTCACTGTGAATACAGGTAGGATATTAAGAATTTGGTTTCTGTAGCATTTAGACAGGTACATGTTGTGGTTGTGGGTAAACAGCAAGTTTTTTATGCCTCCGCTACAAAGTAGCCGGAGGCATTATGTTTTCTGGTTGTCCGTCCGTCCGTACGTACGTCCCGTTCTCGTGATCGCATTATCTCAAGAACCGATTGATCGATTACCGCCAAACTTGGGGAATGTATGTATCTTGCAGATCCAATGAACGGATTAGATTTGGGGGTCACGAGGTTAAAGATCAAAGGTCACAGGGCTCATTAGTATGCAAAAACAGCTTGTGAACACACTATCATTAGAACTGGTGGACGGATTACCATCAAACTCAAAACATACATGTATGTATCTTGCAGAGCAAATGAACTGATTAGATTTTAGGGTCGTGGGGTCAAAGGTCAAAAGTCGTGGGGCTTTTTTATGTATTAAAAAATAGCTTGTGATCGCATTATCTTGAGAACCGATAGACAGATTACCATCAAACTCAAGACATGTTTATGTATCTTTCAGAGCCAATGAACTAATTGGATTTTAGGGTCATGAGATCAAAGGTCAAAGGTCGTGGGGCTCATTATGTATGCATATAAATAACTTGGGAATGCATTATTATTAGAACCGAAAGATGGGTTACTATCAAACTCAGGACAGGAATTTATTTTGCAGAGCCATGTATATGAAAAATAGCTTGTAATCACGATGTTCTGAGAACCCGTTAATGGATTACTATCAAACTTGAATATTAAAAATTGCTTCCGTTTTGTTTTGTAAAATCGCTCTATGGCGGAGGCATGCAGTCAAAGTTCCATCTAGTTTTTTACATCATTGGACATTTTCAATTATATTTAATGATTTGAACCGACTAGTCACAATTTAGTGTATAAAAAGCCATTCCCTTAAACTTCATTTGACAGTTTTTATGCAAGTACTGTACTTATACTTGCCAAAATGTTGAGATGTGATTATAAAATTAATGCACCTGTATTCGATTACCGGTACTGCTATACTGTGGGCTCTTTGTAAATGTAGATACAAAACGCGAAGACATAGGTTGTACGTCTCAAACCCAATGAAGAAATGCTACTTGATTCTGTTAGAAATTTAGGAAAGTCGATTATATGAACTTGTACTTGTAATGTAGTCAATTAAGTGCTAGTGGAAGGTCATCTTTTAAAAATGCCGGAAGTTGAGTGATGTATTTTTAATCCTGTTCTTCTGCAGTTGACACCACACCACCTACCGTCCAGAACTGTCCTCAGGACATCGTTGTCACCGTCGAGCTCGGCACCGCCTCTACCCCTGTCGTCTGGGCTCTGCCTACTGCTACAGACATCTCTGGAACAGCCGTCATCCAGTCCCAGGACAGACAACCCGGCGATGAGTTTAGCGCAAGCACCAGCACCGCCGTCAGCATCATCTTCGTTGATGCTTCCAACAATCTGGCTGATCCCTGCACCTTCACTGTGACAGTCAATACCGGTAAGAACATGTAGAAGTCATAAACAGTCGGTGGTGCCATCACGTATATTATTACTCCGGTCATCCGATTCATTCATGCATGCAATGTGTGCACCATCTCTACTCTCTGGGGAGTTTTCCTACCAAATGGTCACCCCGAGGCCACATGCGGTTTAATATATTAATTTATGTGCAAAACAGTTGTGCTTTAAAACTGAATACGAACCCTCTTTAACTTGCAGAGGATACGACTCCACCAACGGTCCAGAACTGTCCAGCGGACATCATCCGCACCATTGAGGTAAACTCCGCTACCCAGGTACCTATCACCTGGAGTCCACCAACAGCCACTGATACCTCCGGAACACAGTTCATCAGCTCACAGACCAACAATGTTGGACAGTCCTTCTCTATTGGAACAACCGTGGTCACCTACACCTTCTCTGATGCCTCAGGGAACAATGCTGATGATTGCAGCTTCAATGTCATCATCCTTACCGGTAGGCGGCTTTTCTATCTATCTCTACGGATTCCAGTTTTCAGGCTTTGGCCCAATTTCAACCCCGTCAAGCATATCTTAGCCTAAGTGGTTTACCAGAACCTTTACAAAATAGTTTAAAAATAATGAAAAAAAGCTATGCTCTAATTCATAGTGTCCATGGCAAATGGACTTCTAAAATTTACAATAAATCCCCAACTTGGTATGCAGGGCTCCACACCAACTCTTTTGGAAGGGGGTCCGGATTTAGATTTTCAGAGTCTGTATGCATGAGCCCTATGTATATTTATAATTTGTTGGGGTCTGGGCCGAGATTTTGGGCGCCAGTGTGTCCCGGGCGCCTGTTAGTGGCGAGACCTATTGTAGGGCAGGGCACTTTGCTCAAGAATATCCTTGATGACATACAAAGTTGTTCTGCCCATCGTGCAGCTTAATAGACAGGAATGAACATTTATGAGACTTCAGGAATTGAGTTACATGAAGGGTTATTTCTCTCTTGAGACTTCATGGCAGTAGGAATTATGCTTTTCATGTTGGATATTGTTGCCATAGAATTGTTAATTTCCAGTGACCAATAACATACTTTGAATCTGTGACTCTTACAGAGGACACAACTTCACCTGTCATCCTGAACTGCCCCAGTGATATCACCGAGACCACACCCCTCAACTCTGGTGGTACTGTCATCACGTTCATCGCCCCGACAGCCGTGGACAACTCCAACCAGGAGCCAACTGTCACCATCTCCAACCAACCTAATACCTTCTTCAGAACTGGAGAAACTGTCGTCACGTACACCTTCACCGATCAAGCCTTGAACCCCTCAAGCTGTTCTTTCACCGTCACTGTCATTGAAGGTAGGTTGTGGTTACTTGATTTTTAATTTCTGGCCTTTACAGGCATTAAACATGTAGCGCTTCACCATGTTAGAATCTTTTTAGTGTCATCGTCATAGTAGGTTAGTTAGATAACAACTTTTATTTTATAAATACATTTGCATGCAATAAACTTTTGTTTTTATGCCTCCGCTACAAAGTAGCCGGAGGCATTATGTTTTCTGGCTGTCCATCCGTCCGTCCGTCCGTACGTACGTACATGTACGTCCCGTTCTCGTGTTGATCTCAAGAACCGATTGATGGATTACCGCCAAACTTGGGCCATGGCATGTATGTATCTTGCAGAGCCAATGAACTGATTAGATTTTAGGGTCATGAGGTCAAAGGTCAAAGGTCATTGTGTATGAATATAATTAGCTTGTGAACGCATTATAATTATAAATTAAATAAGAACCGGCAGATGGATTACTATCAAACTCAGGACAGGAATTTATCTTGCAGAGCCATGCATGAAAAATAGCTTATAATAACAATATTCTAAGAACCCGTTAATGGATTACTACCAAACTTGAATATTAAAAATTGCTTCCGTTTTGGTTTGTCAAATCGCTCTATGGCGGAGGCATCATTTTCGACTGCGCGCAGTCGAAGTTCCATCTAGTTTGCTATTGGTCCAGTATTTTAACATGTAAATGAATGGCAACTGCGCGTAGCAAAAAGTCCTGTGTGTATTTACTGAGCTGTGTTATATATTAGTGTTGTAACATCACGGATATTTCCAATTCCGTTTAACCGCTAGTCAAAACCGGACGGTTTTCGGTTAAACGAAAATTACTCACTTTTGCCAAGGTCGCAGCTGATTGTAAGAATAGTGGTCGGCACTGGGCGGGCGCGGGGCCGACCAGCGCGGGGGATTTTCGCCCACCACTTCTGATGAAAAACACTGCTTTCGACCGGCACTAATTTCACATAAAAACGTAACTATTCGTCAAGAAAAATATTACTTACATTCATATTTCCGTCTTTACTTGTGTTTTATTTGCAATTGTACAAGAATCATGATTTCAATTTGACATAAACTGATTATTTTTAAAGATTTGCCGAGTGTTGTTGTCTAAAGTTGCGATTCATGAAGGCTGCCATATTGAATGTACCGATGTACATGTTATAATACACAGAGATAGCAGCTCAGGCTCGTTCCATTAATATTCTTATAAATGTTTAATTTCAATAAGTTAAAAAAATTTCTCGTAATTTTCCGGAATAAATAAATTAAAATACTGTAAGATATATTTATTCTATTATTTATATTGTAAAATTTGTCCGAAATTTTTACACTAAAAAAAAAAAAAAAAAAAAAAAAAATCGGGTAAACGAAACCGTCACATTCAAAACGGATAGTGCCATGGACGGTCGGATACCGGACGGTTAAACGTTTGATCACAGCACTATTATATATGATACAAAAATGTGAAGCATATTACACTTTATATTATCATAAAAAATACCAGTGGTTTTGCTGAACGAGGCTTAAAGAGAAGGTTCATTGAAATTTCCAGAACCCACTCAAAGTGAAATGATGGCGTTAATGTTGGATACCCATTGCAATTTTTAGATATGGGTTAACGTTGTTTATATATTTACCGCCAGTTGTGATATTTCCTTTGTTTGGCCTTTTGAATGAGATACACTGAATAAATAATACTTTCTACAAATGTTTGTTTGATTTTATTTTCCGTCACATTTGAGCATAAAAATCAGAAAAATAATCACATATTCTGAGGGCAGGTCAGCGTGTATGTGTCTGATCTGGGAGTGCAGAGGACATTTTGCATGCTGGCCTAACGACACTTCTGGAGCAAAATAGGCAAAAAATCTACATAAAATTGTCCAGATATTCATTACGAAAATGTCTGAGGCCGATTAATTTAGATTTTTGATAAATTAAGTCGTAGTTCCAGATTAATGGGGAAAGGGGAAACTGAGACAAGACTTAGATCAGTACGGTTTGCGATTCACGGCTAGCTCGAGCGCCGGGCTGATTTGCACGGATAGCTCAAGCGCCAGGCTAGGCTGGCTACGGCAAGCAAGCTGCGTTAATAGATGTGATGCAATGCAGGCAGGTTGTACGTACGCGTAATGCACAAACAGGCCTACGGTATACTTGAACGTTATATCCACTTGCTATTTCGAAGTTATAAAATGGATCTATAGTCTAGAGATATCCCAAATCTCCATTGTCGTTGTCGCTGTCCGAGGTACTTCCTTCTTCTATCTCCTCTAAGCTCAAATCAAGTATGTTTTCGTCTATATCTATATTTCCAGGGGATTTTGATGAAGGTAAACAATGTTGGGTATGAATGGGTACGACTACGGTACTCAAGAGCCAATGCAATACATGTGATTTGCACACAAACTACATCGCACATCGTCGTCAATCATTTCAGCTGAGTGGCCCATCATTCTTATTGTGACGTCACTGAAAAATCAGCTGAATTACTATGTTTTCGAGGTCTAGAGTGGGTTGATTTTTCGTCAACTTTAATTAACTTTTATAATTTTCGCTCGAATTTACAAGTTACACAAATGTAATAATTTTACTAAGTGTAATTTTTCGATTGCAATGATACTAAATTCAGTCAAGTTTAAAATCAATGAACCTACTCTTTAAAATTTTCTTTGTTTCACCCTACAGTTGACCTAGAGAAGCCTGTCATCCAGAACTGCCCATCGGTGATCAACGTCAACACCCCTCTTGGAACTGCCTTGACCGTGGTCACCTGGCCGACCCTGACGGTTACGGACAACTCCGGACAGACATCCATCCAGTCTCAGTCGGCTGCCTCTGGAGATTCTTTCTCACCTGGAAGGACGACAGTCACCATCATCTATCAGGATCCTTCCTCCAACACCGATATGTGTCAGTTTAATGTCATCGTTACTGAAGGTAACTATCAAATTCTAATTCAATCGAGAAAGGTTCAATTGTACAATCCATTAAGCATAGTTTACATGGAGGTGTCATGGTGTCTGGGGACCAACCTTTAACGTCATCATCCCAAAGACGCGACTCAGTTTTGAACCGGGTAAGCATAGACAGAGCTGACCAAGCGAACGTACCGCTAGACCAACTCACATCTCCCTTGTTATTCCTTGAGTGCTTTTATTGCTTGACGGCAGCAAGGCTACAGCTAGAGAAATAGTACTTTTTAAGTGCTTTTGTGGGCATGGGCATCCCTGGGATGGATATGTGCGTGATATAAATGTACATGTAGCTATTATTGTATTGCATTCTGCAAGCAGCAAAGCTGACTTAGTTGTATTTCCTTGTGATTATAATTGACATAATTGATCTTCAGTAGATGTGTAGGATATGTCATAAAGTGACAGGTACATCATTGAATTCTATTGTACAGTAACTTTTAAATGCATACATGTATTTAGTAGATATCAACAACACAAATTTAGTCTGGCTTTTACAGTTCAGCCTCAGCCTGCCATGCTAAAGTTTTCACCTTTATCAAAGCTCACAAATGCAGGGAAATAACCCATTCTTGTTTCTTCTACCCAGTTGACAACGTTGTACCAGAGATCCTTTCCTGCCCATCTGACCTGACAGCTGAAGTCCCAGTGGAAGCTTCCGGTTCGACGGTCACCTGGACCAGCCCTGTGGTCACTGACAACTCTGGCCTTGCCCCGACTGTGACCAGCAGCAGTATCCCAGGCAGCTTCTTCCTCCGTGGTACCACCCAGGTCACCTATACCTTCACAGATAATTCTGGAAACCAGGTGTCGTGTTCGTTCGTAGTGACGGTCATTGCCGGTGAGTACCATGACTGCAAGCTATCTTCCTTTTTGTGTGCTTCCTCTCCCCTACTTCCCTACGATTTGAAACCAATTTGGCTAGATATTTGTTTAGATTTCCTATTGAATGCAATTGTCATTTCTCTGAAATTGTGTTGTATGTGTCATGGGCTTACAGCACCTGAATGAATCACTTTGCATTCTCAAAATGCAGGTTCCCAACATACGTTGTAAACACACCGGACAGGTGCTCTATGTCATCCCTACTTAACATTGTGTAGGTGCATGCTTGATTTTTTAAAGGCATGTGTGAAGTGGTCTATGGTAATCTTTTGTGCAGAACCTTGAAGAAGCCTTGCTAAACCAATGACAGGTCAGCCTTTCTTAGCTAATAAATGCACTAATTCTTTCTTTCAGTTGATGACGTTGACCCGATCGTGGTCTGCCCTGAAAACATTGTACAGACCGTCCTGGAAGGAGTCGACAATGCCTACGTAACCTTTGACCTGCCAACGGTGACGGATAACAACGGCGCCACCAACCTCGTGTCGTCAACAGACAACAGCGGAGATCCATTCTCTGTCGGTACTACAGTCGTGACCTTCACCTATGCTGATAACAATAACAATGAAGCATCCTGTAGCTTCAGCATCACTGTCCTTACAGGTAAGATATGATTTCAAAAGAGATCAGTATGATCAAACAAGCTTAATTAGTTTTTTTCAAAATGGCAACAACGTAGTGTTGTCCTCAACAAGTACCTGTGATCAATCCCCACTTAGTTCTATCACTGCTACTTTTATTCATGTTGATTAATACAATAGCAAGCTTATACTGGTGCTTGCGTTTTTGTTTTATAGCCTTATCCGTGTAAGCTTTCAAGCTTGATTATATTTCAAATTGGCATTGCTGGTACATCCCAGATACCGTTTATTTACTGTACTCGGTATTTAATTGGGATTATTGTTGAGCACTTCAGGCCCTGCTTGCAACAGTCTGTCTGTTGAATGACTACTATCGAAACTTTTCTGTACATGGATCTATCGCCGATTGTTTGAGTGGTGCAGAAAATGGTTCCTGTTCACAGCACAAAATTATTCCAGCCGTAAACTTTCCTGCCATGAAAATGGCCTTTCTTAATGATTCACAAAATTGTCAAGGTGTAAAATTTATTCATTTTACTGTACAATTTTTCAGTAAAAACCTATTTGCAGTTAAGTTTTGATATCGAGATAAAAATATTTCTGACGTTTAAACTTTGTTGAAATCTATTCCTTTCCACCACAGATACTCCTTGCGCACCCAACCCCTGCTTCAACGGTGGCGCCTGCGTGGTCAACAGCCTGACCGAGTACCAGTGCGTCTGTACCGAGTGCTTCACCGGCACAAACTGCGAGACCCAGCTCAACGCCTGTGATGCCAACCTTTGCCAGAACGGTGCCGCCTGTATGGCTTATGAGGGATCCTGCGATAGCTACTACTGCGAGTGTCCATCCTGCTTCGTGGGTGTCTTCTGCGACGTGCCTGTGGATGCCTGTGACAATCACCAATGTCAGAACGGAGGTGCTTGCGTCCTGGATGACAACACCTGTCTGACCTACACCTGCTCTTGCCCACTCTGCTACACTGGACAATTTTGTCAGACCAGTAAGTCTTTGGAATCTTCCATTATAATCATAACTTGGCAGAGATTATTTGCGGTTATGGTTTAAACTGGTCTCGTGAGGCTGTACGAACACTTGCCAGTGTAGGCTTTTAACACCATATCTTAACACCCTGTTATTTATACAGAGTTAGATGCATGCGACAACCACCATGTCAGAATGGTGCTGCCTGTCAACATGTAGGGGACCTGTGTACTGAATACACCCAACAATATATTTATGAACACCCTATCTTAACACCTTGTTCTTCATACAGAGGTAGATGCATGCGACAACCACCAGTGTCAGAATGGTGCTGCCTGTGAGCCTGTAGGAGACCTGTGTACTGAATACACCTGTCAGTGTTCTGGCTGCTTCACTGGAGATCTCTGTGATGAAGGTAAGAATATTGACGCCTAAATCAAGAATCTTCATGATCCTCTCTAGATTCACCCCTAATTGATTGGAAATCTGATGCGTTTGGGTAGACTCTAAACAAAATTCACCTGAAATGAAAGGCTTGTTACCGTAAATGGCTTCTTAATAAATATGAAATGTGAGATTCTCTGTTTGAATATAGAATAAAAAATAATTTTAGCATGAGAAAAATAAGAAAGCCAACCCTAACATATTTTCTTCGAATTTGCAATATTGGCATATTATACACTTTAATCCATTTATGAACTATTCCATTCACATATGTCCACTTTCTTTTGTTTATCATCAGTGCGTGATCCATGCAGCCCCAGCCCATGTCTGAACAATGCTCAGTGTAACGTCCTGGGGGACAACTGTTACTCGTACACCTGCGAGTGCGTCGGTTGCTTCACTGGCTTCAACTGCGAAGATCGTAAGTAAACCTTTGCTCAACCTGGTTTTATCTCTTCATTGAAACAATTCTGTCAAAGTTCTTGAATTTGATAGTTTGGTTAGCAAAGGTTCGGTAGATAATGCCTTACTTAAATACAAGCTTTATCTAACAAGTATGTCGTATTTCATCTTTGCACTTATGCACCTTGATTTAATTTCATGTGGATTTGGCACCTGATAAATCTGTTATTACAATTATTATTTACATAATTTTTCATTATTACTTGTCAGAACTTGTATGCATACTGATTGAATAATGGAATGGATATATTCCATACATCCATAATTTTTAGTTCAAAATGAATTATGCTTAAGAGCCTTTTTGCTTTCATTCGATTTGTAAATGACCTATTTTGTTACTTGAAGTCATTTTTGCTCCCGAGTAGCTTCCTTTTCAAGTTATATCCATCTTTTAAAAAGTAAATAATTATCCATCACCTTTAAACCAAAGTTCCCTGATTCTCCGTACCACAAAGTCTGAACCTAAACCTCTTTGATTTCTTTATTGCAACCAAATCTTGAGGTTGGATTTCAAATACAAATAAAAATACAAACAGATGGATAACAATGGTAGAAATAATGTACACAAAGTCAAAGAAACTGTAGAGTCTGATGCATAAATAAACGAATATCAAATGTTACAGTCAAATTATTAAACGTCAGTGTAAGCTCATGAGTACAATAATTCTTAAAGATAAAGACTAGTTCTGGTCATGCGATTACATTGTGAAAGAAACGTTTTGAAATCGATCAGAAAAGGTTGATCATCTAGCATATAAGTATTGGTGTGTAATGCAAGGTTCTGGAATCAAAATGATAAGAAATTTGGCCCAGTCTTGGTAAAGTTACAAGCACTGTACACAGGAAGGTGTATATAGGACTATGCGACCACGTGCGCGATATCTATTTGGTCCCAATAGATATAATAATGTACCAAATAGGGGTCTATATCAATTAGCAGGCAGGTTTCCCGGCAAAATTTGTATCATCACGTATTAGTCAAAACATATTCTTTCACATGATTGGTAATGAGAGCTTCCATTTCATTTTTTGAGAGAGGGGCGTTTCCAAAACTGGTCTTTACCTTTAATGATTGTATTAACCCGGCATTGTATTTTTCCTCAGCTATCGCGTCACCATGTGTGAACAGCCCTTGTCAAAATGGTGGAGTGTGCTCAGTAATTGCTGGAGTGTGCTCTGGATACCAGTGTACATGTCCAAATGGATTTGCAGGGGTTAACTGTGAGGATGGTAAGTGTCTGACAGTTCTGTCTGTCTCTCTGTCTGACTGTTTCTCTCCCTCTCTCCCTCTCCCTCTCTCTCTCTCTTCCCCTCTCTCCCTCTCTCTCTTTCCCCTCTCCCTCTTTCCCCTCTCCCTCTTTCCCTCTCCCTCTTTCCCCTCTCCCTCTTTCCCCTCTCCCTCTTTCCCTCTCCCTCTTTCCCTCTCCCTCTTTCCCCTCTCCTCCCTTCGTCCCTCTCTCCTCCTTCCTCCCCTACTTCTCTGTTCCCTGCCAGCCTCTCTCCTCCTCTCCTCCTCCCTCCTCCCCTCCCACCTCCTCCCCTCTCTCCTCCTCCCCTCTCTCTCCCCCTCCCCTCTCTCCCCCTCTCTCCCTCTTTCTTCCCTCTATTTCTCACTGTTTATACATTCTTGATCTTTCAATCTCTATCTACATAAGAGAGCTGCTATTGATAAATCTCGTGTGTATGAGAAACTATAGACAGATGTGGACATATTTTTCAATGTTGCCCATCTTTTTCTTACAGCACAAGACTTCGCAATGTACACTATTCTGTGAAATAACCGGTTGATGACATAAGTTTATACCGATCTCATTTTGAAATGTGTGTGTTATCAAAATCAAACCAAATGGACAATAAATTCTTAATTTCAATTTGTCTTTGCAGTCACCATCATCAACACCAATCCATGCAACAACTTCCCATGTGATAACGGCGCCACGTGCGTCAACATCGACTCCAATGACTACAGCTGTCTCTGTACAAACGGTTACACTGGAATCAACTGCCAGACTCCTACCGGTAAGATGCTGACGGTTGTACCTTGGCAATGTGTCTAAACGCAACCACCTATATCAATAAGTATAGCATTATAGTGAGTTGATAATCTTATCAGGTTTAGTACTAGGCATTGATTATCGAGGCATTGATTATCGAGGATCGACATTTATGTACATTGCACTTGCTCTCGGTTCAATCCAGTTGTCTGTATAAGACTTCAATGTGTTATTAGAACGTCTCCTCTTTTCCAACAAGTTTCTAATATTTTTCTTCTATATTTGTTATCTAGCCAACTCTCCAGGCCAGGAGACAGCTGTAACTCTTCACCATGTCAGAACGGAGCCACCTGTGTGAACAGCTATGATAGCAACACCGGAACTAACTTCTATCTACCTCAGTACACCTGCATCTGTGAGGCAGGATTCACCGGACCAAACTGTGGATCTTCCACAGGTAAGCATTGACATTGTCCAATGTACACAAGAGCTACAGAGGACAGGATTAAGCGTGTATGAATAATCCGTTGAAGTGTACCAATCGCAAAGAAACATTTTACGTTGTATGTTAGTAGTAATTCCATGTCGTAATACTTTATTGATGATATACATGTACAAGCTTTAAATATGCTCTCAATTAAGATGAAAGACTGCTTGACGCATCCGTAAGTGCTAGCATAAAACAGAGCCCGCACAGAACCCAAGTTCGCCTTGGGTTCTGTGTGCATTGTTATATATTTTTTGTTTCTTTGGTTATATCAATTTTAATCTATTGAAGTCTTGCTGTCCATATCTGCAGTGTATTAATTTATTAACGACAGGGAAAATAATGCCAGGAGTGTCACAGTGTGACAGTGGCGTGATAGCGCGACAGACATGATAGACCTTAGTCAAACTGACCTAGACCGATGAAGGCCGGTGCGAATGGATAACTCATTACGTTTTATCGTTTTCTCTACAGTTACTAATCCATTATTGGATGTATGTTCCATTGGAAATGAGCAGGCCTGCCAAAATGGTGGTTCATGTTACAACATGTATCAGAGCTTTTCACAGGACATGGATTACTATTGTGACTGCCCCATTGGATGGACTGGACATACTTGTGAAACACCATGTAAGTACAGCTTTGCTCTTTTTTGCTCTTTCTTCCTCTCTCTTTTCTCCTCTTCCCTCTCTCTCTCTCTTCCCTCCTCTTCCCTCTCTCTCTCTCTTCCCCCCTCTTCCCTCTCTCTCTCTTCCCTCTCTCTCTCTTCCCTCTCTCTCTTCCCTCTCTCTCTCCCTCTCTCTCTCTCTTCCCTCTCTCTCTCTTCCCTCTCTCTCTCTTCCCCCTCTCTCTCTCTCTTCCCTCTCTCTCATTCTCTCTTGCTCTCCTCTATTCCTCCTTTTCTCTCTCTACCTTTCTTTCTTATTCTCTCTTTCTCTCTCTACCTTCCTCTGGCTACCTTTCTCTGGCTACCTTTCTCTGTCTCTCTTCCCTCTCTCTCTCTTCCCTCCTCTTCCCTCTCTCTCTCTCTTCTCTCTCTTTCCTCTCTCTCTCTTCTCTCTCTCTTCTCTCTCTTCCCTCTCTCTCGTTCTCTCTTCCTCTCCTCTATTCCTCTTCTTCTCTCTCTACCTTTCTTTCTTACTCTCTCTTTCTCTCTCTACCTTCATCTGGCTACCTTTCTCTGGCTACCTTTCTCTGTCTCTCTATCCTCTCTCTCTATCCTCTCTCTTTTTCTCTCCCACTTTATTCTCTTTTCCTTACATGTATTTGTTCCTATTCTATAATCTTTATTTCCTTTTCCTCACATTCTGTTCTCTTACCTCTTTTTAGTACCCTTTTCCCTCTTCTGTTTCTTGTAATGCTTTCTCATAACCTTTTTCTCTCTCTTACATCCTCTCTTCCTTCTATTCCTTTGCCCCAAAACCTCTTTCACTATTTTGTTTCTTTACCATTTTGAAAAAGATGCTATTCAGAAAGGAGAATTCCATGTTCAGGAAAATACTCAAATTGTCTCAGTAGTTGTGGCAATATTTGTTGCAATGAACTATTTTATTTTATTTACTATTCATTTGGCAAATTGACATAAATCGGGCTAAATTACAGTCATATACAAGAGGGAAAAATTGATGGCACTTGTTCAATGATTTCAATGCTAGCAATACTAAAAGCGTGTATCGGAGCTGATTTTATTAACTTGCAAATTGCCCCTTTTTTAGCTAAGTATGCTGTACGGTTGCCTTGAAATTCATGTAATGATGTAATAAGATTATCTTTGTATTTTCTAGCTGTCAACCCATGTGCCAGTGGTCCATGTGAGAACGGTGGTGTCTGCACTCCCTTCAATACCTACTTCCAATGTGACTGCCTAGACGGTTTCTTTGGAACTACCTGCGAGGTCGCACAGGGTAAGTAAACGATGCTTTACAGCTTGTGCCCTTATAAAACAGTATGAATCAGCCAAAAATGCTGCACAATAGAAATTGTTCTTGTGTGAATGAATGGGGAGTGAGAGTGAAATAGAAAAAGTTGGGCATGACTAAGGTCCTTAAAGTGTACTCGTGTATGAAGTGCAAGTAAATGTTAAGGGCACTACCCTTGACGGTCTTGTTGCTGGACACTGTACACTGATGGTCTTGTTGCTGTAGGCCTTTGTTAATGGCCTTTGTTAATGGCCTTTGTTGTCAACCTCTTGTGTGCGAGTAGGACTGGCATGGCCACAGCTGTGATAAGGAGCCACCAGTATATTAAATTGAAAAACTTGAATGATAATTCAGACCCTGGGGAGGCCGATGGCATGATGATGATTTAACCTTCTTGGCAGGTGGTACTGCAAATGACCTGATGGAATGGTAAAGCCATGCCTTATTCATGGGAGCACAAATAATAGTATACAGGTCCTAAAAAAGGGCCTTGTGGCGCACCAATATTTTGACCAACTGCATCATTTCTGTACAGGTGACAATGACCCACCAACCATCTCCAACTGTCCCGAGGACATCGCCCGTATCATCTCATCTGGAAGCGGTATCTCGGTCTCCTGGCTCGAGCCAACCGCTACAGATGCCGGCACCACACAGCGTTTCCTGCGATCTCATATCCCTGGATCTTTCTTCCAGTTGGGAGACACTGCCGTCACCTACGTCTTCTCCGATAACAGCGCAAACCTGGCTAGATGTTCCTTCTTTGTCACTGTCACATGTAAGTGGAAAACCGACTTAGTATAATCGTTTTATTCCTGAATGTACATGATAGACAAGAAAATCATATTCAAAATTTCACAAAATGAAAGAAACGGCTGATAATGCTCACTGCCCATCTTTTGGCTCTTTCCCATAAATGTTTGTGTGATGCTTAATCATTTGTATATGTAGATAACCACACAGCTATTAAACGTTGGAATCCCGGAAATGAGAGATTATGTGTTTGTGTGTAGATATATGGGACAAAATATAGGTGTCCCTACTGCGACACTTCATAACATCTCTCATATATGAATGTGAGTTAAATGTGGAGTGTAATTCATTGTTTCATTGTCACATTAGGCTTTAATGGCTTACCTTGGGAACAATCTTCACAATATTTTTGAATTTTTTTTAAATTTCAGGAAAGTCGGGAATTAAAATCTAATTTTCTTTGTGCAAACATACACCATTGATATATTCTTAGATGGGATGTGTTGCCCATGGCACAGAAGCAATTTAGCACGATTGAACTAAAGATTAGTAATACATAACACCTTTCTAATGTTTCTATCCACAGTGGCCGAGACGGACAACACCCCACCTATCATCCAGAACTGCCCGTCCACCACCGTCGCCCAGGCCACCGGAGGTAGCACCAGTGCTCAGGTGTCCTGGATCGTGCCCTCAGCCACCGATGACAGCGGAACCCTCGTCAGGGTCTCCAACAACTACAGCCCTGGCCAGAGCTTCCCAGTGGGCGAAACTGTTGTTGCCTACACCTTCACTGATGATGCAGGAAACCAGAACACTTGTACTTTCTCCGTCAGGGTTGTTGGTAGGTATTCTTTTCCTTTGATGGAAACATGTGAGAAATACTTTCATTAGCATAATGCATCAGTAAAAAATGTTAACTGGTCACACAGGAAACCAGAACACTTGTACTTTTACTGTCGGGCTTGTTGGTAGATACATGTATACTTCTTCAGGGAAACCTTGAATCTTAATGTTCTAAAGTTCTATAGATTTGTGTAGACATGTATTAGTAAATGTATTAGTATTATACTGCGTTATCTTTCCTGATGAAAAGGTCTACAAGACCACTTGTTCTGTCACTATCCGATTAGCATAATGCAGCGACTCTTAAAGCCACTGATTTTAAAGACACTTATAAAAAACATGTCGGTGAAAATGAAGTTTATTCTTGGTGATTGACGACCCTCTTATCGGCTATTGTCAAATACCCAGTTGAGAAGTAGAGATGATGTGTCTTTGACTTGACCAATCTCTCCCGTTCTTGTTCTTTACAGTTGAAGTCATCAACCAGTCCCCGACCATCACTTTCTGCCCCACTGGCCAGCTTGTGTACTCGACCCTAGGTGCTGACGAGGTCATCGTCAACTTCCCCGCACCCACAGCCGTCGACGACTCCGGTTTCTCACCATCGGTCAACTCCAACTACCTTCCTGGCCAGTCCTTTGCTGTAGGATCCTACGCAGTGACCTATACTTTCACCGATAACATTGGCTTGACCAGTGACTGTACCTTCAACGTGCAAGTTGTCTGTGAGTTGTACTTCTTCCCCACTGTTTCTGTCAAACCTGTCTATTAAGGTCACCCAAGGGAAACTGAGTAAGTGGCCTTCATAGACAGGTTATACAACATACATTTTCTTTCTCGAGTGAGACAAACTACATCACCTCTATAGACATGTGGCCACTAAGAAGGGATGGACTGTATTTCAAGAGATACAAAGACTCCTTGTACATAGGGGTCCCAGCTATCCATGAAATCGGGGAAACCCGGAAAACGAGTTTCCTTTCATTCCAAGTTGGGAAATTACAAAATTGTATTGTGTATGTTAACTAGTTAATTAGCTTCATTCTAAAGAATATCTGTTAGTCCGTATAATTTGTGGGGATTGGAAGGCTCATTTGTATCTCTTACACAAGTTTGCAAGTGTTTAAAGGGCAGATTCTTCCACTTCCATTTTCCCAGAAATGTTGGATAATGGCGAAGAATAAATTGATGTGAAATATCTCATTCTGTCATCTGTCTCTCACAGCCGGAGGTGACGTAAATCCACCCACCATATCAAACTGCCCTGATGGCGCCATTAATGCCCTTGCCCCAGCCGGCACCACAGGCGCTTCTGTGTCCTGGACAGCCCCAACTGCCACCGATGAGTCTGGCTCCGTGAGCTCCACCAGCAACTACAGCCCTGGAGCGGTCTTCCCGATCGGTACCACGACAGTGACCTACACATTCACCGACCTTGCAGGCAATGAAGCTCGGTGCCTCTTCAATGTCGTTGTTACAGGTAGGTCTCAGACTTCAGTTATATTTGTACATTCCCACCAAGTGAGCAATTAAAATTAACCTGTTGAATACCAGGAACAAGATGAATTGTTTTCCGTAGCAGAAATACACAAACACTAATTTTACTCAAATTCTAACATTTGTACTTTGCTTTGATTGCTGAAAAGTGAAAACATTGGAGTAAATTTTCTATCTGTTATTTTTTAATCTAATGCCCATGTGTATTCATCTGCATTCTTGTGCTTGGCACGCAAATGTAGTTTAAACTTGTTGGGTAGGCCTAAAATCTGAAATTTATTTATCTCCATTGAGATGGATTTATTTGCCATTTTATTTTTCATTTTAAGATTTTTGTTGGGAACAGACTTGGCAATGTATTTCTGTTTCTTGATCACTATACTATACTATCCAGGGCCCCGTTTCATAAAACTTGTTATCAATAACAAATGCTAAATTTCTATGACAAATTTGCATTCGGCCAATCCAATGCCACGATTTCAGTAGCTTGTAACAGTTTTTGTAACTTGCTGTGATAACAAGTTTTATGAAACAGGGCCCAGAAATACACAGGTAAAGATAGAATACACCCAGGACTCCAGGAGATATTCTTGGATGGCATTCACATCTATTACAAAGTCTCTCAAGAATGTCTCCTCAAATTTAATGAGGTATTTTTCTGACGACAGTAGTCTCAGGAATAAAAGAAATAAAAATCAGGAATTATAATTATCTATCATACATGCACCCTTAATATAATTTTTGCAAATATGTTTCTATTCAGCCCCTGTATGGAGAACATCTATGCCATCATCTATTGAAACAACATTAATATCAGGGTAGACTTCCCCTTTAAAGATGACTTGTTTAAAACCTTTTTGCTGTTCTCTCTCCAGGAACCAACGTGAACGAGACCCCAGCACCATCCAACCTGCTCCTTGCGCCAGGCACCACCACCATCACAGCAACCTGGACGCCGCCCAACGGTGCTTTCAACAGTTACCAGATCACCATCAGCGGTGGTTCCACTGTCAACACCGAGACCCTACCGCAGTCCTCCAGCTCTTACACGGTCTCTGGCCTCAACCCCGCTACATCTTACGTTGTCACTCTGACCGCCAACGGCAACACTGGATCCAGCAACGCCATATCGGCATCGGCTACAACCAATCCTGGTATGTGTTATATTTACCTCTTTTTAAGGCTTGTTCAGATATGGCGAAGTGAACCGCCGCAAAAAAAAGCTATTTAACTTGTATTAAAATCAATGGCAACTGCGTGCAACCTGTGTTATAAAATACAGAAATGTGAAGCATATTACACTTTACATCATTAAAGGGATACTTGAGTTCTTGTTTCAGACCGCAAATGCCTTCAAAGTGCATGGTTATTGCTATTATTCTTATTTATGATATTTCTAGTGCTCTTTTAGGACCTAAAATTGCTATGAAGTTAATTTTAGACCCCAAAATGTGTGAAATTTAGCCAATACAATCATACCAATTCAGCTCCACTTTAAAAAATACGGTGACAGTTAATTAAATAATTAATAATAACAATACACGGGCCGGCTGGTTGTGCGTATTATAACCAACACGAAAAAGCCAACAAAAAGCCAACATCGGCATTGGCTGGAATAAAACGTATAAGGCGCTATCTCGTTTTTTCAACGGCAGGTTCAAATGGTAATATATTTATGGATATTTCAGCTGTCTCTGAACCAATTCTGATCAAATGTTCTTTCAAATTTGACACTCGGTTTTTCATTATCTCACAAAAAAATTATTTTGTGTAGCGCCCTCTGCAACAAAAATCAACTATCCCTTTAACTCGTTCTCCGGAAATTTGCAATGAATATGAATTCACAACAGTTTAAGGGATCAGGATGTGCTTCTTTGGGCATCTTTTTGACACCAAGTTTATGAACATTGGGCATAATGTTAACATAATGAACATATTTAAGGAGTAATGGGACCTTTTGTGCCAGTACGACACCCAGGAAATGCATAACGTTAAGGATTTAGTGTTCAAAACAGAAAGTGTAACCTTATTCCATAATTGATGCATGTCATTTGTAAAAAATTGGATATGTGCTCATGAAAGTTATATAGTCATTGTTCACCTATTCACAACAGTACATTGATACCCGGGTGAAATTATTCTTCTCAGGAGGGTAAACAAAAATGTATTCATGAAACGCCTTGATCAAGTCTGAAAGGTGTGAAGTGGGACTTGGCCAAGACATGCGTAAAAGATCTTTGGATATTTAGGGTTATATGTACCATGTGCTAATTACGAACTGGTCTATTGCATAGTCAATTGATCTCTATCACATCAATTTCTGTCTCTACAGAGCAAGGCCAGCCTCCTTCATCTCCATCCAACCTCCGCCTTTCCCCCAACGAGAACTCCGTCACCGTTTTCTTTGATGCCGCCTCCGGGGACATCACTGGCTACTCCATCGGTCTTGGTACAACATCTAACGCCAATGACGTGACAGCTACCCTTGCCCCTGGGTCAACTGGGTATACCTTCAGCAACCTGGCACCCTCCACCCTCTACTTCGTCTCCCTCCAGGCTTTCAACAACTTCGGCTCAAGCCAGTCCGTTGTGGAATCCATAACAACATGTAAGACATAATCTTTGGGTTTTACTTTTAAAAATGTAAACCAGTATGCTAGTCCATTGGCAACAACCTGTTAGAAAGAGTCCTTTGTTTTATTTTCTTTAAAAAATTTAAACCAGTCTGCTAGTCAACTGGTTCGTTATGATTTCTTAACTGACACAGATATTAATAATTTGTAACAGGCAGAGTAATGCCTACACAATATTTTCTCAAGTTTCTAAATTGCCTTTTTATAATGTCACTCTTTAAATCTTTATTTGGATGGTACACACACTGAAATGTGTAGGAGATGAGTACTGTAAAAACTCTGGAATTGAATCCTTGTGTGGATGTTTGTTTCCTACGCCTAAACATTAACCACCAAAGCAACCTCCAGCATTATTACCTATTGAATGGACTTTCTAGTTAATGATTAATACCTTGCCTTAATCCACTAGTCCATTTAACATCTTTTTGAAGCCGTTACTCCTACTGTAACGCAGAGTTAATGCCCATGTGGCTCCAATATGCATGTATATGCATATGTATTACAATATGCATGTATTCTAAGATCACTACTCTATCCACTTACATTATCTTATCACCTTCTCTTTTCAGCTGACGTTGTCACCCCAGGAACTGACATTGTAATCACCAACTGCCCTGTAGCCCTTGCCGCAACTCTGCCCTTCGGTACTTTTTCTTTTGTGGACTGGGAAGAACCCGTCGCCACCTCTTCACTTGGTGCCGTCTCCCAGGTGACCGGCCATTCAACTCCAATGGTTTCTTCCAGCTTGGCATCTCTCCAATCCTCTACGAGTTTGAGGATGTGAACGGAATCGCGCCAGCTGCGCTGCTCAATCTACGTTACCGGTGAGTTAATTTCTTTCCCTTAATTGGCAGGTGCTTGGATAGGCCAGTGCTTAGATACAGTCAGTTTTGTCTATTAAGCCCACCCAAGGGAAACAGAAAGTGGCCACTGTAGACATGTCCTTCAACACTTATCTCTTTCTCAAGGGAGACAAAACACATGGCCACTGTAGACGGGTCACCTTAATAGAGAGATGGCCACTAAGACAGGTTTGACTGTACATGTACAATCTGCGCATGGGCAGGTAAAACCCTGTAAAACCCATCGAGACGAATACTGGATGTGTTCATGAAAGTTAATGTAATTGTTATTCATTTATGCACTGATGTGACATATCTGTGATACACAGGTGGAAGTATTCTTTTCAAGAGGGCAAGCAAAAGATATTTATGAAGCACCTACATCATTTTGGCAGTGATTATTCTTACAAGCACAAAGCAGGTCTGCTCCATGCAGAAAAGATCTGGATATTTAGGGATCATTTGTACAATTGCTATATCTACAAACTGGTCTATTGATCAAACTTGCAAGATAACCATTAGCCTAAAAGGTACTCAATGTCATTGCAGGGCGTTGAGCGCCTTTGAGACAGTTTTCAATGTCCTATCAGATGCATGGCTGTCCTCTAAACCTGAGCCATTGCAATTTGAAAATACTTTCCATTATATTTGAGACCTCGACATGGAGAATTTATAAATCTGTAAATGGTTTTTCCTAATCCTAATGCAATTTTCATTCATAATCCTGTTGCAATCGTATCACAAGGTGATCCTTGGCTGTTGATCCAAACTTTTTCTCCAGACTTTCTTTTGTTGAAGATTAAGATAAGGGTTGGAATCAGGTTTAAGGTATAGTTTTGTTTAATTAAGTGAACATTAGATAGTGTTTGAGATATAAGGTTTAGATTAGGGTTGGAATTGATTTTAAGGTTTAGTTTCTTAATTAGGTGAACATTAGATATAGTGTTTGAGATACATGTACAAGGTTAAGATGAGGGTTGGAACCGGGTTGAAGGTTATTTTTTTTTAATTAAGTGAACAATAGATATAATAGTGTTTGGTCCAAAGTTGAAGTTAGGATTTTGTTCATTTAGGAATTTGACCATGAAGCAATTGTCTTTGGAGTATGCATTGGCCTTAACAATCAATTTCAGTTTCTCTGAACCAAAGCATCTCAGGCCTAATCTTCATTGTATTAATCAATAAAAATTCATCTGAATTCGACCTCCCTCACAGACGGCAGCGACACTACCGCCCCAGAGATCACGTTCTGTCCAAGTAACGTCTTCGTCCAGGCTGCGTCGGGTGCCAGCAGTGCCACGGCCTCATGGGACGTCCCTACCGCTACCGACGCCTCGGAACCCATCACAGCAGTCAGCAACTACTCGCCTGGTGATTCCTTTGATGTTGGCACTTACCTGGTCATCTATAACCTTATCGATAACGCTGGTTTCTACTCGACATGCAGCTTTGAGGTCACTGTCACTTCAAGTGGAGGTTAGTGATTGTCCTTCAATAATTCTAAAGATTTGTTTTGGGAGTGAAATCTTACTTTATAGAATCCTTGCTGGCAAGCCATTTGAAATTACCCATTATGTATAGAGGAGCAAGCTGTGACGTCATACTGGCCAATTTGTCAAGGTTGCTGGTTCCAAACAATTTGTGCTAAACAACGATGTGGTGGTCACACCAGCGCTAAACACTGACTTTGCCCTGCTCTAGCTCGTTGTTTGAATGATTGTGCAGTTAACCTCATTGACAGGCTCTGTTTAGAACCAGTAACCTGGATGACAAGTGAATAAATAATATGACGTTAGCACTTTACTCTACACCTTACAGCAACTGGTTGGTTCAAATTCTTCCTGCATATAAACATGTTGCTATGTTGGGCAATTGTCTGTTAAGAATGTAATTTTCATATCTTAGATAAGTAGTCTGTTTGATGAGCAGTTTAGAATTGTGAACATTTAGGAAGTGAAATTATTCAAATTTGTACCAAATCTGAGGAGATGAATGTACACTGTATCTCTGGATAGAGGGAGCACCTCAAAGTTCTTGAAAATGGAGGCTGCATGTACATATTACCCATCTCTAACATCATTTTCATCTTTGTCACAGTGGTCATCGACAGGGAGAATCCCGTCCTGACCGGCTGTCCAACCACCATCGTCGCCAACGCCAGTCCCGTACCTCAATCACGGTGGTTACATGGCTTGCTCCTGTGGCATCAGACAACTCTGGCTCCGCTACCCTGACGGTCGACCGACCACCAGGCAGTTCCTTCGCCATTGGATCTACTGAGGTCACCTACACGGCTACCGACCCCACTGGAAACTTTGTCACCTGCAGCTTCAACATCATTGTCTTGTCTACCGATGGTAAGTCCTGTAGGGGACTCCTGTACTTGATACTTAATTCTTGGAGGAGTTATTCCTTTAGCAGCTCACTCAGGAAGCTATACTGGGATGATAAGTGAGGCGAGTAGCTGCAAGGAGTGCCATGTAGTGCAGAAATGGTGTATGGAAAAGCACTTATCAATTTATAGTACATTGATGCTTTTAAACTAGTTCCACAACACATGATCATACAATCCCACCGTGTTCAATGTCTGACATTAGGTAGCTTTAATAGCGAAATGGAGTAGCACAAAAAGATGCATCTGCAATGCAGAAGGCATGATTAAGCCAAATCAAGATAGTACATGTATTTACCAGCTGAATACCCCAAAGATGTGGTTCTACCTTTGTGTGATAAACTGATGATTTTCAACAATTATGCATTTTGCGCTCCGGACACACCTTTTCATGCCACTTCATTTCGCTAAGCTATCTTAACATAATTCTAAACTTTAACTCTGGACCGAAGAAACCTAACACTAAACCTAAAGCAAAGTCACAATCGTCCTTGATTTTCATTTCGTACCAATCGCTTTGTGCAGAATTGCATGTGTGGCAAATGAACAAAGAAAGCAACTAAAGTGTTAAATATAAGCTCTTAATATTATTTCATAAACTTTTATTTTTCCTTAGACAACACAGCTCCAGTCCTGTCCAACTGCCCTTCAGACCAAACAGTATTTGCCTCTCAAAATGCCCAAGGCGCTGTAGCTACATGGTCAGCACCGACTGCTACTGATAACTCTGGTGACGTCGTGTCGATCACAAGTGACTTCAGCTCCGAACCCTGTTCCCGGTCGGCGTGACCGTGGTGACCTTCACTGCTACGGACAGCTCTGGCAACATCGACACTTGCCAGTTCTCTGTTACAGTCATAGGTCAGTTAATGTTGATTTGTCAGCAATTTCTGCCCTTAAGTAGCTCTTCAGCATGTCCAAAGTGTTTTGTGCTCTCCTGCCAATACCTACATGTACCTTTTACTATTTACATTCATTCGGGGTTGGCGGCTGTGGGCGTCCATCTTCTGAGTCTGTGCATAGCATACTATTGTAAAGAATTACGTGGTAAGGCTTTAATCTTTTCAAAGGAGGATGATCGTTAGCTCACATGGAGCCTGTCCGCCCTTCATTCCTGCCAGGTGACCTTATTCCCTCCTCACAAGACTGGTGGGGTTCATGGCTTAGTAGCAGATGACTTGACCATGAACAGGTTGTACTGGCTTACAGGTTGACCAGTAGCAGGTATACTTATAGATAACGTGACCAGACCTGCTGTACTAAAACTAATGTGACTATGTGAGATTACAATATTTGACCACGTGAACCTCCAGGGACACCCAACTCATTCATTATTCATTCACTATTCACCCTTACTTTACAGGTGCTGCTGACAACCTTGGCCCAGTCACCTCCAACTGCCCTACGTCCCAGACTATCAATGCCGCAGTAGGAGCCAGCTTTGCCGTCGCAGCCTGGACCGAACCCATCTTTACCGATGGCTCGGGTGTGGCCACCGTCACTAGCAACTTCATCTCTGGCTCCTCTTTCCCCATTGGCCCCACCACCGTCACTTACACCGCAACCGATTTCCTCGGCAACGTTGGAGAATGTTCCTTCAATATCTTCGTCAATACTGGTATGTAGGTTTCCATTAAATGCAGAGACTGCATTTATGAAATCTGGGCCCTGTCTTATATGAATTTAGGAGCACTAGTAGTAGTAAACTCCACTGCATAACATGTTTAAGAAGAGGCTATACATCTGTCTTTAAAATGTATTGCAACTCAACTTGAGTTTTATAGTAATTGCAATTCTGTGCATGCAAAAGATATGTTAGCGTAGGGTTGGATCGTTAGAAAGACAGAGCCATGGGGTGTAATTGGTAGGAGTTGCAAGGGGACAAATAATGAGGGTACTGACTAGAATTGTTTTTTTTGGTACCGTGGGACTTTTTCTTATCAGTCTTTACAATGAATGTCCTGATTTAGATCTATGCACAGTACAGATAGGGGGAAAAGGCGATATGCCATTTAAAGAGATTCTTGCTTCCTTATGATTCATCCAGGAACGGATGGCACCCGACCAACCTTCATCAACTGCCCTAGCAACATCGACGTGACCGTCCCCTTCGGTAGCAGCGGAACCACCGTCAGCTGGACCGAGCCCATCGCTGTGGACAACAGCGGTGTTGCCAGCGTTGTGGTCTCACAGAGCCCTGGATCTTTCTTTGTCCTGGGAGGCACTAACGTTGGGTACACCGCCACAGACCCAAGCGGCAACATCGGAGAATGCTCTTTCATTGTCACCGTCACAGGTAGGTGGGAGCTTGTGGTCGGAGGAGAGTGTGATTGAAAGAGGAAAACTAGAAGCAAAATGGGTTTTAAAAAACTCATATACAAACATGTGTTAAAGTGTACCAATCACCTGAACAAAATAATCTGTGTATTGCTGGAATATATAAGATAAGTCAAACAAACGTTTCTAGGAATTTTACAGAATAAAGGAGTATGAAGACAAAGGGTAAGAAACAAACCCATAGAACAGAGTGTGCACGGAACTGAAGTCCGACTTGGGTTCCATGTGTGCACTATTCAAGTGTAATCTTGCTACCAAAATACATGTACATGTCTATTTAATCGGCCATTGTTGCATTGAGCATATCTCTACCATCAATTTACCCGGACATGGCAACTTGATTTGATTGTAATGAGTTTGGTAAAAACTATAATTTCTGTATAGATATACATATTGGGTTTCATATAAGGATTGTTGGCACCATCCAACTATAAAGTTAGCAAGATCTGCAAGACTTAAAATCCTCTGTAAACGTTACTGTCTTTCAGCGGAGGCACCTGTTGACGTGACTCCGCCAGAACTTTTCAACTGCCCTACGGGAATCGCTGTCACCACAAACCCTGGAGCATCCTTCGCCATCGTTACCTGGATTCCTCCCACGGCGACAGATAACCTTGGCGTCCCCGTTGTCTCTAGCAACTTCCCGTCAGGCTCGTCCTTCCCGATCGGCCCCACCTTGGTTACCTACACCGCAGTCGATAACTTCGGTAACGAAGCCTCCTGCAGGTTTAATGTGGTCGTCTCCTCCGGCACCACCAATTCGGCACCAGTCATCACCTTCTGCCCCAATAACGGACAGATTTATTTCACTGCACCAGATGCCAACAGCGTCAATGTCAACTTCGCTCCACCCACTGCGACGGACGACTCTGGATCCGTCACTTCAACCTCCTCCAACGAACCAGGAGATGAGTTTGCTGCCGGAGAGAACACCGTCACCTACACCTTCAGCGATGCTCAAGGACTTACAGCAAGCTGTATTTTCTCTTTCGAAGTCCAAGGTAAACCCATGTCTGTAAACACAGTACAGTCAAATCTGGCTTAGCAGCCACCTCGCTATAAGGGCCACCTTCTCTGTATGGGTCTTAATAGACAGGGCTCTACACCAACAGGCACCGCGACACATGGGCACTCAAAATCCGAGTTTGGACCCCCCAAATTTTGAATCTTTCAATTTGGACCCCCTTCCAGAAAATTTGGTGTGGAGCCCTGTTATAGGTATACCAAGTATTAGGCAGCTGTGAACATAAATTGACATCCAAACTATTGTTTCACTTGATGTCTGGTCCGACCCAAGCTCTGAGGGGCATATTAACTTGATACAATACTGTACACGCTAAAGTAGGTGTCCGCGAATTTTTGAACTCGCAAAAATATAAGCATGACTTCTTATGCGTGTTTTGAACGGGCTGAATTGCGTGCAACACGAATTTAAGAACCTGCAAATATGTTTTGGGTCGCTCAGCGCGAAAAATTAATCATGCGAAAATAACAGCGTTTACAGTAATCAAGTTTTAATTGATAGCAATAGATCACAACTCCTCCAATCAATTGCATACTTAAAGACTCCTATCTATTTAGTACAGAGTTGAAATTGGTATCAAGTTGCTATCAATTTGCATGAACCGCATCTGTTTATGTCATTGAACAATAGCATTTTATCTACCGTCCTCCCCACACAGGTGTTTAATGAGTCCCTGGTAGGATGCAAACATTATTGTGGTTAGATAAGCATCTGTGGGTATCTGTAAGAAAGCGACTAGCTGGAATGCTCCCAAGAGAGTGGAGAATGTGCACTGTAATGTGCTGAATAGAATCCAGTGACCTGGGCAGTGCTTCAGGAAACCATCATTCCATTGAAACGTGTGTTAATCTTAATACACGCATTTCAATTGGATGTCGGTGCACTTGTACTTATGACGGTTTTGTGAGACGCTGCCCAGAGTAATAATGATACTGTAAGCGCATTGGTCAGTTCATGGTCAAGCGCTTATGTAAGAAACTGACATTATTATCATTAATACAGTCAAACCTGCTTTAGCGACCACCTTCCACCTGTCTATAAAGACCACATATTTTGTTTCCCTTGAATATTGTTTCTCATCGAACCCTGTACTAAAGGAACCTGTACATAAAGACCACCTGTCGATAAAGACAACATTTCATGTTTCCTGGAGCAGTCTTTATATACAGGTTTCACTGTATTATTATTGTTATAATCATTGTCTTGTGTGTGTGTGTATTTTCAGTTGGTGCCAACCCGTGTTCCAGCAACCCATGTGCTCCCAGTGAACAGTGCTTCTACATCCCATCCCAATACCTGTGTATCAACAACGGCAGGAGGAGGAGAGAAGCTGAGATGCTCGACCTTAGCGGTAAGAACGTTCTTTTCTTCTGAATCTGTCCTCTTTCTATCCTGGGCGTTCATCCACCAGACCTGGGTCCTGGGCCCTGTTTCATAAAACCTTCATCAATAATAAATGCTAAAATTCTATGACAAATTTGCTCTCAACCAATCTAATACAATGATTTCAGTAGCTTATAACAGTTGTTGTAACTCGTCATTGATAACAACTTGGTACGTTTAGTTGCTATTTCATGAAAGGCCTTGGTTGGGCTTCAGCAAAAAATATATAATTTCAATAAGTTTGCATAAATTAATCAACTTTGGAATTTGTTACTCGACTTTGCTCCCATACACATATTTTTCATATGTTATAGCAAAAGATTTATAGTGTTTATCTTTCATTTAAATGATTTATACTGATGTTGCCTTATTTTTCTTGATACAGACATCTGCCCCTGCCAGAATGGCGGTATTTGTCTCCTAGACGATGCCACGTCCTCTGCCACCTGTGAATGCCCTGTTGGATACGCTGGTGTGCTTTGTGAGCTGGGTAAGACACCTACTCCTTCCATACTAGCTGTTCTACGAAGATAACCATTAAGATTAAAGGGAAACCATATCATGAACGGGTTACCAGCTATCGTGCAAATCGGGCAAAGCTGAAAAAAGTTCCCCCCTTTCCAATCCAGTAAAAGTAAGGGAATATTAAAAAAAGTTGATCAAATCGGGAATTAATCAACAAATTTCATTGGCCTAAAAAGAAAAACAGTCTTATTCTTTTGTCTCGTGTCCAAAGATTGTATCCACTGGATTATTTGCTATGGGGGCATTTAAGTGATTTTAACGATCTTGGAATTTCGAAACCCTTTATCATTAAAAAATATTAGGAAATTTTGTTTTCAGAAATCCTGGGAACCCTGATAAAATACTGCCGGAGAAATACAGAGTAATGAGACCTTTGAGAGGGTGTTGTAGTACAGTGCTTAAACCTTTGACTTCAGATGTAAAGGTTGTGGGTTTGAGCTGTGGTACAGTAGTAATGTAATTTGCTGAGACATCGATCAGAATCAGTCATTCACATATGCCTCTATCTGTCCTGATACCTCAATCACACCTCTAAACCAACTCTACACTGAATCTGAACCAACCAATGTTAATGTAATTTCTTGTTTAGTCTCTTATTGGTTGGTGGGACTGATGTATAAGGTGACAGCCTCTGTAGTATCTGTGATATGTGATCTCATACACATTATATATCGACCTTACATGATCAAATACAACGATGCTGTGCTGAAGTCAAAACGAAGTTCATGTGTTATAGTAATACAGCCAAACAACACCACACTACATGGTGGCAGCGGTGGGATTTTAACCCACGCCATCGAAATGATTGGTGGCCAAAGAACACCACATTACAGCATCAACTATTGTGATCACATGTATTTTGTTTTAAATCTCATGATGCTAAGTTGTCAACCTGGTTTCCAATGAAAGTTGAAATAACTTATAAATTCCTTTCTATCTATTTCAGATACAATGCCTGCTGCAAACGTCAACGTCCACAACAGGTATGGTGACAAACATGAGATCCAAGAATGGTCCAATGGAAACAGCGCCCTCCTGTGGTCTGTAATCATCTGCATGGCGATTATGCTTGTCGTCATCATCTCTCTATCTGGGTTGCTTTGTTACGTCGTACCGCGCCTCGGCATGGTTCGTCAACATCGAAGCAAGATAGACGAAATCCCAATCCTTCAATAAATAAACTGCTCACAAGACTCCTTCTAATTCTAATTAAGCTTAATGCATTCATGTCTTTGCTAGAAAGAGCCATTGTGTAACCCAATGGTAAATTATGAGAATTTAAATATTGAAATGCACATGTGAGGAGAAGTTTAGTAAGTTTCTATGCAAACATAAATTCAAAATTTGAATTAGAATTTTCAAAAGCAAAGTCTTGAGGCCATTATGCAATGTTCTTTGAAGAAGAAAGTCTTTCTAACCTTGCTGTATTGTGCTATAAATGTCTGTAAATACTGTGTACGCTTAACGGTAGATCACTAGTTGCATAGTTTCATTTTGATGTAAGACGTGAGTGGAATGCCGATACATGGAGGAGGTGTTGTTTTCAATGTGCTGCTTGGGTGTCGATGCGATTTCTTTTAGGTCTCGTGAAACTATTTCTTAATAATATGTTATGTTACTACTCTGGGATTAACCTAAGAATATTCTCTCCTGTGAACACTTACTAGCCTTTCTCTCAGAAATTTAGTCTAGAAAATGCTGTTTTTTCTAATGTTTTTTTTAAATGACAGAACTGATCATTTGTTAATTTTTTCAACCTGATTGTTGACAGCTTAGACTTGAATGCCAACTGAAAAATATGGCTATGTTTAGGTTGTTTTGTTGGGAGAGAGTAATGTTTGGAAGTATTTTAAAATTTATTCGCTTCAGGTTTGCTTATTAGCGATGTCGTGGGGTTTAAATCCTCACTATCGTATATTTAATCTACTTTATTTCATTTTCAAAGTATTTCAAACACCAAAGCATTTCAGAAATGCCAAATATATATTGCAGAATTTTATATATATATTGCAGAATTTTATATTGAATTACATCAACACTGTTTTTTATTTCCAATTTTATCTTCGTCATGAAGTCGTGGTTATCTAGAATATGAATTCATTTAGTGACTTGTGTTCAAATAGATATGAGTTTTGAAATTATCTCAATTTATGTAATGAAATAAAAAGTGGCCTGATTGCATATAAATTGTTTATACCGATTTTCCTTGTATTGGTGATGGTGATAAATTATGGCGGTTGTGATAATGGTGGTTGTGATAATGGTGATGATAATGGTGATGATAATGGTGATGATTATGATGGTGATGATGATTGTAATAGTGATGGTATTGATGGTGGTAATGATGGCGTTGATAATGATTCTGATAATTGTGATTGTGGAGATGATCGTGGTGCATGGTACGTGATGATGAACAGATGGTGATAATCTTGGTGATAAATAATGATTATTATGGTGGTGATGATTCGTGTTGGTTCAAGTTGACATTTATTCCATTCATTTATTTTTTTAAAGAGTTCATTTACACAATTTATAGAGGAGATCGTGAAATAAAAATGCATTAATGAAAGACAGCTTACAAAAGGCAAGAGCCTTATTGATGCTGCCACCGAAAAAAGGTGGCATGATGGTGATGATGGTGATGGTGGTGGTGATTGTGGTGGTGATATGTACGTGATACATGCTTATATAGATATATACTCCTTTCCATGTGTTTATCTTTTGTTCATGCTGTACATGCGCATTATTTGCAATTCAAATTCATGGAACTGCACTGATCATTATTCTTCAACAAAGTTGCATGAATTTCAGTAAGTTATGAGCAGTTATGAACAAGACGTTTACCCATATATTGTGCAATGCATTATAAACCTGCTCGTACCGACTGAACTAAAAACCACAATTTCATTATGAAAACATAGTTCACAAACAACGAACCGAATGTGGGTATATTAAAGGAAAATCTGTATTATGATAGTTTTAAATGGAGAAAAAAAATCTAATATTTCTCGAGTTATAATCATTTTTTCTTCTCGATCCCCATCCTCATGATCTTCCTTTCTCCCCCTCGATTGGCCCCTATAATATCTCTCTCTTGATCTCTATTTCTTTCCGTCCTCGATCCTCCCGCTCGGGCGCCCCCTCTCAATCTTGATGTCGATTTTTCTTTCTCTCATTCTCTTTTTCTCTTTTCTCCTCTCTCTTTAATATTTCTCCCATCTCCCTTTATCTTTACCTTTTCTCTCCCCCCATATCTCTCTCTCTTTTTCTCTTCCTTTCACACGTACTTAGTTTACATGCACCTTCTCTCGATTGATCTCTTTCTCTCCCTCTCTCGATCACCCTCTCTCCCTCTCTCGATCACCCTCTCTCCCTCAGCTATCTAGCTCTCAGTTCTCTTCTTTCCGCCCCTCTATCTCGCTTCCTCTTTCTCTCTCCCCGGAACTAACAAAAAACAAAAAGCAATAACAGGGAAAATAGAAGAGATTAACATAACAAGTTATCTATTTTAAGGACTGTCTCCGTTTTAGCGTTGAGGGTGTGTTATTTTCTCAGCTGAGTGGGCGCGAGATACCCAGTCAGTCTATGTCCACTCGCAGTGGACTTTTGCACATGCAAACGGCGCTGCATGTATCCATGTATCGTTGCCACACACGCACTATCACACAATCCACACACAAAAACCCCACACAAACCCCAATAGCGCTACATACATGTAATACTGCGCGTTCTCCCCCACAATACATAATACTCCATCTCTCGAATATTTCATTAGGGAGTTGAAACACACCGGTAGCCGCAGCGAGATGGAGAAACACACAATACTGAAAACAATAGGGATACCCTACACCAAGTCGTCTTGATGTTGAGCATCTAAGAAATAACTCACGGTAATTCAAACCTGCGGAGAATCCAGCAAGAATTATTTGATATGTTGTGCCTTAGTGGTTGGCCAAGAACCACTGTGGATTGATGCTGTCGCGTACGTGCACTGAAAGAAATAGCATATTTCTCGAATTCTGCATTCTTCGTTCTCTTATTTTGCAACTACGCATGGTATTATTATAGGGAGTGCATCTGGTGTGTTCCTTGTATTTATCGCTTCGCGGACATAGTGGACGATTTGCACCAATTGTTTTATGCATGTTCATCTCAATAAAATGAGGGGCTGAATATTATATCGAGATTGGAGTTTGAAATGTCGGCATATATTAATCTCTATTGACAACCAATGCGAAATCTACAGCGCTATATATATGGTGTATATGCATCCTAAATTCCTACCTATACAATGCCGTGTTGTATCGCATGGACGCTCTAGCTAGCTCTACGATGCACATACGCTCCGAAGAGGTTTCTGTCAATTGTAAGTATACATGTACTTATTTCTGACTTTCTGTGAAATCTTGAAGAAAAAAATGATTACGCACTTTACCTTCATGATTATATCGCGGGTATTAATAGCCATTACTTTTTTTTACATGTTGCAACGAATAATTTGAATTTATCACAATGTTCTCTCCGTATTTCAATTTCATTTTTGCGTAATTTCTAAATGTAAAAAAGAGTCGAAATCTAATTTAAGAGGAGAATTAACAAATGATTTTCAGTAGTAATTTTCGGGGATCATTTCGTTTGGTGTATAATCCACGCAACAAAAATAGTGAACTGGAATCTGCTGTAAAAGGAGTGTTTCAACCCACTGCTTTGGTGTAAATGTTACTATAAATTGGAGTGGATTCAACTCCAAAATGACTCCTATAGCTAACGGTGAATTTCCACTCCCATGACCACTGCCCTTGACCTCTCGATCTTTGATAACAGAGTATACATGCATGACCTTTAATATATGGTAACAAAATCCTTTATGTTTAATATTATACATCCCATGTTCTCTCCTTAGCCGGGCTGTTTATTTCATTCTCATTTTGCATGTACAAGACGTAACGCAGAGATAGTATAGGCTTATGATTTGGAATAAATTATTATGTTCACATATATACTATATAGCTCCGTCACTGGTGCGATGAATATAGCCTTCTATCTACTGGTGCTACTGATAATCGACGATAATGTTATGCACACTGATAGTTATATACACACAATTTTCAAGAAGTGTGACAGAGTACACTACCCTATTAAAGGACACATTAATACTTTTTAAATATCTCATTCATAAACCATTAAAATTAAAAAACTTCAAAAATATTAGGCCTAATCATGATAAATGCTACACAGCTGCCAAGAATAATATAACAAAAAAGTGATCATAACAATGATATTAATAATAATAGTGATGATTATTACGATTTACGATAATAATAATAATTATAATAGCAATAATAATAATAATAATAATAATAATAATGCTTTTCGGGTTTTCGCATCCTTCTGTTATCTGAATTATTTGCTGTATACTCTTTGTTGAAATCATTGTTACATATATAATTTATATATACATTGTGTTTCATATTGCACCGTTGAGAAGGAAATAAATGTTAATAAATACAATACAATACAATGATGATAATGATAATAATAATAACAATAATAACATGATGATAATGATAATAATGATGATGATAATAATAATAATGATTATAATAACAATAACCACATTTTTATTGCACACATATCCATCCCAGGGGATGCTCAAGGCCCCTTAACTTAAGCTACCATCAGGCGCCCAAAGTATTCAAGAAATAAAATAATAAATTCATATCAGTATCAGGTACCCATTTTACTACACCTGGGTAGAGATTGACAAATGTAGTCTTGTCAAAGGACATTAGTGCCGCGGCGAGACTCGAACCACGAACCATGTGATCCACAGTTGTCTATTAAGGTTGAATTTCTCTTTAAGAAGTTATCTACATCTAATATTATTGTGCTATCAAATTATCAGATTGATAAGAATGATGTCAGTTTCAAACTGCAATGTTGAATGTTGTTTGATAAAAACTTTTATAAAATAAAAATGATCAATACTGTGTTTTATGGCTTCCTAGGCTGCGTCAATATCCTGTTTGGAAAGAAAATAACAGACAAATATGCATAATATCACACAAAAATATAACCATAACAAAATGCACTATACCAAATCATACTGTAGTAGTAACTGTACACACAACGTGAACAAAATAAATAGATAAATTAGTAAAAATATGCTTTCTTATATAATAGAATATGGATAATTTGGAAACGTATTTTCTGTTCGGACCAAGATCAACGTTAAGCCTCATTACAGTTGCTCTCACGTATAATGTACGTCACCGTTTTGATTGCCCATTAAATATGCATGCAATTTGACTAAAATCCGCTGTTCTTATGCAGAACGGTTCATGTAGTTTTCAGCTTTCATCGCCCTATAGGCTATATATATTACCTGTAGCTATGTATTTATCACTGCTCATGTGAGTATAATTCAGTGACGTTTAAATTGTGAGATGTGAGTCTGAGATTCCACACTTTTGAGATTATTTGTCAACATTTTCGCTTTCGCATGAGGGAATCGATAAATGTGCATATATAAAATACATTTTGCTCTTTATTTGTTTAACTGTATAATGATAGGCTTACATGATGTTTTATCAGCATGGAATCGGGATGGATGTTTTAAACTATATTATTTCAAGTGTGCTATAATGTCATGCGGTCTATTTTACTGGCCGTATTAATACATAAGATGGTTTTGTGTTTTTACTGACCGTATTAATACACAGCATGGTTTGGAGAGTGACTTATTTTTCGGAAGAAAAATAAATGATTTCGTTAAAAAAGGATTTCGCTTACTGATTGATTTTCTATGTCACGTAACTCACGTTGCTGCTTGAAACACTTTAAAAAGAATTAGCGCCATCCCATTTTCCATGTTAGAAACGATTGACTTGTATCTTTAACTAGTAAGGCCTTTATAGTATAGCCACGTCTTGTATTATTATCTTTCTCGGCGAGTAGCCGTTACGCTTATGTCAATATCATTAACAGTTGTGTTTTTTTGTTGCTATGCATGCCCAATTATCAGACATGAGTAAGTTATCTATTACGAACTTTTATTTGGTGATGTGGACAAATATAATTACTCTATGAAATGCGATCGGAGGAGGCCTAGTAGTAGTAGTAGAGAATGAGAAGAAGAAGAAGAAAAGAAAGAAGGAGTAGAAAAGAAAAAGAAAGAACAGAATGAAGGAAAAGGAGAGGAGAAGAAAAGGGAAGAGGAGGAGACGAAAGAGAAGAAGTATAAAAAGAAAATGAAGAAGAAGGAAAAGAAGAAGAAGAGGAGGAGAAGAAGAAGACGAAAAAGAAGAAGACGTAGTACTAGTAGTAGTAGTAGTAGTAGTAGTAGTAGTGGTTGCAGCAGTAATTATAGTAGAAGTATAAGTAGTAGGCGGAGGAGAAGTAGAAGGAGAAGGAGAACGAGTAAGAGGAGGTCAGGAGGAGGAGGTGTCGAATTACTTGTAATATTTGTAAAGTAATATCGGTGAAGTAATTTGTAAAATCGGCCAACGATATAGTAACAGTGTTATAGTAACAATTAGAAAAATAAAATAGCCTGCTCCCTAGGAAAGAGCTAAGTTCCGAACCTGTCATATATTCGATGACCTAAACCCCACTCACACATTGACAGGCTAATACATTTGATTGGAACTCGTACATCATTTTCATCATTCGGTCAATCAACTTGGCAAATATCGAAGGTATTACAGGTAATGGACAATCAAAAACTGTTGGATCCTGTAGTATAGCGCATAACAACCAGGGAATTGTAATAAAAAAGGGGGGTGATTTTCATCGGATTTACTCGTATTAAAAAAAAATCCCTGTAATGTCGGTTTTCTACTTGGCTTGATCACCAGATGACGCAAACTGATCACGTATGAACAGCATCTTTCAAATTCATCCCGTTGCCATGGCAGCCGACATTGATACGGGGAAAATTATCCTGCGAAATTACCCGCGCGATCGAGTGTAGGTATCGTGCCATACTCTGTAATGTCGTCTGCATAAATCTTGTGCAGGTAACTGTATGCTGAAAGGCGAAGTTTTTATACATGCTAAAATGTGTCTAGTTTCTACATTTTGCAATTTGCATGGTACTCTCTCAATTCAGTTCAGTTCAGTTTAGTTCACTTTATTCAAAACCACACAAAACATGATATAATCTTTTAAATAAAAAAGAGACTGGTAATATAGTACATTAAACAACATATCAACTTGATACCATCATAAACATGAATGGTTTTAGGACCCTCTAGAAGCCAAGCTTGTGAGCGGGGCCCTATAGTCAACAAAATACATACATTAACAATATGGCAAGGTAAATAAAAAGAATGTAACGTAATGTCAATACAGCGGAATGGAAAATAGTTTTTAATGAGTCATAATAAGGAATCACTACTTTTGGAGTTGAAGAGGTATGTAGGAGCTGTCGTGGTCTAGTGGATAGTGGATACGTCTTCGAACTGTCGATCACAAGGTCCGCGGTACGAGTCCCGCTGTGGCACTAACATCCTTTGGCAAGACATTGATCTACATTTGCCACTCTCCACCCAGGTGTTGATTGGGTACCGGTATAGGAAGGAATTTCTTGTGAGCACCGAGATCGGAAGCCTATCAGAGTAATATTGGAGCGCCTTGGGCTCCTTGTGTGGTGGATGTGTTTGCTATAAAATATCAAATTTTATTAATATTATTATTTTATTATTGAATCCACTCCAAATAATACAGAAATCCACTCCAAATTAGTGGTTAAATTATTAATGTGAGAGTGAATGCTATCTGAACGATGCTATCTGAAGTACAATTGTAGACCTCGTAATTAATGTCTCCCCATGAGAGAAGAAAGAAAAGGGGGTGAATACTAAACGCATTTTTTAAAACTTGCCTTCTGATCAAAAGTGCCTTTCAATTCAAAGTTCTAATCCATAAAACGTAAAATTTTCTCGCTGGCTATGGTGTCGCTATGATGCATCTGTTTCCTTTATTACAGAAACATACTTCTTATTTGGGGGAAGGGGCGGAGTGCACCCCACCCCCTCCATCAACGGATTCATACCCAAGTCGTATGTCAGTGTTTCGCTCTTGGTGTTTATAGGAACAAATAGTTTAAAGCCCCACTGCACTTCTTATAGCTACTTGCGCCCTCTATATAGCAAACAATGCCTAATCGGTGACCGTTGGTCCCCCATGGTCCCCCAGGTCTTATGTTAGTTGAGAGCTGATTTGATGAGATAACCACCTGTCAGTAAGCATGCAGGGAGGTCTAATCCCTCCTGGCCAAACTAGTGCAGATAGGCTTTAATTCTTACTGGCTTAGTCCCCTCAAAAGTTTGGTTAATTATGCCATTGAATGATGAAAGCCTAAATCCATGGTCACTAAATAAATAAATAATTGTCCAGTTTGTTGTAAGAGATGTTGCTGTTAAGTCCGAAATCAATAGAGTTCTCCTATATCTGCATTTGTTGAGAATCAAAATTGTGCCTAGGAATGTGGCCTAAAACAATTAATAGAATACAGTCAAACCTGCTTTAGCGACCTCCTGTATAGAAAGACCACCTATCTATAAAGACAAAATTTGCTGTTTTCCTCGAATAAGGTTTATCATTCAAATGTGTACTAATATAACCTGTTCATAAAGACCACCTGCCTACAAAGACCACTTTTCATGTTTCCCCTGTACGGTCTTTATATAGAGGTTTCACTGTAGTAAATAATACAATTGTAAAAGTGAGTAGTTAGGCAACCTTCTGATCAGAGGTCAATTTTTAGGTGTAACCCGTGGAAATAGAAATATTAATTTAATTCATTTCTAACTTATTTCCTCTCAAACATGAAATGAAACAGAGACAAAATATATGGAGCAGTATTTCAAGCATAACAAAGCATTGATATAAGAGAATAAAACAGTAACAGTAATTTCACGTTTAGATATCTTTTAATATCTTGATATAATCTCGATAAAGTATCATGTAAAATTGTTACGGTTAAATACGACTGCGAAAAAACGAGTGTGAAATTCACGTGTTTTTCAACAACGTGCTTGCCATAGCAAGATAACCATCTCTACGTATACAAAATAGATATTCCGTGTTTTCATTGGGGCTGGTAATACTTTTTATTGACACAAAGAATATTATATGTATTCACTTCTCAATGCTTTTCCGGATGTTGAAACATGTGCTACACAATTTTCACATCCGGCCCCCCCGAAAAAAGGTTTAAACGTTTTGTGTATTAAAAAAAAAAAGGGGGACACGACCGCATAAGACTTTCAAGAACAACAAAAATATCATCATTACCATCATCAACAACAAAACAAAAAAGACAACAACAATGATGCTACTACTACTACTTCTACTATTACTACTACTATTACTACTACTACTACTACTACTACTACTACTACTACTACTACCACTACTACTACTACTACTACTACTACTACTACTACTACTTCTACTACTACTACTACTACTACTACTGCTGCTGCTGCTACTACTACTACTACTATTACTTCTACTAGTTACTATTACTACTACTATTACTGCTACTACTAGTACTACTACTAGTAAAAATAATATTGACAATGATCTCATTAGTTATTTTTTCACCCACATGTAATTCTGTCAGATCTTACGTTTCTCTTTAAAAGTAAAGTCGAGTACTGGTCATGCAAAATCGTGAAATAAAGTGCCTGGAAGCAATTCTGAAAAGTCGATTATGTAGCACACGAGAATAGATGTATACTGTGAGGTTTTGGAACCATCAAATAAAAAGAAATTGACTCCGTCTTGCTTGAGTCACATGCACTTAGCACGGAAATATGTAAATGAGACTACAAACACACGTGGCATTACATTTTGGTCCAAACGTTTCAACTATTTCTCGTCATATTTTGCATGAGCATTCGTAGACTGGGAAGTCTTTTTGCTGAGGATAATCTTCCGATTGAACTGTCAAACAAAGAATTGGAAAGCTCCAAGATTATTTTTCATCTTTACCGGAACTCCAATACCCCTTTCAACTTCTGAAAAAATGACGCAGTATCTTGATTCTGGCAGATTATGGTAACAGCGCTCACGAACACGTATATGTATGCATGAATTACAAATAGACTGCTTAGACGTAGTCTACAGGCACTGTCACTAATTTGATACTTAAACACAATTCCATAAAGTATTGAGCTGAGTCTAACGCTGTCAGTCTCTGGTTATGTTATGAGCAGCTTTAGTACATAGCCTATAGGGCGCAGTAGATCTCGCACTCTCTATAGTCTCGCAGTTCAGACACTCTGTCACACACTACGCGACTGACAAAGGGTCTGCGCCTGCAGACTAGCTTGGTCGTCGTGATGCTTTCTCATTATTGTTACCATGGTAACCCATCTCTAATGATTAAGGATTTCGAACGAGCGTTTTATTCAAATTATATCCTACAAGCAAGCAAACAAATGGGAAGATGACAGATGACTTGATTTTCGCAGGCATGTATGATTTCTCATTTCTAAACAAGTTACAGTTTGCAGTAGCCGCCATCGATTATTTCTCAATTCATGTATAAAATGTATAAACCCGCCCCAGTAAGTGCAATACCTTATTATTGTTATTGCCTAAGGTTCTTTTGAAGTTTAAAAAAATGACGAAGTATCCATTGCACGTGTTTGCAATATCAAGCTTTCATCCCCCTCAAAAAATGAAACAAAACAAAGAAACAAATCGAAATATAACAAACCGAGAAAAACAAATGATATGAATTATGATAAAAGCAAAGAATTATGGAGAAGATTTCGGTCATATTCCACCAGATGCCAATGAAAAAAAAATGGCAGCGTAAGTAAAGACGTGCATAAGAGATGTAACTTTTCACTCCATGCCCGTTGAACATGAGGCGTCATTTGTCTGACGGAGGCTTGCGTCGTCCTTGACGCACGTGGAGCTGCAAAAGCGTGAAGCCCGGCTTATCAAAAAAAATGTCATTCGCAACACATCACAGATGCCTAAAACACAAACAAACCAAACCAAACCAAGATAAAACAACACGTAACAAAACTAAAACGTGTAAACGTGTGCTGAATTATTTGCCAATGCACCAACTTCTTTCATCAGTTTTCACAGATAAGGCTTGGTTAGTGCAGTAGGTGAATAGCGTAATCGAAAACCACGGTGCATTTGCATAGGGCACGATGACTGACGATTAAACGTTTATTCATAAATGTCAGTTGGTTTATATGAAAGTCAATGGTTGTTTATTCCTACGGATGAGACAACACGTGATTGATACAACCGTTGACTTTAGTAAAAAAATCAATGGCAAAACTCAACCGAAGACTGTGGACCCCCCCCTCTCTCTCTCTCTCCCCCTCCCATCTCTCTCTCTCTCTCCGTCTCTCACTCCGCCTCTCCGTCTATCTTTCTCTCTCCCTCTGTTTTTCTTCAATATCTCTATTTCTGTTTCTCCATCTCGCTTTCTTTTTCTCGTCACATAATTATTTCTCCGTTTCTCCATATCCTTTAGTTTTTATTTCTTCACATATGCTTGTTTTCTCTTATTATGTTTCCCTCTTTTTATTTTTCTGTCCCTCTATCTCTTCGTCCTTTTCTCAATTTATTTAATCGCTGTTGTTTCTTCATTTCTCTCTCTCTCTTTCCCCCTTTCTCTCTTTCTTTCTCTTTCTCTATCTCTCTCTCTATCTCTCTATTTTCCTATCTTTCACTTTCTGTTTCTCCATCTTTCTTTCACGCTCACCCCCTCTCTTTTTTTCTTCTCTTTCTTCTCTCTTTCTCACCATATATTTATCAGTTTGACTCGACCCTTATCTTACTTCTCAATCTCTCTCGCACTTTTAGTGTCAACTTCGGTGTGTCTCTCCTATGTTTGATCCTCTGTATCCCAGTTCTTGTCCTCCTCCTCCCCCTTACTCTCCCCCTCTCTCTCTCTCACACACATTCACCCACACTTTCTCTTTTTTCTTTCTCTAACGTATTTAGCAATTTTTATAACGTACGTGTCTCAAGCTTGTTCATAGGAAGCCATAATTACACGCCTAATAGTGAAGAATACAATTGTTTTCTCCGTGAACAATGAAAACTGTACCTTCTTCGTGATACTCCTCGTACTAATTGCTGATTACTTTCTCTTGCATATTTCATCTGAAAACATCATAGCGGAAAGAGATCTGATATGAAAAACATTACTGAGAGCTCTCTCAGTATTACCCCCTCTCTCTCACTTTCTCTGCCCAATTTATCTTCTTCTCTTAGTCTTTCTCTTTAGTCTCTCCCTGAACCTCTCTCTCTCTCTCTCTCTCTCTATCGCTATACACCCCCTCCTTTACCCAATGTTGCGTAAGATTTTATCCCCTAAAACATGCATGTCCTTTTCTTTTATTGTGCCGGGTAAGATTTTACTAAACAATTTTTAGAGTGAATATCACTGTCATTATTTGCGTGTATGGTTACATTTTATGACAATTAGTACTTATAATACACCATACTTGTATAGCGCATATCATAAATATTATGTCCGTATGCGCTTATTAAATGGAGAGAAGGAAAGAAAGAGAATAAAAGGAAGGACTTCCTTAAATCATCAGTTAATATTGGAAATTGTTTTTAAAAAGAAACCTTTTAAGACGTGTTTTGAAGTTTTCAACAGTATCACAATTTTTGATGTATTCTGGCTATTTATTCTAAAGCTCTGCTAATGCAGATGTTTCTTCATATTAGCATACTCCTTGTACTTAACATTCTCACCTTTTATCTTACAGGATGCTATGACGTCACAACATGAACATTACGACGCCATTAATATCAGTTGTGTACGCTGAAGCTACGGAGTTCGTCACAACAAAAACAGATATGGCTATAGAGGGCCGCTTAATAACCAAAGAGTTAAGCACGTTGCCATGGGAACAACCCACACAGCCAGATCCAGGAACATCTACGCAGAACCCGGACCAAGACAACATCGTCATGACATTTGGAACGGTCATGGGGACTATCGCTGCTTCCTGATGTGCATGACGTGCGTATTCGGTAACATTCTTGTAGTTACCGTGGTGCAGCGAAGTCGCCGGCTGCAGAGCACGACGAACTATTTTGTGATATCGCTTGCGATTGTGGACTTAGTCATGTCTGTTCTCTGCATGCCGTTCATGATTGGTCTAATCATAGCAGACGAATGGGTGTATGGTGTCTTTATTTGTAAGCTAGTGAGGTTCTTACAATACATGAAACCTGGTGCAACGGTCTACGTGTTAATAGCCATTGGCGTCGACCGTTTTTACACGATTCTCTATCCACTCAGCTTCAAAATCACTCGAGGAAAAGCGAAGAAAATGATTATCATCAGTTGGTCCATCGCGACTCTTATCTCATGCCCTGCCTTCTATTTCTTCATGCTTACGGAGCTTGCAGGAAACACAACAGTTTGTACGCCTTTTGTTTCCTTTGAAGCAGCCGGAATCATGTACGTCACCGCTTTGCTCCTAATCGAATTTATCTTGCCCTTGGTCTTACTATTGATAACTTACGCGCGAATTTTCCGCCATATTTGGACGGTGGGTATACGCGGACGCGCGCTGCAGCGGACAATGAATAGCGTACCGCGCGCGAAAGTGAAAACCGTAAAAATGTTGATGATAGTGAGCAGTGTTTTCTTCGTCTCGTGGACGCCGTTCTTTGTCGTTCAGGAATGGTTTACGTGTGCTAAAGACATGACGGAGATTAGTCAATCAGAGGTGAACATTTATTGGGCCACGGTGTGGGTTTCGCTGACGTCTTGCGCGTGGAATCCTGTCATATATTCGTGCTACAACCCGAACTTTCGACGGGGTTGCAAAGAGGTTTTCTGCGTCTCCACGATGAAGTGCTACCGGAAGGATACCTACGCCATTACGAACTCGTCCAAGTTCTCGCGCAAGAATCACGTGGGAGTGCTCACTGAGGATGTTGATGGAGGGCGCTCTTTCACGTCTTACCGTGCGTTCGATCGCGATGCTAACGGGGACAAAAAGATGGCGTGGCCCCTGCCTACAACTACATCCACGACCTATCTATGACAACCCTGAGTCAAAGAAAATCCTTTACAAGGATATTCACAAGCCTTGCCACCTCCGCACAAGTCAGATTTCAGATAAACAGATTTTAGAAATGTTAATATGTATTTATTTATTAATATCTTACTTAGGCACCGTACGGATTGGAAGTTTCCTTGGTAGAAGAACCGAATTTATGTTCTTTCCGTTAAAGGAAACAGTTGACAAATTTGATTTGATTTTTTTGATTTGATTTATTGGTTTCTGCATCTTTTTTTTTCTTCATCATACATTTTCATGAACATAGTATGGTTTGATTCAATATTTCATATAATTTTATGCAGAAAACATACGAAATTAAACAAAAATATTCAATACATAATTAACATACATTAGATGCAGGAGGGCTACAACATAAGCAAAGTAGCTTGACGTGCCCGCAGCCCTCAACTTAGATACAAGAATATAAATAAAAAAGCAGAAGAGTGACTTGCAGAGAAGAAAAGGAAAGGGGAGAGAAGGAGCGTTGGTTTTCTTTTAATACAATAAAACTACTACATCTGCTGATTGAATGCAGGTTCATTCATGGATGGATAAACGATGTTATATACCTCACTTAAGAAATCCAGCCATCTGATTGGTCGAAATTGCAGTCGTTGTTTTAACTATTCCCGAAAATAAACGAAAAATGCCAAAGCCATGTAATAGTTTAAAAAAATAGTTAAAAAATCCCGGCAAAATTCCAGTTACCGGGAAATTAGTTCAGTCTTGCTGAGCACGGACACCTTACATTAATTTTTTTGTGCGATAATTTCATAGTCGCTACATTTTAGGTTTTTAATTGCTTGAAAATTTCAGTCACGTCATTTTGCTAGCAAAGATTAACAGACTCGACAGTGTCTCAGATTTTCTGTGATGTTTTAACCAATCTTTACTCAATAAAAGGCTAATTAAGGTAGGAATTCTTGGTAGATTATTGTGATAATTCGTACGGTCGGTGAAAAGTCATACGCGCACTGGCTGTTTCTATACTGCCATACTGGCTTGCGAGAAATCCCCTGCCATCACCCCTCGGCGCCCGCACAGGCGCGCCTCGGGGTGATGGCAGGATTCAACTGACAACTAGACTAGGTCTAGGTCTAGGTCTATCTCTTGAGCGTATAATAAAACAGCTAGTCCTCTCGTAGCAGTCGATCACTATAACTATATTTTAGATTCGGACTTTAGCGTCATTTCCTCAATTGTAACAAGGTAGATATCATCGATCAAGCATGAAGATTTTTCCAACTCGACGAGAGTTTTTAAGTGTTTTTCAGCAATGCTTAAACAGGAAGGAAAGGGAGTTGTGACTCACAAACCAGTCCTGTTCTACCAGTTGATTGGTAATTTGACTCTTTTTCGGCATATAAAGTATTAATGACTGCTTTAATATTCGAGAAATAGTTGTTTATACGCTCTCGGGAAGTTACAATTGGGCTATTGCCCTCGGCATGCCTCGGGCAATAGCACAATTGTATCCTTCCCTCGAGCGAATAAAAACAACTATTTCTCTCAAAGCAGTCATTAATACTATACTAGGTCATGGACGATTACACATTATTGGTACACACAAACGTTAATATAATAGAATGACACACGACAGGATCAATATTTAGACAACAACATAGTTTTAACCGCCTTCTCAAAAGAAAGAAAGAGTTGAACTAAGAGATACAGTGCCTAATGTTGTGCTATTTTCTTTTAAATGGTCGAATTAGCTGGCTCCTTTGTAGACCCTTCCATATTCCTTCTTATGTTTAGTTCTTTATAAACATGCGAGTCCAATGACACAGGTTGGAATAGGGTGGGGCCAGCGCATTTACACTGTTTAAGTCTCCAGAACAAAGTCCATTGGTAATTCGACATTTTCGTCCATTTCTTACGTTTATATATATATATATATATATATATATATATATATATAACAAACGGTGCAAGGTAGAGGGTGGACAACAATTGATAATGATTTGATACGGATTATTGTGCTACAAAGAAGTACATTTACACTCTGCAAATGGACTTTAAAACGCCTACTTAATGCACAAAATAAACGCGTCCAAATGTTCAAATCGAAATTGGTATAGGGCCTACATGTATATTTATTTGAGAAACAATTTTATACGAAAGTGACTATCGTAATATTCCAGTTTTAGGGCTGATTTGATGGTCTTATAAACCTGGTATTTTGGTGTATGCGTTCTATATAACAATATGAAAGTTACAATGATTTTGGCAACCCACTTTTTAATGAAAACCAAAAATGGGATGTCTTTTATAATTATGTTCTCTCTGTGTTAGCTTTTATATCTCTTGTTAGGGAAAAGTGTGTGATCGAATAAAGTTCCATTGGGTTTTCCGGAAAATTGGGCCAGGATTGGAAGGAATAGACCTGGTTGGAAATTGTGCAAAGTTTTTATCGTAAGCTTTGATAATACAGAATGAGCTATCCTGGATATTACAATCTTTTTATGAAATTCGCTTCAAATTGGGTCAAAAAATTTCCCTAAATCTCATTCTTTTCGTACTCAATGTTAAATAAAATCTCTCTTCAAGTCTTAAAGGTACTTTGTCCCATTTGCAGGCCAAAAAAATGAAAAGGTTAAATTCCAACGGCATTTGAAAGACAATACTAATTTAGAACTTCCCTACAAAATAGGGGGCATGAAAATGTCTTTAAGTGGGAAAATAACGACTATTAGTTGTCGAATCGACTTAGGAGCTATAGAGCCAGTAAGTAATAGTCTGATTTTTCAGACCATTGTACCGAATGGTCGTACGTTTTATGCTGCGCAAAGATTCAATCAGTTTAATTTTGGCCATTACAAGAAGTGGGTTATTGATGTAGACAAATGCTCATGTACCCTTTACAGCTCATTTTATGTATGTTATTACCAAAGATGAAAAAGCCAGTCAGTCACTCAATAGTGTCTGACAGTGAAGTCTAGCAAGTAAACGGGTTTCCTTGCATAATTTGAATATTAGGACACTGCTAACGTTTAAATTTCACAGATAGGACATACATGACATATTCATAATTCCTGCAAAGTTCTACAGAATTTGATGTTGGCTGCAAAAGGGACATAGTATCTTTAAACTAACTCGCACATTTGTGTAGGAATTTCACGCCTTGTAAATGATACGAACAATTTGGGACTTAAATAGTGCTATTAACTTTGTTCTGTTGTTTTATTGATGCTAATACTGTTTTTCGCATTCGTCATGCATGTAGTTGAATGCAACCCTACTGAATCACTAGCAGTGAGATTGATGAGCAAACGCATATCGAACAAATATATTATGGCAGGCATTTGATGCCCTTAGGATCAATGTATAAATATCCGGGATAAATATTTGATCCTTTTTTCTAAATCTAGAAAATATATATTTATTATTATTACCATTTTTATTAATATTATTATTATTACCATTATTATTATTATTATTATTATTACGATTATAATTATTATTTTCATTTATTTTTATTATAAACTATTATTTTGATGATAATAATAATGATAAGTTTGATTTATCGTTATTATTATTGTTTTTATTAGTATTATTTTTTATAACAATAATTACTATTATTATTATTATTATTATTATCATTAATGTTATCATTTTCAACTTCATATTATCATCATCATCATAATAATTATTATGACTTACAAAAAGGTCCATTTTTTCGGGAGTTCGATCTTTATGGCATCAAGGGCCTACCATGAGACAAATAAATGCCAGTTGATCAAAGTGCAATGCTTTTCCTGTTATACATGTGTACATATTCCTGTTATTAGTATTCGTCTTGTGCAAATAGCCCCGTTACGAATACAGGTTCGTAGGTCTATTTTTATATCGTGTGTTCATTAACGTTTTCAACTTATATATACAGTATATATATTTTTCCGATTTTTGTTTTTAAAGTACTGAATGTTATCCAGAAATCAAGATTCAATTAACTCCAGTAAATTAGTGCAATTCGCTGACTGTTTATGAAAAGAGACGGTTCGTTATTTTAGTGACATACATATTGCAGGGCATTCTGCGTAGAATGTAGATGTTCATGTTTTGACCTGAAACTATATTCATGATTGTGCCTTTTCTAGATATGGATATTTTGTCGCGAACATAAATTATGTCGATTTCAGTATTCATACGGTGGTATCTATACATTCTCCTGTTTATACGTTTTGACATCTTACTCTATTCGGCATTTGATAAAACGTTACCATATGTATAAGCTGAGGAATTATTCTTTACTCCCACAAATACATGTTTATTCTATTTTAGGGGTGTGTATGAAATTGGGTTGGGGATGATTGAGAGGGATAGTTGTGACACACGTAGGTCAAATTATGGCGCTCACAGTTCCCTCCCACATATATCTCTATGGGATGGAACTATTTAGAGCTGCATGAAATGACGGACCAATCAGGAAAAATTCCCGCGACTTAACTATCACTGTCGACTTGCTATCTTGCACACCGCTCGAAATTTGGCAAGATTTTACGATTATTTGGGTGAGTTTTATGATGTTACAATTATTCTGTCGCCATACGAATATTTGTGATGTATGGGTGGTATGGCTAGTGATCTTTTTCTTTAAATGCCATCTCCAAAATCAGACCAAAATCACCAAATGGTCAATTTATTCCAAATTATAAACAAATATAATTGGTGCCTTTCTTGCCACTGTATATCTTACTCTAGGCCTATAGCATCACTTATATATTTTATGTACTAAAAGCCTATGTATAAATTGTGTATCACTTTTGTGTGTGTGTGTGTGCAATAGAAACCTCAGTGACGAGTATTTTATAGTTATATAATTTTAGTTTCTTTTAATTCAAAGTTCATGTAACTATTCATTCTATTGTCGATATATTTTACATCTCCTTGCAGAATCCGTCATTTTATCTTGAATTTTTACCAGGTAAATGAGAATTTAAACATTTTCAGGATTTTGTGAACTCCCTCATGAATTTTTCTTTATGTTTTCTTTCGTATTAATTCATTAAACAACTAATGAAAAAGTAACCCACGACCGTATATTGAGTTGGGAAAGATTGAACAAACTTTTTTATATTAACTTTCCAGCTGCCTGCCAAAATATATAAACATGACTATCCATGTCATAAGGTAATGTAATGAAAACTGTAGCAATTAAGATTTTCCGTGTCACCAAGCTAGTCTTTGACAGATTGTCATGAATTAACCTTTGAGTCGAACCATATGGTTGAAGTGCTATCTTTATTGTTTATTTTGGCATGACGTTTTTTTTTACTGGGTATGTATTTTACCGTGAAGGTGCCATGTATACTTCTGCTTCTGTAAGAAAAACTTGGATAACATTTAAAGACACCATCCGGGTATATTTGGTATTTACCCAATATAAGATGTTATCAATCAACGGGTGTGGTGTTCACTCTTACGATCAATAATTCTACATAATAATGCGCTGCACTTTCCATTAACCAAACGCCCCATAAGGAATATTTATCATCCTAAATTTTTCCCTCACCCGAACACTCTCCGAGAGACTGTGGATATTTTCTTGGTAAGACATCAATTCGCATACAAAATTATTAGACAAAATACCATAGCAAATACAAATTGGCCACCTCGCTTCCTGATTATGAGATGATAGTTGCCCGAATATAGGTAGTTTAAAATTCAAAGGGAGGGCAATTTCCAGCGACTCCCCCTCCTGCCTCGTATTCCTATGGATGTGTAATGATGAATTTAAAATACCATGAAACTTAACCAATATTTTGATGGTTCATGTATTTAATGATTCGTAAATTTGAATAATGTTGTTAAGGTATTTTTTCCCTTTCTCATACATGTTTAACTTTTGTACTTTGACTGCTCTCTCCCCCGCCCCCCTCTCTCTCTCTCTCTTTCACGCATGCACACGCACACATACGCACACACATACACAGTCTCTCTCTTTTTCTTTCTCTCTCCCCTTGTTCTAGTTTTTCTTCTTTCTGGCTATCTTTGTCTCTTTTCTTGTTCTCCGTTTCTCTCTGCCTCCCCTGCCTCCCCTCTCTCCCTCTCTCTCTTTATCCCATTCTCTCTCTTACTCCCCCTCTGCTTCCCACATTCACATAACCTTTCCATTTTTCTTTCAATCTGTATGTCAGCATATGCAGTGATTATCGTGTGGTATATTTTGCACTTTCAATTGATACAATCATCTACAATATTGTGATTCCCTATGACACAACTGATATCAGAGAACAAAGCTTCGTAATAAAATATCAACTTACAAATGAAAAAGACGGGTGTATTGTTTCTTTTGTCGCGTTTTTCTTTCCATGTCGTGTGAATTCTGGACGCTTTGTTCAGCATTCTTTTTCACTAGTCTATGTACAGTCATTGCACGACTACTGAAAACAGATCGAGCAAGGTATGCGATCACAAATACCCTCGATTTTATATAAAAAATATTGCATGCACTTCGTTGTTCAATATAACATAATTTTTACCTCTACATTTAGATTTTCCCACGTGCATTTATATTCCAATCACGGCCTGGAGCCTCGGTGAAATACACTGTTACTCATATACAATGTTCTTTGATTAATATTTCTTTTACCTCTTGTCCTCTTTGCATAAAACTGATTGTGACAATATGGTTTATTCTTGATAAATATTTTATGTCATCTCGGAGCTTTATTGATCAAGCTCTATGGCTGTTTAGATTGATCAATAAAGTTCTGAGAAGATATAAACTTTATCTACCAAAAATAAACCATATTGTCACAACCTGGCATTTTAAGGGGTTAGAGAAAGTTTGTTCCAACATTATGGACAATGGTGTATAGTATAGCTGTAAATCTACCTCGTCGAACATAATGTTACTTCTTTGCCTGTATAACGTTGATTTTACACCTTTTTTGTTATTAGAATGAAGAAGATTAAGGAAGAAGCTTTAAAAAAATGTCAAAAGTTCGCAAAACCGATAAGTCGTCGTCGGTATCGTCCGTCTGGCTGTCGGTCGATCAACTGGGCCATAGCAAGATAGCTTTTAAAAGGCAGGATATTCTACGGACACTACTTCAGATTTACGTAGGCTATTATAATGTCATCTACTCCCCACAATGTCCCGATGTGTCGACAGTTATGCATGTTCCACAATGCATTACCAACTGATGACGCGCGCGCGTGATGATGCCTTGGCACAGGAACCGGAAATCGCTTTATGTACGGCTTCACCGGAAGATGGTGCAATTGAATACACTATATTAAATTGAAAACAAAACTGATACAGAATGCTTATATAACTGATTTATAAATCACGTTTCATTTGGTTCATGAATTACACTCGTGTCGGCAAGTTTAGGTCATATGGATTGAACCCAGTGCACGGCAATAAATACATATTTCCAACAGAGCACACTTAAAGAATATAATAAAGAAAGATAACATAAACATACGAAAGAGTTATTGACGTTTTGATAGTTAAATCCTATTCGAATCATTTTTGTCTGAATGATTTGAAATATCGACATGATTATAAGTGTCTTTCCTGAATTAATTTACGGTAAAATGAAAGCTAATTAAAAGGAAGATATTGAAAGGATTTTTTTTCTTTCTAAAATTACATAATGTGCGCCATAATTTTTAACCTCACTCAAGGCTTATTTAGATATGGCGCCGTATACCGCCGCAAAAAGCCCCCGCGGTTTTTCACGCGTATTAATGAATGACAACTGCACGCAACAAAGGACTTGCGCGTATTCACTGAGCTCTGTGTAGGTTGTAGCTTACAGAAATGTGACGCGTATTACACTTTACGTCGTCAATTAAAAGAGAACGTCGCGGTTTTTTTCTTATCGGAACAAGCCTTTTATTCCAAATCAGAAATCAGCTAGATGTTCAATGAATTTACCCGAACTAGAATGTTCTACCCTAAATGATAAATACAATTATTAAGTTTACATTTTACGTTATTTTTCCAAAATTAATCGAAGGGTTTAATTCAATCCTATGATTACAGAGTTACATGTAGATACAGCAAAAAAATACATTCACACATCAATATACATATTTCGAAAAGGAAAACATGTTAATAACTGAAAGAAAATAAACATAACATGAACATTAGATAATGGTATGAATGAATAGGCCTACATGAAAACAAGAGAGAAATGTGTGTTACAGAACCTGTCTACAATAGCCGCTTTTCTGTTTCCCTTGGGTGGCCTTAATAGACAGGTAAATCCGTTATTATGAGACATAATATAATGACCAAGGTTTATATTCACAGAGCAAGAAGATGGTACATAACATGTCATCTGTTCAAGTCTTGAATAATTCATGAGTTTAGGGTTGGTAGAAATATAATCGTCACACAAGAGTTTCAAACGCACTTGTACAAGTGAAATTGCGCCGGGGGAGAGGGGATGAGCAAATGGAAGACTTTGCCCCCACCCCCCGCCCCTCCTCGCTCAAGAGCACACAGTAATTTCAAGTATTACAGTGATTACCAGTTTTTAGACATTTCATTACGTAATATTTAAAATCCTTAAGACTAATTTAGTTAATAATACATTTTGAAAGAAAAAAAACATGGCATTCTCCGCACACTTAATAATATCGTCATAATAATATTGCAAAACACATGTACACTGCCTAGCACACACAACCCAAGAAAAAAAAAGGTTAAATGAACGCCTACAAAACATAAAACTACCACAGCAAACAGAACAATAACGATTTATAAATTTGGATGTTAAGCTTGATATCAAGGTTGAAACTACTAGTACGCAGCATTTTAACATAACAGTAAAACAAAGAAATTGGTTTACATTAAAATATATATATATATATATATCACAGAATTCAAAAGACTTCGCTCTGGTACCGCAAAGTTTTGCAACGAAAATTCACATCAACCACTAAACTAACCAGTGACAAATAAATACTAAATCACTGAAGATGTTAATCTCATCTGATTTCATCTTAGGTTGTGACAAACTGACAACATTCCTTTTTTCAGAATTGTTAAAACTTACCTTTTCTGGTAGGCTTTCGCTTGCTTCACAAGCAGCGAAAGCTTACCAAAAACAGGGACAGTTACATTTTACTGGTTGTGAAAAAACACGATTTTTCATCATTAAATTCTACATCATCTGGGAGGGATGAGAACCTATAAATGGCATTTAGATATCAAGTTACCTACTTGAAATACAAGTTCAATTGCATTGTTGACCTTTGACATCAAGCCGAGAGCGACACTATGGAGAGTGTAATTAGAATTTTCTCTCAATATTGAGTTACCTTCTGAGATTATAAGTACACCCGACGGGGATTCCTCCATTTCCGGCTCAAAGAATTAAAAAAAAATAATCTCAAAACAGAATAACAACAACTTTATAATGTGTATCCCATGCATGCGCACACAACGTATAATTGTCTATCATTTTAAATCTGTTATTATGATTATCAGCAAAGTTGATAGCTATTAGAAGGGTAGAGTTTGAACCGCACAGAACATAGAAAATAAGGCAAAAGTAAAAGAGACAGGCTTTTTAAAATTTAAACCACATTCTTAGTCTCTCTGTGTTACAAACATTTCAAGAGATAACACTTTTAAATGTCATAAGACGGGAGGGACTCCGTCCACAATGTTTATGGTAGTAGCAAAACTTAAATGACTGCAAAATAGAACGTTAAATAGAATGTAAATCTGTTTAAAAGTGTAGACGCAAAAGTAACGAGATATTTTTAAAAACATGTTGACGTCAATACACAACCCATAACTATTGCTTGAAACATTGAAATATGGTTTCCCAACATGAAGAAAATTAAATAATCATGATTATTATCTATATAAGGCTTCCGAGTGGTACAATAAATCAGTGTATTCAATATTTTTAGCGCAGTACCGGGGTGACTGACCAATATTGTTTTCGTATTGCTCAGTCATCCGTGAACTTCAACTATCGATATCTCACGAAAACAAAGCCATATTTACCGAGGTAAGTCAACTTTTGTTATTTCGCTAGTCAGACTAATATAGATAATATTAATACTAATAATAATAATAGTGTATGGCTTTGTTTTTGTGTGATACATAAAATATTGCTCTCGCTGAGACAATATTAGACTCGTCTTCGACTCTTCCAATATTTTCATAGCTCGAGCAATATATTCTTGTATCACACTCAAAGCCATCCAATATTATATAAATACATTCGAGACAACATCAAAGTGTTGAATGGTATATTTAATGTGAGAGAGAGACATACTGTATCCCTAAGCAATAAGCCATCGAAATGAGGTGTTGTTTACTAAAGTCATGAATACATTTATAACAAAATAAAATACATTTCTTGTCCGGTACAAAAGAAAATAATGATAATTTAAATGCTCCTCTTGGGCTCGTTCAGATATGACGCTACAAATTAAACCGCGGCAATTTTTGTTTTCTCATGATGACTTAAAGTGTAATACGTATCGCCGATTCCTTTGTTGCGCGCAGTTGCCATTTATTTTACGCGCTAAAAAACAAACATGCGGCTGCTTTTTGTTTAGCGGTTTACCGCGCCATATCTGAACGCGCCTTTACTGAGAGAAGGCGTGTGAACATGTTAATGTAAACAAGCCACGTGTACATTAAGTAAAGGGAGCATTTAAGCTTGTTTTGTTTTAGTTTTTTCTTTTTTTTAATCTGTAAAAATGTGCCATAGTAAACCCGGATGAGAAACGAACCCTTAACAAGAACACAGAGACTCTGAGATGCATTTCATGTCGTACTTGATACAATGTCAAATTGATACTCTTACTTTAAACATATACTTTTGATCATTTAGCTTTAATTTGGAAGATACTTTGGCGTAGATTAGAACACTTATCAATCCTTTTAAAATAAAATTGCACTTCATATAAATCTATCAATATATATTTTATATACTTATAATTAAAACGCTTTCTTTGGCGATACTCTAATTAAATACTAATGTTAGTAGCACCTAATGATTTTTTTGAAGCACAGTTGATTGTCTGGGTATGCGAGCATATACTGACTATGTATACTTATAGTAGGACTATATGATTCGCGTTCAGAATTACGATATATGACTTAAATCTCATCTCTATATGATACAGTATGTCCACTATGCACGTGATGCATTATAATCAATACAAATTATGATGTCGCTTATTGTTTTCACGCCATGAGTCTTCCTCCGGATCAAATGTATAAAAATATTTTAGCTATACAAAATATATTCAATTGAAGATGTACACATGCCACATTTTTCTCTTTTCTACTTTTCATATTATCCTCTTGACCTTAAGAAGTTTGCAATAAATACATGCAATTTTTAAATCTCTTGTCAACATTTACTTGTTACATTACTGCACATACCATAAACCATGTAACAAAATGTCATCATATTTTTGAGCAAGGAAGGTTCCTAAAAATTAAATGGCATGCACTATATTTGACTTATGCCATTCAAGTAAAGTTACGTCACCGGATGGGACTATAGGGTTTCAATTCTAATCCTGCTAGAAGAAAAAATGTATGTCATCTTTTACTGAACCCTTTATTGATCAATACTAAAATTGACATGAGCCTCTTCATATAAAAAAAAAGTTTGCGCACTATTTCAGTAATTTCTTGCCATATCTAACATCTCTTGTTATAATGCCCGAAATGTCTCTTCTTTCTCTCCAACCGGCTGGTTATTGGGTGATGAATGTAGAGTGACTATGCTTTACTGTTCACGGAGCCTTTACCTATCCAGGGAGTAAATAAAGAGAACAGAAAGCCAGAAATTAGTTTGAAAAACTTCATGTCACAGTACAAATAAGAATGAAGCCTTATTCAGATATTTGATCGTGTTCGATCTGTCATATACACACACACACACACACACGCACCCACACATACACACTTTCACACGTGTGTCCCTCACACACTCAAACACACGACCAGGTACACACACATACACCCACACACCCACACACCCACACAAAGCCCACGCCCCTCTAGCGCGACGCTCCAACCATACTGCTTCAATCAATCATTCACCTGGCTTCTCTATGTGGTGTTCCAAGATGACGCTTCCCTCCCTGTGTGAAGGCCTTGGTTTAACCTTGGTCAAGTTGTCTTTGGTGGGGGTTGATGTCAGTGGATGGGATTTCGTCTCCACAGCCTTATGGTCATCCTATGGGAATATAAAGAATAAAGACAATGGCGAAAAAAATAACATAAACGAATCTTTTAAACCTGCCAAGGTAAAATAAAATATGTCAGGACTGTAAGTTCTTTGACCTGCAGGAATCTGTAACTAATATTCCATGCCAGCTTTCTCACAAATCCCGATGTGGATTATCTCACGATTTAAATAGGTTTGACTATTTAGGCCTTATCAAATAATTTTGCTTTAATTTATGAGAGGTGGACACTGTCACAGTCAAAGGTGCAGAAATAGAAGGGAAAAATCCCTATTAAAAAGTTCAAAAGAAAGACATATTGATTCTTTGAAAATGCCAATTCACAAGATTTTTTGATGACACTTTCTAAGCAATTTGTTTCTTCACACTACACATTTCATGATAAAATAACATTGTTATTTCGTGAATACAATCCAGCTGAATAAACTTCAATGGGAAAAATGTTTAAGAATCAAACGCTAATTTAAGCTTACCGTCCATGCTGAAACTGTATTAGGTCCATTGAGTGGTTTTGCGGAGTTGACTGGAACAACTTTACGTTGCTTTCGGCCATTAGATCCAACCTTTCCTTCCTTGCTATCACTCTTCTGTGGTTGGTTAATCCTTGAATTTGGCTGTCCAATCAGAGCTAGAGCATGGTCCAGCTCCCGTTGTTGCTTAGCAACTAGTCTTTGAAGCGACAGATTCTCTTCTTGCACACGGGTTATGTCTTGTCCTTGATCATTTTCCTGGTGTTGATGACCCATTCCTACAGTCCCATCCATGCGATGATTCCGGGGTGTTATCTGCATCGGCTGAAGGCTACTATTTAAAGAAGAGTTCAGGCTTCTGTAGGGGTCCGGTGGTATGATATCCCGTACAGGATACGGTGCGACACGTGCCCTCTGCGTCCGTATTGGAGAAACGCCCACCCCATACGCAGGGGCTGCGCCATCAGAACGCATCTGCGACGGCAGGAACTCGTACTCGATCGGCGGTCGTCGTATCGAGTCATAGAGGTGCTCACCACTAAGATCCAATCCAAAGCTTGTTTCATACAGAGGTATGCGCCTAGATGACATCGCAAGTCTTCCTGGAATCATTCCAGGCAAGATGCTATCATCCAGTGCATCATAACCATAGTAACCAGGATGCCGAAGATACCCCGAGTCCTCTAAGTCTTTACTAAACTCTCTTTGCCCTAGACTGGACTGTCCATTGCTTGAAATTGGTGTGTCCCCTTCTTTATGGTCGCTTGAGTTGCCTAAGCTGGATGAACTCAGAGCAAAAGCATCGTCTAAGATGCGATTGATTCGCTTCCTCTCCTCGGCCCATTTCCTCCGAAGTCTGACCTCTCTCTCCTTTTTCTCAGCAAGTTCTTTAGCTTCCTCCTGCAGAATAGATCGAGTCGAGATTTATTATTTGTTTAGCTAGTGGCTACTTCAGCATTTCATTAGTTTTCGATTAGAGTGCAAGTAAATCATATTGACGATGATATAAGGGCTATATCTGGGCCCTGTTTCATAAAACATTTTATAAATGACAAGTTTAAGATGTTCATATAAGCTACTGAATTCGCTGCATTTCTTTGGCAGAGAGCTGATTTTAATATCTATGCTATTGCAATGCTTTGTCCAAAAAATCAGATAGTAGTCGGATCGTACAGTATGCGGTGGGCTTAAGAATCTATGTGTGAAAGTATGAAGTATGCAGGAATTACCTGAGATACAGATGGGGTCTTTGAGAGTAGTCCTTGGACGGGTTTAGGAGGACCTCTTTAAGAAGCTCCTCGATTTCTCGCTTGATGTCTTCATGATTTGGCGCTGGAGGAGCCTATGATTTCAAGAAGAAAGGTTAAGTAAATTATTCATCTCCTTCCAGAGTGAATTGTACTTGAGTTTTTACTTATAAGAGCAGTTACAGAAGAGTAATATGTATTGTTCAATACATGTTCAAGGTCTGAAATTCGACAAGAACCTGATTATGTGAATTATTTATTAATTTATTTATTTATTCAAGTTTTATTTAAAATAGAGGGCAGGTACATTCAGTAAAAAAAAAAAAAAACTGCTTTGCAGGTACGCCCTCTAGTTTACTTGAACTGGAAATGAAAAAGAGGGAACATATTTTATATGGGTGTCAAAATTAAAGCATGGGCAGAGCGGATATTTTCTATGTGAATCCATCAAATCAATTAAGATATTTTTTCATTCTAATGAATTCAAGACTCAGGTTTTCAACATAAATGCAGTGCATCACTTACAGCAGACTCAAGAGGACGGGTTCTAATCAGCCTGACAGCGGACTCGTTAATGACTCCTGCTGATCCAGGTATTTCACTCTTTCTTTTCTACAAAGAAGGAAAGAAAGAGAGAGAGAGAAAAAGAGAGAGAGAGGGGAAGAGAAAGAAAGAGAAAGGGAAAGAGATAGAGAGAGGGGGAGGAAAAACCGATAACATTTTCTAATTTGCACGACATCAAATACGTCTAGACTTCAAATTTTCCTTCAAGCGAACGTGCAGGAATTAATAATTAATAAGTACTCGTAACGGACACTCTATTCTGATTACTTTCAAATAGACATAAATCGAATTTGTAAGGGTTGAAGAAGTATGGAACTATTTGTTATCATAGAATGTTTATATGCCAATGCATATCAGCAATGCGAAGTTGTAAGTGTCCAGGTGGTACAAGCTCAGATAAAATGAGCAAAGGCTTTCACATAATGTGTTTACAAATCATTAGGTCTCTACATAGCTACAACGATGTGGTCTTACTTTGCTTTACCCATCTTAAACCAAAGTTGATGGAAGAATAAAACAAAACAAGCCTTCAATCAAACAGGAGTAATTCTGGTGATTTAATATTCGTTTAGAGGCAGATGGGCACAAATCTAATCAATAACTTCACATCTACTCAAGACAGTATACTAAGTCAATACCAGAAGGTCTTTACTCGTCCCATTGGCTTGCAACAATTTGTCCTGGGTTCCTTGGGCGAAGACCTCTTTCTTTCTTTGGCTTATGCTTTTAACATTGCATTTTGTGTGTAGGAGTTGGTCAAATTACTTCTCATCGACATCATGAATGTCCATATTAATATATGATATCAAAGAGTTCCATACATCTTCAGTTCATACTTTCTATGCCTTGATCAATTGAAACTAGTTCATTCTTAGTTAAATAAAAACAACAGCGAAATTCTAGATTTAATAGTAGTAACTCTAGTGATTTATTGCTTGTTTAGAGGCAAAAGGTAACCAAGGTCTTAGAAATGTTTCCATATCTAAGTTAGACAGAATAACAGAAGGTCTTACCCCGTCCCTTGGCTTCCAACGGTCTGTTCTGGTTACTTGCAGCTGTCTGTTTGTTATAACAAAGTGAAGAGAAAAGAAAATCAGTACTTATCCAATGCTGAAAAGGTCCGCTACGAATAGATATTGATTTAATCATTCATTCATTCTTTCATTTATTTTTCCTCTCGCGGGATGGAACACCCTAACAGAAAAAGGTGATTTCCAGAGGGGTCCACTGTGATGAATACTGGATAACTTGGTGCTTCCCGCATTAGATCCTTGAAGTTTGTTTTAAGAAAATCGCAAAACCAGGAGAGTCAAAGGCTGTGAAACTCTAATATATTACCTGTAGAATGTATGTTCTGATGCTGCAACATGTCACTGATTAACCTTGTGCTAAACAAGTTATCCAATAAAGTCGACTACTACAGAAATATCCCCACATTTCAAAATGTGATACACAACCTTCGATTAACCCTCGGTTGATTTTCGAAAGTCTTTTGTCATCTTTATGCACTGCTTATTTAAACCTGCGGTTATCGCAATATAGTGTAAATGCTCCACATACTTTGTGCACGTGACTCTGTGCGTGTGACAAAATTCGACTGTGGAGGTCCACCGTTTGTTTCATTAGTGTCGATCAAACCGGGCAAAAGGTTAAGGATTGATTTTTTAGTTTGTTCTGATTTTTTTCTCACCTTGCAGTTGGATTCTTGATCCCCTGCCCATCCACACCACCAAGAACTGCATCAAACTTGAGGAAAAAGATGGAAAATAATGATTTATTGCAATACACAAGATAGGAGAATGAAAAGACCATACAAATAGAAAAATAGTGTATAAGCCCAAAATAGTAATAAGGTTTATCACATTTTGGGATAAGATTTATAGCAATGCACTGGTATTAACAGAGGAGGCAAGCGAAGGGCACATCTCTCTCTCTCTCTCTCTCTCTAAGGGGTCATGTTTTCGCCAATTACCTCTTTTTGCATTTGTTCGGCAGTCAACTGGTCATGAAAGTTCTTTTCTTTCTTCCTCTTCTGTCTCTTCTTCTCTCTAGCGATGTCTTTCCCCAGTTCTTCTAGATCCTTGCCAATATGTGTTGTATACCAAGACTACAAAATAAAAAGAAGAAAATTATTTGAATGTCATGTATTCTGGTATCTTAAGGACATTGGATTGGCAGACAGCACTATATCTGTCTCGTAGTAGTGCACTGTCATTATATTGCCCCATTTGCGGTGTTCCGATTAAGAATTCAATCTTTAAACGACTGCATTAAGCAAGGCATCTTGTCTAAATTTCTTCTCTCCACCATGTATTAAATGGAAGGATGGTGATGCTGACGATGATAATGTTAATGAATCTACTAGTAGTTGTAGTATCATCATCATCCTCGTCATCATCTTCATCATCACCATCATCGTGTTGATGAAAGACGAATAGCATTATTCCAAACTTGGGCGTTCCCGCTTTCCTAATCATTCTCAGCTGTAGGCAACCAGGGAGTGGGGTTTGAGACGCGGAAGATGAAAATGAAAGAGAATGAGAAGAAGAAGAAGAAGAAGAAGAAGAAGAAGAAGAAGAAGAAGAAAGGAAGAAAGGAAGAAGTAGGAGGAGGATGAAAAGAAGAAGAAGTAGAAGAAGGAGAAGGAGGAGGAGGAGGAGTAGTAGTAGTATAACAAGAAGAAGAAAAAGAATCAGAAGAATAAGAAGAAGAAGAAGAAGAAGAAGAAGAAGAAGAAGAAGAAGAAGAAAAAGCAGAAGAAGAGATGAAGAAGAGAGATCAAGAAGTCAAACCTTGGGCATTCCTGCTTTCCTCATCATCCTTAGTTGCTCATTACTGATTTCACTCTCAGTCTCGGAGTAAGCAACCAGGGAGTGGTGTTTGAGCGGCGGGAGTCTCTCAGCCTCAGGGTACACTGCGTTGCTCTGTAAGCGTGAGGTGCTGGTCGGTTTCTTGGTCTTTGATTTTGTAGCGTGAGTGTCTACGTGACTGAAGAGTTGATCATCCTATAGAAGAAGAAAAAAAAGAAAAGACGTTCTGTCCTAAAAATGGGCTTAAAAGAACAAAAATCGGATTTTGGATGTTCCTTTAAAATACCATCATATCATTCTGAATTGTCTTCTTTAACAGGTCATTACTCATAATTACCGCACTTCATTTTTGATTATCATATACATAGTATTCTCGTTACACAATACTTTTTTTATGGCACCGAATTACCTCCTGGCCTTGAGCAGTGTGGACACAAACGGAACGGTCGAGGAACTGTACTGGACGAATTTGAATTTGATGGCCTTCATTTTTAACACCAAAGTATCTTCGATGGACGTTGAATCTGTCGCATGACCACCATGATCTCTGTCCTCTTTTTTGTGAAATACATAAGTTTGGGATTCCTAATTTAAGGAAAACTGAAGTGGGGGCAGGCCTCGCGCCTATTGTGCAGCCCCTCCCCTCCCTTCTCCTCGGATGGCTCTGCAAAGTTAACGCATTAAATTTTCCCGCCTCTCGTCATTATTCTCGCTATTTTTTCACATTTTTTTCTTCTCATTCATAGTTTTGTAAATACGCGAATTCACTTTGACTATTTTAAGACTCGAAAGGAATAATAAGGTCTCAAAAGTCTCTAAAAAGCATAACAACTAAAAACTCACAAAACGAAGCAAAATAATACGAACGATTCTCAAACTGTTGCAGGATGAGGGGCACAAATTTTGGCCCGAAGAGGGAGGGGTACATACCCCTTGTTTCACCCCCCTTTTCTCCGGATCCGCCACAGTTTGACGTCCCAAGACCTTGATAAACCTCTAAATATCGACTATCATTTTCTTGTATTATGTACTTGGAACATATTATACCAATTACATAAATCATTGAAAATCAAGTTATATACATATATATATTGTTGAACTGCTCTTATAGTATAACCAATCTTAATGATATTCTAGTTCAAAAGAAAATTCCGTCATTTTACATAGAAATCCTAAAGGCATGGGAAATGATTAGATACTGCACTATAGTGAAAGATGTTTGTGTAGCTATAAATGAACCAGTGAAAGTTTCAGATCAGATTATCTGGCACAATAAACATGTGGTGTATGATAATCAGTCGCTCTTTTATAAAGGCTGGTATGACAGTGGTTTAGTATATCTAGGAGACCTTTTTACGAGAGATGGCTTTCGGTCAACAGAATACATTAAATCGCAGGTGCACTTCAAACGAAAATGCAATGCTCTGTTTGACTACGCAAGACTTAAACGAGCGATACCGCTTGTATGGGTCAATAGTTTAAAAGAAGAATTTATTCATGATTATACTAGACAAGAAAATGAAAACAAAATTCCTTATCTGTTGGTTGCAAATAGGGTAAAACATGTTACTGATATGAGTAGCAATCGTTTTTATAAACTCATTCCTTCAAGAACTGTATTAACTAACACGTGTTGCCTTTATTGGGAAAAGAAACTTAATGTAGATATTGATTGGTCTACTGTATTCAAGCGTAATCTTGCACACATTAGAGAAAACAAATTGCGAGAGTTTAACTTGAAATTACTGTATAATCTATTGCCAGTAAAAGTAATCTTTTCAAATGGGGAATATCTAATGACGATGTATGCCCAAAATGTAATATAAAGGAGGATATAAATCACGCATTTATCGAATGCAAAATAAATAAGCCCTTTATTAAACATCTGAAAGAAATATTACAAGAAATATACCAAGTAAAGATATTGAAGTTCAGTATCCAACACTTGCTCAAAATAGATTGTGAAAATCATTGTACTTTATTCCTAACTATAGCTTTTTGGACCATTTATAAATTGATTGTCGATCGGAACATGACTGGAATAGACAAAAGAAATGTTGTTTTCAAACAAATTTTCCAAAGAGAAATTATAAAAAGATTGGAAATTCAGTCAAATACAAATATGACCAGAGAGCACAAGTTTTTACCAAAAGAGCTGTTACGTGTTATTTAAAATAAAATAAAAGAAGAAAAAAAGGGAGAAAAGAGGGAAAAATATCAGTATAATACTAATGTTAATGATGATTCAAATGCTTTGCAAAGCAAGACTTAGTTTTAGTTTCAATTCTTTGTTATGCAAATAATGATGCTTTTGTGATTATGTAAGTTTGATTTGTATTATTGTATTTTTGAATGTATATCTAATAAATCCTCTGACGAGGCAAAGAAAAAAAAAATACATATATATATTTATATATAATATATATAATCATATATATATATATATATACTCTTTGTGAACGTACTGAACATAGTAATACATAAATTGTCAACAAACAGTGTATATATTTTCAAACGTTGTTTCTCTTAGGTTTAAGCATTACACGGTACATTAAAAATATAATTCTGTTTAGACTAACTATATCATTGATGGAATCTTACCTCACCGCTGAAATAACCACGTTTGGAGTACTCTCTCGTAGTTTCCTGAGCCCTTTTCATTTTCTCTCTCTTCTTGCGTCTTTGAGCTGCATCTTCAGTTAGTCTGAAAAGATGAATGAAATTGTTCAAATTTAAACATGAAATTGTAAACCTTTTTTTACCATCAACTATAAGCTTTTTTTTTTAAAGCGAGAAATGCATGTTTACAACACATTAACGTGCTAATTACTCCCAAGCCATTTAGATTCCATTTTTTCTGAAAACATGTTTAACATGTTTAGCGCTTTTCGTGCATGTGGGACATGTTAATATCAACTGGTCCTCTTTTGTCAAAGAACTATTTCTCTATGTTACATGTCTGTCATTGTTTTGTTATGCATTCTCTTTTAAATTTATGAATGAGACAGTCTTGTTATTTTTAGTGTGGAACATAGAAAAACAAAACAAAGAAGGCCAACAACAAAAAAGATGGCGGAAAAGAAGGGAAGAAAGTGAGAGGGAGAAAAGACTAGGAAAATAGAAAAAAAAGAGAGAAAAAGAGGAAGAGAGACAGAGAAAGAGAAAGCTATATATGAGGATCAGGGAAATGAGAACGGAAAGGAAAACAAGAGAAAATAAGAGAAACGAAAGAGAGAGAGAGAGACAATATGGGGAAAGAGAGATAGAATAAGCATGATAAACTTATACAAAAGGAATTTGAATTTTAAATTAATCACTTTTAAATTGATACAAAGGAAATATAAAAGGAAGAATATACCATTAAAAGAGAAATGTGAATAAGAGAAGAAAAAAAGCACAGTAGAAAACACAATCATTGCATACATGGCGATGCAAACTTTGAAAATTGACGAACCTTTCCTGATCAGCCTCGCGAGATGCGCTTCCATTAACTCTCCTTCTCTTAGATGTCTTCTCATCAAATACCGTCTCCATGACAACCGGCTTGGCCTTTGTTTCCTTCTCAAGTCGCATGAATCCCAGCTCCACTGATGTGGAACGATCCACTTTATTCTAAGGGGTGTAATGGATACTAAAAACATGAGTGCAATTTCGAGGTGAATCCATAGGGGTTTCCATTCTGGATTGGAAAAAATCTATTTCATCTGCAGCTTGACTTTATTGGAACAATTCAATTTATTCTAAGGGGCAAAATGTATGGGTACTAAAAACACGAGCGCAACCTAGAGGTAAATCTTCAGTTATTTTCATTCTTAATTGGGGGAAGAAAAAAAATCCATTCTGCCTGTAGCTCTATTAACTGGAACGATCCACTTTATTCTAAGTTGTGTAATGTATACGAAAAACATGAGAGCAATCCGGAGGTCAATCCTCCGAGATTTTTCAATCTTAATTACATATGGAAAAATCAATTCAATCTAGCAGCTAGACTTATATCGAACGATTCGATTTATTCCAAGGGTGTGTTTGAACGTGAATGCAATCATAAGGTAAATCCTCAGACATTTTCCATTCTTCGTTGATGAAAAAAAATCCATTCTGTCTGAAGCTCCATTAACTGGAACAATCCACTTTCTTCAAAGGGGAGCAATTGAAATGCAAAACATGAGAGAAATTACGTGGTAAATCCTCCGGGAATTTCCATTCTTAATTAGATATGGAAAAATCCATTCAATCCAGCAGCTCCATTTAACTGGAACGATCCATTTTATATGCAGGGGTAGTTGATAATTTCTCCCATATGCGTAATAGCAGTCAAAGATTGGAAAAGTTTATTTTATCTAAAAGCTAGGGGGTAGTGCTTCTAATTACATATTCCAGAATTCATTCAGTGCATTCCGATGAAGTATTCGGCATAGCGAGTAATTGCTAAGATTCAATTTCCAATTAAGAGGATGTGTGCACTTTCCTCCGTTTATATTCCCTCACTTTTGCTACAGAAAATAATCTCATATGTATTATCTAGGTGAAGGTGAGCGACCTAATAGCTAGTCATGTGACTTGAAGTCACGTGTTCGGGATAGATCACTTTTGATGATTCCATGTAGATCAAAGTACCCTACTTTCGAAGTAGTTGGCAACCTACGCTTAATAAATGTAAAGACAGAAAAAAATCACTTGAATGTTTAAAATTTATATCAACGTGCTAATAACACTGAAGTATGTCAATAGATCACGATACCCGAATATAATAAAAACTGGAATATAAACTAAATTCTGAGAAAGATTTCATATTTACCAGGGTTTTGATCGCTGTCTTCTTGGACCAGCAGCAGTAGTAGATGAGGAGGAGGGTGACGATGATGAGGAGGAGAGCGATGAGGGTTATAAGGAGGTACCACCACCAGTCAAGACCGGTGGGTGTGGCTGTCAAGAAGAGGGTCACTCCAGGAGATACCACCTTGGTGAGATGAATATCAAATAAAAAATGATCTTTCCTTTGGGGAATAAACACATACTAGTGAAATGAATAGAATAGCACATAAATACACTTCCATGACGACCAATGAATTATTCTTTTCCTGCGCAGTCTTTTAAAAAATATTTAAAAATATATATTTATTATTTTCCTATGCATTCTTTGTGAAGTGTATCTTCCTTCTCCTCACCTCATAACCAGCTTGGGCTAAACTCTCTTTAGAGAGATCATTATGCCTCGTGACTCTGTGCCTAGATCGCAACTTCGACGGTCACTGACCAAACTCACAGGTGTTCGATGATAAATACACAACCTTCGGAAGAAAAACTAACTCCCTGTCAAACACATCCTTTTCAACCTCTATATTCGGATGCAACAATGATGCACTGTATATTTTGATGGTGATGAAAGCGAATGCGATATTGTCAATTGACCGCAGTATGTCTTCACTTTGTCGTGCGCCTGTGTTTTAATTAAATTGATAACATCTTGCATGACATGTTGGCATAACCAAAATCTATTTAAGATAGTATAATATGCTCGTCCGTTATAAAGATTTAAAAGGTATAGACTAGAAAGATAATTTCTTTGAAAATTGATGATTACCTCATATCCTATGACATCCTGTAACTCCTGTAGGCTGAACTGCTGATACGGAATCAAAGCTGTAGCCCCAGGAACCACACTCCCTTCATCAACGACATAGAAGACTACCTCAACATTCTCCACATCCGTCTGGGGACGATCAACTGATTCCAGCTATCATACCAAAACAGTCGAAAGGACACACAAACATATATATTAATTTCGTTCAGAATAATTTCATAATGTATTGACAAGTAATTGTACTGGAAAAGAAATAATGGTGCTTAACATTTTCTACAGAACTACATTAATTCCGAGCTTTAAAGACGTTATCAATTACCCTGATCACTGTATTTCTAAATTTCAAGACTAAAGATTTAGGACTGGCTAATCATTCGCTTGCCGTTATTAAGGGGGAAAAACGAAAATCTGAGAGGGTGCTGAAGATTTCTCTATGGCATGTGAAGGATTTTGGAATTGGGAGGATGCAGGCCTCCTGATCTCCCTTCTAGATCTGCCGTCGCATCTAGATAACTTTCACTTCAAAATACTTCTAGATAACTTACAGCCACTTCAGTCACGGAGCTGGGATCTGCAGCTCTTCTCCCCCGAACCAGTTTATCCTCCAGGATGACACCATCACCCGGATGCTCCATCCCTACATCCCGCCTGGTCCTCGCTAAGTTGCTCTCTAACCCATCACTCCCATTAACGTAGAGGAACTCGAGGTCGTTCCGCAGTTGCTTCTGGAATGTTGCATTGGTTTCGTCAAAGGCAGTATCGACTATCAGGGACACTTTGAGCCAGTCGGTCTGGTCGGCGGGAGGTATGGTGTAGGGATAGTCTGGGGTTGTGGTTGGGGTAGGTATCACTGGATTTGGCATGCTTCTCACCTGGACAAAAAAGGTGGACAAAACAATCAGTTTGACTTGCTAGGTAGTACAAGGAGTTGATTCCGGACCATACACTCAAAGCAATCGATTACGTAATTAGTACTGTTATAGAAGAGAGTATATTTTGCAAGATGCTGATAAACCGATGAGTGTATCGATGTATGGGAATATATTATTTAATCTTGGTTCTAAAAAAAGTGTAAAGCTTCATGTTTTTTTATTGGATTTGTAGACAACACTGGAACATTTCAAGTAATTATAACTATACTGTGTAAAAAGAGAGAACAAACAAGGGAACAAATGAGAGAGTTGTCCTTCATTACGTCACAATCAACTCAAATTTATTGATCTTATAGTTCGAACATTCATAACTCCCTTAGCATTAGTCCGATTCATTTCAAACTTTCGCCATTCTGTTTCTCTTATTATTCTGCTTTCATACAAATGAAGTTATCACAAAGTTGGATTGCCTTAGTAAGATATTGAATATTACTACTGAGCTTATTCTCCTCTTATATTTTCAAACTACTCACAGCGTAACCTAACTGAGCACTCATCTCTCCTTCACTTAGGCTGTTGTAGGTGGCTGCAGCATCGGTCGCCAGGACCAAGGTTTCATTCTCCATGACGTAAAAGGTCAAGGTAACTGTCTCCGGGTCAATATTATCAGACCGGGAAAGCGTCAATATCTGTCATAGAAAATACCGGGAGAAAGAAATTAACAAATTAACAAATTGCCATGCTTGTAAATATAAAATAGTATATACTTGAAGTTCATCGATTTGTCTTGTGATTATCGACGAAAATATCCCAAAAGCTATTTATAAAAATCATCAAAATTTGGTAATGAAAAATAAAAATTTGATATTTTTTTTAATTGACCAAATCTATGTCAAAATATATACGTTTAAATAGAAGTTTTCATGAAAAAGAACGACTTTCACCAGGTTAGGAATAGAAGGATTCTATGCTTATTGACATCTCACAAATTCATGCCATCAAACGCCATAAGATAATACGACAGTTTGTGCAGAAGCTTTGCTCTTTCTGCTTAAGATGTGGTAGGGTTATATCATTTAGAGCTTTGAATCAAGGCCTATTGCTCAAAACAAAAAATGTGGGCACTTGTGCTGAATGCTTAAAATGGCCTTACAACTTACATTCATAGACAATACAGTAGATTGAACAATTTTCCGTGAAACCACAAATTACAACTCACCGGTACTTCGATATCATCAGAAGGATCAGCCTGCCTCTTTCTTCGAACTTTATTTTCCGCTCTGACTTGTATCCTGGGATTTGTTGTGCCTATCTGTTTTGAGACGAACATCCATTCAATTTCAGCAGAAGACTCTGTTGCCAGTCCTTCAAATTGAGACTCCTCCTTCAATACGTACTGCTCGTGGAGTTCGAAACGTTGTCTGGTCCTAGGATCTCCATCATTTTGTTGCTTTCTGGTGAATATCCATTCCTGATCCGAAGTCGAGTCTTCAGGTGGTGTGTCTGTTTCACTGAACATACTACGTCTCCGCCGTTCAAGGATATTACTTTCCCCTTCTATGTACAGGACTTCAAGGCTGGTGGAGAGTGTCACGGAGAAGTCGTCAGCCGTAATGTCTTCAGTGGTAGGAACCTTGATATCCATCGTCAGTTGGAACTCTAGAGGTACCTCAATAGGTGATTCAGTAGTTGTGGTAATAGGAGGATTTGTAGGTGGGATACTTGGTGTGACCATCTGAGAACTTGTCGACAGGATCATCGAAGTGGTTTCTTGAGGTGCCACGCTGGATGACAGAAACACCTCACTTGATGAAAAGGGAAGGATGAGCGAAGGTGTCAGTTCTGAGAACGATGTAGATGTAGTTTCTTCAGACTGGGACAGACTGGATGTGGTAAATAACGGCAAAGAAGTCAATGGTGGTATCCCCGAAAGTGTTGATAAGAATTTGCTTGATTCGCTCTTCAAAGAATCACTTGGACTCGGGATAAGGAGGGTTGATGTAGAAGTGTCAGAGGAGACTACCGGAGAACCCAAACTGACTGTATCTGTTACCACGTGGCTTATAACACCTGATGACTTTATCGCTGCGTACGAACTTGATGGAATTTCGGGTGTCACTCTTGTCGAAATATATGTTTCTGATGCAGAAGTGGTTGAACCAATCATGGTTGATATCACATAATCGGTTGTCTGCACAGGGGTCACTGTTATAAAGGGCGGTATGAACATAGAGCTGTAGCTCCCTGTCAAGGTGGAAGTAGAATAAGTATCAAGGCTTGATATGATAGGGCTACCCGAAGACATTGTTCTCGATATGGTTTCGTATGCTTCACTTGTTGGTGTGATAATGGACAATGTTTCCAGGAAAAGAGAACTGTCCATTGATGTTTCAACGGTTGTCCTGATTGACGTGGCACCTACAGCAGTTGAAGGACTTGGCATTATGTGAATAGATGATGTCACAATATCCATTGTACTAAACGATGGTACAATGAAGTCGGTTGTTGCGGACGAAACAGTTTCATAGACCTCTGTTGTAGACACTTCGGGCATTCGACTTGAAGAAATCTGGACGATTGATGAGACCGAGGCACTGAACGAATACTCAAGTGTAGTTATTGGAAGTGTGACCAAGGAGTCAGTAATAACCGTGTCCTGCACGGTTGTATATATACGTGTGTCCAGGCTTGTCATTTGAAGAGACTCTGTTGATGTCAGGAATGGGATTCTTTCTGAAGCGCTAAACTCTACGACTTCGGTGGATAATGTTTCAAATGTTCCAGTAAGAGACGATGGTTCAATTGTATTACTGCTTGACACGACTAGAGTGAGGTAGTCCCCTGTACTTGATATTAGCACCGGGAATGTGTCAGTTGTGTCTACAGAAACCATTTCAGATGTTAGTAAAGTTTCCGTGAGATAATCAGATGGCATGTAGCGTGACGACAGATGACTGACAGAATAAGATATTTCAGAGTGTTCTGTCATCAAAGAAGACAAATCCTCAGAGATTCTGCTGGGAAACGAGCTTTCCAACGTTAACGTGGTGTATATGAGAATGGATGATGTATCAAGGTATGGAGTTTGAGTAAATGAAGGCAGCATTGGTGTAAAGAATGGCAAACTCGGCAAAATGCTTGATGAGAATGAGGGAGTTGATGGAGGGTAATATTCTGAAGAAGAGGGCAAAATGGAGAATGCATCGGTGATGGTATCACTGACTAGAATGGTGCTTAAATCTACAGCGGTGCTGTATAGGAGCGATGGTCTAACTGATTCCAAAGAAGGGGTTCCACTCTCACTACTGAACATCGCCGTCGACTCAGTAATGGAGGATGCATCAGTGACAGTATCACTAACGAGAAAGGTGCTTAAATCTAAAACGGTACTGTATAGGAGCGATGGTCTAACTGATTCCAAAGAAGGGGTTCCACTCTCACTACTGAACATCGCCGTCGACTCAGTAATGGAGGATGCATCAGTGACAGTATCACTAACGAGAATGGTGCTTAAATCTAAAACGGTACTGTATAGGAGCGATGGTCTAACTGATTCCAAAGAAGGGGTTCCACTCTCACTACTGAACATCGCCGTCGAATCAGTAATGGAGGATACATCAGTGATAGTATCAGTAAGTAGAATGGTGCTAATATCTATAATGGTGCTGTATAGGAGCGATGGTTTAACTGATTCCAAAGAAGGGGTTCCACTCACACTACTGAACATCACCGTCGAATCAGTAATGGAGGATACATCAGTGAGAGTATCACTAACTAGAATGGTGCTAAAATCTATAACGGTACTGTATAGGAGCGATGGTCTAACTGATTCCAAAGAAGGGGTTCCACTCTCACTACTGAACATCGCCGTCGAATCAGCAATGGAGGATGCATCAGTGACAGTATCACTAACGAGAATGGTGCTAATATCTATAACGGTGCTATATAGGAGCGATGGTCTAACTGATTCCAAAGAAGGGGTTCCACTTTCACTACTGAACAGGACCGTCGAATCAGTAATGGCCTGTCTTTCCGAGGTTGTAGGATGAACACTGGGCATGCTGGGAGAAACAGGCATTACTGAAGATGTCGCTAGCAATGTGAACAGAGCTGATGACATCTCATAGCTAAGGACGCTGGTGTCTATTGTAAGAACAGTCGTTTCCACGAAAATGGATGACAACGATGGTATCTTTTCACTTATTGTCAATGTCAGCGTTTGAAGACCCGGTTGGCTTAATGTCGGGAATAGTGTACTGACTTGATATTCCTCGGTACCAGTACCAAGTGTGCGACTGTCATAAACATCTGTAGTTATATACTCAAACACTTCTGTGGAGATAATTTCATAGACGTCAGTCCATGATATCTCAGTGATTGTTGACATCACTTGAGTGGCATCTGGAATTACTGTGGATCTAGAGAACTCTGAATATGGAAAAGAATTTGATGTCTCCATTGTTGGTGCCAAGCTGGTGAAAATATCTGACATTTGCGTTTCGTAAACACTAGAAAAAATAGTTTCTGGCAGAAGAGATTGATCTAATAATGTACTCAGGGCGGTGAATTCTGGAGGCATAGTAGTATAGGTGTATACAGGCCTTAAAGTAGTGGGCAAGATGTCAGAACTAGGGTATAAGATATCTGATGTTTCCACGAAATAGGATGTATAAATAAGAGTTTCAACGGACTCTGTTTTACTGGAAACAGTACTTTGAACATTACTATTACGTGAATAGGACGGTGACGGTGCAATGGTTGTTTCTGGCTGTGAAATCGTGCTTAAGATAGGGTAATCTGTAAAGAAAAGATCACTTGATCGTTGACTAATTATGGATGTGACGTCAGAGCTGGGCGCTATTTCGGAGATGTCAGGAGTAGGATATATAATGACTTCAGTCGTCATTATCACTGTCTCGAAGACGAATGACTCTTCTATTGTATAATCTAATGACAGGGTGCTAGTTGGGACTATCACCGATGAGCCACTTTCAATACTAGAACAGAGAGGTGGAGGCAAGGATGGTGGAGGACTTGTACATATGCAGGTTGGAGGACTAAAACACGTGCAGGATGAAGAAAATGGCGTGGATATCTCTGGTTGAACTGTTGACTCTGGGCTGGGTATTAAACGAGATGGAGACTGGACTATTGTGGAGTAAATAACTTCAGTGCCCGAGATTAGGGTCTCATACACCAACGATTGTAAAGAGAGGTTATCAGAGGAATGTATTGACTGAATGGTAGAAGGAAAACTGAAGGAAAATGAATCGACTGCTTTAGAACTTCTCATCAAGTCATCTGAAACGGCTATATCACTTGTGATTAAGTCTACAACAGTACTATACAGCATGGAGTTAGTTGTAGGTGGTACTACCATACTTTCCTTACTGGTACCAAACGTTGATTTGAAGTTTAGTTCTGGTTGTGATGTCACTGGTGGAGAAATAATAGTTGGGAGGGGCGGAGTACTTTCCACGGTCACTGTTTCGTAGAAAGACAAGGTGTCAAATACACTTTGGCTTATTCCATCCACGAACGAGGTGGAGGTGCTGAAATCTGGAGATCCTCTGGAAAAGGTAAAGGTATCTGATGCCATTAGTTTCTCACTCGATATCACTAACGTCTCCAAGACTTCAGAAGTGAGCCATGAAACCTCCGAGTCCCATTCCCGTCTGCTTGAAGATATCACTGGAGAAGTACTTCTTGGCACGCTGTTCGCTGATGTTAACGATGGTGTTGGTGTGAGTTCATCAAAGATTGTTGACATCTCAGAGCCAACTAATCGCGTTGAGTGACTCTGTGCAGGCGTTATTCCAGCATTTAAAGTAGAAAATATTTCAGAAGTGATTTCTTCAGTCCCAAAGATGACAGAAGGGATGGTGCTGGACTGTATTGATAGAGATCCTCTGGAAAAAGTAAAAGTATCTGATGCCATTAGTTTCTCACTCGATATCACTAACGTCTCCAAGAATTCAGAAGTGAGCCATGAAACCTCCGAGTCCCATTCCCGTCTGCTTGAAGATATCAATGGAGAAATACTTCTTTGCACGCTGTTCGCTGATGTTAACGATGGTGTTGGTGTGAGTTCCTCAAAGAGGGTTGACATCTCAGAGCCAACTAATCGCGTTGAGTGAGTCTGTGCAGGTGTTTTTCCAGAATTTATAGTAGAAAATATTTCAGAGGTGATTTCTTCAGTCCCGAAGATGACAGAAGGGATGGTGCTGGACTGTATTGATAGAGATCCTCTGGAAAAAGTAAAAGTATCTGATGCCATTAGTTTCTCACTCGATATCACTAACGTCTCCAAGAATTCAGAAGTGAGCCATGAAACCTCCGAGTCCCATTCCCGTCTGCTTGAAGATATCAATGGAGAAATACTTCTTTGCACGCTGTTCGCTGATGTTAACGATGGTGTTGGTGTGAGTTCCTCAAAGAGGGTTGACATCTCAGAGCCAACTAATCGCGTTGAGTGAGTCTGTGCAGGTGTTTTCCAGAATTTATAGTAGAAAATATTTCAGAGGTGATTTCTTCAGTCCCGAAGATGACAGAAGGGATGGTGCTGGACTGTATCGAAGGAACAATAATCGTAGATCTAGGAACAGAACTCATCATTGGCCGACTTGAAGGAATAGCGAACGAAGGAGAGATCCAAGAAGTGTAGACCATATCACTTGTAATTGTAGCCGTAACTGTTTCTATGACATCAGTAGATATGTCTCGAACAGACTTTGAATTGCCCGCCGATGGAAGCAATTTTGTTGCTACTTCGGAAGCTAAAAGATCACTTGTTTCAGTAAGATACATTAGTGATGATAGCAGTTCTGTGCTTGCGGGAGTAATTTCGCTGTCAAGGGTAACACTCGATTGCAAAGATACACCTTGTACTGTCGACCCTGACTGTGAAAGTGTTGGGGTTCTTGATAGACCTCTGCTTTGAGACGTTGGTCCTTCTAAAGGGGTTGTCAGCAAAGTCACAACGATGTCACTTGTGACTGCCAATGTCTCATCAAGGAGAGGTGGGGTCGCAGAATAGCCTCCGGAAAATGTCTCTGTATTTGGCATGTAGGCAGACGTAGGTTGCAAACTAACTGGAAGACTTGGAAATAGAGTAGATGGCACCACTGTCTTTGTTCTACTAGGCAGGATTGTTCTAGCAGTTTCTGGAAGATCTGTCTGGGGATGTCCTGTGAAATATCAAGGACAGTACTAACTAGTGTCTCCTTCACAACACTCCATTCTGTTACGAAATCTGTTCTTTGGCTTAGAAATGAAGAGCTTGGTTGCAAGGTGCTCTCAAAAGATGAATGACTTCTCGTCAATAGACTATCAATAGATGCTGTTGATGAAACAATTTCAGATGCTACTGACACGTCCACACTCTTGCTGTCCTCAGGGTTTTGATACACAGTTGTGGTGTATTGTTCCATGACAGCTGCTGTACTGGTGGCCCATATGTCACCTTGTGTGAACACACCAGTAGTTCCTTCTGCAGTGCTGAATATCGGTAAACTCTGCTGGAGTTGGGATGACGTTTCCACACGAACCCTACTTTCGGGTTCTTCAGAAACAGTTGAGATGTAAGATTCTGTGAAGACGGCCGTAGTGGTTGCTAAGATTTCAAATAGAGTTGAGACGTCTACTGGTTGGCTGGTGAACATGGGAACCTGGTCTAGTGGTGTGGTCGGTGATAGGGAGCCCTCTAGAAGTAATGATGCTGAAGATGCCACAATGTTAGTTGGTATCTGTAACCAAGCACAAAACACAATGTATTCCCATTTCTTCTAATACCACGCAATTTATTGTGCAAATCATAAATTCCGGGTGTTTCATTTCAAAACGAAGTCAACAGAATGAATTAGGATTAAAAAATGTCATTCATTGTTTTCTTTAATATTATATAATTATTCATCTTCATCCAATTTGTTTCGTATGTCAGCTGTAGGTAATGTAAGGTTAAGGTAATGGTTTATTAAAAGCTCCTATCGCTGACACGTGGCTGAATTGCAGAATTTTCTTACAGCATATAACAACATCAGATTAATCATTTTCACATTTAAAATTTGACTATAAATCGAAGACATAATGCAAATGTATTAACTTTTCTGATTAAATTTGATATGCACATAAAAGGGAGATGTGAGTTAGTCTTGCGGTATTTTCACTTGGTCAGCTTTATGTCTTCGCCTACAAACTGGCTCAGGCGACACCGGTTCGAAACTGAGTCACGTATTTCGGATGGTTATGTTAAAGGTTGGTCCCCAGACGTAAATGATCATATCTGATTGATACATGTCTGTAAAAACCTAATTATACACACATTAAATTCTTCAATGGCACACGAAGTTGAAGCCTAGACCATGAGTTGAGTAATTACGTAGGACCTTCCAACTATTGTAATAGTAATACCGGTAATATGAGGCACACACTTTGTCATTCGGATATGATCAAGGCGCTGTGCACAGCGGCTTGCGTGGTATCTTTAAATAATTGCCGTGTAAAAAATTGCCCCTTTAAATGTGTTAACTTTTTTGAATTGTACCACCCCTCCTTTAAAAAACAATAATGGATAAGACCTTGCATAATACAAGAATATTTAGGAATAGGTCATCTAATTATACATAAACACATACTGTTTTGGTGCTCCACTCCTCTGTCATTGCTACTGTTACGTCGGAGGTGACGACGATCGTAGTCTCGAAGCTCACGTCACCTAAGAATATGAAGAACAGAATGAACAGACTAATGTGTAATGTGGTGATAATGTAAGTATATTTTAATTTACATGGTTATTCTTTAAACAAAAAAGGCTGACAGTTTGTAAAAAAATGAATGTATGATAATTGTACTGAAGGAGCCTTGTAAATTGCGGTAACTAATTGTCGATGTTGCCCCTTTTCTGTCTGTCTGTCTCTCTCATCCCCTACCTCCCTTTGTCTCTCTCTGTCTCTCTCTTTCTCTTCCCTTCTTTATCACTCTGTCCTTCTACTTTGCTCTAATTCCCTTTTTTGCCCCATCTTTCCCCCTTTCTCTATACCTTCTCATTTTTGTCTGACTTCTTATATCCTCCCCTTACGTTTTGTTTCTTTCCCTCTCCCCCCTCTCTCTCCTTATCTATCTATTTTCTCACTTTCTTCAGTCTCTTGCCATGCAAAGATTGACATAATAATAATAATAAACCATTCTTATATAGCGCATATCACAAAAAATAAATTGAAGTCCCTTTGCGATCAGAAAAGAAAAGAAAAGAAGGGATAATAGCAGACATGAGGGAAGAGAAAGAATAACTGCTTTGGCATAACATTGTACTATTTTAACAAACGAAAGAAATGTGTCTTTAAGAGACTATTAAAATATACGTCTCCCTCTAAAGAAAATAGATTGGACACAGCTGTTAATAATATTCTATATCATGCCTGAGTAGTAACACATTTCACGATATCACAAAACTTTATGAGACTTGGTCAAATATTCTTTTAAGCACTTTGGTAAATGTTGACCGATTACCAATTAACTGCAATTGATCACAGCTTTATAGCTAGCCAAACGTTTCATGCACTGACACAAAACAAATAGGCCTGGCTTTATTTCTCTCTACCACCATTTGGCTACTATACTAAACAAATTTTAACATTAAACCTGAGCTATATACAAAAAGACAAGACCTAATTTGACATGAAATGCAACACGAATGCAAAAATGACTTAAAAAAAATATTCAGCTCTTTATAACCTATTCTAATGAAATTATTTACAATCTTTTCTAACAAATATATTTACAGCTCCTTTCAATTCATTGCAACAAATTCTTAATTTTGCGTTTGATTCAATAAACTATTTTATAGACTTAAATTCTTTACCATTATAATTCATATCATGTAAGGATTGACAAATATTGATATGGGCTCTTCGAATCTGTTTATTTTTTAACTCTTTTAAATCATTTCCGATCCTTCGCTTCTTTTCAATATTTTCCAATTACAATTCGTCACAATTATTAACAAAATGCTATAAATCATTACAATCAAACATTTGGCGGGAACTAAGTAAAGCCATAATATAGGCACGCAGTCCTCAGATCATGGGTATAAGGATGACTAACATGTTTTAGGAGTTATGCTTCATTCCTGTTTTCTATCTTAACCTTGCATATTTTGTATTCTTTCTCAACATTTATTTTTTTGTATTGTTTTATATTTTATGTATTAGAAAATGTTTTGATGTTTGTTATGTTTTTTTTTTCAATTGTACTACAGGGCCCCTTGGATGAGCAATATTCGTTATTGAAATGACTAATTAGTTTAAAGAAGACTTATACAAAAATACTGCTCTTTTGAACCGTGATTTTACTGCACAATCAATGTGATCAACAGATTACTTCAAATATAAAATAGTTAACGAAATGGGAAGTTGTGTATCATAAAAAGCACTTCGTGTCACTCAAATATTGCCAAGCACGAGCAGGGAGCACAAGCAAGCCGAAGCAATCCGAAGCAATCCGAAGCAAGCAATCAGTAATGTGTTTTGACAAAAGGGTGATGAGTTAGATTTTACCTCACTGCTAGGAAGGCAAATCTACACTCGAAATGGTTCATAACATGTATGCATCAAGATAATACAAATATTGTATCATAGATCATAGATAATGCACGGCCGTCTGGTGAAGATTTGAGGGGGAAGGGATAGATTTCTTCAAATCCATAATTTTCATACAATGAAACATATTCCAAAGAAGATTTGTCTCTGAATGTCTCTTCTCTCTCTCTCTCCGTCTCTCTCTTTCACAAACACACACACACACAATGACACACGCACGCACAATACGCCCCCTCTTTCTCATTCTATATATGTATGTATGTATGTATGTATTGTTTTTATTCAATTAAGGTTCAAAAAAGGACAATCATTAAACAACCAAAAAAAGACTGAATGTCAGCGAGTCCGTGCACATAATAATTTTTTTTTTAACAGTTAAAATGAACACAATATCATTGATATACAAATATAGATCAATTTCAAATATCTGCAAACAGAGACTAATGTCCTTTGGCAAGACATTGATCTACATTTGCCACACTCAACCCAGGTGATGTAAATGGGTACCTGGCAGGAATTAATTATTTGAAATGCTAGAGCGCCGTAATGGCAGCACAGCTAAAGCCGGGGTAATAATCTCCAAGTTTGGAAGCGCTTAGTGATTGTAATAAGCGCTATATAAAAACTGAGTATTATTATTATTATTATAAATATTGAATACGAATAAACAAAACAGAATTTATCTCTCCCATTCTGTCCATCTCCCGCCCCCCCCCCACCTCTTTCTCCTTTTCCCTGTCTATTTTGTTTCTAATATGTCTCTCTATCTCTTTTCCCCGTCAGGATGATCAAATATACCAGTAGCTTATATTTGCACTCTCCATCTATCTCCCCCTATAATCTCATTCGATTATGAGTATATAGGGATATCCACTGAGTGTCATACGTATGCTTAGAGACATCGTGGTTGCCATGGTAATATTTTCACGTAACATTTCGTTTTCTACATGAATGTTCTTTTTTATCTTAAATCCTTGGAAACCTTATATATTTGTGATTGACATGCACATTAAGATAATGCTCTGAACCACTTTTTAATTGCCTCGATTCTCAACATGTTTATGAATAATTTAAGGAATAATAATATGGCGATACATTACCAGCACCTCATATACCGACTTAAAGCTCTCTCCATCTCCCCCCCCCCTCTCTCTCTCTTTCATATATGCAGACATGTATATATATATATATATATATAATGCAATACTTGATGAAGAAGAAAAGATTCATGCTATAAATCCAACAGTTTTTATCATTAGTTTACGAATTTACGACGTTCATTTCGTCTTTATCGAGTAGTTTCGACAAAAATTAAGCAAAGAAAAATCCTTTTACCGTTTCCAATTTGCTCTTATCATTATTGTAAGTTCTTATTCTTGTTGTAACTTTTCCTTACCTTTGTACCATCTATTTACATGTCTTTTATGCCTATATAGGGACCCCTCTGTAAAACAGCATTGTAATGCTAACATCGCATGAGTAGGGCCATCCCTCCGTCTTCCTTTTATCAGTGTGTCTTTCTGATTGCAAATGTATATTTGTTGATGTTTTTTAAATTGACGGAAAATAAATACAATATAATACAATGAATCTTCTCTTCTTCATCATTTATTGCGTCATATTATGCCAACGCGTGGACTTATTATCGTATACATAATATATATTTAAGATAAAGAAAAAGGAAAGATAAAGAGAGGGGAGGGGGAAAAGATTTTGATATATATATATATAAACGATTTGCCAAATGCTTCCTCAACTTTGTCATATATTATTTTTGCAGACGATACCAATGTCTCTTTAAGCGAGAAGAAATTAGATACTCTTATTCATAATATGAATAAAGAAATACAAAAGGTTAATATTTGGTATAAAGTGAATGGGTTAAGGATAAACATTGAGAAAACAAATTTTATGCATTTTGCACCATTGAATAAACAATATGATAAGAACTTACTTACTCTTAAGTTTGTTGATTCACTAGAGCCCTTAAAGCAAGTACATAGTGCCCGCTTCTTGGGAGTTAATATTGATGACAAGTTATCATGGTCTTTACATATTAATGATATTGCATTGAAGATTTCGAGAATTACTGGAGTCATGTCAAAACTGAAATTTTTATTACCGTCAAAGGTACTGCTTTTACTATACAATTCATTAATTCTACCTCATTTACAATATGGGAACATGCTATGGATAAATGCATCAAATACATTGTTAAATCGTTTATATTTGTTGCAAAAACGTGTAATACGCATAGTTGCCAAGTCTCATTATCTGGCCCATACCAACAATATCTTTAAACAATTAAGGGTTTTGACTGTATTTGAATTAGGTAGGTTACAACTGGGAGAATTTATGTACAGGTCTAAAAAGGGACTATTACCAAACTCACTTCAAAAATGGTTTAGATGCAACAGTGAAGTACATTGTTATAACACCCGAAACTCCAAGAATTTGCATAGCATTTATTATAGAACGGCTACTGGCCAAAGAAGTGTTAAGTATCAGGGTTACCTTACATGGTCTACTTTAGATGACAGTCTCAAACAATCTGCATCATTACGACAATTTAAGTTGAAATATAAAAATATCTTTGCAATTCTAAATAGTCATTTTCAATTTAAAAAATAATTATAATGTTTCAAATCGCAATTATGTTTTCATCGGGTCAATTTAATCTAATTATACAACCAGACATTTGAAGGAGAGTCCACCCTGAGGATGGGTTTCCTTTGCCTTTACTTGGCCACACACATTCTCAGGGTGGACTTCCCCTTCATTGCTACCGGGGCTAGACTCGATAAGCTTCGCTTTTTCTAGCCCCATCTACATTACTTACCTTTTTTTATGTTTTAATGTTGATGTTTGTTAACTGATGTAGATTTTCATTGTTCTTTTATGCTTATGTATCTGTTTTCCATTTGCTCTATGTGTCAAATGTGTACAATGTATTTTCTTACCTTGTATATTTTTCTGGTTTTTAATGTGGAAAATAAATGAAATGAAAAAATGAAATGAAATATATATATATACATAAACTGCATGTATATTTAAAATTGAATGTGCACGGTTTACATTTAAGGTAAAGAATTGCGGAGAGATAGAGAGAAGAGGAAGGGAAAAAAATAACCCTCTCTCTTTCTTTCTTAGATTACTTCGTCTGTCGAGTGATCTGCTACTACTTTACCTGTTCAGTTATTATTCACCTTTTGCTGTCTTTGAAACCTTACTTATTTGTATTTCATCTCTCTTTCGATGTGCTTTATCTCATTTCTATTTTGATATTCGTAAAATTTAAATTCAAATTTAATTTTACATTTATTTATTGGAATCCAAACATGTGGGGTCTTCCTGAATTTTCTATTAAAAAAGGATAAACAAAAATTAAAAAATTATAGTTTTAAATATGCAGTTCCAAAAATAATTGAATGTAAAATGCCACATGGCTTATCGGGAATAGTAATACCAACATGTGTGTAAACCTTCTTTCTCTCTTTTTATGTATCATGCTTTCTACATCCCCCATTAGTTTGTCTCTCTTTCTTCATCTCATTTCTCTTAGAATATTGTTTATATAGGCCTACCTTAAGTTTGTTTTTATATTTTGTTAATCATACTCTCTCTCTCTCTCTCTCTTGTATCCCTCCCTCTTTCTACCCCCCTGTCTATCTCTCTCGGTCTACCCTTTCTCTCCCCATCCCCCCTCTATCTTTCTTTCTTTCTGTCTATCTTTCTGTCTGTATCTCTGTATCTCTCTTTCTCCCTCCCCTCTCTTTCTTTCTCTCTCTCTCTATCCCTACCCTCTCTTTCTTTCTCTCTCTCCCTCTACCCTTTCTCTCTCTCTCTCTCTCTCTCTCTCCCACTCCAGAGAGTTATTCCTGACATTTCACTCTCAAGGATCGTGTTACGCTCCTTATAGCCGCCTCTCTAATTTATCTCAGACTCAGTCGCATTGGCCCAATTAGGACTTCAACATGATGGTGTATTAGCCTACACTGGCTACTGTGTGGTGCCCTACACGAGCAATTACTTATATTTACTTGAGACTTTTGCCATACTGAGCACATTCGAAAGCAGGCTCGATTTCACCAATTGCATTTCGCAGAAAAGTGAACAGCAATCTTGTATCAGAGAAATATATGTTAAAACTCACATCTTCCTGATAACAATCTTATCTTCTTAGAATTGCAATGAAGAACGTTGACACGCCAAAAAGCTATATGTCCGCGGACAAGGGTTATAATAATTAGTTTTTTGTTTTATTATTACTTTGTTTTCGGGCTCACGTTGGGAGCGTATCTGCAAAAGAACTTCGGCTATAAACCTAGGCTATAATACCATACGTATAGAGGGCTAGTAATAATAACCATTAAATATACAGTTACCACATCGCCCTCTTCCTTAAATCGTCATCACCATAGTCATTCATCATCATTATAACTGTTACCATCATTCTCCGCATCCTCTCTTCATCATCCTCATTATCACCATCATCATCATCATCAATCTCATCCTCACCCTACTCCTCGCTATTATCACCGTTACTGTCATCATCACCACTATTATCACCACCATCACCATCATTATAATGATCCATCACCATCACCATCACCACCAACATCATCATCACCACTATTATCACTACCATTACCATCGTCATCACCATCGATCACCAGGTATCATCATCATCATCATCATCACCATCATCATCATTCTCATCATCACCGTCATTACAATCATTCATCATCGATCCTCATCATTGTTTATCATGAAATCAACCATCTACGATCAGCATCCCTCCCTTCTTACCTCCCGTCTTGCTGCAGAAGCTGCACAAATATAGCAACACGATGAACCAGATTTGCACACCGCCGGACCGTTGACCTCCTCCCCAGCCACCACTCCCCCGTAGCTGTACCATGGTTTCCCGCTCAAAGCACAGACTCTGACAGAGGAACCGCGCTGGGATCAGCAGGTGGCGATCATATCACAGGCGCAGTCCTCGATCTCTCCCGATCTCCTTTTTAAACTGCTTGAATTGATATCTCCCTTTAAATTCTCCATCAATCAGCAAATATCTTCGGTTGTACAATAAAATCCATCGTCCTTTTTAATGTTTCCTCTCCGTTGCTATTAAAAGCATTGTGGCGTTAAGATTCTGAAAACGGAAAGAAAACAGGCATCCCTTAATATTGAATGATGGATGCATACATACACGTGTATTCGACAATATTAGGTGCAAGGCGAAGATCGTCCATGCATTATGCACACACAAACATTTGATCCGCATAAATGATTTCTACGGCGGCGTATATGTAGATAGCATCCGAATTCTTTAGTTCATATATTTCAGAACGATATATATCTGAGTAATAAGCGTCTGTTTCTTCAGTGGAAGGTGTTTTGGGAGCTCGTATTGGAATAGGAGACAATGCAAAAGTGCGGAGTATTCACAATCCAAGATGTAAAATTCAAAAATCAATATAATGTCGCTCTATCATGTATATGTATGAAGTAATTGACATACGACGTGTTAAGGAGCCTGATGAGGATTAGAATCCTATTTACATTACTTTTTAAATGTCAATGAATATGAGGATGATAAAACAGACTATTGATATTGGGAGGTTGTATTAATATGATGATAAAGAAAGAGTAGGAGAATAATGGAAGAGCTTAATGGTATTATGACAAAACAAACGACAATAATACATGTATGATATTATTAATAATTATATAAGGGATTTGTAAGGCGCCGAATCCACTTGAAATCAACTGCTCAAAGCGCACTTGTGAAACCAGAAAATTAAAGAGCGAAAGAAAGAAATCGTATAAAAACATCTGCATGATAAACAAAGGAACAGAAGTAAGATACATAATAACATTGTAACAAACATAGATGACAGAACAGTTAATTATAAATATATTTAAAGATAATTTTGATGGGGATAATGATGATGATGATGAGACTGATAGTAATGGTGATGATGGTGATGGTGGTGGTGGTGGTGATGATGATGATGGTGGTGGTGATGGTGGTGGAGGTGATGATGATTGTAGTTGCGGCTGGTGGTGATGATGATGGGCTGGTGATGGATATATTGGTGGTGTTTATGATGATGATTATAATGATAAAGACGTCCATGATAATACTGAGGATAAGTACTATTACGATAATGATGATAATCATTCATTTGATCCGTTTCCAAGACAAATAATAGGCAACCAGTGCACCTTTGCCATGTATGACATCATCCTCTACGGAACTTGTAGCTGATCATGATGATCAACGCCAAGACAAAGGGGCATATCGCATCACCTTGGTTTCGAACCCAGGATCTCCCGGTTACGAGACCAATGTACCTCCGCCTGAGCCGTCAACCCCCCCCCCTCCGTTTAGATCTAACTTAATTTTCTCACCAAAAGGCGACACCATAGCTTGCCTTTAAACTATGCACTTTGCATGTTATTCATGATTGTTAATTCGTCACCAGACTACCAAAGGCGGGTCCCAGACTCATTAAAACAAACCTTGCCTGCTGTTCATAAAATCAACAATACTTCATCGATCAAAGCACGAGAAAGCACTTGTCACCGAATTCTTTCTAATTATATTCCATCGTCTGAAATCTTTTATTGACATTAATAGCATTTGGATGTTGACTTTTTTCAACAGCTTGTGCACGACCTGCAGTAGGGCGTAAACACGCACATACAGTGGCATCAGAGGTGCAATATATACAAGGGGGATACTGTTGAACTTGTGTTTATTGGCTTTATTAAAGAAATCAGTCAGATTTATCTACATGGTGGCCAATTACTCTTTCGTTATTCTATGTTTATAATAACCTTCTTTTTCTCTCTCAGTCTCTCTACCCCCTTTCTCTCTAGCATGCTCCATCTCCTTCTCTCCCTCGCCCTCTTTTTCTAGTGCTCTCTCTCTCTTTTTTTTCCTCTCTCTCTCTCTCTATATATATATATCTCACACACCAACACTCTGTCAAACACTTGCATATTCAGGGGATATAGTTTTTCCCTAAAGAAAAATAAATTCCAGTTTCTAAAATGGCATCTGACTGAGATCATACACTGCACCCACTACACTATAGGTGTATCACATGTAACATGGAGAGGGAACAGGGGGAGGGGACGCACGATGCCCCCATACACCCATGGCTACGCCATTGTAGACTCCTGAAACGGGGCAGTTCATTTATAGAGCAACGAGAGAATTTTACTTCGGTAAACCAAAGAGATATCACTCTTTGGGTAAACTACAGCCTCGTTCAGATATGACGCGGCAAAAGCGCGGCGGTTTATTTATAATAAAGTAAAATGTAATACGCTTCATATTATTTTCTGTATCTTATAACACAGTAAGGAAAAATAGAAGGTACCGGACCAAGAGGGAAACCAAGAACTATAACTGGGAAGGGAACATTAACACAGGAAGTGGAATGACCCTGCAAGTATATACTGGGGTCATGGGGTGGCAGAAAACAAAGATGTGTGGAAAACTGTTGCAATCAACCTCCGAACATATTTAAACGTCTTTGGAAACAAAACAAAGAGCTAGAGCTCAACGAATACGCACAGGTTATTTAAAAAAAAAAAAAAAAACCGCGGCGGCTGTTTTTGCGGCGTTTTATCGCGTCATATCTGTACGATCGAGCTTTAACCATGTTTACGGAGCCCATATTTTGACGGTTTGATATCGCAGTCGCAAAAGATGATTCCTCACGTTTCATCCCTCAAGATCATGTCATGTCATTCATTTATTAACTTATTATGAATTGGACGGAAAGGTCATCATAATTATCATTTATCATCATGTAATATTTTCTGTACCCCCGATCTCTCCCTCCTTTTTTTGGCATTGTCTACTCTTTGTATTGTGACCGTGTTCTCCTGTCTTTGTCATGTAAAGTACTGTCTTGTCCCGTTCTCGTCTCTGTTGGCATCCACCTTCCCCCTATTTTGTAGTTTCTTTTGTAGTTACGAACTTGTTAATTAAATTAATCCTTTGTATCATTTGAGGCATCCACACTTGTACAAGCATTGCTGTTTAGTGGACCCTCTGTTTCCAATATGTATTCTTAAGTTGTTGTGAATGTTTAAAATTGATTTTAATTGTTTTGTTGGAAACATAAATAAATTGAAATTGAAATCATAACATGTATAATATAAAAATATGTAGTTATCTCATTTTGTGTTCGTGTTTTTCATTTCTCCATTTTGCCTTTTTACCTTATTCACCTTTGTTCTTCTTCGTAACACTGCTTAATAGTTCCAAAGTACCTATTTCTCAAATTCATCAAACGTTTAAATAAATTATTATATCAATTTTTGCATCGAACTAATAGCATGTAAATATAATTAGCTGTGGTTTCTTACATTATAATCACTTCTTTTCTCTATCTTTCTTATCTTTGACTGTGAAGTACACTGGTGCCCATGAAATGGGGATTGTTCCTCTTTTCATGAAGTAATTGTGAGACTATGATTTATTCTTAGATAGATAAAGTTTACACGTTCTCAAACTTCATTGATTAATAAAAGGAGTAAGTACAAAAAGTTTGAGAAGATTATACCCTCTATTTCTCTAAAATAAATAATATTGTCAAACTCTTGAAAAGGACGAAAAGAGGTAAGACAAATACAAAATTATTCCAACTTTTGGGGCAACAGTGTATCAAAATTTTTGTCTCTTGAGTCTTGATACAGGAAAACAAATTAAACTGAAAGATTAGCAGATAATTACATTTTTATCTTAATAACATATTTGTCATACGAACAAATTATATCATCCGTTTCACTCAACTCAAAGAATTTAATATGATAAGACTGTGAGGTAAACTCGAAACTTTTCATTAATCTTGATTGGCAAATAGCAAGATCTAACAAAATCTATTTTACTAATTGTTTAACATTGCTTTGTTGTTCTTACCATCAGGCTTGCAATACATAAATGATCTAAAACTATGTTGGACATTTACATACTACTAGTAACTGAAACTACATTTCCTCGTCGTATCCATTAAGCTGTTTGATCCTCTTTATCTGTATAGGCTACGTTTTTCCAGCAGCTATGTATATATTTGTTTGTATTAAGTGATTTTATTGGTCATAACAAAAACATTTTAAACAAACCTTTAGATCCGTTTTCATAAACGTATTTGGAAAATTATTATATAAATAATTGATAATCAACTGATATATATCTTTTGTGAACACAGTGAACATAGTAAAACTATAATCTTGCCTCATACAAATTTTTGGTTTTGATTTCTCAAAATGCATTTAATAACAGGTGAATAGAGGTGTACAATGAGAGATATGATATATGGAATAATCTTTTTATTTTTGAATTATATGATTTATTAATTTTAAAAGGTATAATGATTATATAACAAACGGATATATAACATAATAATAACAAATGATCATAAATATTATACGAGAGAATCATGACAAAACACAACAAAATACAAACAAACAAATACAGAACAGGGGTCACCCCGATTAAAAAGTAGCATTTAAAAGGATTTGGAGAATGAGAAATAAAATAATACAAACTATCATGACTATATAATATTTTAGAAGAGACAGATGAAAGAACAAAACTTTTGAACGTATATAAAACAAATGTGTTCATACAGCTTATTGGAATACGTATTACTTACGCGTTTGAAGTTTTGCCGTCTGCTTCAAAACCGTTGTAAGAATGTACTTAGGGTAACTCAGACAGTCTCATCATAAGCTCTGATGATCCTCAAAACTAAATCCAAATTTGGCCCAAAATGAGCAAAATCACTTTATTTGCAGTTCATGAAAAACCAAACATGTAATTTTGCAAGCGGTAGAGTATTCACAGCTGCTAGTTCAGATCGAAGGAAATGTTTACTGATAGTTGAGAAGTTTCCTCAATCGGTTTTGGCTGTATGATGACATTGGTACTAGAAATATTATCGCTTGCCTGTTTGGTATGTTTGCATTTGGTCGCGGTACTAGTAACGTTCTGGTGTTGGGTACCGATAATCTATTGGCTGGCAATCCATCCCCTTGGCAACCACAAACATACTGGGATCAAAGGCCGTGAGGTGCATACTTCCTGGCTTGATATCAAGATCTGGAACGCGTTGTAGGGGGACATAGAGAGAGAGAGAGAGAGAGAGAGATTGGGGAGATGGAGTACAGGGAGAGAGAGAGAGAGAGATAGAGAACAGAGAGAGAGAGAGAACAATTAAGAAAGAGAACGAGAACGGAGAAAAAAGGAGAAAGAGAGAGAGAGAGAGAGAGAGAGAGAGAAAGCGCGAGCTGATCTTTTTTGTTTAGGGAGGGGGGTAATGACTGATATATACACGTATCAGGACAATTATACCCCCTGGGCAATCACCATCCGGAAAATAACCCCCTAAGACAATTACCCCCGCCCCTTAAAATTACCCCCATGAACAAATTACCCCCTGTTGATATAAAAGTTGGTTGTAATTTGTTCGGGGGGTAATTGTATTCGGGGAGTGGGGAGGGGGGGGGGGGTAATTGTCCAAGGGGGTAATTGTCCCGTTGGTAATTGACCCCGGGGTGATTGCCCAGGGGGTTATTGTCCTAGAACCATTATACAAATATAATGTTAGGGTTTAGAATTCTCCCATTGGTATTTCAGTCATGGTCGTTATACACTGTTGCTTTCAACGTTGGAATAATTTTCTCACCTCTTTTCATAATATGATTGTGACAATATATGATTTATTCTTTATAAATGAAAATTTACATTTCCTAAATTATAGAGTTAGAGCTTTTTTGATCAATAAAATATTGATCAATGAAGTTTCTTTCCATGGTGTTGGTCACTCGTAATGTTACTTCTGTCAAGTCTTGAGATGGAAAAGCCATATTTTTCCCGATTTCCCTAATATCACCAATATCATGCATGGGTAGGATAATGTTTACGTGTCATCCGGATGCCCTGAAATCAGCATTTTAAAATAGTGAAAATCAAACAAAAGGAAAAAGAAGAATAAGAAGAACAACACAATAACACTAACAGCCAGTTAAAAGAAGCATTTTCAAGTAAATCAGCACTCCTCTAATAATGATCAAAATGAGAAGCCATACAACCTGGATTTCATTTCATATTTTCTTATTCGTATCAGACTCGATTTTAATTGATCAGTTCTATTTCGGTTTCAATCACTGCTCAGTAGATGGCGCTCTTTAACTTTTTTTTCGATGTAAGGAAGTGCCTACAGGTAAAACACATTTTAATTTTTTATTTGGCTTCCTATATCATCAATTTTTTTAAACCAAAGTCAATATTGAAAGGCGTTCTTGCATTTCTTAATAATGCCCAATTTTGTGTGAAATTAGTAGTATTGAGTATTCATCGAATGTTACCACTAAGTTAATTATTTTTTGGTTACAGCTTAATAATTGTAATAATTGTAGATCTCTGCAATCCTTCTCACTCTCAGCTCCCGTCCATCTCTCTCTCTCTCTCTCTCTCTCTCTCTCTCTCTCTCTCTCTCAGTAATGCATTGTAGGTAAGCCGAGATAAAGTGTGTGTGTGCGTGTGTGTGTGTGAGAGAGAGAGAGAGAGAGAGAAGAAGAAGAAAAAGAAGAAGAAGGGGAGGGGGATTTTCATCCTCCCCCCATATTAATTAGCCAAAATGGAAGAACCAATAAAATATAAATTGCTTTAAAAAGTGAAAACCTTACATTTTATTTTTAATTTCGATTATGTATATGATAGAGATTTTTGTGACTCGCATTCCTCAAGATCTCTGGATCAGCCATACTGGCCTACTTTAGGCCCATAATTATAAAGCCCCCCCCCCCGGCCACTGGAATTCTTTTCAAATTTTATATAGGCCTACATAATTATGTTACCAAAACAGCATCAGCGATAGGCCTACCTATCTATACTTTACTGACTAATGATCTAATAATGAATAAAAATGTCATTTATTTGCTTTTTCCTGTTCTTCATGTTTTCTTTCTTTCTCTCTACTTTTTTTATTTGCGGTACGTGGGGGTGGGCCCCAGTACGTACGTGGCACTCGATCGACGCCTGATTTTTAATTTTTTAATTAACAGCGAAATATATATCCAATTAGCGCTGAAATATATAAGATGGTTATTTTTGTTTAAGCCCTTTAAAAAAATGCCCGACCGCGCCCTTCATTCAAAAAATTGTTGAAAACTTCAACTACCAAACAATGTGTTATAGCAGTGCATAGTGATGAAGCTAGGAACTCATTATGGTACAATGCATGCATGCCCCGCTAGCTGTATTGAATCAACGCTGTGTGAAGAGAGACGTGAAGTTCGTGCAAATCATTTGTTGTAAATCACCCCAAACGTGAGTGTAAATTTGAATTTTTGCTATAAAACTAATAAATAGGAAATATGTAAGTCATGAGAGAAACAGATTAATAATTTAATTATATTTTTAAAATTGTATTTGTAATTTTATACGCCGTCTTCTCGTTTACTGTAAAAGATGGAGATTAACAGCCCATTTATTAACGTGTGGGACTGTAGTGAAATATTCAGCAGCTCTCTGTTAAAATGAATTGAAATTTAAGATTTAAGGATTATATTTTGCACTGTCTTGGGATGCCAGAAAGTTTTAGTTGTAATGATAATGCTTTGCTGTTGTTTATGGAATGAAGTGAGAGTCATTTGATGCTGAATTTCAGTGACAACTGACATCAGTTGTCACAGAAATTGAGAAAATGATATTGATAAACAAAACTCAAAGTCAAAAGTCAAAATAAAAAATGACAAAGCTGTGTTTAATGGCCAGAGTTCAGTTTAGGAATGAGCTTGACTGAGTTTTTTGATGATCAAAGTTACTCATCATTCATGAAATAGGATGGTCATTCACTTCATTTGCCATGTTTTGGGACAGTTTTTTTTTTAAGTGTTGAAAAAAAAAAATCTCATTTTATTTGACATTTCTGGTGATTATTAATATTGAGTGCTATATAGCTCTAGTGTACTTTCGCACCACCGCCATTAGTTTCCTTAATCCCACTAAAATTCTAAATAGACACTACACATATTGGGTAAGACACAATGAAGCATCATTCATAGCATGCCAGGCCAGGTGCAAAAGTGCATTAGCCCCGATTATTGAATTCGATGTTCCTCGTTGTCTTGAAATTTTGTTGAGAGTTTCAAACTAGAACTACATGTAAGCGTATATTTTGAGATTTAATCCTCAGTTGACAAACATATAAATAGCATTGTAAGATTGGGAAGAATTCTATTTAGAAGCAAAAGGGACAACATTCATTATTCAGAAAGACACCTAGAAGAGAAACTGCTATATGTACACACTCTGATGCCCCGGTGTTTAACCCACTTTCTGGCATAGTAATTGCTACACATTGCTACACATCCCATGAAATTCACTTTCCCATTCCATCATGCTTCTAATGAGGTTATCACCACAGGGTATCCGGCATTGGAAACTTTTGGTCTTCCAAGGAAACAAAAATTCTTATCAATATGTTATTTTTCATTTTTAACATTTTCAATAAATTAAGGATACAGAAATACCGTGTTTGGCCAACCAGAAAAAGGCTGATGTCTTCTTGCCAACTTAATGATGACTCTATAAAGTAGTAATTTAATGTAGTGTAAACGGCACGGAGGGTGTCACTTATGCAGAATGCATAGTTTAGCGCTAACGTGTCATTTGTCCTTCGAAAAATAAATATATCTGCCTCGGATACACTTTTAAAATAGAGGCTGGTTCGCAATAGCATATATCCAAAGTATAGGAGCACACATGAACGTTCAATGTTCATGTAAGTTTGAGACTGAGGTAAACATCTATCATTTTCGTGGAGCTAATTTTTCACCTTGATCTGTTCTCCTGCAGGATTCCACGATGATGGAGGAGGTGAAGCCTTACCCAGTCCAGCCGTCCGGGGAGACCCTGGGTTACTATGACCCTCACTCGACTCCTGCAGACAGCACCACCGAACCGAAATCAGAGAACGCTAAGACTGATCCCGAACAGATGGACATCGTGAAGGCTACGCAGTATGGTGTGTAGTACATGTACTAATAATTTGATTTAACCTTACAACAATAGGTCATTTTTTTAATGTAACCAAATCCCTCGGATAGGACGTTAAATGGAGGCCCTGTGTAGAGGAGAATCACCACCTTTGCATGTTAAGAAGCCACAGCACTATTTGTATAAGAGTAGGGGGGAACCCCGGTGAAGTGGTCCACCTGCACACCCCCAATCAGTTATACCGGGAGGAGAGACCCGAGGGTTAAAGTGATTCAGTTCGCTTTTCGCCTCCCAGGCACAGGTGACGCCAAATACTTAATAATAAATAATAATTATAATAATAAATATAATGCATACATCTTTGTGAAGTGCCTCAAATTATTTCATTCACCTGTTAAGGTTAATTGTATTTCAATAGAATACAAACTGCATATATTATGTGTTGTTACGTAGGGCAAACCAAATGTGTTTTCCTACCTAGCAACATATATTGTATGCAATTTACATTCTGACTATTGAGATACAATTATTTGTAACAGGGGAATGAAATATTTTGTATCGAGGCACTTCACAAAGACGTATGCATTAAATCTGGTTACATTACAAGAATAGTCTGTTGTAGCACATTGCCTGATACCTCAGGGTATTTTTTTCTATAATTATTTGCATCACAATATTTAATAGCACTTTATCTGTACCTTTCGTAGTACATTTGTGAGAAACTTATACTATCAAGTTAAGGATTACATATATTTATCTTTGTTATGTATTTTTCTTTCATTTCTACATATATTTATATGGCGTACTATTTAATGTAATAATAAATCATCACTCGTGTTTAATAATCTTCTTTTAAACGTATGTTTTTTGTGTGAATTTTTAAAAATCAATTTGATTGTTAATGAGCTACACTTCAACATTATGTTGCGACACATGATTTAATTTTTTAAAAATGAATACCATTTTTAAATGAATTGGAATCTATCAGATTGTGTTGCTTCATCTTTATCTTCACCTTCATGTGGTTACATGGCAACAAAACTTAAATTAGGGGGAGGAGGAGGAGGAGGAGGAAAAAGAATGCCTTATCTTATGATACCAAATAATTGTCATTTTTTTCAGGTGTGATTGACCGAGTACGTAAGCTGGTTGAAGAAGGATATGACGTGAATGATCCAGATCCAGAGAATGTAACGTTATTACACTGGGCTGCAATCAACAACAGAGCTGAGATTGTGAGGTGAGGCAGGGTGGTCCTCAAGGGGTCTTAAAGGGGATGGGTTGTCTGTTTCCATGTGCAGAAGGCCATAATTTGCTTGCACCAGACTTGGTTGAAATACCATTAATGTTTGTACAAATCTGCACACAGTAAACCCGTAGGCCTGTCAAGAAATACTAATTTACTGTTAGAGGGAGTTATACATTGACGCCTTCAAAGAAAACCATAAATATCTTTGTGGTTTGAGATTTTTTTCAGGATTTTGTGTGCATGTTAGAGGGTTTTTACAGAAGAAGGAATATAATGAGTAATATTTCAAACGCAGTTTTTCATCAACCTTCAACAATTTTAAGGAGTCACTTTAAAGGCATTGTTTAACAATGCCAAATCTGAGATGCATGGCCCTACATGTTATCATGGTGTAATATTGAAGCTCTAAAAAAATTGCGCTTCAAAATGATCATGAAGTGCCTCAAAAAAGTAAAAATCTTTGAGTGACCGGTTTTTACCAAACTCATTTTCCTCAATAGACTGTAGTGTTATAAAAAACGTTGGGAAAATGGTTTTTGAATTTCAAATTCCAATCATAAATATCTTGATAATTAGACGGGCGATCAGCTTGTAAACGTCATGGGATTCATGACTGACCTAAAGGTTTATAATTATGATTGCAGCATGAGCTAAAACCAGGATTTTGTTTAGAATCTGAGACAAAGATACCCAATCCCTTTAAGCAAACCATGGATCTTATCCACAAGGGACTTTGTGCTTCGTCTACATCAGTTCATACTTCTTCCATGTTCCAATTTTACATTTATGACTTTTTATTTATGAACCACCCCGGATGAGTCAATAGTAATTCCTATTAAGTTCTATAAAACTACAATGTTCTCTGACATTTTTGTGTATTGTAAATGATGGCAATTTTAAAAGCAAGAAATTGTCACAGAATGCAAATTTCAGGTCAAGTCACTAATGATTTCAAAGTTTACTGCATGAAACTTTTGCGTATATTAACTGCTCACATTAACTGCTCACAAAATGTTAATGAAATATCCGTGTCAGTATTCGAAATGCTCATTTTATTGGGCCATTTTTCATTATAGTCTGCTGAGAGTAATAAAGGCGTTAACACTTTTAAACTAATGAGGCTATGCCCCTTCTGGCTCTCAACAGATGATACTGTACCATAGCTGCCTACCATTCCTATTTTTGGTCTTAAAGCCCCTCTGCACTACTTGTAGCTACTTGCTCCCTCTATATATATAAAACAATGCCTAAGCGATTCCCGTTGGTCCCCCATGATCCACTTTTTCTTATGTGAATTGAGAGCTGAATTGATGAGATAACCACTTGTCAGTGACCACGCTGGGAGGTCTAATCCCTCCCCACTAAACTAGTGCAGACAGGCTTTAAAGCTACTGTCTAGAACCCTAGATTCCTCTCTTTTCCCCAAATATTCTGTGTGAAAAGTATAGAAAAAAAAACTATTCCTAATTTTGCCTTGATAAATTTTTAATTTTTGCTGTGAAAAGTTGGCAGGTATGCTGTATTTACATTTTTAGCATTGCATACCATTTGATAATGACAATGTAATACTGTCATTAATATCAAGGAAAATGAGTGTTGATTGAAATTTATCATTCCACAATACTTGATAGAGTATGGGACAAATATTGCAAAAGTGAATACTTTAATTCTTTAATACAAAATTGTCTTTTATTTGTTCTCATTTGATTGACAAACAGATATCTTGTTTCCAAAGAAGCCATTCTTGACAAGCTGGGCGGGGACCTGAACTCCACCCCTCTCCACTGGGCGGTGCGTCAGGGGCACCTCCCCATGGTGGTGCTATTGATGCAGTATGGGGCGGACCCCTCCCTTAGGGACGGGGAGGGGTGCAGCGGCATACACCTAGCTTGCCAATTTGCCCACACACCGATTGTAGCGTATCTCATCGCCAAAGGCCAGGTGAGTTCATTGAACAGCATTTATGTCATTTTTTCAAATCAATTCAGATGCCATTACCTGACAAAGGTTTTCAGCCCAAATTTGTGTATTTCATCTACTCACCATTTGTTTTACTTAGTTAATCTTCAGTATATGCATACCTAACCTTGCACTTATTACCCCCCCCCTCTCTCACCTTCTCTCACTCCCTCTCCTTCTCCGTTTCCTTCTTTTCCTTTTTCTTCTTCCTGTTTTCCTAGTTTAGTGTGTAAGATTTCATGTAATGTTTTTTTTTTTTTGTTGGGGGGGGGGTATAATTCTCTTTACTTGTAATATATATATTGGGTGCCACGGTTTATTAAGCCTTTGCTTTAATGGGCATCCTAACCATCTATTCTATATTCTTAATTGTATTACATGCTTTCTTTATCTGATTTTTAATAGTTAAAGGTATAGACCAGTTTTGGAAACGCCCCCCCTCTCAAAAAATGAAATGGAAGCTCTCATTGCCAATCATGTGAAAGAATATGTTTTGACTAATACGTGATGATACAAATTTTACCGGGAAACCGCCTACTAATTGATATATTTTGTAAATTATTATATCTATTTGGACCGGATAGATATAGCGCACGTGTCGCGCACGTCTTGTAACTTTACCAAGACTGGGCCAAATTTCTTATCATTTTGATGATTCCAGAACCTTGCAGTACACACCAGTACTTATATGCTAGATGATCAACCTTTCTGATCGATTCCACAACGTTTCTTTCACAATGCAATCGCATGACCAGAACTGGTCTTTATCTTTAATTAAAGTGAACTAAAAAGTATAAATATGACAAGTGTACAAATCTGTTTGATATCCCCCCATGCAGGATGTCAATATGATTGATGGTAATGGTATGACGCCGCTGATGTGGGCTTCTTATAAAGCATTCTCGTAAGTATATCGTAAATTTGTATTTTCATAGGAAACTAGTACACCTGTATATTGTAATCATGGATAAATGCTACAAAAATGTAAGAGGGGATGTGATTTGTATTAGTTTTCTACATAGCTTTTAAGAGGTGTTTGCTAATAAAGCTTACTTGCTGTGTATATGCATCAATTTAGGGATTAGTATTTTATCATCAGGAGTTATTTCTGGCCAGGATTTGTAAACAAGGATGAATGTTTGTAAATAGAAGTGATTCAATGATGTTCTTTATTTGGCCCCCCCCCCCAAAAAAAAAAAGAACAAGAAGTATTGTCAATGCAGTGCAGATGTGTGGGAAATCACATGTTTGTGGACTGGCCCCGTTGCAATTACCATTGATGGTAACTTTGCCATCAATGGTAACTACCATGGAAACCTTGATTTTGATTGGCTGTTGAGCCCTGTTTCCATGGTAGTTGCCATTGATGGCAAAGTTACCATCAATGGTAAGTTTTATGCAACGGGCCCCTGTACACATCAAAAGTTTGTGGAAATGGCTTTGTTAATTTCATCCCCCTATTTTTCACTTCAGGATGGACCCTACTCGTCTTCTCCTCACCGTGGGAGCAAACCCGAACATCCAGGACAAGAAGTTTGAGAATGGCGCCCTCCATTGGGCCGCAGTGCAAGGCAACATGGCTGCCGTCAACTGCCTGGTTAAGTATGGAGCCGACACCTACATGGAAAACAAAAGCGTAAGTGCAAAAATTTTTTACATTGGTAGGCTTTGAGTGATATATAAAAATATATACATTGCATAAGCAGCAAATATTGCCTAACCATTTCCCATTTCAAAAGATCAATCACGTTTTTTTTTTTTTGCGTTTAGACTATGTTATGAATGGTAAATGACTCTTTTTTTTTCTCCCAAAACATTTTTTCTTCTAATTTTACCATTCTTGCAAAAAGCAGGAGGTACATGTAAACCAACTTTTATAATCGACTCAAAATCTTGTGACAAATATAATGCCATATTTTCCATGAGATTTTTTTTCCCTCTTCAACATTTTCTGTATCTTGGAGATGCAGATCAATTACATTCAATTACATGTTCTAGTATCCAGAGACGTCACTAAAACATTTGTGTGTGTGTGTGTGGGGGGGGGGATGTCGGGCGTCAAATTACCCCCCATTAAAAAAAAAAAAATCCAGATTAGTTGAATTGAAAAAAAAAAGTGTGTGTGTATGTGTGTGTGGTGGGGGAGGGGCAGACATTGGCACATGCTGGCACCCTCTTCTTACGACAAATCTACAAATATCTTATTTCTTATCAATTTACAGCATCAGACATGCATGGACCTAGCAAAGCTGAGACGGAACGGATACTTGATTATGAGAATAAAAGAGTTCAGAGGGGAAGCAGAGGTCGACAATTCAACGATATTAAAGAGACTCAAATCAAATAAGGTAGGTGACTTGAGAGCATTCAGGTCAGGTGGAGTGAGAGAGAGTCAAAGAAAGACGGTGGAGATAAACTGTTTATTTCTATAAAAAAAGTTATTATTATCCTTTATTAGCATTTAAAGCCCAAGTCCCCTCCAAAAAAAACTGACTTTCAATAGAAGCAGAAAAATCAGACAAACCAATCAAAAAAAGTTTGAGCAAAATCGGATAACTAATAAGAAAGTTATGAATTTTTGAAAAAGTATGTAAAACTATGAAACAATGGAAATCACTACACAAATTGCCAATTTGGTTATCAGTTTGTGACGTCATGTCCTCACTATTTATTTATATAGTTTATATAGTTTAATCCCATTAATTTCCTTTTTATCCCCTAAAACTTGATTTCCCATGCCTTTGCCCAGGTTATATGATTTGTATCATATTGCGTGCATGACATTTCACAAAATTTTTCATGAACTTTGAAGAATTGATACTATTTTCTGAATATTGTATATTCATAATTATTGATTTGTATATAAATAGTTTATCAAAATTCACATTTTTCATGATTTAACTGGAAAAAATTACTCTATATTAGTGCATCAACACAACAACATATTACTATCAATCTAACTTGGATGCTGGTGCGAAGAAATTAGATTCTTAGGGAGAAAATAGGAAATTTATATTATCAATATAAAGGAAATAATTAGTGGATAGTGAGGACATGACGTCACAGACTCATGAGTGAGTTGCCAACTTGTCTAGTGATTTTCAAAGTTTTTCATTTCATTACACATTCATAACTTTCTTATTAGTTATCCGATTTTGCTCAAACTTTTTTTGATTGGTTTGTGTGATTTTTCTTCTTCTATTGAAAGTAAGTTATTTTTGGAGGGGACTTGGGCTTTAATAGCATTTTCTATCAAATTATTGATTTAGATAATTCTTACAAAGGAAAGATAAGACCTAACAAAAATACTCAGAGATGAATGTGAGAAAAATTAAAACACAAATAAGTCTGTAAAACAATGAAATATGTAAGATAGTCAGTTGTTTTTTATTTTCTTTAGATTAAATATTTTACAGGATTTGTGCTCAAAATAAGATCTCACAGACCTTTTTCTATTCATTAATTTATAATTTTTGCAAAATTGTACAATTATATGACAAATTAATGATTTATCACAAAAAAGTGCAATCCTCAGCAATTTTTTGTATTGTGCCCACATACCGTATTAAGTCAGAATCATGAGCTTCAAGTAGCCCAGTACAGTAAGAGTTAAAATTGGCGGCCTTCAAATGGGAGGTGCGATGGCTCAGAGGTAGAGCAGTGGTCTTGTATCAGGGAGGTCCTGGGTTTGAAACAAAGTCAATGTGCTAGTGCCCTTTGGTAAGGCATTAATCGTCATTACCAAGTCCCTCAAAGACATTATCAGGGATGATTTCAATGTTTGTTTCTCTCTTTGCTGTCGGTCCCCTGGTTGCTAACTTACAAGCATACCCATGTTTTCTTAGCAGTCAGGTAAAACAAACAAACAAACAATTTGAAATGTTTTTACTCCTTTATTTTCTATCCTTAGACTTTAAGGAAACGGGTGATGCAAATTGTACCGTTCCTGGTGATCTTCCTGATGGGTGCCATACCTCAACTCAGTCAGCCCTGGTGGGTTAAACTGATCGGTGCACTCTGCACCTATGGAGTGGTGTACACGCTGTTCAGGTAGATTGGTTCTACCAAGATGATGGTTGATAATGGTGTACGTGGTGGTGGTGGTGGTGATGATGATGATGATGATGGTGATGGTGATGATGATGATGGTGATGATGATGATGATGATGATGGTGATGATGATGGTGATGATGATGATGGTGATGATAATGATGATGAAGATGATGATGATGAAGATGATGATGTTGATGATGATGAAGATGATGATGATGATAGTGATGATGATGATAGTAGTGATGATGATAGTAGTGATGATGATAGTAGTGATTATGATGATTGCAGTTGTAGTGATGATGGTGGTGAAGCTGGTTGTGATAGTGATGGTGATGGTGGCAATTATAAAGAAGGTGATGGTGATGCTGGTAATGGTAATGATGATGATGGATTGGTGGTAATGATAATAATTATGGCAATTGTGGTGGTAGTGATGATGGTGATGGTAGCAATTAAGAAGGTGATGGTGGTGGTTGTGGTGGTCATGATGTGGGTGGTGGTGGTGGTGATGGAGATGATGATGATAATGATGGTGATGATGGTATTGGTGGTGATAAATGTGATGATGGTGATTATAGTAATGATGATAATGATTATTGTAATCCTGGTATTGATGATGTTGATGATGAGAAGGAGAATTAAGCTTGCAATTCCATGCACAGTGACTATTATATCCATAGTCAGATGTAACTCCAAACTTTTCTTTTTACCACAGGACGTTTTTTGATCACCGATTTGGAGAGCTTGTTTCACTCTGCATCTCCATATCAACCAAGTTTTTTCTCTATACCACCTATGCTTACTTCATGTGGCCTCATATCCTTTACAAACGATATCAGAATGACTACCCCTTGACAACTAGCCCCTCCCCATGACAACGACCCCAGAGTAGATTGAGGGAGGAAGGAAGGGAGGGAGGCAGAGAGGGACGGATGGAGGGAAACAGGGAGAAAGGAAGGGAGGCAGAGAGAGAGAGAGAGAGAGAGGAAGGGAGGGAGGGAGGGAGGGAAACGGGAGAAAAGAAGGGAGGCAGAGAGAGAGAGAGAGAGAGGGAGGGAGAGAGAGAGAGAGAGAGAGGGGGAGGGAGGCCTTCATGTGGCCTCATATCCTTTACAAACCATATCAAGATGACTACCCCTTGACAACTATCCCCTCCCCCTGACAACGACCCCAGACTAGATGGAGGGAGGAAGAAGGGGAGGCAGGCAGAGAGGGATGGAGGGAGGGAAAGAAAGAAGGAGGGAGGAAGGGAGGGAGGGAGAGAGAGAGAGAGATAGATAGAGGAAGGAGGGAGGGAGAGAGAGAGAGAGAGAAAAAGAAAGAAAGAAAGAGAGGAAGGGAGGGAGGGAGAAGATAATTACTTGCATCTATTAACGAAGAACAGATTTACTTATGATATTTCAAAAAGGCTACCACTGCCTGTACAGGTAGATTGGCAGTTGATTTGTATGCATGTATTTACTGAGTGGCTCGCAATGTAAATTCAGAATATTTAATAGAGATTTATTCATTTATTCATTGCAACCAAAAGGTTGCATTTCTGGCCTGTTTTACAAATTATTTCACAACCTTTGCCCTAGGATAACCACTTTCACCCCATCAAACAATTACACTAATGACCCATAGACTAATACATGTATTTACCTTTAGGCAGTAATGAAATTCATGTATGGGGTAGATTATGATGTCTCTTGGCAAATATCACTTTCATGTTTATCAGGAAGAATTTTGAAGAAGGGAAACCGCCTGTCATATTGCCTCCTGGTACGGCATCCATGTTACACGTGTTCTGAATTTAGATACACAATGAAGAATGTGCAACAGTAGTGGACTAATCTGTGAGTTTTCCACAGCACATAACAAGTATTATATACCTCACTTTAGAAATCTAGCCATCTGATTGGTCGAAATTGGAGTCGTGATTTTAAGCCATGCCCCACTTACAGGGAATATCAATTAATTTGTACCCTCATCCTTCTGCGATCCCCATTGGTTTACGTGTTAAAATTGTCTTTGTGCGAGCGCGGACACCATACAGTGGTTTTTTTCTGCGATTCCCAAATGATTGAAAATTTCAGTCATTTTGCTAGCAAAGATTAACAGACAGTGTCTCAGATTTTCTGTGATGTTTTAACCAATCTTTGCTCAATAAAAGGCTAAGGTAAGAATTCTTGTTAGATTTTTGTGATAATTCGTATGATCGGCATATAAAAGTCATATCGACTGCTTTAATACTCGAGGACTGGCTGTTTCTATACTGGCTCGCGAGAAAGTTGAATCCCCTGCCATCCCCCCGAGGCGCGCCTGGGTGGGCGGAGCGCCTCGGGGGGATGGCAGGGGATTCAACTATCTCTTGAGCGTATAAAAACAGCCAGTCCTCTTGTAGCAGTCGCTATAACTATAATATTACTTGACATCACAAAGTAGAATGTTAGTAGTATTTGGTAGCAATGCTTTCGTAAGCCTTTATCCTTGACGGTTCCGTTCACATCAGTCTTTACTTCACAATGCGATCTACTGTGCATCCTCCGTCTGCATGTTTTATCAATTCTGGGCGACCATGAAACGAGACCCAGGTGTTATCCAATGTTCTCAGGAAGACAGAAAAAGAGTGAGTTCTATTCTTTTTTTTAATCATTTACCATTAACATTAAATTATTCATACCCTGCACTACTTAGTAGCTACTTGCTCCCTCTATGTAGAAAACAATGCCTAAGTGGTGCCTGTTGGTCCCCCATGATCCTCTTTTCCTCATGTTAATTGAGAGCTGAGTTGATGAGATAACCACCTGTCAGTGACCATGCTGGGAGTTCTAATCCCTCCTGGCCAAACTAGTGCAGATGGGCTTTAAAGCTTACATCTGAAAGTATTCAACAAACCCAAAGGCCCTAATTCAACCGGTCCACCTTTCATTCTTGAGTTAGAAAAAACATCAAATTTACAAGGGGTATGAATAATTCAGTTGTTAACTGTATATGCATTCTGCATAATCCAAAGCAGTTCAGAGTTTTATTGTTTTCTCAATCAGTTGTCCTCCTTAAATCGGCAACAATTAATCTGATTGCCCACACCTTCATAATTTGGAGGAGAAAAAAATGTTTATTACATGAACACAATGTGAAGGAAAATTGTAAAAAATTTTAACCGAAAAATTGCCAATTTGTACACAAATATAATTATTTTACAATGCGTTGCCAATTAGAGACTTCACAGATAAGATGGGTTAATATATGGGTGTAATGATGGAGTAAAATGGAGGCGAGTAGAAGCATAGAGAGAGAGAGAGATTGATATGGACAAAGGGCAGGTAAAAAAGAGCAAGAGGTTAAGAGGAAGAGGAGAATAAGATAAACGCAGAGCAAGAAAGAGGTGTGTGCATGTGCGTGTGTGTGTGTGTGTGAGAGAAAGAGATAGAGGTGGAGAGAGAGATGGGGAGAGAAGGGAGGTAGGCTGGTAGGAATGGAGGAAGTGACTAAGCAGAGAGAGAGAGAGAGAGGGAATCAGAATCTTGACCCTTTTTCATAAAACTTGTTATGAATAACAAATGCTAAAATTCTATGACAGATTACCTCTCAGCCAATCAGATGCCATGATTTCAGTAGCTTATAACAGTAGCTTATAACAGTAGCTTGTAACTAGTTATTGATAACAAGTTTGATGAAACAGGGCTCTTATCTAAACATGTATTCACAACTCATAATAATGACATCTGAATTCTGATAGACCATCATAGAGTTGGTGGAGACTGGGCAGCTAGAGTTGAGTAGATTCTACTCGACAAACTCATAAATATTCATATTGTCAAAACCTTATCTCATGTTTATTCATATCTGAAATCTCACAGATCATCATAGAGCTAGTGGAGACTTGGAAACCTAGAGTTGAGTAAACTCGGTAAAACTCATAAATTTTCACATTGTCAACCCCAAAATCTTTATGTAGTCACAACTCATAACATTGACATCTGAATTCTGACAGACCATCATAGAGTTAGCAGAGACTGGGCAGCTGGAGTTGAGTAAATTCTGTACGACGTGCCTGATCAAACGACCAATCAGAAGCAAGCACTGTTCTCACTGCGACCGATGTGTGGCCAGGTTTGACCATCACTGCCCGTGGGTGGACAACTGCATTGGTGAGTGGATCATTTTTCTAGATGTGAAAGGGAGATGTACGGATATTAATAATTTAGTTGTTAAAGGGAGATTTTTGTCAGTTTCCATGTGCAGTAGGTCATAATTCACTGACACCAGACTTGGTGGAAATACCATTAATGGGTGTACAAGTCTTGCACACAGCAAACACATGGTCCCGTTAAGAAATACCCCCTAGTCTCTCAAATAGTCTTCAGGAGAGAGAAATGTAAGATAATGGCTTTTCTTTATGGGGATGATTGGCCCCCTACTATGCATCTTTAATGTTCAAAGTTTGCATGCATCTATCACTAGAGTTTGATCTGAATTAAGTTTTATGGCTCCTTGGATTGAATAGATTAATTCTTTGCCAGGAAATGTTTCACATATGCTGCAGGTGTGACGAAAAGTTGACTGAAGCAGCCTTCTTTCCTAAAGTGCACCGAAGTAGGAATAGGTATAACCCCGGAAAGGGTTGACAGAAATGGACTTGTTCCCTCACCATTCAGTTTTACAAATCATCATCGCAATCAAACTTCCCTGAATCGATTTAGAATTTGTATTTTTGCATCGTTTTTCAAATGTTAAACTTCTGAAAGTGAAATTTCTTGGAAGATCTTGTACAGCACTCAAGTTTTTTTTGTGGCTTTACTGCCCATGGCGGAAAGAAAAAAATATTCAATTGTTATTCTTTGGTGAAGAAAGAATGATGTAAGGTTGGTCTAAATGAGGAGGATGCTTGAGACAAGAAGAAGTGGAGGGAGGGAGTGTCATCATGGCGCGAAAGTCAGTTACCTCTCTTTAAAGCCCCTCTGCACTAGTTTGGCCAGGAGGGATTAGAGGGATTAGCGTGGTCACTGACAGGTGGTTATCTCATCAACTCAGCTCTCAATTAACATAAGAAAAAGAGGATCATGGGGGACCAACGGGCATCGCTTAGGCCTTGTTTTCTATATAAAGGGAGCAAGTAGCTACAAGTAGTACAGAGGGGCTTTAAGAGAGAAAATGCTGACTTTCAATAAATGATGATGATGATGATGATGATGATTTAATGTTTTGTTGTTTTTTCCTCGCAGGAGCTGGTAACCACCATCATTTTGTTCTGTACCTGATGGCTCTACTGCCTTGCCTAGGTTTATACTTCTATGCATGCATCAATTGTAAGTCAACCACTACTTCTAATTACAGTTAACTCTGCGTAAGTCAAATCTGTTGGGACTGCAAACAATACTTAGACTGATGCAAAATTTGATTTAGGAAGTGTAAATTACACTTGTTGTACATAGTTTGGTACGAAAAATTGATTTCACGTAAGGAAAATTCCACTTGTATGAAATTGAGTTATGGAGAGTTAATTGTATATTGAATATAAGATGTAAATACATGTATTATCTCAAGTAGGCTTCATGTTACCTCAATTTTCATTCAGATATGTCAAGAAAGAACCTTAAATTAGCAAACATCTCTGACAATAATATAATAATAATAATAATAATAATAACTAGACATGTAATACTTGTTAATAACAAGTATAGGTGGGCTGTTCTAAGTGCATGCCACACATGTTTAGTGACATACTAAGTAGTTAAGATAACATTGGCATGATTTGACCTTATTTTTTGAAATAATCCTCTTATTCAGGTCTATTAGTGTGCCAAATTTCAAGTCTATACAATGCATGGTTTTAGAGAAACCATGTACAGTATTTGACCTTTGACCCTCAAATCTAAATATTAAAATGAAATATGCATTTTCTAGATTTTGTTTTTATAAGAAATCATATCTCCGACTCATACTCTATCCAACTATGAATAAAAAATTAATACACGACAAGGACTCAGATTTCCCATAAGGTTGTACTCAAACGATTGACATATTTCTCCCATAGATATAACACGCAAAATTAGGCATTTTATTACATTGTTTGTGATAGTATATGATAATATGTTATAATAGTCGAAGAAGATCATAAAATCAAATTCAAAACGACGGCAAAAAAAAAAAATTGACCCACCAGGAATCGAACTTGGGTCGCCGGAATGGGAGGCAAGTGCTATGACCACTATACCAAAATAATCCCATAGACATTACACGTGAACGGAAAATGGAATTCTCAAATCCCACTTTGCAAGTGAAATATGAGCATGATCCCGGCATCTGATCGAAAAATAAAGGGCACACTTGTGATAGCTTATTGTCTCAGCTACAACATACTCGAAGCTCAGCGAAAACAAAACTAAAACGACGGAGATATTGCTCGCGAAAGACGGGAATGTAGAATCCAGTTTTGAAAAAAGTCATGTCCCATAGAGAATACACGCAAAATGTGAAAAATTGACATGCCTCCTTTAATCGCAAAAATACGCCATGATGCCTTTGTCAAAATGAAAAATTGTGGGAAGTGCATTTGTAGAAAATTGTCTCAGCTAGAACATATCAAAATTTGAAAGAAAATCGATCAATATTTACAGAGATACAATCAATTTTCCAAAATATGCTGACGTCATAATATGCAAATTGAAATTTTGAGTTCGGAGGCCATTATGATGACGTCATGAGTTAATTGAGGGTCAAATGAGACATGAAATCATATCTCCGACTCATAATCTATCCAAATATGAAAAAAATTGGGAGTTCTCATCCATTCTGAAGAGTTACAATGAATTTTGTATAGGCATGTTTTTGCCCATATATGCTATGTATTACAAGAGCTCGCGCGCACGGACATTTATCTTGAATGGACGCTCATCTTGTTATTAATGGTCATTAAAGAGATAAACATGGTATCAAATTGTTCGAAAAAATATGGGAAATATCATGAAAGAAAAAATGGCGATTCTATGTTGTGTAATGGTGTTACGCGCAACGCGCGCATGTGCGTGTGCGCGATTTTTATAAAATGCTTAAAATGGCCTGAAACGTATCAAAATGAATTTGAGACGATTTTGAGCATTTTGAAATTTTGCGCGCTTACGCGCGGACGTACGCATGCGCGCGTTTTTAACCTGAAATTGACCGGACGGATATTGACCTTGATCATGATAAATATGAATGAGAAACGACTTTTCGTTATGAAGATATGACCATGAGTAGATATTCAGAAATTTTACAAAATGGCGCCTAGATGACGTCATCAGTCAAGGTCAAGGTTGAAAACCTTATTTTGCTTTGTCCATATGCCTATACATATGTGTGCCAAATTTCAGGCATTTGATTGAGCCATTTTCAAATTATCTTGCTACCAATAAAGTGGGTGGAAATAAGAAAAATAAATAAAGAATAAATAAATAATAATAAAGGCAATTCTAACGAAAACATAAGGTGGTCTGTATTATATACAGCCCACCTAATAATATGGATATTTATATAACACCGGTATACGCCAGGCTCTGACGCTCATGGCGCTGTACACATATTACCCTGATTGTAGCCGAGCTGCTAAAGTAACTAGCGCTCAAGCATATCAGGTACCCATTTATACCTGGGTGGAGAGTGGCAAATGGAGATTAAAGTCTTGCCAAAGGACATTAGTGCCGCGGCGGGACTTGAACCCCATACCTTGTGATCTGCAGTCGGGTGGCTTATCCACTAGACCACAACATGCCTTCTGCATTCTTGACGCGTCTTTTCGTGCCTGTAGAAGGCCTATTATCGTAAGACTAACTCTGATGCCTGTTATTCATAGTTAGATGTCATATCATAATTCTAAATTTACCATCTTTAGTTGTTGATAAGACTTAGCTAAAGATTGTACCACAACCTTTCAAGACAATGGCTTCTGGGTCTGGGTCTTGGTCAGGTCCTCTTATAAAGTAAAGTCTGATGTGATAAGACTAACTTTTGTCTTTCTCTATTCATGTGTGTGGAGGTGTCATGGTATAGGGCATAACAAAAAAGATGTTGTATTGTCCTTTGTGACTGACCCACAAATCTTGAAAACTACGGTCGGCTTTTAAAAAAAAAACTGAGAAATATCAGCCCAAAGAGGGAGAAGAACAAAAATGAATGCAATCAAAACTGAGAAATATCAGCCCAAAGAGAGAGGAAAAAAAAAGAAGATAAGATTTCTGACCAACCGACCCATGTTTTGGCACCTAAAGGGCAATACAACATTTTTATTTTTAGGCCTAGTGGTTCAATCGTTTGACTCTCAATCGAAAGGTTGAGGCTTGGAATCCTACCCGGCACCAACGCCCTTCGGCAAGACATTAATCCACTTTTGCCACTCGCCACCCAGGTGTAAATAGGTATCTGATATACCAGAGTGCTACATATTTGGTCGCAGCTATGACCGGGGTAATAATGTTGGAGCGCCAGGAGTGTCACAAAGTGATGGACGTGTGCGCTATATAAGAAGCCACCATAATTAATATTTATGGGTCTATCCTTCTTAGGTTCTCTTGAATAAAGTCTGATGTGATAAAACTAACTTTAGTTCTTCTCTTTTATGTTATGTTTTTACCAATTAGATTGGGCTATAGAATGTACCACGACCTTTCAAGACGATGGCTTCTGGGTCTATCTTGGTCAGATCATGTCCTGCTCGCCATGGATTTTCTGGACCAGTCTCAACTCCTTACTTCACATGACCTGGGTCATTGTACTCTTGGTCAGTCAGGTCTTCCAGGTAAGCAATCGTTGATACGTCATTTGCTCTGGCAATATACATGTACAGTTAAAGATGCAGAGAAGTGGACTCTCATGGGGAACTTGACACTGTTCGGGTGTTTACCCAATAACAGGTGTTGATAATCACCAGGATTAGCATTCAGTTTTATGACCAACAGGCCTCATGTAATGTTCTGCATTTTCCATCAATTGCCTCTTATGGAGAAGTCATTATCTTACATTGCCCTCTACCAAAGACTCTCCAAGAGAATAGGGGTATTTCTTGATGAGACTATGGGTTTGCTGCGTGCAAGACCTGTACACCCATTAATGGTATTTCCTCCGAGTCTGGTGTCAGCGAATTTTGACCTACTGCACATAGAAACTGACAACAATCTCCCTTTAACAACTAAATTATTAATATCCATACCAAATTTTGTAATGTATGTGACAGATTGAATTGTTCCAAGTTATGTTTCTTGAGAATGTGATATATTAAAGCTTACATCTAAAAGTATTCAACAAAGGCCCTAATTCATTCAGCCCACCTTTCATTCTTGAGTTCCAAATTTTTTTTAACAACAAATAAAAGTCACGGTGTAAACACTTTCAAAGAGTCCCTGTAATTTTTGCTATTGATATAAATAGAAATCATGTTTGATTTTGTGTTCCGTCATGATAAAACATATCAAAATCTGGTTTTATTTCTTGTTTTATTTTTTATCAGATGATCTAGTTAGGTGTAACAACTGACAAAACAACCATGTCAGGTTAAATACACTTTCAAAGATGCCCTGTAATTTTTGCTATTGATTTTACTAGAAATCTTGTTCGATTTTGTGTTCTGTGATGATAAAAATATCTAAATCTTGTTTTATTCCTTGTTCAATTATATTTTTAATGATACTTAAAGATGTCTTCATCTTGTTTTACTTCTTGTTTTTATTTTGAATCAGATGATCTGGCTAGGTGTCACGACAAATGAAAGACTCAACATGTCTCGCTACACACACTTTGAACAGGTTCCAGACAAACCTGGAAAGTTCACCAATCCGTTCGAGTGAGTACCTTATTCACTAAGTTTTGTATACGTATTCTGCTTTAACCCTACTGAATTCTCTACTTCCCCGTACTTTTTTTTTAGTTGTCTCAATTTTTGTTTGTTTTATTTTTTGTTTGGAGGAGGGACATGAAAAAGTAGACAGGTAAAATAACTGAATATTTCTATGTCTTTTTACATTATCAGTGTTTGGTGTTTGGTATACCTAAGGTGATAAAGTTGACAAAGTTCAAAGGTCACATGAATAATGAATTCATTCTGTCTCTATCGTTGCAGCCGAGGAGTCATCAAGAACTGCGTGGACTTCTTCGGTCTGCGCTGCTTGGGGTTATGTCGCCCTCTGAAGGTCAACTGGGGCAGGCAGTTCACGACCGACCTTACCCAATCGTCCGCAACGACGTACGTCAGCGTCAGCAATCATGAGAACTACCAGTTTGTGTAGGGTCCATCTGTTCGCCCGATGGCATTGCCGCTGGTAGCGCTTACCACAAAACAGTCTAGAGTCAAGAGAATGACAAGTGGCAGTTTGAAGTATGTTCTTAACTGGTAGTGGTTTGTAGTAAACTCTACAATGGCCAGAGCTTATAAAGTGTGTTCAGCAGAAGAGCGCAAATAGGTGATTCTTTGCATTATATATTGTATGACACAAGTCTTTTCTCCAAGTATTTCTTTACAAAATTAGAAATTGCTTGTTAAGACCATCAACAATTTGTAGCGATACCAGAAAGTACCATTAGTCAGCGATCATGTCAAATAAATTTGGGATTGTGTAGATGGAAAAAAGATGTATTTTACACCAAGCATCTCTCAAAAATACCAAAACACAGTTTTTTTGGTCAAATTTCTACACTTTCTTGTTTGATTGCCGTATTGAGCAGTTATCACTGGTAACATTTGGCTGACACCTAGACTGAAATGTGTCACGTGCGTCTAGTCGAAGAACATTTGAATTCATTGAATGCCCTCTTCTCGATATGAAAGCTACATTTTACGCTCGTCCACTCGTGCGCTTCTGCCAGGCACACAATGAGATTTGTCAATCATCGATATTCAATCCTTTTGTTTTGAACATCTTACCATTGCCTCCTCTTCCACTTGTTTCTCATCATGGTTCCCAACCTTCCGATTTTACTTTCTTTGCCTGGGTGAAGTCTGCGAAGGATTTCAGGTTGACCTTTGACCTTCCGGCATTCCCATCATGCACTTTGTTTGACATTGCATCAAGAATACCTGTCATATATACTTCTTATCAATAGCTGTACTGGGTGATCTGACAATTGCAGTTGGATGACACCTGCTCCACTTCAATTTTCTACACTAACCAAAAATTGTTCAAATTGACTGTAGAGTTATTATACATGTAGCTGGAGCACGTCTTATAATTATACTTACATTAATATTTGTTGTTTTAGAGATAATCATTATAGATATTACATGTAGCATCAGATATAGACAATTGGATTCACATGTTATGTATAGATGGTCTCTGAAGGTTAGCTTATATGCGTGGTGGTGTGTATAAATTCATAAGTTTGCGGTTTCATCATGTGGGTAGTCCTGACAAGGACTGTTGGGTTTGAAAGGGGATAGAAAGGAATTGAGAGAGAGGTATTCTTTTGCTTTCGTCCTCTGGAGGACTTCCTGGTAATTACTTGGTAAGGACTTTCTGTAATTATATCTGTAATGCCTCTGTTTATCTTTCTGTTGGAAATGAAATAAATACGAATTGAATTGAATTGAATCGGGTAGAGACTTGTAGAGAAATTAAGAGAGGTATTCTTTCGAGAGGGGAGTCCTCAAAAGGAAAGGAAAGGGCTGGCGAAGTCCCTTTCAGGACTCCTCTCACGTAAGAATACTTCTCTTAATTTCTCTACAGGTCTCTATCCATACCATTCAAAGTAGTCCTCTAAAGGACCAAACCGAACCTCACTTTGTTTCTATCCACTTTCAAACCCAACAGTCCCTTTCAGGACTACCCACATGGTGAAACCGCTAAATTATGTATTCATGTTTGTATAGATGTACATATATATAAGCTTTTTTTAGTCCTGTGTTCGTAACGTTGCCTTTATACCTTGTTCTTTCAGTTACATAGCACCGAAATGATCTCTGATATTAACACTTTGGTTGCTTTCTTCGCCTCTCTGTACGGTCGCTCGTTTGCCACGCGTGCTTTTTTGCACAAAACAATAGGCACCCGTTGGCCTGAGGATTGCTTTGTGCAACATAATGGCTTTGCAAATTAATCCATTTCTGGTCTTGATTAGCTCCATGACAACCCTTAAGCAGTTTGTCATCCTACCATCCATTTCTCTCTCGGGTATGGATTGGCAAATGTAAATGTAGATTAATGCCTTGCCAAAGGACATTGGTGCCATGTCTGGGATCGAACCCACGACCTTTGCTTTTCAAGTCAAGTGCTTAAACTACTCAACTACGACAGCTCTAGGTTATCATTCAGCAAATCAAGGCCTGGAAATGGGGTAGCATGCAAAATATTTGCATAGTGCAGTACAAATCGGTGGCGGTTATTGTGTTAATCAGCACACATGGCATGCCTGTGATTGCGCCAATTAACACTGATGGCAAACAAATGGTTAATTATAAAGAGCTAGTGGGTGAGAATCATGATTTTTTAAAAACAACTCATTCATTGCAAAAGTGCCAGTAAGTACTATTTTGCATTTGAAATTATGTATTCTGCATGTACTTGTACTGTATGTTTCCATGTATATTTTATTACCGTATTTTGTATTTCTTATTTCGGGGTAAAAAATTCAAAATTTAGCATTTTGAAATGTATGGACTGAAAGGCAGTCAGGATATTTGCATTGTTTGCCAACTATCGTTAAGAAGTTATTCATGTATGCAATCTATACTTAAGATGTCATTACGAAGGAATATATATATAAATAATAATTAATACAATTGAAATAGAAATCCTTGAGAGTTCTCTTCTTCACTATGACCAGTTTCAATTTTATTTCTTCAGATAGTGATTTCAAAAGTACAATTTACAAACAAATGCAACAAAATATATATATACATATTGTAGTTAAAATATTCTGTTGCAGACTGATGGTGAAAAATTAAAGTAAGTGGCTTGGAAAAGACTAATCATATAAATTTTAGGGATTTTTGGAAAGAAAAAAAAACATCGTTTTGTAGTACTCTCAACTCTCTGTCTCTGCCTGTTAACTGACTCTCAAGGGACCCACGTTTGAATGTTAAAAGTTGAAAAGGCTTTCAACTTTTCATGTCTGTCGGATGGTGACCTTAAAGGTCGGTCACCAGATGTGTACCGTATATCTGATTGTTACACGTCTGTTGATAACCCAATCACCAGATAACGGGGCCCTGTTTCATTAAACTTGTTATCAAGAACAAGTTACAATAACTGTTATAAGCTTCTGAAATTCCGGCATTTGATTGGCTGAAAGCAAATTTGTCATCGAAATTTAGCATTTGTTATTGATAACCAGTTTTATGAAACAGGGCCCAGACGTGTGTTGGTCATGTGGTCAGCACTTGTGGTTCACCACCATACAACAACTGGGGTTCAGTTCTTGCATGCTGATGGAGTTCATTAAAAAGGTCGGTTCCATGTTGTAATTATTAAGATCCGATCGAAATGCAATCATCCCAGTTTTAAGAAAATGGGTGAAAACTCAGTTTCATGAATTTAACTCTGAAAAGGCTAACAAAATGAAGGTTAATCATGTGCTGCAATCATTGATTGATGATTATGGGTATAATTGATCCAAAGAATTACATTTTTGATCAAGAAAAGTATTGATGTTCTTAAATATTTGTTAAAGATTTCTTATGAAATGTAGTCTATGTAATCTAATCTATTCTTTGGTTTGTTTTTAAGAGCATTTTTTTTATTTTTTATTTTTTTATTTTTTAAAATAAATTTACATTGGAAGTGCCAAATTAGATATGTGTTTATATCTAATGAATTAAGGTCTCTCTTGTTGTCTACGATTGCTTAGTATATTGTAATTTAATGTTTTTGAGCACAAAGTTTTCAGGAAAGAAAATATTTCATCCTCCTTTTAAAAAAAAATGTTTGCCAGAATGTTTTAGTATTTTATTTACAGCTTTATGTTTTTATAGTCAAAATATAGAAATTAGGATGAAAATACCATATGCAACCTTATAGACCAATAACTTGCTAATTATGTTACATAAAACTTAAACCTACATGTAGGTATAGGACACTTTTTTAAATGTTTACCAAAATGTATTAGTACTTTATTTGTAGCTTTATGTTTTTATAGTCAAAATATAGAAACTAGGCTGAGAAATAGTAAATGGAAGAAAATATCTATATGCAACCTCTAAGACTGATACCCTACTAATTATGTTATATAAACCCTAAACCTATAGGCTATGTACATGTAGGTATAGGAAGTCGACATCAAGTTTGAAGTCATTTTGGTATTTTGTTAAGATGATCGTGTCAGCAATTGAATCATTTACATTTTTGTCTTTATAGAAGGTACAAAACAACCTTTCTGTAAGTCTTAAACTTTAAAAAGTTTAATGTTTTATATGGTGAAAAAATAATGTTCATTTTCAGTGAACATGTTAAGAGATCTACTTGTACTGTGTACAGTTTACTATTAATTTATAGACAATCATCATAACTAGAGGAAAACTTCTAAAATAGATATCCATACCATTGTGATACATACATGTAATAATAATCTTGCATCCCATCATCATGACATCATCCCATGAGCTTGTTTTAAATATAACATGAATTTTAGATGCACCTTTACAAAAGTAGGTTATCTGCGTACAACAGAAAGCCCAAATTATGTATTCTTTTATCAATATTTTCACATTAATGATACAATTTAAGTGAAATTTTGCCATCAAATTTTTGGCAAATTTGGGGCTCCCGGCCAACCCTTTAGAGAGGCTTTAACTGTTACCCACAGAATGCAAAATAAAGTTCTTTTAATGTTAGTTTTAATATATCCTAACTAACTATACCCAATTTTTTTTCTTCAGGGGATTGGTGAACTTTAAGGCCTTTTGTACCTCCAGAATTCTTACGAGTACCCTTTTTTTAAGGGGAGGGGGGAGGGTACCTGCATGTAGTAATTTTTACCTTTCTCCGATATAAGTGTACACTTCCAGATTCCTGCATTGTGTGCTGCTGTTTTCCACAAATTTGTCATGTTACATGTGTAACTATTTGCTTACTTTTGTTTTTGATTAGATTATAATGAAACATAACATCATCTGAGCTGCGTGGGACTCCCCTTAGAGGGACTACTGGTGTAGCTAACCTGTCAATATTTATCTGTTGATACCTGAAGTGGCTATTGTTTGCAATTGCACAGTATACATACCCCCAAAATGTAGTGTATTTTTATTATATAACATTTCAAACCTTTTATCTGAAATATCTCAGTTTTGCAATTGTTTTGAGTGAAAAAAAGTTGTGACACGATTGACGAATATGATAGTTAATCTATAAACCTGTAGTAGTACTTTGATCGCAGTTTCATAACATTGAATTTAAGCTCTACTGCTATAAATCTCCCTTAGGATTGAATCATTTTCCCTTTGTTAACACGTTCCTCATGAAATTGGCTATGCATTACATACAAACAGAAGAGGGTACTTAATATTTGTTGATGAAATGTCTTCTGTAATGCTAGGAATGTTCCTCTACTGTTTAAATTAGAAAGTAGAAATTTGATGAAAGTTGGTGATTCCTATGGACTATATTGCCTTTGATTAGGTAGATGAATTTTAGTGACATGTCTGTTTTGATTTCTCATTCTAAGTAATTTCATTGAAAATTTTTTGAAATTATGCATCCCATAAAATCTGGTTGTGGGTGATGCCTAATGGTTATATCTTTCTCTATGTACACACACACGCATACATGTACATGTACATGTATGCTACAATGTATCATGTCATTGGATTTATTTTGTACCTATTGTAAATGTTGGATCCATTTAACCATGAATGTATATAATATGGACTCTTCTTCTTGGTCATCTGTGTACATTTGTTGTGTGTAATAAAGTGTAGTAGTATTGTAGGGTTCCCACATTGTAAGCTGTGTCACCTGGGGGGTGTTTCACAAAGACTATAAAGATCGACTTTAAGTTGGACTCAACTATGACATGCCATTAATGCCACTGGTTGCTCTCACCATTATGATCTTTAGATAATATTTTTTCCTTCAATAATGAATTATCAAAAAATGTAAATTCTGTAGATTTGTGACCATGATTTGTACGTCCCTTGAGAGACCAATGCCAGTAAATGGTGAGAGCAAGCAGTGGCATGAACAGCCTGCCATAGTCAAGTCCAAATTAAAGTCGATCTTAGTCTTTGTGAAACACCCCCCTGCTTATATTATTGCGACCTCCCCTCTTCAGAGAAAAAGCACCCGTCTAGAAACACTGCTTTTCTTTTCCCCCTTGAATAGCGTTTCTCGTTGAAACATGTACTAATAGAGCCTGTACACAAAGACCACCGGTCTAGAAAGACTGCTTTTCTTTTTCCCCATACAGGTGGTCTTTATAAACAGGTTTCAATGAGAAACCACATTCAAGGGAAATTAAAAATGTGGTCCTTATAGACAGATGGTCTTTACATCATAAGTGTACTCGCTAATGCAGGTTTCACTGTCTTTTTTTTGTAGTTTCAGAAATGGTGCTCTGAGCCTTGGATAAGATGAAGGTCACTAGATTGAATGGAAAAGAAAAAAAAGAAAAAAATTCACACATATTTTCAATCTCTTTTCAGGCATTTTTAATGACTTGTTAAACACAGACATGAACATATATATATATACAAAATGTTTAAAATGCAATTTCATTGCTACTTGACAAATAAAGATGGCGCCATTTTGTCTCATTTTGCAACGCACTCTAGCATTGGGGTCTTGCAGCCTTATGGTAATGACTATAGCCTATGGGTCTCCATAAATAAAATCATTGAGATTTTATTTTTGGTTTAAAAATACAAAAGCTAGCATGCACGTGTGACATACTTCACACAAATTTGTTCCTTCAGTGAAACCCCCATGTCTTATTCCATTTGATAGTTCACCCACATTAGAAAGGAAGTCCACCCTGATATTAAGTCGGTTTTTATAATACATGTAGAAGCAGCAAAATGAAAAGAACAGGTCAGCCAAAGTTAATTCCAATACAAATTAAGAAGTTATGAATTTTTAAAGTTGCGATCAATCAAACACAAATCGCATATTAAGATAATATTGACACAGGTAAGGGATTGACACAGGTCAAAAAATATACATATTGTATACAACATTTCATACATACATAGTTTACATACACAAGCACATGCATACATGTAATCAAGTCCTGCCAAAAAATATGTATTTCTACTTTTTCCATTTAAAAATTTAAAACAAGTACATGAACATGTAAGTAAATTCTCTTTTTTTTAGAACGAGAACATGCAGTTACATGCATTTACTTCCATCCCTGGAAGCTACAACAATGTGTCAAATAACTTTATATGCATAAATAAATAGAAGAAGGAAAAAGATTGGCTGACAATATACATGTAGTGAGCACAAAAATATTATTCACATGATATTATCTAAAGTATTGCACTAGCACTAAGCTATTAACTAGCAATTATGGTTAATGTAATAATACAAAATTCAGCATGTATAAAAATAAGCTACAAAAGTAATTGTTACTATCTCCTCTATAACACTAGTTTTTTAATTAAATTTTTACAAATGTTCACTTGAAAAATCATTGAAATGCACCCTTCAACCTTTTCCTTTACGAACATTAAAAATTTCCCTTTTTTGTCGTAATCAATTCACTTTTCACAAGTAATTATATTTCATTTCCATTATTACTACTACTTCTTACAACTACCAATGATAATATTAATAATATTAATAATAATAATAATAATAATATTAATAATAATATTAATAATAATATTAATGATTATAATATAAATAATAGGCCTAATGATTATTTGATAATAATATTATTATTAATAATGATGATGATAATATGATATCAATAATAACAAACTTGCCATCTTCTATTTCCAGGAGCACAAGGAAAAATAGATGTGAAGCAAGATTCCAAATAAGTGCCATAAGGAGGCATTGCTATAAATTTTTTATAAAATAACTTTTCACTCGGATTTGAAACTTTCTAAAGATTATGTAGTTCTCAACTCCACATACAGTTATATAGAAAGTGTGCCGCGGCCGAGAAAGCAAACTTGTTCTTGGATCTTAAGAGAGGTTGATATTATTACCTTGAACTACAAGATCTGTCTACACCAGGATATCTTCAATACTGATGTTGATTATGAGTCTCCCATCAGACAGATATCCCAGAGATGCATCTTCCACTGAACTAATTGGAATAAGCTTTGGGATGGAAGTGTTTAGATTACTACTTTCGGCAGAAGAGCCTCCATCTTCTTGGCAGGTATCTAACAGGAGCCTCTTCTCGATAGATTCCGGAGGGTCTTTTTGGTTGATGATCTGGACCGTGACATTGACAGGGTAGCTTTCAGCCACCTTGGGATTCTTTCCTTCCTTTGGCCAACTGAATCCAATGGACAAGTGGCTTCCTTGACCTTTCCCGATGCCCAGAAGATAGAGAGTGGCCTGAAGACCTTGAACCCATGGCAATCTCAGCTCTGGTGAGATGATGCTTTGCGCAGCTTGTCGTTTCAGATCAGAATAGGGTACGACCCATGGCAAACATGAATTTATGCTTTGTGGAAGATGCTTCTTTGTAACCGAACGGGAATCGGAATACTCTTCCTCTTTGCCGATCCACCTGCATACTTTCTGCTCTAGCTGATCCACTTTTGACGTGAGCCTGTCTTCCATATCCCTCTGACTTAGTTCAAGACCTGTCATCCTATTGCGAAACTCGGAAGTGAAATCTTTCATCCTGACAGCGCGCCTACTCGTCCCTTTCTGGATACTTTCAATCTTTGAAGAGTTTTTTTTTGCCCGCTCAGTAGCCAAATCAAGGGATTCAAGTGTTTCCTGTGCCCACCTGGAACCAGACATGTTCAGAAAGTCACTGAATCCACTGGCACTATGAATGGACGAGGGTCTTGAGAACGCAGACCCAGAAGACCTGGACTGAGCTGCCATATCAAAGCTGCTCAAGTCTGAATCTGAAGGAAACAGCTCAGCTATTTTCTCTGGGCAGGATACATTTCTGGCTATATTCCATGGGGTTGACTTTTCCTGAGGCCTATCAACATGATCAAAAAAATTCTCTCTGGCGGCTTCTTGAAAAGGAAGTTCACTGGCATGGCCCATTGAAGGAAAGAGAGATTCTGCTTCTGGTAAATTGCCTGTATCTTGTAATTTTTGTTGAACTAGTTGCAGTAATTTGTCGTCCATGATCTTCGACGCTCTTTGCAACTGCTCATCATCCCGCGCTTCCATCCTGTAAATATGGGAAACAGAATGAAAACAACGAAGAGCAAAAAAATTGACAATATCGATCTGAACTTTCCATTTTGGCAATTAATTATTTTCTGCAAACTGAAAACTCCCAAATGATACGGTCAAAATGAGAAGCTAATGATTTTTAAAAAGTCTGTATTTGTTACATTATGTTGGTAAATTGACATTATTTCATGGATATATATTTTGTCTGTTTTTATTAACGTAAGGAGTAACATAAATGGATTTAAAACAGATTTGGAAAACAACATCTTAGTTTTTTACTTAAAATTAAAGTTATTAAGATATTAGATCGGATCCAATATGCGAGAAAAAAAGCCAGGCCGGCCCCGTCTTACAAAAAGTATATATCAATCGCAACTATATGTACATAAGAGATAGGAGATTGCAAACCTGCGATTGATTTGGAATCTTGGATCAATCGTAACTCTTTGTAATGACTAATGTATTGTAAGACGGGTCCCAGCTGTGCATGCATGGTTTCCACATAGATCTAGATCTACAGGTGTATGTCTGTAATTGACTATTGTGTCTATTTCAAAATTTAAATTTACCTCAAATACGGCTACACTTAAACCAGACTTTCGGGATCTAGAAGACAGATGCAGACTCACAGAGTGAGAGTAGAGAACAAGCTTTTGCGATGTAGTAGATCCACTCCAAATTTTGTCCCAGCAACAGGCTTAACAAAAGGTGAATGACCGTCTGCATGCAGACGGCGAGGTCAGAAGTTAAATCTATATACCGGTAGTTTAGAGCGATACTTAAATAGTATACTCGTCTCATGATCTATAACCCTTGTGCGTAATCGATGCCCTTTTTATCATTTTTATTGGCTAGATCATACTGCATCTCTGTAGCACTACAGTGCTGTGAGCGACCTACGATATACAAAATTGTCCGATTTCGATGTTGCAATCATTAAAGAAATGGTGCAATAATGGGTGTGACAGGCATGTGAACGATGCATGGTGTATGCAGATGGTGTATGATGGTACACGATGGTGTATAAAATGCATATAATAATGGCATGCTAGCGCTAGCGGTAGTATGTAGCGAGGCTAACCAGTGACGTCATGACTGGGGAATCCCCTTGTAACATTTATTCATACACAAACTTCAACCCTGGATTGATAACATACACATACGATCTACTTGCAAAATTTGCAACCCTATATAACACTAACCAGGGGCGGCAATTTCTTTTCATGAACAGGGGGGACGAAATGCGAGGGACGAGGGAGCAGTGGCGTAATGCGCATGAGCAAATGAGGAGGGGGATCGAGGGCCGCGGCGGCCGGGGCAGAAAAATCAGCATCGATCACCACCACTAGCTCTTACATGTTAAAGTGGGAGGGGGGCTAAAGTATTTACGATCATGTAGAGCAAAGCGAGCGAAACAAGTGGAGCTTAAATTGACGTGGGAGTCCAGGGGCAAAACCCCGGCGGGGATCAAGGGGCGGAGCCCCACGAAGCTCAGGGGTTTAATTTAGGAAGCAAAGGGGTTTTAGGCATTTAACTACGGTCAGATGAGTATATTTTGATACCTTATTTGTGACACTGGCATATGCAGGTCACTAATTGGAGTTGGGTCCAGGCTCCAGGGGGCGGAGCCCCCAGAAGCTCAGGGGTTTTAAGCATGAAATAACGACCAGATGAGCATCCAGGGGCCGCCTTAGGGCCCTTGGTGGGGTCCAGGGGGCAGAGCCCCCGAAAGCTCAGGGGTTTTAGGCATTTAATTACGGTCAGATGAGCAACCACGGGCCCGCCTTCGGGCCCTTGGTAGGATCCGGGGGCAATGCCCCAGGAAGCTCAGGAAAAAATCATGCCATTTGGCAGCAACATTTGTAGACGGGTATCGAATTAGAACTGCCCCAAGCCCCCCCCCCCATCAGTATGCAAGTGCGAGGGAACATAGTGAACGAGAGGGGTGAAGGTGACGGAAGTGAATACCCCCTCACAGGTTTTTGAAGTTTTGTTGTATTAAAAATTACATTCCTTAGCAAAACTATAGTATAAAAACAAGCAATATACTTTTTCACACTTCATTGTTCTCAGTATTTACTTGTACATTTTGAAGGATATTATGCGAGGGAGCGTAGCTTCCGAGTGAGAAGATTTTTACACTTTTATTTGTCTAAACGGTGCACTCTTAGGCCCTCCAGAGCCTAAAAGTGTGTTGCAGTCTTTAGTCAGTATTTGCTATACATTTTGTTGTTGTTGCACTTTTTCAAATTTTCAGGGGGAACGATCCCCCCCTTAAAAAATTGAGGGGGGACGTGTCCCTCCGTCCCCCGGGATCGCTGCCCCTGACACTAACCCTATACTTTTGACAAAAAATATTGAGCTCGCAGTATAGTTATTGCAAATATAAAATCACCTCACCCGTTGCTCTTACTTTTAAAAAGAGCGACTGTTAATTTATACTCAATTCAATTCAATATATTTTTGTTTCCAACAAAACATTACAAAATCAATAATAAACATTTACAACAATTTAGGAATACATTTTGGAAACAGAGGGGTCCACTTAAAAGCATTGCTTGTACTCATTTTTGGAAATTTAGTAAACAAGGCTTGGAGCAAATTAAATGTTTCGATAAACGGTCTGCAGTTATCAGACTACTAATCAACGAATAGTATTGGGAATAGAACTTGCGTTTTCACGTATTTCCGGTTTTTGTCTTGTAAATGAAATTCGTGGATATTCGAATTCGAAAGTATATTAATGGTGATGATTATGCTTCGATCACAAAAGATTGTGATCGAAAGCCTTTTTTCAACGACATTGATGTTCTATGATATCAAACCTAACAATTGAACAATGAACGTGTTTGATCTTTATAAGCAGATATATGGGGAAGCTTAATTTTCCTTTTCTATAAAAGTGATTTTTTTTTTCTTATTAAATTTGTCATCATAATATCACTCACGCCTTTATCTGATGAGATCCAGAAGGCCATTAACCATAATTATGTTAAAGTATGTATACAAAAAAAAACCATAATGACTTAACGCCACTCTAGTTCACAAAAGATGCTTTCTATGAAGACCCCGATGAAGACGTGCACGAAAAGCAGGCTTTCTAGACAGCTGGCCTTTGTGTACAGGCTATTTTAGTTCATGTTTCTAAAGTATTAGAAACACTATTCCAAGGGGAAAAAGAAAAGCAGTCTTTCTAGACAGTTAGTGCTTTTTCTCTGAAGAGGGGGTTCGGCATACAATGTGGGAACCTACAAGACTGCTACACTTGAATTCAATTCCCTATAAATGCGTACTCGACGATCGTAACATTATTTAGATTCCATTTAACCACTTTGATATCTAGTGATTTTAAACGGATATGGACTAATGAACGAGATATATTATTATACTATCCTGGTCCAATAATTATCTCAGTGTTTGACTGCCAGAGAGAGAGAGAGAGAGAGAGAAAGAGAGAGAAGTGACACACTCATCGAGACAGAGCTAGAATATTATGTCAGAGAGAGAGAGAGGGGGGAGAGAGAGTGAAAGAAGTGCCACAGAGGAGACAATAAACTCATAGACAGAGCCAGAGTATGTGTATTAGAGAGAGAGAGAGAAAGAGATAAACAGATAGACAGCAAAGAGAGAGAGAGAGAGAGAGAGAGAGAGAGAGAAAGAGAGAGGGAGAGAGAGAGAGAGAGAGGGGGAGTGTTGTTGTGTTGAGATACCTCTCTTCAGACATTAATTTGTAACGAGTTTCACTGATTTCTATGGGGGATTCTAAAATTTGTGAAAACCTGTGTGTGCCAGTATTTGTTTTTTTTTCCTTTTTTGCTTCATGCATAAAAGTTCTGGTCATCTTATTTTCACCACAGGGTGCCACAGATCTTATTACGCGAGTAATTCACACTGTACCCCCCCCCTCTCTCTTTTCCCCAGACCTCTTATTCTTCCTACATAGATGAATCTCATTCTCTCTTCTTTCCCCTTCTTTTTCTATTTCCCTCTCTTTTGATTTTCCTTTTCCTCTATTTATCTATCTTTGCTCTTCTTTCAATCTGTAGCTCAAACTCTAACTCTTTCTCTTGCCCCTACCGCTCTCTTTATCATGATTACCATCTTTTTTCTCTTCCCCCCTCCTCTCTCTCTCTCTATCCCTCTTCCCATCTCCCCGTCTCTATCCATTTAAAGTGTATCCTTATTTCTCACTATTTCTTTCCCTTATTTCTCTGTCATGCCCCCCTCTCTCTCTCTCTCTCTCTCTCTCTCACACACACACACACACACACACACACACACACACACACACACAAAACACACGCACACACACACACAAAACACACGCACACACACACAAAACACACGCACACACACACACACACTCTCTCTCTCTCTCATCTCTTTCTTTCTTTGCCCCTTTATCAATCCCATAAGGACCGGTCAGACTTTAAAGAGCAACAAGAAAGATACTTGTATACATAATAACGATAAAAGTGGTCACACCTGAATAGTCAGGTGGCTTAGCGAAATTATTGTTACTTGCCGGATAAAAGCACCATTTTTGGTACAGGGCTCCCTTAGGACCTACTAAACGATATTAGGCTAGGAGCCCCCGGCAAAAATATCAATTTAAGGGAGTGGGGGCGTCTTTTGGAGCCCCCAAATAATTTTATAACATTGATCTGTTGTTGTACAAATGCTATTTTTGGTACAGGGCTTCCTTAGGACCTACTGAACGATATTAGGGTAGGAGCACCCGACAAAAATATCAAATAAGGGCATGGGCAGGGGCGTGGCCTCGTAGCCCCCAAATAATTTAGAAGGTAATATAACATGGATATGTTGTTGTACAAATGCCATTGTTGGTACAGGGCTTCCTTAGGACCTACTGAACGATATTAGGGTAGGAGCCCCCGGCAAGAATATAATATATGGGTGGGGGCTTCGTAGCCCCCAAATAATTTAGAAGGTAATATAACATTGATTCGTTGTTGTACAAATGCCTTTTTCGGTACAGGGCATCCTTAGGACCTACTGAACGATATTAGGATAGGAGCCCCCGGCAAGAATATCATATAAGGGTGTGGGACAGGGGCGTCGCCTCGTAGTCCACAAATAATTTGTAAGGTAATAAAACATTGATTTGTTGTTGTACAAACGCCATTTTCGGTACAGGGCTTCATTAGGACCTGCTGAATGATGGTAAATGTATGAGCCCTCGGCATACATATTCAAATATGTGTGATTGGGGGCCCATGGCGTTTGTACAACAACAAACCAATGATATATTACCTTAAAAATTATTTGTGGACTACAGGCGACGCCCTGTCCCACATCTTTATATGATATTCTTGCCGGGGCTCCTACCTAATATCGTTCAGTAGGTCCTAAGGAAGCCCTGTACCAAAATGGCATTTGTACAACAACAAATAAATGTTATATTACCTTCTAAATTATTTAGGGGCTACGAAGCGACGCCCCGCCCACACCCTTATATGATATTCTTGCCGGGGACTCCTACCTAATATCGTTTAGTAGGTCCTAAGGAAGCCCTGTACCAAAATGGCATTTGTACAACAACAAATAAATGTTATATTACCTTCTAAATTATTTGGGGCTACGAGGCCACGCCCCCTCACACCCTTATATGATATTTTGCCGGGGCTCCCACCTAATATTGTTCAGTAGGTCCTAAGGAAGCCCTGTACCAAAATGGCATTTGTACAACAACAAATCAATGTTATAAAATTATTTGGGGCCCCAAAAAGACGCCCCCGCCCCCACACCCTTAAATTGAATTTTTTGCCTAATATCGTTTAGTAAGTCCTAAGGAAGCCCTGTACCAAAAATGGTGCTTTTATCCGGCAAGTAACGATAATCGATAAATTTGACGCTAAGCCACCTGACTAGAAATGATTTTGACAACTAGAAAACCTACAACGAATTCTAATGTTATTTCACGTAAACACGAGGTAAGCGTTTTGGGGATATCTTTATTGTTTTCTTTGAGGTCTGACAAGGCCTTCGCTCATCTTTTCTCCTCTCTTTCTCTCTCTCTCAACCTCTTTCTACTTCTATTTCTCTTCTCATCCTCTTTCATCCCAGGCTCTCTCCCATCTCTCTCTCTCTTTCACTGTGACTTTTAATTTTTCTCTTGCATCAACCTTTCCTAACTATTTATCAGTTTCTATATTTCAATCTCATTCTTATTTTATCTTGTTTTTTTCGTCACTCCTTCTCCCAACCTCTTACTTCTTTTTCTCCATGCCTTTCATCCCAGCCCCCTACTTCTCTCTCTCTCCCTCTCTCTCTCTCTCTCTCTCTCTCTCTTTATCTCTCTCTCACCCTCTCTTTATCCCTACTTTTCTCTTCGGGAATGCCGGGAGGGAGTAGAAAAGTAGAAAGAAAAATTGATATCAAAACAACATTCATAAGTAGAAGAAATCTGAGTAAATATAATTTTCAGATTGGTTGCTGAGTACAATAAATATCTCTTCATCATTTGGCATAAGCAGTACTACAGTGTATTTGTATGGACAGAATTTACACAGGGATTCACATGACAGGAAAAAAATTACTCTAAAACCTTGTCAATAGGTTAACGAAAGATCAGCTAAATCTGTGAAATTTGAAGGTATGAAACATCAGAGCATAAAAACATGTAGGCCTACTAATAGAGCCTGTACACAAAGACCACCTGTCTAGAAAGACTGCTTTTCTTTCCCCTTGAATAGTGTTTGTCATAGAAACATGTACTAATAGAGCCTGTACACAGAGACTGCTTTTCTTTTCCCCCTTACAGGTGGTCTTTATAAACAGGTTTCAATGAGAAACCACATTCAAGGGAAATGAAAAATATGGTCTTCACAGACAGGTGGTCTTATTATAAGTGTGCTCGCTAAAGCAGCTAGGTTTCACTCTATTTTTTTCTTTCTAGATGCATTTTTGATAAACAATGTTGAAGACCAATTTGCAGTGTTCGTTGCAGAAAATAACATATCATTGTGTAGTTTCAGAAATCAGTGGTATTATCCCTGAGCATTGGGTAAGCCTCAATGGTCGTCAGATTGAATGAAAAAAAAAAAATCCACACATATTTTCAATCTCATGTTACAGGCATTTTTAATGGCTTGTTAAATATACATGAAAATATACAAATTGTTTAAATGCAATTTCATTGATACTTGACAAATAAGTATGGCACCATTTTGTCTCATTTTGCAAAGCACTCTGATCAATGCAGCCTAATGGTAATGCCTGTTGGCTTCGACAAATAAAATCATTGAAATTTTATCTTTGGTTTAAAAATACAAAAGCTAGCATGCACGGGTGACATACTTCACACAAATTTGTTCCTTCAGTGAAACCCCCCATGTCTTATTCCATTTGATAGTTCACCCACATTTTAAGGAAGTCCACCCTGATATTAAGTCGGTTTTTATAATACATGTAGAAGCAGCAAAATGAAAAGAACAGGTCAGCCAAAGTTTGAGCAAATTCCAATAAAAATTAAGAAGTTATGAATTTGTAAAGTTGCGATCAATCAAACACAAATCGCATATTAAGATAAGGTATTGACACAGGTAAGGCATTGACACAGGTAAAAAAATATACATATTGTATACAACATTTCATACATACATAGTTTACATACACATGCACATGCATACATGTAATCAAGTCCTTCCCAAAAATATGTATTTCTACTTTTTCCATTTAAAAATTGAACAAGTACATGACTTAAGTAAATTCTCCTTTTTTTAGAACGAGAACATGCAGTTACATGCATTTATTCCATCCCTGGAAGCTACAACAATGTGTCAAATAACTTTATATGCATAAATAAATAAATAGAAGAAGGAAAAAGATTGGCAGACAATATACATGTAGTGAGCACAAAAATATTATTCACATGATATTATCTAAAGTATTGCACTAGCACTAAGCTATTAACTAGCAATTATGGCAAATATGGTTAATGTAATAATACAAAATTCAGCATGTATAAAACTAAGCTACAAAAGTAATTGTTACTATCTCCTCTCCAACACTAGTTTTTTTAATTAAATTTTTACAAATGTTCACTTGAAAAATCATTGAAATGCACCCTTCAACCTTTTCCTTTACGAACATTAAAAAATTTCCCTTTTTTGTCGTAATCAATTCACTTTTCACAAGTAATTATATTTCATTTCCATTATTACTACTACTTCTTACAACTACCAATGATAATAATATTAATAATAATATTAATAATAATAATGATATTAATGATTATAATATAAATAATAGGCCTAATGATTATTTGATAATAATAATATTAATATTAATAATGATGATAATATATCAATAATAACAACCTTGCCATCTTCTATTTCCAGGGGCACAAGGAAAAATAGATGTGAAGCAAGATTCCAAATAAGTGCCATAAGGAGGCATTGCTATGAAATAGCTTTTCACTTGGATTTGAATTAAAGATTATGTAGTTCTCAACTCCCCAGTTTGTTATATAGAAAGTGTGCCGCAGCCGAGAAAGCAAACTCTTGTTCTTGGATCTTAAGAGAGGTTGATATTATTACCTTGAACTACAAGATCTGTCTACACCAGGATATCTTCAATACTGATGTTGATTAGGAGTCTCCCATCAGACAGATATCCCAAAGACTTGTCTTCCACTGTACTAATCGGAATAAGCTTTGGGATGGAAGTGTTAAGATTACTACTTTTGGCAGAAGAGCCTCCGTCTTTATGGCAGGTAACTAAGAGGAGCCTCTTCTCGATAGATTCCAAAGCATCTTCTTGGTTGATGATTTGGACCGTGACGTTGACATGGTAGCTTCCAGCTACCTTGGGATTCTTTCCTTTTTTTGGCCGACTGAATCCAATGGACAAGTGGCTTCCTTGACCTTTCTCGATGCCCAGAAGATAGAGAGTGGCCTGAAGACCTTGAACCCATGGCAATTGCAGCGGTGGTGAGGAGATGCTCTGCACAGAGTGTTGTTTGAGATCAGAATAGGGCACGACCCATGACAAGCATTTAATCATGCTTTTTGGCAGAGCCTTACATGTACCCTGCGAGGAATCGGAATACTCTTCCTCTTTGCCGATCCACCTGCATACTTTCTGCTCTAGCTGATTCACTGTTGACGTGAGCCTGTCTTCCATATCCCTCTGACTTAGTTCAAGACCTGTCATCCTATTGCAAAGCTTGGAAGTGACATCTTTCATCCTGATAGCGCGCCTACTCGTCCCTTTCTGGATATTATCAATCTTTGAAGAGTTTTTCTTTGCCTGCTCAGTAGCCAAATCAAGGGATTCAAGTGTCTCCTGTGCCCACCTGGTACCAGACATGTTCAGATATACAGGTATATGGTCACTGTATCCACTTTGCATGGACGAGGGTCTTGATATAGAGAACGCAGACCCAGAAGACCTGGACTGAGCTGCCATACCGACGCTGCTCAGGTCTGAATCTGAAGGAAACAGCTCGGCTACTTTCTCTGGGCAGGATATATTCAATGGAGGTGACCTTTCCTGAGGCCCATGAACATGACCCCAAAAATATTCATACCTAAATTTTGCTGCTGCTAAATTAGCTGCATCTTGTTGGTTGTCAATCATGTAGCACTCGGCAACCCCCTCTTTGGGTTTCTCGATTGCTGTATCTCCAAAATCACCATGATCAATCATCTCAAGCGCTCCTTGAAGAACCTGCTCTTCTTCATCTTGCGTTTCCATCCTGTAAATATGGGAAACAGAACGACAATCATAGGTAATTAACACAATGAAGAGTAAAGAAATTGACAATATTGATTTGAACTTTCCATTTCGGCTATTAATCATTAATTTTCTCCAAACTGAAAACTCCCAAATGTTACGGTCAAAATGAGATGCTAATGAATTTCTAAAAGTCTATTTTTGTTGCATTATGTTGGTAAATTGACATTATTTCATGGATAGTATACATATATATTGTCTGTTTTATTAACACAAGGAGTAACATAATTCCATAAATGGATTTAGAACAGATTTAAAAAACGACATCTTACTTTTAAGTTATTAAGATAAAATATGCGGGATAAAAGGCTGCAGCTGTGCATTTGTGGTTACCACTATATATGCAGCTATGTCTAGATCTAGTGTCACTATTTCAAATTTTAAACTTACGTACCTCAAGTCAAATACGGCTTAACCAGATCGGACTGATCTGTTACTATTCTTAGACGTAAACTTGAAAGAACAAGCTTTTGCGATGTATGTTGTAGATCCACTCCAAATTTAGTCCCAGGCCCAGCAACAGGCTTATAACAAAACGTGAATGACCGTCTGTAGACACTGAGGATGATCGAGGGCGCGCGAGGTCAGAAGTTAAAACTTAAATCTATATCGGAGCAATCTACTCGTCTCATGATATCTTTATATTCCTTGTGCGTGATATATAATATATATACTGCATCTCTGTAGCCATTATAGTGTTGTCTTGAATGTGAGCGAACTACGATACAAAATTGTCTAATTTCGATATTGCAATCATCACAGAAATGGTGCAATAACATGTGGCATGCACGTGAACAGAACGATGGCGTAAATGCCTATACGTCATGACTGGGGAATCCCCTTGTAGGATTTATTCATACACACTAACTTCAACCCTGGACCAAACAAACATAATATATGGCATACACATAAATCAACAAAGTACTGAGCTCGCAGTATAGTTATTGCCGTAGCAAATATCAAATCATCTCCCCCGTTGCTCTCACTTTTAAAAAAGAGCCACTGTTACTGATAGAAAAGACATGTGAAATCGTAATAATAGACTATATAAACTGATTTTTTTTTTATTTTTTATAGTAAACAAGGCTTGGAGCAAATAAAATGTTTCGATAAACGGTCTGCAGTTATCAGACTACTGATCAACGAGATGGTATTGGGAACTTGCGTTTCCCGTATTTTCAGATTTGTTTTTTCTTGTTTGTTCTTGTATGTGGCGAAATTCGCGGATATTATCGAATATGAATATTACTGCTAAGACTTTTATACCAAAGTATAATGGTGGTGATTGTGCTTCCATTACAATAGATTGTCTGTGAAAGCCATTTTCTCATGAAACCTAACAGTTCAACAATGATGTTTTAACTTTATGGGCAGATCGATATGGGGTAGCTTTTCCTTTTCTAAAAGTGTTTTTTTTTCTTATTAAATTTGTTCAACATAATAAAATTATGTTAGAAAAAAAAGGTGAAATATCACCACTTTCTCCCTCTTCTCGCTGCCCCCTTCTCCCTTTTGCTCTCTCCTAAGTTTGATATTCATGTCTGCAGCATCAATATGTTCCCTATTCTTTATCTGTTGAGATCCAGAAGGGCATATTATCCATAATTATGTTAAAGTACATGTATTTAAAAAACACATAATGACTTAATTAACGCGACTTAATTAAAGCTCACAACAGATGCTATCTATGAAGACAGGACGGTGGCCTAATTTGTGTACAGGCTATTTCAGTACATGTTTCTATGAGAAACACTATTCAAGGGGGAATAGAGCGGCAATCTTTCTAGACAGCTAGCGCTTTTTCTCTGAAGGGGTGCCCAACGGGCCCGGCCCCTCGCCCGTGGCAAATAATAATAATAAAACAAATTTGAAAAAAAATAAAAATAAAAAGGATTTTCCCACATATGGGCTAGCAACCCCCCCCCCTCCCCGTTTATTCACCGGCTGGCTGAGCAGTCGCCGCTAAATATTTCCTCAAAAATTGGACAAACCTCCCCCCCCCCCTTGCTTATTCACCGGCTTGCTGAGCCGCCGCTAAATATTTTCTCACCAATTGGGAAAATTGGACCACAAAAAAAAAAAAAAAATCACGAATTGGGCCCCCCCCCCCCTGCCGCCGGCTGGATCCGCCTCTAGGGGAGGGAGAGGGGGTCAGGTTTCACTACATACAATGTTGGAACCTACAAGACTAAACTACACTTAATTTCAACTCTTTATAAAGTAGCATTATTTATATTCCATTTAACCACGTTGATGTCTAGTGATTTTAAACGGATATGCATGGACCAGTGGCGGATCCAGGGAGGGGCCGGGGAGCCGGGCCCTCCCTAGAAAAAAAACATGTAAAAACACCCTTTTGGGAAAAAGAAGATGGGCCCCTCCTGGCGCTCAAGGGCGGGGGTGGTGGTGAAATTATTTTTTAATTTTGAAGGAAAAAAAAATGGTGCTCACTACTTCCCCCCTCCCACCCCACTGAGCGGAAAATCGGCCGGCACGGTTTTCAAATTTTCGCACGAAGTGGGCCCCTTTTTCGGCCCCCTCCCTTGCCGCCGGCTGGATCCGCCCCTGGCATGGACAAATAAACGAGATATCTTAATATACTATCCTGATCCAATAATTATCTCAGTGTTTGACTGTCAGAGAGAGAGAGAGAGAGACAGACGGACAGAGGGAAATAGGGAGGAGAAGAGAGAGAGAGAGATATTTATGTGCATGATACCGATAAAAGTGGTCGCACCTAAAATGATTTTGACAACTAGAAAACTAGCTACAACGAACTCTATTGCTTTTTCCATGTAAACAGAAGGTAAGCCTTTTGGGAATACATGTATCTTTATTGTTGTCTTTGAGGTCTGACAAGGCCTTTGCTCATCTTTTCTCCTTCACCGCAGCCCCCTACTTCTCTCTCTACTTCTATTTCTCTTCTCATCCTCTTTCATCACAGGCTCTCCCCCTCTCTTTCTCTTGCATCAACCTTTTCTAACTATTCATTTATATTTCAATCCCACTCTCATTTCATCTTGTTTTTTTATAATCACTCCTTTTCTCAACCTATTACTACTTCTTTTCTCCTTGCCTTTCATCCCAGCCCCCCTACTTCTCTCTCTCTCTCTCTCTCTCTCTCACCCTCTCTTTATCCCTACTATTCTCTTCGGGAAAGGGGGGCGGGGGTAGAGAAGTAGAATGACAAATGACTATCAAAACAACATTCATAAGTAGAAGAGATCTGAGTAAATATAATTTTCAGATTGATTGCTGAGTACAATAAATATCTCTTCATCATTTGACATAAGCAGTACTACAGTGTACTTGTATGGACAGGATTCACACAGGGATTCACATTACAGGAAAACAATTACTGTAAAATCATGTTAATAGGTTAAAGAAAGATCAGCTAAACCTGTGAAATTTGAAGGTATGAAACAGAGCATAAAAAGGTTCCAAAATGGAAATATATAGTACCACCAAAGCCTTTACAAATAAATCCATTATTCAGAGCAAACAAACCAATACCTTTGCGTGAAATTATACAAGTAACCAACCTTTTGGCTTCAAATAGAAAAATGTCCTGCTGACATCAATAAATAAGAGTTGTTATTTGGTATTTGGTTGACGAAAGCTCATCCTTAACAAGCATATTTTGACAACAAATTCATTAAACTTGGACAATGGGTTACCAAGCAGCATTAACAAAAAATGGAGCTGCGTGTGTCAAAATTGCATGATATATTGATACACACGAAGCCTTGATCACATCAAAACCTTTACAAATAAATACATTTTTTCAGAGCCAAAAAGCCAATAACTTGTGCAAAAGTATACAAGTTTACAACCTTCTGGCTCTAAATAGACAAATTTCCTGCTGACATTAATAAATAAGAGTTGTTATTTAGTATTTGGTTGAAGAAAGCTTACCCTTAACAATTCTCCAATTTTGAAAATTCTCGTAAACTTTACAAAATAGTAGTTTTCTAAAAGCGTTTTCATGAGCTTTAAGCCGAGTCTAGAAAGTGTATCATTTGACACCAAATTCAGACAATGGGTTACCGTGCAGCATTAAACAAAAAAATTGAGCTGCGTGTGTCAAAATGGCAATCTCCTATAATACACTAATACACACGAAGCCAGATCACATTTTATGAATAACTAATTAGGTGATTATTTGAAAACACAAAGAGTTATGAAAACTAAATTTCATACTGATATTCGTATTGAGTTACTCTGTTTACATGTCGAATCTCTCTCTATTTTTTCTCCAAGGCCGAGATCCCCCCCCCCTCCTCCTCTCTCAGCTTAGAGATGGCCTCAATACATGTAACCCTGGCCTTTTAGGGTTTTAAAAAAAAACAACACTAAATTGTTTTCTATAATTTTCTTATTATACAAGTGTTACAGACTAAGAATAGTTGATTTTTGCATAGAATTGCTATTACTGGATCTTGCAGCAATCACAGATGCAAGAAAAGGCAGTACATTATTATCCACACAGAGATTGTCCAACATAGCATGATTGATCGAACAGATCAAGAAAAAAATGACTGATTTCAGTCATAGATCTGAAATACATTTCCTAAGCTAAAATTCAGCAAAGAAAACTACATTTTCATTTTTTGTTGACCCTCTTAATAAAATTTTACATTTCATTTACATACCGTACTAATTAAAAAAAAAAAGTGATTTCAGTCAGTAATCTGAAATACATTAAGGATGAAAATCACAAAGAAAAAAACTTGGTTCAAACATAATTCCACATAATCATTCAGTTGGAATGTACCAAATTGCCCAGTCTTCATAAACTTTGACATTTCATTTACATACTGATTGAATATTCGTTGTAATTAAGTTGAAATTAAATTGATATTGAATATTACAAAAATAAATTCAATTCCTTTTTATATAAAAAGAAAGAAAAACAATCTAAAATAGGGGAATGTAAGAAGCTGTTTGTAAATCACAAATTACACTTTTAAAACTCACATATATGACCATGCATTACCACAGTCATCATTATTTGGATTGGATAAATGTATTACCAAAAGAATAGAAATGAATTCATCCTCCAAGTCCTTTTCACAGCATCAGGACAGAACTATAATAATTCACTTCATAATATTGCAATTTTAAAATCCAATTTGAAGCACAATATGCTTATAGTACACAATATATTTAATATATTGTTTCCTTCATGTACAAAATAAACTCCAATCTCTGGCTCTTATTAAATATAAATATTAAATATGCATACAAGAAGGGATAACATTCCTTTTTGGGTATTAAATATTAAATACAGGGCTCTCTTGCAAAGCAGTTTTTATGTACTGAATAAACTACAGTGTATTAAGAACACAGAATACATTTATAAAAAAAATAAATACAAACATCATTCAAAATGATGGTTTTAAAAACGTAAGCCACTAAAAGCAGCTGCATTGGCAAAAGTGGTATCTATAGACTATTTTAAAAATGTATTCAAATGTATACGTTTACGTGGCGACAAGCTATTACATTCACCTGTCATACATCATTGTACCCCAAAAGTAAGAATGTGAATTGCACACATTAGTTATTGCTAGGTTGGGCAAACATTACAGCACGTCCTATCTTACAACAATGTATGTTTTTTGCATGCTGACCCAGTAATACAATTATTCCTAACAGGTGAATGACATAATCTGTAACGAGGCACTTAAATGCATTAAATATGATTAAATTATGAAAGTCGACTATTGAAGGAAAGCATGTGAGTAGGTAGGGACCATGGTATATAACCATTATAATCCAAGATATATTAACCTCTATGTACATGTACAGTGAAAAAAATACACGGGGGCTCAAGGCAAACTTGCCCCCAAAATGCCCAAAAGAGCCCCCGAAAATCAGAAAAGAGCCCCGTAAATTTGCATAGAGTTCAATGCAAAACAAATTTAAGAGTGTTATTTTTATGCAGGCAAGCTTAAAAAGTAGCCCCCGAAAAATAAATATTAATTTTTTCCCTGTAACATGTAAATATGTCTAATGAAACTCACTGAGACAAACACTTATTTGGCAAGCTTTCAGATATTTCAGTGATCTTTTAAACTACGGAATCCCTAAAGTAATATCGACCCTTCAATGGCAACATTTACAGTGCACTTCAGGCATTTAGTCACTGGAAGAAATACTATTTTGCAAGGTTTCAGGCATTTTCCCAAACACAGACTAAAATAAAGTGGGGGGTTAGTTTAATATAGACAGCTGAATATAAACAGCTTCTTTGCATAATTTCAGCCATTTATTGAATGGAAAAAATAACACCTATGAAAGACAGGACATAATTATTATCATCAGAGAATGAAGTTCTATAAAATACCCATAGATGGTTAATATCTAATAGATTGTACTAGATCGAAAAACTCATACGGCAATATGAAGTGCACAGGACTCTGCTAATGGTGGTTGATACTGTAACTTTGAATAAAGACATACCCAACAACGATTCCTTCCAATATGTCCCATAGGACGTACGACTTCCCCCTCCCTTTATTTCATCTCAAAATGGAAATTCTCTTGACCTCAGAATGATGTTAGTGATACCAGAGAGAACCATTATTTACTTTCAAATTATCAAAGAAATTATAATTTTTTTGTAATTTTTTGAAGAAAATAGGTGGATAATTAAGTCATATGTCATATAACCCGGCTATCAGAAGAGAAAAAAAAAAGCATCATTCTACAAACTACAAATCAACATTTCTCAGTCATGATATTCTCAAATCAGCAAAAGCCTATAAAAATATCTGATTATAATAAAGCGAATGTCCATAATTACATTGTAGAGAATATTTACATCTACGATAAAGCTAAATGTACAATTAAAATCAACATATCAAGGTATAAAAAACACTTCTGGTCAAGAAAGGTGAAAGAATCCATCTGGAAAAAAGGATTAATCCTTCAATGAATAGGCACTCTGGCTATTCATTGTCACCTATCTTCGCTCTAGTAATATCAAGGCAGCAGACAGCAAGAAGCTATGTGAATAATCACTTGGCTTGAGAAAGTCCACAGGAGTGGATGAAAGCTTGCCTACTAAATTAAGGTTGGTAGAAGCTGAAACTACATGTTATAATTATAGCGATAATACTATCCGTCTAAGCGCTTTACATTGTAATTATTATCATCCCGGTCATTGGATTCAATTGCTTATCCGCACACGAGAGTGCACATACTCCAATCCCGGGAGTATTCTGGCCAGGCGCATTTTTACAAGGTTACATATGCCAATCCTACCACATTAACATTCCAATCCATTCGCATTGCACTTAGCCATTTAACACCTGGGAGGAGCTAGATTGGCAAATGTAGATAAATAGTCTTGCCAAAGGACATTAGCGCCATGGTGGGACCTGAACCTCAAACCATGTGATCCACAGTCTGGTGACGTATCCACTACCCCCGACACCTCTACAAAAACTCTGTGAAGACTCAAGGCAACATTAAGAAGAGGGCGTGTACTGGCTAGTATCGTAAGGAAAGAAAGTACGTGGCTACCGCAGCAGGGTCCCTTTTCCAACAACTGCAGCCACCGATGCTTCACCAAAGTGGTCGTCGGCTTCTAAGAGCACAAGAGCAGCAGACAAAGATGTGCCTCAGTAGACTGAGCCATTTTACTAACACATGTTATATAGGGTTAAAGATGACAGCATCAAAAAGCATGTCTGAGACAACAAGATCTTGAAAACAGATCAAGGAGAAATGACCTCTTGTTCGTACATGTTGGTATCTAACTCTGAGACAAAACAACTGCATACATTCATAAGAGTTTTAAGTGTGTGAAAAATGAACTACAAGTACATTTATGATAAGTACTGTTGCTGATAAATTCTAAATTGTGAAAGTGCATGTTTGTCATGTACTCATACAGTTTTGAATTTCAATCGAATACATCTACATGTACATGTACTTCAGACATGACCCTGATGCAACAGATATTCAAGTCTGTCTATCAAGGTATCTTCTCCGACCTCAGAGGTTAATTGCAACATTTAGTTTTTCCAACACATCTCTTTTATCTGTCATCCTAGTACACTCTTGCAGAGTCATTCCACTCCAGGTCTTTATGTTCCCCTCCCACTTGTTTCTTGGTTTTCCCTCCCGGTCTTGTACCTTCTACTTTTCCTTCAACAAAATCTTCCAAGAGACTCTGATGTCCTTCAATGTGGCCAAAGAATATTGCCTTTCTTTCTGTAACCATTCCTATCAGGATGTTTTGTTTAATTTAAGTCCTTTCAAGTCATTGCCTTAAAAACAGGTCCTACAGATAAGTACTCTAGTGAGTTTAGTAAGTCTATATATGCCAAGTCTAGATGACCAACAGGAACCAAATAAAATTCAGTTTCTGTGCAAGGTAGTCACTTGTCAGAATAAATATCACTGTAGGTACTCCAAGATTTTCGTTCAGTAGTACGACACTGTTGACACATGGTGCATCAATAATTGCTCAACGGTCAATATCCTAGACTAATTGATTTCCTAATTTCAAACCTGGGGTTTTTTTCACAAAGACTAAGATCGATTTTAAGTTGGACTTAATTATGGCAGGCCATTCATGACACTGGTTGCTCTCACCATTATGATCTTTAGATCATATTTTTTCCTTAAATAATGAATTAACAAAAAATGTAAATACTGTAGATTTGTGACCATGATTTGTACATCCCTTGAGAGACCAATGCCAGTAAATGGTGAGAGCAAACAATGGCATGAACGGACTGCCATAGTTGAGTCCAACTCAAAGTCGATCTCAGTCTTTGTGAAACACCCCCTGGTCCAAACACTGTACGGAACACAAACCCTACACCTAACATAAACCTACTTGCAACCCTAAGTCCCTAACCCTATGTGATTACATAAAAACCAGATCAATTGTTGTCAGTGCATGTGTCACAGCACTGTTTGTTCACTTAGGCCTATATTCTATTGAAATGTAAACAGATTTTTGTTCAAAGTAGGGTTTAAAGCAGAAAGTTAGTCTGAAGCCTAAGTTTTCCTTTTGTTCAATCTTATTTTAGACCCAGTGTCATGTCTAAATTAATTGATAGAATAAGGACTGTAGTCTTTGAAAGAAGGTCATCCCATCAGAGATCTATTCCTGTTATACCACAGCCACAGGCATTGCCATGTTTAGATTTCTTGAAAGGTTAGTATGACCATGAGGACCCCGTTCATTACAAACCCACTACTTTGATCTTCTAACAACTTGATAGGAACCAAGTCAAGAAATTTGGCTTCATTCTTTCCCGATGCTGCGCCACATACCCCTCTTTGTAACTCATGTTCTTCCAGAATGGAAGCAGGCACATTTCTCAGGTTCACAAGCTGCACTCTACATTTGTATTTTAACTCCTTGCGAGCCGCTGCAGCAGCGCTGCTCATGCTAGTCTCTGAAACAACTAAAGACAAACAAGGACCCCCATGCTTGCTGATCTCATTGAGGAACAACTTGGCCTGAAAGCACCCCCCAGATGGTGTCTGAATGATTTTGGAAGAGATTGAATCTTTCCCTTTTCTTTTCAGGTCAGAGAAAGGGATCTGCCAAGCTTCTACACCTTTATTAGCCACTTCCTTATCTGCTTCAAGAGTTTTAATCCTCTCATCTTTTGTATGGTCATTCTGAATAAGACATCTCATTTGATTTTTCATCAATTCTATTTCATCCATGGACTTTGAATGCTGTAAACCAGTTTTCACACAGTGACAACTATGACCCTCTTTTAACTTTTGTATTCCCTCTGTATTACCTATTGCAGTATCCGTCGCCCAGTCGATGGAAGACTTCATCTCATTGAGGGAAGATGTTAACTCGGTGAGAGAAGACATTACCTCATCCCGTGACAATGGCTGAGGAGCAGGGCAATCCTCCTCCAATAGGTCACCAGCTTCTGAATGAACCTCATCCTGACCTTGCTCTTCTGCACCTCCTTCATCTTCTGGGTGTGGCTGAACCTCAGGTGGACATAGCTCAGCTTCTTCCTCTAGACCTTCCCTAGTGGGCCAAGCGGATGCACCTTCCTCTGGCAGTGGACCATCACTACTTGCCCTCTTGGGACTGGTATGTCTCTGAATAATTACTGCTGTTGGAGGATTAAGGGTTTGTTTCTTGGGTGTACTGGTCCGAGGTTGGTAGGTGATACCCTCGCACTCCTTGTGGATATCAGGCTGACCAAGAGCTGCTGCTTCCTTCAGAGTTCCTGTAGAAGCCCTCTTATCATCTTGTATCCCAGTTTCCTCATTCTCTCCCCTGTTAAATCAGAAAGGTTTGATTTGAACACAAAAATTATCTCGGAATAATTTTACCTAAGGCATGAAATATTTGTTATTTCGGAAACCATGTTACGGATACATGTATCAGCCTACGAGAAATAATTTGCAGTACACATGTTATAGAAGAATCAATTGTCTAATCAAAGACATAAAGATATATAGATTTCATCAGCGATCTTCAGTAAATCTTCTAAATTTCATTGTGCATTTTCTAAAGCTAGGAGTTCAAGCTTTCCAGCAAATTTTGTGATTGCTGTTTACTCCATTAAAACCCACATAACTATCATGTTATATATTATACAACACCTACTAAGATTCTTGCAACCTCATTGGTCAATTGTTAATCACATGACATGCGCTAAAAGTAATGTTGAACAGCATCATTCTCCAGGCGTGCAATTCTGTTTGATCAATTTGCACCAGTGCAGGCTGACGTCACTAACAATGTACAAAGTATATTGTGAGGTAAGTGACTTCACCGTGCAATGGTAAAAATAAATCAAACAAAAATTGCACTCTGACGTCGCAATAAACATAAAGCGTGGTACGCGCGGCGCATGGTACGCACATAGTTTGCTGCCTGCTTAATAATAGTGCACGCTCACTATCGGTAATTTCATCGATAAAAAACTCGCTGAGATTATATTTGGACAAGGCCCTAGGAAAACTGTTCTTTAGAAGAAACAAATTAGTTTTAAGCCTGTTAACGTCCGAGGTGTTGTATAAAACAAATAGTGAATGGTCTTTATTCGTGCAATGGAACAAGATTTTGCATTCGGTGAAAGATGAGATACTCTATTCAACTCGGCTGCGCCTCGTTGGATAGAGCGTCTCTTATCTTTCACCTCTTGCAAAATCTTGTACCATTGCACTCATGGCCATTCACTATTTGTATACTACTGTATATAACATCTGTTTTGAAATCAATCTTTTTCTCCCAACTACTCCATTGTCAGATTTATCACTTATTGATGATTTGAGCTGTCAAATTACAGTTAAGGCTCGTTCAGATATGACACGGCAAAACTGCTGCAGTTTTTTTTCCGACGACGTAAACGCCTCACAGTTCTGCATCTTATAACACAGAGCTCAGTGAATACGTGCAAGTCCTTTGTTTTGCACAGTCGCCATTCATTTACACATTAAAACAAAAATGCAGCTGCTTTTTTTGCGGTGGTGTACAGCCCGATATCTGAACAAGCCTTTATTGTTTAAAAATATTTACCTGCGCCTGGTTGATTCCTCCTCACAACTTTTAACAAACTGCTCCATTTGGATTAGTTTTTCAATCCGGTAGGTCTGCCTGATCCCACTGGTAATGGCGGAACTCCGTCAACTGGTAATGACAGGAATGGCTAAGGAAGGCAGGTTCGGATAAAGGCAAGACAGGAAGATGCTTGGCTGCTGGATCCTTTGTATTCATTGGTGCTAACTCTGAAAGACATGCAAGAAGTAGAAAATGTCACTTAAAAACACATACCGGTAGTAGTGGGCTCTCATGTGGAATTTGACACCATTTGGGTTTAACCCAATAACAGGCGTTGTCAATCACCAGGATTAGCCTTCAGTTTTATGACCAACATGCAACAGGTCTTATGTACATGCTCTGTATTTTACACAAACTGCCCCATGAGGAAAAGTCAAGCTCTTACATTTCCCTCCCCCAAAGACTCTACAGAGACTGGGGGTATTTCATTCTGGGACAGCCAGTTTTTAAAGGGCAATCTGATCCTTGTTATAGTTAATTTGTATGAAAGAGGAACAATAACAAGGGTTGTATAAAAACATATTTGCAATCATTATACTGAAAGTATGATTGAAAATTTTCTGATGGGAAGATTGAAAATTTTCTGATGGGAAAATATAAAATTTGGATTTATTTTTTTAATTTTTTTAGTACAGGGCAAATGGGAGGGAAGCTTACAAGATACATCACAGAGTGGCCAATTTGTGTTTGATTGATTGCACCTTCAAAAATTCATAATTTTCTTCTTTTTAATTGGTTTGTGATCAAACTTTAACTGAATTGCTTCTCTCATTTTTCTGCTTCTATTTAAAAACCAACTTAATATCTATATATATCCCTATAAAATAAAGAATGGTGAAAGAAATGATCTGTAATTGGAAAAGGTGAATTATGCACTTACTACTTAGGAATTAATATGTATACTGTGATGTTTTGGAATCAATCAAAGCGATGAGAAATCAATTGACTTATTCTTGCGGAAAGTCATAAGCATATTGCACACAGAATTGCGTACAGTACTGATATAGACTCTATTTGAGGGTTTGTTTACACACAGGCAGATTGCCGCTTGATGATATTGGGTGGTATTCCGATAGCACGTACTAAGTTAAGCCTGGCTTAACTTAGTCCACACTTTTATGGAGTGCCTGTTGCCAACTCAATTACCCTGTAGTACAGATTATTTTAATCCTGCAATGAAAAGTGTCCCAAATTTTTTTTGCAATGAAATGGGAAGAAAAAGATAATATTAGTATGAACTGAATTTCAATAAAGTTTTTGGTAGATTATCCTTGTCATGAATATTGAAGGAAGAAGATGAAACCTAGCATTCCATAGAAGTGTGAACTAAAATTCTTGTTTAGTCTGGACTTAGTCCGGGCTTAACTTATGAGAATACCACCCCATTAGCCTTAAGGGCTAGGAGATTATCACCTAGTCCTACTCCTAGCCCTTAAGGCTAGGTGATATCAGTATCAATCATATTTCATAAATCACCAACCAAGGCCAGGGCAGACTAACCCAGTAAAAATTATTCCAACTCTACTGTATACCCAGACGTAGACAGAAATAACTGCACAATAAGCTTAAACATCTGCCATGTGCTCTCGGGGTTAGTTGAAACATTGGGCATGGGGTTTATTGGAACATGTTCCAACCAACCCCATCATATTAATTAAATGTAAAGTGAATGCATATTACTGTATTTTAAAAAATTTAAACATAGTATTATTATATGGACAACACAATTTGTTTTATTCACATGAAAGCGTGCTGTAGTAAGCTTTAGGCCTACCCACATAATGATAATTGTGTTAAATGTAGGCCTACGCTAGTAAATAGGCCCTATTCACAAATTCAGATCATGTTGAAATCAAATGTAGACTCCGAAGAAGACTGACTAAAAGACTGTGTATCCTTAATTGAGTGTTGTTGATTGTTGTTGATCATTAGGGCATACCATATTGATTTTTAAATTGATTTTTAAAATCATTTAACAACAGTTGTAAGTAGTTAGAGTGTAGTTTTTAAGTAACCACACACCATGTTCCAACTAACCCCATGTCATGTTCCAACTAACCCCATGCATGGGGTTAGTTGAAACAGCTGAGATAACTTTTTCAAAGTGGATTATTTTAATAACATATAAACAAGTCTTAGAATGTTATATGCTGTATTTGTAACACACAGATGTATGCTTGAACTGATATAGTTATTAAATCCTGAATCAATTTTAATTGTGTTATAGAGTCATTTTTCTGAAAAATGTTCCAACCAACCCCACTCTCCCCTACCATTTCACTTTACTAAATAATAGCTTTATAGCCTTTAGGTTCTAAGACGGCCAGAGCTTACAGGAAGGCTAAGAGGATCTCATCCATGCGTGGTAGTGCTGCAAAAGCAACAATCTCACTGACAGCAATCTTATCAAAACTATGCGAACACATAGTGCATTGTGCTGTCATACATCACCTTATCAATCACAACCTCTTGACAGACTCACAACATGGTTTTAGGGGGGTAGTGAGCACAAATATTTTTTGTTGGCACCCGAAAAAATTTTTTCCCTCTGGGAAGGGTGATTTTTTCCCACCACACCCTTGGGCGCCAGGAGGGGCCCATCTTCTTTTTTTTTTTTAAAAGGTGTTTTTATCTGGTTTTTTTCTAGGGAGGGCCCGGCCCCTGGATCCGCCACTGGGCACCACCTAGAATTAGTGAGTTCCGCCAAGTATCTTGGTATCCACATTGATCAGAATCTCAACTTCAATAGTCATGTTGATTCTACAGTCAAGAAGGCTAATTCTGTGACCGCTTTCTTGCAACGGAACTTCAAACACTGTAGACGCCGAATCAAGCAGGCCACGTACTACACATACATGTACGTCTGACCAGTAGTGGAATATGCTGCAACAGCATGGGACCCACACACACAGTGGAACGTTGACAGGATTGAAATAGTTCAACGAAGGTGTGCACGCTACATCACTGGTGACTTTAACCAAACCTCCAGTGTAATGGCTATGCTTGAAAACCTGAATTGGCCATTGTTACTCAACAGACGCCTTAACAGCCGCCTTGCTTCATATATGCTGTATCATATCCGTTAATTTCAACCTTGTCAACGTTACCTGGCCTGGCAGCCCTTTCTCAGTGAACTGACATCAACAACAAGGGGACATGCATGGATCTCGTTTTAGGACATTCCACTGCAGTAGTCAGGCCTATGCTTCTTCCTTCTTGCCAAGAACCTCCCACAGGACCCCTGGCCCTGCAGCCCAATAGGCAATACCCCTCTCTTGATGCCTTCTTCTTCTTTGGTAATGGTATAGATCTACTCCTCAACGTCCCGTTAATCGTTATCGTTAGGAACCAAACAAGGAGGATTTTTTTCAACTTCAAGTTCAAGGTCTTCTTGAGTGGGATGCAGATGTAATGTCTACAATTAAATTTAAAGCCAAGAATGTTTTTACATACAGTTACACATGTATATATGCACCTGCACAACACGACCAAAAAGTACTTAAAATATGGAATAACAGGATATGTGAAAGTCTCCACATATGATATACGCACAAAATCAGTGCGTTTATCTTTTATCACTTGCACCTTGTACTGTATATTTGTACATGCACTACAGAACATACACAGCTCAGTTACATATTACAGTGAGTTACACTGGAAGAAGAAATAAACTACTTACATTAACTCGGCCTAACTTTGAATTTATCACCGGTAGAAGCTCAGCAAAATGACTTTCATGCAGATGAATTTATCCCGGCTTTTGAAACTAATGTCGACTTACAAATACAATATAACTATAAGCTACGCCCACTGTGCAGTGTATGTTATATGTCATCGGTCCCCGCCGTTCGTCGTTGCGTCAGGTCATGCAGCAAAGTGAATTCAAGTGTGCAGCAAAAACGAGGGAATTTCCCGTTCCTATTTTGGTCGCCAATTTAAAAAGCATAGAGAAAGACTGTGAATTTAAAAGTTTTTCTGGGATAAGATTTAAATGTTTGCATATTATAAGAAAACAATGAAATAGATTTAAAATATTTTATAGTACAGAATTGTAATTATTTAAGATTATTTTTTAGACTAAAATAAGAAAAAAACAATTGATCAGCAATTGGACACTGAACTCTAAAATACGTTGTGTATACGTAGGCCTACGGGTCAGTGAAAACAGCCCATCGGTGTTGTTGCTGTTGCCCAATGAACAGCATTCCCATTTGTGACGTCACGGAAAAATCGTGATAGAAATACTAGTAGATCATATCAACAAAGAATTAAATATAGAAATGAAAGATTTGTGTGAAACGGTGTCCCCGGCGAGGGATGTGGAGGAGCCTGCTTGCTGCCCTCCAGGGGATAGATAGTAGGCCTATACATATTTCTCTATTTTTTATTTGTATTCATTCATTTATTTTTTAAACTAAAATAAATTATGTAATGCGATTAATATGCGAAAGGAAAAAAAGAGAATAATGGTTGCGTAGCTTAAAATCTTATATCAAAGTTCCCCATTCCTAGTCTCCCTTTTGGATTTTTTTGCAAAGATTGACAAAACGTACGTCTCCATGCACCGGGAATCGAACCCGGGTCACTAGCTAGCTTTGGTGGGGGCAAGGAGAACATTTTTATTTTAAAAAAAAATCATTCAATGTTTTGACTTGGAATTGTAATTTGGTTCATTGAATATTAAAATATTAAAATATTTTCTAAAACAAAAAAAAAGTTAGCCGGAACGCCAATATACCACCGAGACGGGCAAGTGGCTTCGACCACACCACATACAATCGACCGACTGATTGATCAATTTTCAACCTTCATTAATTAATTCCTTTGTCGGAGGAGGTGCGTTTTTAGCGAATGACAAGCCGCGTGTCTAGGCTTACATTATTTTTAAACACATATTATATACATTCATGTATTTCAACAGACATCGAATTTGGGCACGGCAATAAGACTTAATTTCAGTTAACATTCGGTAAATGGAGTAATAATGGAGCCGACAAATAGTAAAAGAAAGTCAAGTTTGGTCCTTTTAGATACATGATATTTATTTAATGACAACAATCCCTAATCTTAAACCAGTATTTGTGTTATCAATGGCGCGGCATATATTTTGTATTGAAATATATACATGGGACGAATGTACTTGTACATAATTATAGGTCAAATATTATACACTTTGTACACGAGAACCATTTAGACCATCAAGCCAGGACATGTTGAAATTATCTAAAAATTAATATTGTATGAAATTCATATCGTAAAATATTTGCAATATATATTATGTGCATCAACAGTTGAATGATATTTTATGAGAAGATCTCCTTTTTCCTTTTTCCAAAATGCCTTTTCGTGATAAACTTGTTAATGTCATTATGTTTTTTTTTTAAATATATATTTAAAATACTAATTTTGTCATAAATGTTTGTTTTTATCTGCCACAAAGTTTTCGGTCGTGACGATTATTATCTGATTATTATCTGTGTTGAGCCATTATGTATGGAAATTATTTCGTTAATTATTTGTATATAGGGCCTAATGTATGGATATACTGTATATAATGGAATTTGTTCTGAAAATAAAGAACCCTGTGGAAGGGGAAACAAACAAAAAAACTTTAATTAGCTCTGCCTCATAAGGATGTCCTGCAAATCAAATGTAAGATAATATATCGCAGGTCCATGCTCATACAAAGCTGTAAAAATGAAATATTTTCATGTCCATATTTGAGACTAAGATGGAATTACGTGCTCTTTGTTCAATGTTGTTCACTATTATCTTACAAAATAATCAGAGTTAATAGTAATAATTATATTACTATTATATACTAATGATAAAAATGATGATACTACTACTACTACTACTACTACTACTACTACTACTACTACTGCTACTACTCCTACTACTACTACTACTACTACTACTACTACTACTACTAATAATAATAATAATAATAAAGATAATAATAATAAGTAGATTCTCATATAATGCATTAAATACATCAAGTCTCTATGCTCTTTACATAGTATTGTTTAGAAAGTTGATAAGTGTTTATTCTAAAAGATAGTTACAAGTCATTTCCAAATATATACATTTTTGTTGAGATTTATTATACTACAAATGAGCGGGGAAATACGCGATATACAAAAGAATAGGCGAATAATTAACAAATTTTGAAATTACTTTCAGTTATATTAGTCCGTAAAATAAGAAAATGAATGTGGAGAAATATAGGACGAATATATACACGAAGTAATAGGCTAAAGAACAGAGCAATATTTTGAAATTGGATGGATAGTAATTCTTTAAATTTTTGATATATTTGGATGCCTCTGTGGATGTATTATAAGCACTAAAAATGAGCCCCTAAAACACTTCTGCTTTGGAGCAAATTGAATAATCAAAATTTACCGTTGCTCCCGGTAAATTTCAAATATTTCAAATAGCGCCTAAGGCCATTCTATGGTAGCTGCGACCTTGAAAATCTCAGAATATGCAGTTCTGATAATTTTCAAACGGGAATAGCAAATCGGTCGATTGTAGTGAAGAAACATTGTTTTAAAGCTAAAGTAATATCAGTCTTGAGAGGGCACTATACAACATAAAGAGTTTATTATTTACAATTTCATCACTTTGACTCGATTTCAACCGCGACAACGATCATTGAATATTGTAAAATCGCATATGCTTCCAATATGTTCATTTGAACCAAATTCATGACCCATACCAAAACTTTGTAATACCTTTAAGCTCACACTCATCCGGTGTTTTCATGTACAGAGTATGGACCCCTGCAACCTTTTCCGGAACATTCGAAGCGCTTGATACTAAGGGTACCTAATAACACAGATAATAATAATAATAATAATAATGATTATCATAATGATGATGATTATTATAGGTTTTCATAGGTTTTTATAAACTTAGCATCCGAATTAACGTTACGTTAATTCAATTTCTTGCGAAATTGAACGATTTACATTAATTGTAGATCATCATTCAAAAAGCTAATTGCGTCGTTCAATTTGATTTAGTAGCATGCGATTTCATATACTCTTGTCACGGAGACGTGCAAAAAGGAGCATTCAATTTAGAATAGCGTGCAAAGAGCATAAAAATTCGCGCCGGACAGACGGTGGTATGTATTCGAGCATTCAATTTCGTGAATAGGCATACATATGTTATATTAGTGCATGGCTTTTCATTTGATGTTAATTTGTCACTTAATATACTTCTGTTTGAATAATTTATGCAAAGTTTTCTTTCAGGAATGAAATGCGTATTTGTTAGCAGATATCTCTCATATCAGGTAACTGTCTCCTGATAGAAGGTGCACAATTTGTGACTTCTCTTCTAAGCACAAGCTATATAATATATATACACAGATCCTACATTATGGCAGCTCATGTGCAGTACATGAAAATCAGTGTCAACAGACGTCGTTTGGTTGAAGCATTCGAAGGAAAACGGCCAAGATTATCTAGAACTGGCAGATAATCTAGGGATAAAGCGGCGCAGCGCGATCCATAGTACCCACCTATATTTATAGACAGCGGTAGAGTTGAGCTTTAATAGACATGGACATGATGGAAACAAAATACAATAAATAAAGAAAAAGATGTAAAATGAAAAGATAGAAAACACACCTACTCAATCAAGATTGATCAAAACAAACCATTTAAAAATAACCTTATTTACAATGAAAAATATGAAGGTATGTATAAAGCGAAATATCAACAAAAATTAAGAATGTAGAAAGAAAGAGAAATCATAAAATGCAATATCAGAAAAATAAGATTGTTTAATGTGAAATCATGTCAGAAAAGCGCATGAAGAAACAGAATAAATAAATAAACATGAACAACTGAATATCCGAATAAACATCGAGCCTCAGACTATTTTTTTTGCAGATGTTTCTGCATTTATTGATAAATCAAATACAAAACATTGAAATAACAATAATGATTTACATAAAGAGTTACAACTGAAATACACACACACACACACAAAAATGCATATATATATATATATATATATATATATAATCAAAGAAATCAAGATAATTGCAGAGGCCAACTATCATTAGCATGAATGCTTGAGTCGATAGCAGCCTCATAATGAGGTCTTGTTTTAATTTGAATAACCCAATTGCGAATTAGAGGTTGCCCACAGGCGAAAATAAAACCGCAATTCGCCAAGTTAATTCTCCTCCCACTCAACATTGGCGAAATTGAATGACGCTTACGCATTTCTAAATTGACTGAACCCAGCTGTAAATTGAATGTGCATGCTTAAAAAATTCGGTGTCTCGAAACGAAATTGAATGCAAAAAGTTTAAAAATGAAGCAGGAAAGCAACGAGTGGAGAAAATTTGCTCGAACATGAATGCACGTTATTGAATTGAATGCTGCTTTGACGAATTCGTCCGGCAAAACCTTTATCATTATTATTATCATCATGATAAAAAAAATGATAATGATGATAACAAAAAAAACAACACAACAATGATAACAATAATATTAATGATGATAATAATGATGATTTATATTTTCTCTTATCCTCAAGCGAGGTTTTTATTTCCATAATTTCAATACATATTTACATTAATTACTCAATGATTGAGTAAAACATAACATAGGCTAAAAATTAAAGTATATTCAACCATTCTTCCAGCTTAGTATTATTTTCTTTGCTAACACATTCGTACCTTAAAAACAATCTTAGCAACGACTTGAATTAAAAAAACAAAGATAATGATGATGATTATTACTGAAGAGCTATATCTTGAACAGGACATTGTATACTGTAGCATGTATAAAAGTATGTTATCTTCCCATCTGTCAATTTGTATCCCTCTATCATCAAAGTCTATTTTGCTCTTTCCATCACATTCGACCACCATCACCATTCCCTCTATGCTCCCATGCTATGTTCACTCTCCCCAAGTTTAGTCTCTTTTATTACTCCCTTTTGTTGGGATTTATTATACTACAAATGAGTGGGGAAATACGCGTTATACAAAAGAATAAGCAAATAATTAACAAATTGTCAAATTACATTCAATTACAGGTCCGTAAAATAACAAAATGAATGTAGAGAAATATAGGACGAATATATACAACGAAGTAGTAGGCTACAGAACAGAGCAATATAGCATCATTTGAAGCGCCTTGAGCATTTAATTAGAATGGATAATGGCGCTATATAAATCTCATGTATTATTATTATTATTATTATTATTTATTGGATAAGCTAAACTATTACAAAGATATCAACTGGAATCGAGGTTGATTTCCTTTCTCGATATTTTAAGTTCAAGCTACATGACACGAAGGAACACGGTCGCACCTACTATCAGGAATTTAAAGGACTCTCTACTTCGTCTGCTATTTTAAGAACACGAACCGTCTACAGCACTTTAATAACAAACGTATCAACCAAATTTAAATGCTTCAAAATGTTACCTTCAAAGAAACAAAAAATGAGAAGAAAATGTAAAACGAGGATGGTTTTCATGGTGATGGCACTTAATCCTTCTTCGAGCTCAACCCTGATGAATAAAACATTTACATGTTGGTAACATACGTATACAACTTTAAATTTTCTGATAAGTACTTATTTATCCGTTCAAATCGAATCAATTTTTATTAAAACCATATACTTTTGACTATTATCAAGTGCATAAAATATAGGCAGTCTATACAATTGCATTATCACTTGATTTGTTTTTGTTATTTCCTATGAAAACATATATAGGGCCTACACTCTGGCAATCTATTATTGTACTACGTTGTACAATGACCTATCTAATGCCTTTACGTTGTCTTGTTTGCCATCTGTTTACATGTATTTATAAAAGAAACACAGGTGTTAAAGTATTTTTTTCTTCATAATTATGATATATATATATATATATATATATATATATATGCATGTATATATATATAATATTCAATTTTGTGCAATATCATTAGACATATATATGAATATAACTTTTTATGACTATAGATCACAACACTTAATATTTCATATCTAATCTGAAACGGTGAGTATTAACGTGAGGCATGAAAATATGAAGACACCAATACAAAAACACTTACAATTTCTTTGTCCTGTCACCGGCATAATCTGAAGCATCATGGCCGAGTCTCCGGACGAATACACAGAGTAGCATGTGCTATAGACAGGGGCGGCTGAGCTACTTCCAAAGTGGGGGGGGGGGCACCAACAAAAAAGGGCACTTTCTGCAGAAAACAGGGGCACCTACAAAGGGAAATCTCAAAGCGAAAATATACAATTTTTTAGACATTGGAATATACACCTACATTGTGATTACATTATCTGGGATGATTTCAATTTTGTTTATACATCACACAAGATATTGCTCAACTAGGCGTTGTGGCGTGCGCCTGTAATCCAGCTAACAGTGGAAGTTACAAACTGATTCAGCCGAGGACGGAGGTTCAAAGCTGAGTCACGTCTTTCGGATGGTGACGTACAAAGGTCGGTCCCCAGACGTAAATAATCAAATCTGATTGATACACGTCTGTAAAAACCCAATACACACACATACACAACCACGCTCAAGCATCATACTTTGCGGTTGGGTGTGATGATCTGAATGTTCATTTGCGAGCGAGGAAAAATTTAAGATTTGTGAGGTCGCAGTGCGGAAAACTACATCTTATAAAGAGGAAAACCCCAATCCTGATCTGGGTTATAATCACATTCTCATAACGGAAGACTGAAAAGACCTTTGATAAGACATAATTATATCAACTATAAATGTGAGCGAGTGTAGCGAACGATCTTTTTGGGAAATTGCTCTCAGTTGCTTTAAATTAGGGCCATGTTTAATGATGAGAGGAAAAGGTGACACTTATCGAAAGGGATAAGACACTTATTAGAAAAGAAAAGGAGCACGTGTCAAAGTACAAAGGGTAATTATCAGAGGTAAAAATGGTGCACTTCTTACACCTGAAAAGAGGCAATCACCAGGGATGAAAAAGGCACTTATGATAATGGTAAATGTGCATTTGCCGACGAAAAAGGGGCTCCCATCTGATTTTGAAAGGGGAATTTAAAAGTAGTGAAATGGGGCACTTATGAAAATGAAAAGGGGCACTTATAATAAAGGAAAATTTGCATTTGTTAAAAAAGGGGCACCGATCACATTTTAATAGGGGCATTTATCGGAGCCAAGGTGAAAGGGGTCTTTATTGAAAAGGGGGAAGTGGCTCTTATTAAAAAGAAAAAGAGGCACATATTAACAATAAATGGGGCACTTATCAGAGATGAAAGGGGTAGTTATAAAAAGGGGAAGGGGGCACTTATAAGAAGAAAAAATAGCATTTATTAGAAAGGAAAAGGGGCACGTGTCGAAATAAAAAAGGGCAGTTATTAGAGATGAAGAGGGGCACTCATCAGAGATGAAAATATCACTTATCAGGAGGGGAACGGGGCACTTGTCAAAGTAAAACGAATATCTCTCAGATTTGAATAGGGGCGATTATCGGAGGTGAAGGCGGCACATATCTGAAGTGAAAAGGAGTAACTTCTCGAACCTGAAAAGGGTCATTTACCAGAGATGAAAAGGAGCACTTATGAGAATGAAAAAGGACACTTTTCATAGGTTAACAGGTTTATTTATGAGAAGGGGAAGGGGCTCTTTTTTAATGGGGGCACTTATCATAAGGGGAAAGGGCACTTCTTACAAAGGAATGACGGTCTCTTCAACTTGAGGTTCGCTTGATATATTTGCTTTCCCCATGCAAAGTTACTCAACCGAGCGCAGTGGAAAAAAAGTGGCTTCCCCTTTTATTGTTTCGATCGACTCTTTCATTTTTCTTTCTATTATCCCCTTTTCTGTTGAAGGAATGGATAGCGTCATGCATTATTGTTGTCCTGGCTTGTAAGAGAACATTGAGTTCTGGTAAAGGTACAACATTAATTTGCTGAGCGTTTTCATTTTTTGGCTTTATGGAAAGCCAGGGCGTCATAAAACGAATGTGCTAGGGGGTGATTGCCCAGGGGTAATTGCCTTCGGGAGTGATTCTCCTCGGGGGTTCGGGATAATTGTCCTATTGGTAAAGTTCCGGGGGTTAATGTCCCTCTGCTAATGTTTTTTTTTGGGGGGGGGATTGTCCAGCGGGTAATTGTCCTGATACGCAGTGATAGTGATGGAAGAAGTCATTTTCACATGTGATTTGAATAATGAGAGTAGTTAAAATCGTTAGGGTATCAACAAGAGACAGGTAGTATATCATATATCATGTATACACATATATCATGTAAAGAACAGTGCAAGCCGTTTGGATGTTTGGATATCACCCAGGTTCAGGGTAATAGGTATTCATCTTCCCTGGAAATAATCTGGAAAGGGTCCTAGGGTGATTTTCTGGATGATATGCGTCCGAGGGCAATTATGCTGGTGGTTATCCTCAGGGTGAATTGTCCCAGGGGGTAATTGTATTATGGGATTATTGTCCTAAGGGGGTACTTGTCATAGGGGGTGATTGTCCAGGGGGTAATTGCCCAAGGGGGTAATATATTTTCCGGGATTCAATTGTATTTGGGGGTTATTGTTCTTAGGGTTAATTGTCATAAGGGAGCCATTGCCCTAGGGGTGATTATCCATGGGTAATTGTCCTAAGGGGTTATTTTCCTAGGGAACGATTGTCCGGTGTGTAATTTTCCGGGGGATAATTGTCCTAGGGGGTATTTTTCCTGATGGTCCTAGAAACCTATTACCGTAATAGGTTTCTAGGACCATCAGGACAAATAGTAACTGCGCATTTTCACATCTTATGAAATTATTTCTCTGTGTTTTAGTGATGTTGCTCCTGTTATCGGTGGATGTTGATAGGAGCAGTGAAGGAGAGGGATACTGGGTATGTAAGATGCGCTATGACGAATTTGGTGACCGAGATGACAAGTTTGTTGTATGTGGGAGATGTGCAGGCCCGTAGCCAGGGGGCACGTGCCCCTAAAATTTTCCAAGATCATACACCCCTCCTCATAGACCCCTCCCCAGGACGTCGATCAATTACATGTATGTGCCCCCAAAAAAAAAAAAACATCAAACTCTGGCTACGGCCCTGGAGATGTGAGGAACCATACTGTATCGAATGTCTTGGAATGAGTGCAGATCATTGTAATCTACTATCAGACTCTGCTTTCCACTGGTGCTGCCATAACTGCAAAGCACCAGCACTTCACGCAGTAAGAGATGATGGACGATTATTTTCTACTCTTGGATTGTAAATTCAATTTATTTCCGCCTTATAGCTGCTACTTTCTTTTTTTCGAATAACAAACCACGTAAAATAACTATATTTGAATTTGCCCCTTTTTCTTTTTTTTCTTCAAATAGTTCCTCATTGTGACACATCAACGAAAAAATAGTGAGCTTATTCGATAAGTTTCCTCTGTTTGAACGCCGTAGTACATGTGCTAAAAATGTTTTGATCTTGTGCATAATGCGTGCAAATCATAAATCTATCCAAAGCATTGCCACTTCTCGTAGCCTGGTTCGAGAACAGTTCGGTCGTGTTTGCAGAACTGTGCTTGCGGTATATGGATAGTTGCGTGGAAGCTTTAATAGTTCTATCATTATTTTAATAGCTGCAATTCTGTCACGGAGTAAAGGTAAGATATCACAATAGCGAAGGGATGTTGGGATCCTTTTCAGCCACATTCTAACTCACCACACTGCTAATTTCATGCATATGCAAACTTTCGGTTTATCTCATAGGAATACGTGCGCATTTTTCCGCAAGGGGAAGGAGGCCTCTTGCTAGAACATCAACCATCCTGTTTCTAATTTTTGTCTGGCGAAGGGAGCGATTAAAAATATAACTTTATTTTCTATGGTAATGGTACAATGTTTTTTCGTCATCCGGATAAACTCGACAGGATACAAGAATATTTATTCGGGCATTTTGATACCGGAATATAAGGTAATTCTGGCAATTAACCCATTTCAAAATATGAAGATACCTCCACATTGTATGTCACTGAGCGGGAAATTTGGCGATAGCGGGATTAGCGGCGAATCGCGATTCGTCACAAATACTGCCGAATTTTTGGCGACCCTATACTATCCGCAAAGTATTTGCAAGTCAGAGTTCAAATCTGAATAATTGATGAATTCTAAGTGGCATGTTTAGTAGAGATATTTTGAAGAACATCAGGCGAAAAACTGAACCAAAGTTAGAGAAAACTCAATTTGACGAATAGCGGACGAATTGAAAGAACATTCGGCGACATTCTGGAATTATCTCACCATCTCTGTCCGAGAATCCCCAACTCTTGACACCTGCCTATTCAACAAAAGTAATTCCCCATCTTCATGATGGTATATCTTCAAATCTTAATACCAAATTTATAACCACTTGTCCTATCCTCTTGTAATTTATTCCTTATCTAAAGTACATAATTCTTGCAGTTTCATTTATGTTGCTTTTAGTATTTTCATTGTCATTATCATGTTACTGTTAATACACTGTTAGTTATTAAAGTAAGAGCGTTTGCTTCGTCTAAATTAAGCACAATGTTCATTTCACGTTTGTTGTTGATGTTTATAACATATATTCAGATTAAACGTAATTTGTATTTGTTTTGTAATGAGCTTAGAAACTGTATGTGTATACCAGCGCTATATACATTTTGCCGATTGTGGCAAATGTTATGATTGTTAATTATATGTTTTACTTATGAAATTACTGTGAAGCAAGATTGTAAATGTAAATATGAACAATATCCTTTATGGACATAATAAATGAAATGAAATGAAATAATTACACTGTTTGGAGAACAAATTAAAAAAAAGTGAAGAATTGAATTTAAAAAGTCTGTGAATATTCCGAGAACAACATATTCGTGAGATCACACCCCTTCATTGTAGCCTACCCTATTGGGTCATAATTCTTGGCAAACTCTAAAATCCACCCTGCAGACGTAACTCTCTTTGCACACTTTTGTCTCAAGAAACAAAAAAGTGTTTAACTACCCCGCTAAATCCCCTTTCTTGTATTTACCTGTTCACCGCTTTTGCCAACATTCGCAACCCAGGCGAGGATCCCAATTTACACATCTCGCTGCCCCCCATCCCAAATAAAAGCTCTGAACTTACTTCCTATTGCTTCACACCATTATATTATTACATGAAATAACCATTGTGACTATTAACTTTGCTATCATCTACTAGCTTAAATTATTAGTGCTAAGTAATTGAAAAGCTGATAAAGTATATTTGGTCATCACTGCGCGACATCACACATTTTTCAAAATACATTCCGGTGACTGGGTTGCGTCTCACGAAACCGTCATAAGTACAAGTCCAGCGACATCCCATTGAAACGCGTGTTAAACTTAATACACGCATTTCAATGGGATGTCGCTGAACTTGTACTTATGACGGTTTCGTGAGACGCAGCCCAGGATTCTAAGATACAGGTGTAATATGCTGTAAAATAAAAAATAAAAACAAAAGGTAATCAAAATTATATTTCTTTCGGAACATCGAGGACCGAAACGTAATTTAGTATTCTTTTTTAAATCTGGAAAACAGTTTCCTATCACCATTACCAGAACTTCACCTTAACTTTAAAAGGAACTAGAGGTGAAAATGAGCACTGTTTTTAAGTTGCTCTCTTCCTCTTCTACAAATGTGCTTGAATAGCAATAGACGTTTGAATGGTTTTCACAGTTCATTCTCACGAACGAGGTCGAATGCAGTGAATACAAGATTGATCTTGATACAAATCGAATAGAGAAAACGAATTCCAAATGCGATGTTCACAAAGGTGTTTTTGTATGAGCATCTGTATTGCCATCTAGCTAGCCTGTGATTGTCTCTATGTGCGTCATAAACACGAGTGAGTCGTGCATTTTATGTGTTGGAGCCCCCACTTCGGGAACGGAGGGACCGCATTCATGTTCCCAAAATATCCGATAAAGGGGTACTTTTCACGCAACAAAGTCTGACCCGTTGTACACAAAACAAAATCGGCCCGTATTGACTTTACACACACAAGACTTATGGGGGTGCTTTCAAAGGGAGGGAACATGCACACGCGTACCATAAATAACACTGAGTGGGGGTTAGAGGAGATGTGGGTTGGCCCGTTTCATATAAGGAAAGGATTAAAAAAGCTAAGAGGGTGAAATCTTCAAGTGTGTGGCGGCGAAAGGGTGTGCGTGCGCGTGCGTTTGTTTGAGTGCATGTGTTTGTATGTGTTTGCTGCATTGAAAACATTGTTATTCAAACGAAATGTATAAAGCCCAGGTGTAGGAAAATAGAGGAAATACATCCTTAGAAATGCAGGGCGGAAGTTCAACTTCTTTATTCGTCAAGAATTATTGTCCTTCTGTAACAAAGTCAAAGTAAGAAACTATTTTTAAAATTTAAAGATTTAGGTTAATACATATTAATATAAAAATTATATGTTAGGGAGATATGACGGAATTTGTCCATGTATAGTTTCTTTAATATCCAATGATTCTTAATATGTTTCAGATAATAAATTCGCAAGATATTAAGAAATATGAGCAAGGTAAGATGATCGTGACCGTGTAATTCGGTGTAATATCTATGGACTATGGCACCGAGGGAATTGATATTGCTTTTAATAGAAGTTGCTCTAATTGTTCATATTTCTCAAAATCCTACAAAGTATTATCTAAAACATATCAAAAATCGAACCATCTGATTTTTAAAGAAACTATCCGTGGAAGAATTCACAAAAAACCTGCAGTAACACGGCGCTTCCAATGGGATGCGAGGTTTCAAACTACCCCAACAGAAGCGGCGAAGTTGCCGATGATGTGATTTCAAACTGTACGAAATCACTGTAGAAACGGTCAAATCGGCCGCATAATGAGATTAACAATATCCAATATTTAACAAAATATCATACGTACGTTAGCTGTGCTCCGTATTTCATAATTATCCACGAATTTTACAGATGAAGTTAAACAAACCGGAGAGATTTGGTGAAAGTACCCACAATTTGAGGGGATATAGTTTGAAAATTAGCCAATAAGACTTGCAAAAACAAATGAACAATTTGAAGAGTGAATGGTGGACAATCAAAATAAGTTCACGAAAGTACTTATTTAGTAGGAAAAATGATTAACATGGCAACCGAAATGAAACCATGATTTTAGGAATCAATTATGTGGCACACACAGTCATTTTGAACCCACTGTTTAAAGAAATATGATATCTACTGTCTTGGAACTTTCTGAAAGACTGTCTATAAATATGGTTAAGATTATATTCAAACTCCAAGTTCATTGCTTTTCTAATAAAAGAGGTTATAGCGCTCTAAAATTGACACTTTGGTATGAGCTTAATGGCAATTTTATTTGCTAAGCGCTGTCTTCTACTTTTCAACGGTAACATATAATTATTGAGACAAAAAAAAAGAATATATCGAGAGTATATTCTATATTGAAGCATATGACTAGTTTGATAGGAAGTATGATGTTAGATGATGCAGTTCATCATATGTTAATGATTTTCTCTCTTAAATCCCGTTGCTATGGTAATACTTTCCCTTGCAACCGATAAATAATGTGTTAATTGTCAGAGACCAAATTTAGCTATCGGCCAAATAATACATAAAAGAAAACCTGATTCCAAGTGACAGATATGATTTGAATTCTGAAACATGTACATAGTGCATGGTGTGATTCAGAACTTTCACCCTACCCCTCCCTCCTTTGAAATGCTCGCCCATTAAAATCAAGACAAATCTTGGGATAGGGGGTGCAATATGTTGTGTAGGGTATGGTAAGTTAACAAAAAGATGTAGACTATCGGATGAGTGATACCTAAAATAATATCTGGATCCAGGTGATAGTCATCGTTTACTGTTTGAATCATGAAGATGCTGGGTGTTGGAGTTAAGAATTCGCACCTTTCCCCCTTCTGTGACCCCCATCTCCCTCTCTCTATATATCTTGTAGAACAAAATGTGTTCAAAGCAATATTCATAAATTACATTGCATTCGATTTTTGCGTCCAAGAAATCTTCTCAATACAATTTAATGTGTAATGGTCAAAATTTCATGGAAACATGTTTGCCAATGTTTTTCCTTTTGCTTCCCTCTGCCTCAAAAAATTAACTAAAATATTAGTTTCGCATAAGAAATTAATTAACCAACCATGTGTAAGATAATAAACAGATCTGGATTCAAACGGTAGACTGGTATCACTCCCTAAAAACTAGATACTTATAGTCTGGAATAGGAACTTGCACTCGCACCCCCTCCATATTCGTAGGATGCAGTGGGGGTCTAGCTTCCTGATTAATTTTAACGTTTCGATATTTGGGCAAGACGAAATAACAAAAATTACAACGAGGCGTACTTTTTTAACGTTAAAAACTTGGAATCACGTCATAATGGGGAAAAAGAGTATTGTCATATTATTTGAATTTCTAAAAGGGAACATACCTGCCAATGATCTACCATGCTTGTGTCTCTCGGAGTCCCCTTACTCTCCCTAGATAAATCTTGACCCAAAATTCAAATTTACAAATATTGCTTTCCCCAAGAAACCGATGTACATCATCGGTAAAACATGATTGAGTCCAGTTGTGATTAATCCAGTTTGATCGAAAGTCCTGTAATCAATCGCAAACCTACAGATAAATATCTGTTTGGTACACAGTGGCATCTTCATAGGTGCAGGGACACATGCATATGAAGAGAGCACAAAAATGGGGCGCAAAACGTAAAAAGAGAGAAAGGGTGAGTGGAGAAGAGGAAGAAAAATTTTGATTCTTATGATTACATGCGCCCCAGTACGCAAGTTAAAATGCATTAGAAATAGAACATGTTCTATTAAAGCTCGGTAGTGACTCGGACAATGATGTTCCACAGGATCTCGTATCGCCCCCACATACATGTAGATATAGTTCATGACGAAAAATAGCGTCTTTGAATGGTTCCAAATGTGACATCAAATTACAATTCTTATTTTTTTGTTCCCTCTTATAAGTTTCATTAGCCTCCTGTTAAATATTGTAACCTCAATATCTGCATTTCTAAAGCGGGATTAAAATGTTTTTTCTCCACAGCTTTGGTTAATTTTGTAACTTGATTTCAAGCTTAAGTTGGTTTGGACAAGGAGCATTAGGTTCCTCAGTTTGGAGAAATTTTAGGTTCAGAATTTGTATCCCACTCCTACTTTTTTCTGATTGTACTCGGCGCCATAATCCATATATACGTCACTGTTTATACAGATAATGTGACTTGATTTCAAGCTGAGGTTAGTTTGGACAAGGTGCATTAGGCTCCTCAGTTTGGAGAAATTTTAGGTTCAGAATTTGTTTCCCGCTCCTATTTTTTTCTGATTGTTCTCGGCGCCATAATCCATATATACGTCACTGTTTATACAGATATGTGACTTGATTTCAAGCTTGAGTTGGTTTGGACAAGGAGCCTTAGGCTCCTCAGTTTGGAGAAATCGCAACTGTTTATGAGACGGGGACCAGAATTGCAAAAATAGATGCGATTTACACACATTACCAAACGGGGAGATACTAAACGGTTTAGGTTCAGAATTTGTATCCCACTCCTATTTTGTTCTCCTTTAAAAAGAAAGACATTGATGATACTTGATGATAGCATTCTCTGCTGCTACCTGTGGGGTGATTCACCAACAGCTAAAATCGATCCCAAATGAGATAAAATTGCTCTTAGGAACGATATCGTTCCCAGTAGTGAATCACCCCCCTGGTCATTCAGCTGCTTGCTGTAGACAGTTGTGAAGGAGATCTCATTTGAAATTTTCCGATGATTTTCCTTCTTCCACTTTACACAATGAGCTTGAAGAATCTTTGGTGCTTGCAAGAGTGTGTTTTGTTTTTTAACTGATATTATCTCCTCTAGGTGCTTCAGCTTCTCCCGGGCATCGCTGAAACTATGTGTGCAATCGGTGTATAATCACATATACGTCCTGAAAGGCTTATCTGATCGAGGTCTGAAATACTTTAGAACTCCCGTTTTAGTGTATAGTCGTCCGGTATTGATCTGTTATTTCTACACCAAGTCCCTAAATAAGTTCTTGATACCGGCCACGGATTGATTCCACTAGCAATCCTAGCATGCATTTCAATAAAGAGGGGAGCTTCCAGCTTATCCGCAAGTCGACTGAATGCCACATCATTGTAATCATAAAGGTTTAACATTAACAAATCAGAATGAATGCAGAGATTTAAGTTATTCATAAAAGTTATATACTTTATAACACACCATTAGCATTAGCAATATTGTTACCTCACTAAATTAGTCCAATCTAAATTCCTTCTCTGCTGAGCTTCCTCGCTATTACCTCATTAAAAAAAAAACATTTTGTGTGTGGCTATTTTGCACCTTTGCCCCTTTTTCCTTATTAGCCCCTGATTATTACCAAATCTGTAATTGTTTAAACTCTGTCCACCTTATGGATCAAAATCCCATGTTATTTTCACTAATGACTTTAATTGATTTCTTGTCCCCCAACAAATCAATTAATCAACCGTGATAAAGTAAGATGAATCTTATAGAAATCAACTTTTGGCAAACGTTAGAGAAAGAGGGGAAGGGAGCAAGAAGGATATGTTATTAGCAGACATGCTTGCTCTCAACCATTTAGGCATTACTGATTAAGACTCATTTTCCCCAAATGTAGTGTACCTGGCACCATTTCCTCTTATTTTTAACTAGGGGCGAGTGAATTGGCATGCCACATGGAAAGGGGGATGAAAGTTATATGAACCCCCTTGCAGTGTAAATCATATCTATTACTTTAATCTCAGTCTCATATTATTTCAGAGATTTCCTGATAATCGATTTCTTTTACATAAATGTTGATTTGATCTTGATTACAAATTTATTTATCTCGATTTAAGCCAGATTCTGAAGAGAAGAGCGGGTAATGACAGACTGTTCCCTGTGTCATTAGATTCTAATTGATTTGTAAATTATTTGTGATCTATTTTTACAATTTAATGTACATGTACTTTTGTAATCAATGATACATAAAAGGAACTAGAGGTGAACATGAGCGCTGTGTTTAAATTGCCCTCTCTCTCTTCTCAAAATGTGCTTGAATAGCAATACACGTTTGCATGGTTTTCACAGTTCATTCTTATGAACGAGGTCAAATGCAGTGAATAAAAGAGGAACTATGAAACGTCGACGGTGGTTGATCTTGATACATGATTCATACAGTTCCAAATTCGACGATGCTCACAAAGGTGGTTTTGTATGAGCCAGGGGCAAATCCAGCCGGCGGCAAGGGGGGGGGGGACACTTTGTGAGAAAATATTACGCGGCAAATCAGCCAGCCGGTGAATAAGCCGGGGGGTGGTAGAGCACTATTTTTTCTTTCCCAATTCGTTTTTTTGTCAGGGACCCCCTTGGATTCGCGCCTGGTATGAGCATCTGTATTGACATTGAGCCTGTCATTGTCTCTATGAGCTTCATAAACACGAGTGAGTCGTGCATTTGTGTGTTGGAGGAGATGTGGGTTGGCCCGTTTCATATATGGAAAGGATTACAAAAGCTAAGAGGTTGAAATCTTCAATCGTGTGGCGGCGAAAGGGTGTGCGTGGGTGTGCGTTTGTTTGTGTGCGTGTGCTTATGTGTGTTTGCTGCATTGCAAACATTGCCATTTAAACGAATTGCTCTCAATCGTCTCCATCTAAATTTCCCATCAAATGTATGAAGCCTAGGTGTAGGAAAATTCACAGACATATAACGAAATACATCCTTAGAAATGCAGGGTAAAATACAATCTGATCAAAAGGAGCACAATATCCTCAGAGTAACTCATTGAGTTAGAAGATGACCACTGGATAAATATATACTTTCTATCGGCTAACACTGTTATAAAGGAGAATGCTAGGGGTTGAAAAACATGAATATAAAAAATCAGCAATTAAGTTTTAAAGACATTTTAGTCAGTCCGTATTCATCTTGTTTGAACTTTCTCCACTCATTAATGGAGCGCGTCACTTCAACCTTTATTCCTCAAACATTTATCATTGTCAAATGGATTCATCGAAATGAATAAATTCTTAAAGCCAAAGTAAGAAACTGCTTTTAAAATGAAAAGATTTTGGTTAGTTACAGAATTGTGACATTTTCCCACAGAACGTAGAGGTTGACATTTGGTTTTTCATACTAGTTCACTAATTTACCCAGTTAGTTCCCGTGGCCATAGCTAAGCCTAAACCTGGATTGAAGTTACATGTATATCCGCCATTTTAGAATACATAATTATTAAAACATTAATGCTCTTTGCCTCAACATGATGTAGCCTAGATCAAATTGCTCATTGTCTGAGCTATAACTACCAATGGCAGATAAGTAAGCTTGCCTAGTTTAATATCATGTGAATGTGTGTGACTCTCTTCTCCATTGACTAATGTGTTTATTGTATACATGCAAGTTTATTACAATATAAGAATGTTTCTTTGTGAGAATAGTAGAAAATCAAACCCCTATATATGGTATTAAATTTTCGAAACTAGGCCGTCAACTTCTAGCATAGTGCAAACATTACCAAATGGTATGTACATATTTGGGAATGATTTATACACCATTATTGTGCGTCAAGATATTTTTGTTATTACATACATCCATTGTTAATGTGCACTGGTTGATTTGCATAGCTGATCACTTTTTAGCAGAAAAGAAAGGGTAATCACAAGGCACACCGATTGAGGAGAGAAGCTAATCCAAAGACTTTGTTTGATATTGAAAGCAATGAGAAATGAAGTCGGCAGCACAGGAGAAGTGATTTGGACTAGCGGTACTTAGTCCGTCAGCTCTGTGTGTTCGCATGATTTGTCAACATGTCGATCTCTGCTCGAATCTTTCTATTTCTATTAACATCAGGCTGAACTTCCCCTTTCAGTTCGCGAAACTTCTTCCATATGAAATGAATATTTGCTGTTGAATATTTGCTGCTGTTGTTCTAATTAAATATATGTTTTAATACTTTTTTTAAAGCAGATCTTGACCTATACATGTTTGATTCATCCCCTTTCTATACGTTGCTCCACGCCTATGGAATAAACTCCCTGCATTTCTAAGAAATAATACTTCATTTGACTTCTTCAAAAAACATCTGAAATCATACCTGTACAATTTATTCTTGTAATTTTGTTAATTGATTAAGGAACAGCGCCTTGTCTCCTCTGGAAAATGTTCCAAATTAATTCACTTAATATTATCATTATTATTGTCATTATAATAATAAATAATTGTATCGTATTACATCATCAGATCTTTTTAAATCCCAGTGGCGTGAACGTAATGAAAATGAAGAAGTGTTTCGGAAAAACTCACTCAGTTGTCAAGCTTCTCCTCATTTTTGGATGACATCCCTGATCCACATTGCAGTTTGGGGTAAGTAACATTGAGTAAAAGTATACCGGTTAAGAATATATCTGTTTATCAAATTTATAGGCCTAGATTTGGGGGAAAATTTAGATGTTCATTTTCCACCGTCTATTAAGTATTCCAAGCACATATAAATTTAATGTCAAAAAGAAATCCTACATCGGAGTAAAACATCGAAGTTTAAAGATTTTCTGCGATACCAAAGAGGCTTGCATTTTTTGAAAGCAGATTATGTTCTTTTTATTTTTTTTTGTTCACCTGTAATTGGTCGTGTCGGTCCAGGGCAACGGTTCTCAAACTTTTTCATTGACGGTCCAGATGTGATTTCTATAAAAGCTAAAAGGTCCGAAACAATGTGCAAATTTAGTTTACTCAAACAATTATTTCCATTCATATACGTTTGTGATGTTATAAATACGTGTCTTGACATGTACCTGTACATGTATTTCAAGAGTTAAGACAGTCAAAAGTGGTATGCATTTAGCTTATACCAGTGGGAAAAATTAAACTGTTTTCCGGCAGTAAGCTGCTTAAACCAGTAAACTTTGGTACAAAAGGAGTGATTGCAAGATGAAGGCATCAATGCAAATGTTCAGACCATCTACTTCTAAAATGTACAGTACTGGAACAGTATACTGACTCAAGAAAATGAGCCTTGTTTTAAATTTAAACGTCTTTATCTGATCTGAAGGGGTTTGTTACAATTTAGATCTAAAAAAGCCGTGTTATTTACCCAGTTAGTCTCCGAGGCCATCCCATGACGATTTGAGTAGCCTTTAACAGTTATTGGAATGAGGTACCTCCTTGGTTATTGATAACAGGTTTTATGAAATAGGTCCCACGAACACGGATATGTTGGAATACGTATGCGGAAATATAAAGCCACATTTTTCGCAATCTCTCACATTCCTCTTCACTGTTTTTAAAGGTGAACTTTCTTCTTCCTTTTTAAAACTAGTCTGTCTTGTGGACTTCTTTTGGATATTTAAGTCACTGGGTTGTATATGGATTGTGTGCTCTCGGCCTATTAGGGTATCCAATTTTGTTTCATCGACTTTTCACAGCTTAGTAGAAGCCAAAGACTGGTCTTTGATAGTCACCTATTTCACGTATACGATTTTGACCCTCAAAGTACCATCTAATTCATTGATAAAAAGTGTGGCAGGCTGACTTTAGTTTTCGAGTTAATCCACTTCAAATTAGAAATTTCTTGCATGAGGTAGATAGGTTGAAACTGACCTGACTTTGAGCTTTGATTTGGGGACTCTGATATATAGATACGGTCAGGTCGACAACTGTTTTGGGGAATGATCTTTCCTATATGTAAATTAAGGGGGTCACATCGTAAGGATAATAATTAGGGTTTTTAGCTGTCAGTGCAAGATGGTGAAGCTTAACTACCAATCTATAGTTGAAGAACTGATAACAATCATCTACAGGTGTTTTTTTTTAATTGTTTTGTTTTTATTCATTTCTTTCTATCTCGTATTTGTCTTCCTTTCAGATTATTCAGCAGCTTATTTCCAGGAAGGCGAAGCATATATCACGTCCATAAATATGTCATGGAACAACGCAGGATATGCTAATCACAGAAGAACGATACAAACAAACGCTGGGAATGGATTTCGGGTTGTGTTCCGATATTTGTATCTCGATGGTGTTGTAGTCAAAATAGGGACAGGTAGCGATCCGTCTGACATACAGTCTTTCCATGGATTCATAAAACCACGCTCCTGATGATGTCTATGTATATACCAATGTGATGTGGTTATTAGCTGCAACAGAAACAAGTGCCAGTGGTGTCCGCAAGCTCAAAATGGACATTGATATCATTTCCATTGACCTATCAAGTGAGTGTTGAATTGTTTGTTGTATTGTTGCATTGTACTGTGTATTGAAGCAACTGGTATCTTACCAGTTGTAAATGAGAATTATCCAACACCGGTCGACTGATGAAGATAAACCATGTTTCCAGTTTTACCAGAAATAATAGTATAAAGAAGGTGAATTTTTAACGCGCCGAATTACTTAAAGTAATAAAAGAAAACCTAGTGTATTCAATTGTAAATTTTCAAACCATTATGAGCTACTCATAAGTTATTTTTCTCTCCATTTTCTATCTTCTTCCAGCTTTATTTGCCTGTTCAAGCTCTGACATGAGCGTATCACCGACTGCCCTTTGCGATGGAATTTACCAATGCGATCATTACGAGGATGAATTAGCATGCAGTAAGTCTAAAAACAACTGATGTTTAGTACTGCGTTCCATAAAGTATGACAGGTTTCTGTTGTACTTTATAATTTTGTAGCATATCTTATTAATAACTACATCTAAGATTCCATGAAAAATTTGCTCCCAAACAATCAAATACCACGATTTTAGTAGCTCGTAACAGTTATTATAACTTGTTATTTTTAACAGGTCCCAGATAATCTTTAACATTCTTCTTTATTGCTTTATGAAATTAAGAAATTAGTAAAGATTATTACTAGTAGCTTATTGCATATTTATGGTGAACTTTTTTCATAATTTATTATTATTTCTCACCTCAGCTCTTCTACAAGATTCGAACTGTGTATGTGTATGTGGGGGGGGGGGCATGATGGTATGCACGTCGATAGTCACTTCGAGGCGTTCGTGTACAGAATCTTCCAGACAAGACAGAATTTATTTCAGGATTGTGGAGAAGCTCACCTTACCAGTCATTGTATTTTTTTCTTTAAAGATTTTCTGTAGTTTGGATGCAACACTTGATGCACATTCCATTAAGAATTTAGTTGGAAAATTATCTGATCAAGATCTTGACCTTCATGCTTTACAGCAGCCTTTCACGTCGTCGATTATTAATAATGTTTGTGTCTAGCATTAAGCCTAAGATCTGGGGGAGGGGGTAAAATTTGAATCACTCGGTGCGCAGCCGCCAAAGCCATGGTAAATACTCTATTTTCGATCAGTTCGATAGTAGCTTGATATTGAAGGTGGTCATAAAGAGCTTTGAATAGACCCATGAACCTAGTAACATTTGAGACCATATTAATTTATTCCACATCCTAGCCAGAGCGGCGGAGTATCTTTCAAAATGGGGTTGCACTAGAGAACGAGCCACTTTCATTAAAAGGGGGCAGCTACAAATGGTAACCACAAATCAAATGATTACAGTCTTTAGACGTGTAATTACCCCTACATTAAAATTAATACATGATCAAGGATGGCCTTCAAGCTTTTCTCTTTACGTGATCTTACACACTGCTTCGGCATCATCCTGTGCTGTTGTATGTGATGTCTGAATAGATTTATGTGTAAGCGACCGAAGCAATTAACGATCAAATTTTTCAAGATTTTTGATATCACATTGCGACCGCTTATTTCTCATTATCAGATGCAATAACCGACCCTGATGGGGGTTTAAGCACAATTTCTTATTAAAAAAAAAAACTTTCAATACATTACTTAATGAAGTGATTAAAATGCAATCGTAGCAAGCGAGCTTTTGGGATTATTTGAGAAAAAAATTGCTTGCAGTCGATTTAACTAAGCAGGTATTATGGGAGACTATGAGAAATCAATTGTTTCAGAGGATCTGAGAGGTGATAAAATCATCTATATAGCATACAATATGGTATTTATGATTTATGGTCTGTTTTAACATAAATGACGGAAATTTAGGCTGAATACAATTGCCTCGAGTTTGAAAATTCCTACATTGTCTAAACCTTTATATCCCAGAACAAAAGGCAGATGGTTATCTTGTCTTTTTTTATAAAGTTCAAAAGGTTTAAAGGATTATAGGTTGGAAAATGCGTCTACTAGCATTTCAATAGAAAATGCCGTGTTAGTTTAAAGGGGAATAGTTATATTATAAAAAAAGTGCACACCTTGTATACATATCTAGAGAAGGGACATCTGAAAGCTTTTAAAACGAGCACAATGACAATAGGGGCACAGTTCTCTCATATGAAATTTGGGGCATTGAGCCCCTTGCATCCCGGCTTTGTTGCCTTTCATCGTGATAGTGGGTTTAACCCCGCCCCCTTGGGCTGCCAAGTGAAAATGTGATGTGCATAGAAACACGCCATCATGTGTCCAGACCCACACAGTATCCGCATCGTCATTGGGTCAACCCCCAGAAGAAAGCTAGATCCGGCCCTGCATAGTAACTCTGGATATAACTGTGTATTAAACTGTTACTTGATTTAAAAAAGCGTTATCATGCACTGCTTTTTATGGTGTCCATTGTGCTAGTAAGATGCCAGGAAAACATTTACGGGAGTTCAAAATAATTATAACAAAAACGCCTCGCCGCTACGCGGCTTGTGGACAATGCTCCGCATCGTCATTGGGTCAATCCCCCCTTAACAAAAAGCTAGATCCGCCCCTGGAAACGGGGCACGTGTAAAAGTAAAAGGAGCACTTAGAAGTAAAAAGGAGATCCTCGCACCTAAAGAGGGGCACTAATAAAATGAAGAAACAGGGGGTATTTATTACAAAGGAAAGTGGGCACTTTTCAAAGTAAAAGGAGCACCTATTAGATTAGAATAGGGGAAATCATCACAGGTGAAAAGGGCACTGATGAATAGGGGAAGGAGCACTCATTAGAAAGAAAAAAAGGCACTTGTGGGATACTCGATAAAGAGGGGGAGGCACTGCGCAGTACTAAGAATGATGGTAATAATAATACTTATTTTTTTATAACAATAATTAAAATGATAATAGTAATAATAATAATAATAATAATAATAATAATAATAATGATTATATATTGTTCTTAGAAAAAATTGTACCGTATTTCAGGACCGTAGGTCCTTTCAATGCGCATTACCATTTAAAATTTATGAAAACAATAGTCTTCACAATTGTAAAGAAATAAATGACCATGCAGAACCATCAACGCAAAAAGAAAACAATTCATGAATTCTTCTAATTTAACAGATTATTCATGAACATATCCCAATGAAGGCGAATCACATTTAAGCTACTGAAAATTCACAACCTCCAGACGAGTGTAAAATACAACCTTGCCTTGCTACTTACAGTTTTGTAAATTGTTATTAATAACAAGTTTTTATGAAACAGGGCCCAGGTACACACATACGGTATTGTTGAAATACGGGTGCGGAAATATAAAGCCCTAAAACTCACATTCTTTTCCACTGTTTTATAGATTTCATAGTTTCATTAGTGTATTGCTTTTTTACGATAAAGACAGTCTTGAAGACAGAATTGTTTTTTTTTTTTTGTCTCATGGACTTTTCTTGGATATTTTAGTCCCTGGGGTCGTATATGGCTTTTGAGCGCTCGGCCTATAAGGGTCTCTTATTTTGTTCCATCGACTTTTCACAACTTAGTAGAAGCCAAAGACTGGTCTTTGATAGTCATCCATTTCACTCATACGATTTTGACCCTCAAAGTAACATCTAATTCATTGATAAAAAGTGTGGCAGGCTGACTTTAGCTTTCGGGTTAATCCCAGTCAACCACCTCAACAGACCCCATGAAGTCGGCTCCATGCACCAGATTTTGTCAATATGAAATCGTATGTCTACATTTCACAACAGGCCGGAGTTTATATTTTGTAATGAACAGAGAATGTTTCCCACACAAGCTGTGCCAATGTTATTTGAGGGTGAAATGGCCCATTTATAAAGGGGCGTCTGATATCAACCGATCCTTATAACAATTTTGTTGCTTTTTCGTGTTCGTAATCAAAATTTCTACCAACGAAATTTCGTCGTGCATAAGGTAGTTGTTTGGGCTCTGTTTCGGGAGCTCCGACAGATAAGGTCGACAACATTTTTGGGAATGACCTGGACGGTCTTAATAACTTATTAAAGGGGGTCAAATCGTATGCACAATATAGTGGTTTTTTTTCTCGGGAGAAGCTCCCAGACTAGTCAGTGCAAGGTGATAAAGCTAATTTACCAATCTTTAGTTGAAGAACTACTTATTAACGTTTCTTTTCTTTTCTATTATTTCATTTTTTCTTTCTTGTCTTTAACAAAAGTATTTTCTTACAGATTATTCAGCAACATATCTTGAGGAAGGCGAATCACATGTAATCTCCGTTCCAGGGCCCTACACACCACGATCTTATAACACAACCTTGCTACAAACAAACGATGTGAATGGATTTCGAGTTGTGTTCCAATATTTATATCTCTATGGTGATGATAAAGTCCAAATAGGGACAGGTAACGATCCGTCTGACATACAGTCTGTTATCATAACTTTTCATGGATATAGAGACGATATAGATGATCTTTATGTAGGTACCAATGAGATGTGGTTTGCTGTCATAGGAGTAAAGGTATACACCAGGCTTGAAATGTATGTTGACATCATTTCCATTGACCTATCAAGTAAGTGTGTTATACTTATCGATGTGTCTTATTTGAATATAGTTTATGTTGGATATCACTGCATCGCTCAATGTACTTCATACTCTAGTATAAACCAAATTTTACTGAAGGACTACCAAATTTTACTGAAAAAACTTTACTGTTATGGAATTCGTGGAGTTGCACTGTCATGGTTTGAGAACTATTTATCTAACAGAAAACAATATGTAATGTATAATGATGTTTTGTCTAATTTCTTGCCTACCAAATGTGGAGTTCCTCAAGGATCAATTCTAGGCCCTTTGCTTTTTTCTATTATATATTAATGATTTAACCAATACAGCACCTTTATTATCATTTGTGTTATTTGCTGATGACACGAACATCTGCTGTTCAAATCATAAATTCAAACACCTTAGTAAATACACTTAATAATGAGTTACCAAAATTATCGCTATGGTTTCAATGCAATAAGTTATCCCTTAATATCGAAAAACTGTGTACTTACATGAATGCAGAAGAAAATCAAATCTAGTCACACCAAGACTTACTCCGGACCGACTTGGGACCGAACAAATAACTACATCGTCATGATCATGTCTGTCCGCCAATGAAATGGTGACATGGAGTCGGTTTGGAGTCAGTTTAACGGTACGACGGAAGTAGATAGATGGTTAGATAAATGATTTATCGATTAAAAAACAAATCATTGCGGCGAAGCCTATATGCGATAATTTTACAATGATATAGTGCACACAAAAAAGGTAATAAGCTTTGACAAAAATGAAAAATAACAAATCAAAATTAACAATGACAGTTCTTACAAAAAACAGTTAAAGGGATAATACGACAAGCAGTTTTATCAGTGTTCATTGAAAACCTGGTCGTTGGGGTAGGAGAGGTCTTGGGTTTAACCCCCGGACAGGAGCCCATATGTTAGGTCGTTGTAAATTATTATTATTATTATTATTATTTTTTTTTGGGGCTGGATTAATCGACATGCTACAATCTCTGTTTTGTTTTCTACTTGATTTGATTGGTTAGGTAGGAGAATGAATGTTTAACTTCAATTTTAAACTGCCACATTCCAACATAATCAGTTGTGAAATTTTAAATCACTATTGATACTTTTTCCTTATAATTTACTTTCTCTTTTGAGCCGTATTAACATGTTCGAGCACCAGCAATATTATGCCATCGACTGTCCTTTGCGATGGGCTTTACCACTGCGATCATTATGAGGATGAACTAGTATGCAGTAAGTCAAAAAGCATTTTATATTATCTTGTTTATGTGCTAAACATATATTTCCTTTTATTCAGCTTTCTTAACGCTTTCGCGATTACCTTAAAGGCATCGTTTAACAATGTTAAATCTGAGATGCATGGCCCTACGTATTATCAGTGTCTGTGAAATGGTTAAATATTGAAGCCCTAAAAAATTGCGCTTCAAAATGATCATGAAGTGCCTAAAAAAATGTAAAAATCTTTGAGTGACCGGTTTTACCATACTCATTTTGCCCAACAGACTGCAGTGTTATAAAAACTTTGATTTTGATTTCAATTTCCAATCACAAATATCTCGATAATCAGACAGGCGACCGGCTTGCAAAAGTCATGGGATTCCTGACTGACCTAAAGGTTTAAAATTATGATTGTAGCATGAGCTAAATCAGGATTTTGTTTCAGAATCTGAGGCAATGTTACCGAGTCACTTTAAAGTAATATATGTCTTTTCCCTTAATGTTAAACATTGTCACATGAAAACCTGTAATTTAAAAACGTGTCTTGTGCATTTCTTTAAGTCAGGCAGGGGCGGTGAACGAAGGGGGGGGGGGATACACGTCCCCCTTCATTTTTAGGGGGTCGTCCCCCCCGGAAAATTTGAATAGTGCAAAAAAAAAAGATGTATAGCAAATACTGATTAAAGACTGCAACACACTGTTAAGCTCTGGAGGGACCAAGACTGCAACGTTTAGACAAATAAATATGCTTCTCAAAAAAAATCTTCTCAACCGGTAGCTACGCTCCCTCGCAATATATCCTTTGTAGTAAATATTGTAGATAAGTGAAGTGTGAAAAAAGTATATTGCTCGTTTGTACACTATAGTTTTGCTAAGGAATGTAAATTTTTAATACAACAAAACTTCAAAAACCTGTGAGGGGGTGGCCACTTCCGTCACCTTCACCCCTCTCGTTCATTATGGTTCCTCGCTTGGTGTGTACTGACGGGGTGAGGGGGCTTGGGGGCAGTTGCCCCCAATAAAATTCAAACGTGGTTTATTTCTAATTCGATACCAGTGATTTACAAATGTTTCTAAAATGGTTCGATTTTTCCATGAGCTTCCGGGGACTCTGCCCCCTGGACCCCACCAAGGGCTTTAAGGCGGGCCCCTGGTTGCTTAGCTGACCGTAATTGAATGCTTAAAACCCATGAGCTTCCGGGGGCTCCACCCGTGGACCCCACCAGGGCCCTAAAGCGGGTCCCTGGATGCTCATATGACCGTAATTAAATGCCTAAAACCACAGAACTTCCGGGGGCTCTGCCCCCTGGACTCCACCAAGGGCCCTAAGGCGGGCCCCTGGTTGCTTAGCTGACCGTAATTAAATGCCTAAACCCCCTGAGCTTCCGGGGGCTCTGCCCCCTGGACCCCACCAAGGGCCCTAAGGCGGGCCCCTGGATGCTCATCTGATCGTAATTTAATGCCTAAAACCCCTGAGCTTCTGGGGGCTCCGCCCCTAGACCCCACTCCAATTAGTGATCTGCATGCCAGTGTCACAAATAAGGTATCAGAATATGCTCATCTGAACGTAATTAAATGCCTAAAACCTCTAAGCTTCTGGAGGCTCTGCCCCCTGGATGCTCATCTGACCGTAAAGCCGTAAAGCCGGGGCTTTGCCCCTGGACCCCAAGCCAATTTACGTTCCACTTGCTTCGCTCGCTTTTCTCTATCTGATCGTAAATACTTTGGCCCCCTCCCCCTCCCCCACTTTAAAAAACGTTCCGCGGGGGCTGCATGTAACATTTAAGAGTGGTGGTGATGCGGATTTTTTTTCTGCACCCCAAACGTTTTTGCTCATTACACCACTGCTCCCTCGTTCCTCGCATTTCGTCCCCCGGTCATGAAAAGAAATCGCCGCCCCTGATATTAGTCAGGTATATCATGTAAAAATTGGAAAAACTTGTGCTGATACTAATCCGAACTAACAGGGGATCTGGAGAGTTGACAGCCTTTTTTTCTTTTCTTGTGGGAGTTTCTTTTTAATTTCTTTGCTTACGTTTTCTTTCTTTTTTCTTCATTTCTTTCTTGTCATTAAAAAAAATGATATCTTATAGAGAATTCAGCAACATATATGCAGAAAAACAAATCACATTTCATCTACATACCGTTCTCTAACACCAGCCGATTGTACAATGCAACCTTCCTACGAACAAATGCTACGTATGGATTTCGAATCGTGTTCAAATATTTGAATCTCTATTATGATGATGAAGTCCAAATAGGAACAGGTAATGATCCATCTGACAATCAGTCCGCCATCACAACTATCCATGGATATACAAACTACGCTCCTGATGATGTCTATATAGGTACCAATGAGATGTGGTTTGCTGTCATAGGAGCGAAGTTTACCAGCAGGCTTAAAATGGATGTTGAGATCATTTCCATTGACCTGTCAAGTGAGTGTGTGATTATTCTCTTATTTGTCTTATTTTGAATATAATTTATGTTGGATATCATAGCATTTCTTAATGCACTTCATGGGAACAGCATACGTATTTACAAAGTACAAACATATATATATATATATATATACATATGTATATATATATATATATATACATGTGTACGTCTGTGTGCGTGTGTGTTTGCGTGTGTGTGTCCCTTTGTGAGCGGGTCTTGTTTGTTTCTGCGGCCTTTTGGCCCTTCATTATTTTAATAAAGTACTTCTTAATTTTCATGTGTATAGTGATCAAATATCTCTGCATTGTATGAAAGCTTCAACGTGCAGAGAGAATGCGACTTGTTCAACTCGCCATGGCGCATTGTTATGGGGCATTCACACATAGAGGACGCACGGGGGACGCACGGGGGACGCACGGCCCGCGCATTGAAAATTTGCAATTTTGGCCAGTGTGTTGTCGTTCGCTAGGTGTGCGTCATCATTCGTTACTCGTTTGTCGAGCGCGCTGGATCAACGCTATGCATTCGGCGTCATTCGCTGTGTGCGTCGGGTTTTTTTGTGTGCATGCACACAAATGTGCGCGGAGCTCGACGCATGAATGTACACGCCTAAAGGACGCCAGACACGCGCAGAGCGCGCTAGACCAACGCCAGACATACGCGGATCACACGCTGTGTATTCGTTGTAAGTTCGGCGACCGAGGTCAAGCGAGCACACCTAGCACGCTTCAAACGCATGTCCAGAGAACATGCAGCCAATATGAGCGTGCTGACCGATTGCTGAACGGGTCTCTGGCGCACCCAACCTTTCTCTTGCGTGTTCCTATAGATAGATAGATTAGCACAGAATCATTTTACGACTGCTAAAGATTACACGTAATTGTTGTCTGAATTTACGATTGTCATAGAAATTCAAAGTAGCTCGGAAATGAGCAAAATAAATATTGTGCCTTTAAAAAAATGTTATTCTGGGTGAATGTAGCTTTGCAGCACGTTTAAAATCTTCATAATATTGTTCGTATAAAACAGTTTCTGTATTTCAGAATGACTTAAATCCAGTTTTTTTAGAAATGCAAGACCATCATCAGAACTTAAAACTGTCTCATTTCATCAGAAACAAAAATGGTATTACGTACAGTGCTTGCTCCTTTAATATATTTTGTTTTTCTTATATTCATGGATCCCAGTGATCTGTCAAAATACGACATGGATGTCATCGCGTTTTGGAATAATCAATTTCCCAGAGGGTGAGAACGGAGCTTGGGCGAACTCAACTGAAGTATGTCCATTCAACACAGAAAACGGTAAATTAGGATACTTCTCAGTTCTCATGCACGTTCTACCTGCCTCTATCTCTCCGTTTAGGAAAATTAAATGTAATCAGCTATTCTGAGTCGAATTGATTTAAATTAACAAATGAGCCACTCTAGAAGACGTATCCCCCAAATTGCCGAGAAGGAATTTGCATTATATGAAAACTAGAGGATTTAAGTTTTTACAGCTACATATTTGTATTTTCTAATTATACGCTTTTGTCATCATTACTCATATGATTTTCTCAAGACACTTCCCATAGAAAAAAATTATCGAACCTTTATTTCATGAATATCAATAAAGGTATGGGGATAGTTGTGAATTTGTTCGACAGCTGACCAACCAATCGGGCTTGCCATATGCGTCGGTGATCTGATTTCACAGAGTACGTGGCTTCCCGATCCCACGGATAACTGTGGTCAATTCAGAAATGTCGGAGATATACTTACCCAGCTTTCAAAGGTAATTTCAATATTGAGATATCTATTTCAGCCGTTTCAAGATTGTTTTTCTTGAATTGTCACAACACAGTCATGAGATCATTCATTATGAGTTATTCGGGACTGAAAGCTATCAATTTCCATCAAGCCTATTTCAATGTAAATTTGAACTTTATTAGTTATTGGACACATCCTAGAAATGAAATAACATTTATAACATCCAAATGAATGAGATAGAAATGAACATTCTGTGATAAGTTGTTATGCTCAGAAATGAAAACAGGTGGGCTAATACCCTCTGTGACTGGAGGCAGAATGTACATAGGCTGTCTTGTGAGCAATATTTATAGATTAAAAAGGGGGTTCTCCCATAAAAGTGGACACCCCTGGTCCCGTAGAAAGGAGACGGATGTAAAAACAAAGTTTATCTATACTATTCATTGTGTTTGAATGACTCTATAGAACATTAAAGGCAAACACAATTTGACTGACATTTAAATCGCTTGTTCCAAGGTTATCGTTTCAGATGAGAATGTTGCTAAGCTCAGTGAAGAGGTCAGTTTGGTGACAAGTTACATCAATGATATCTCCTCTGATGACATTTTTTCGATTGCAAACATAATTTCAAATATAAATGCTCGAACGAACTACAGTGAAAAGGTATGTATATATCTTGTTTGTTTAAATTCAATTTGTTGTGAACGTTTTTACGACCCAGTTGTTTATCTTTTCACTGGCCAATTCGGGTATATTACTAATTAAGACCATTTGTAGGCCATTCTGGCATTGTGAACATTTAAATTTGCCATTTTGTTTAAGATCTTGTCAAACCCGACTGTCAACATTTTATCCCCAATTACACCTGTACTCAAATTGTTTATTTCATACTAATAATGCAACTGCTTTCAGAATAAGTAAATGAATGTATTTACTTGGTTCTGAATAACAGGTAACTGCATCAATTGTTGCCATAGTGAGTAACATCGCTGAGGTTGACTCAGAAACACTTGAATCAGCATCACCCTCTGTTAGGGATGTCATTAAAGGATTTGAGCAGCAGATCAAAAGTGTACCTGTAGAGGACGGTGGCAATTTTAGCATTCAACAACCAAATATTGCCGTGCAGGTACGTAGAAGTTTTGATATTATATGTCGATAAACGCGGATTACATCCGATTGTTTTCCTCTTGGCAGGGCAGCAGAGACCAACATGTATGCAAGTAACTGTGAATATAGTTGACATCTACTAACGCTCTTCAAAATAAGATATCTGTCAATGACACGTGCAAAGATGAACTTCATTTCCCGATTAGAATACCATGCCTCTTCATGACCTAAGAAACGTTCTTATTTGACTATTTTTCCAATTCTGTTTTTCTGAACTTTTCAGGTCCAAAGCGTACGTACCGATGTCATCTCAAACGGTCTAGTCCTCTCGTTAGTAAGAGACACCAACATCCAAACTTCAAATGCAAATCGTGATGAAGCTACAAAACCAGATAACATTGCTGTTGTCAACATACCATCTGCGATTTCTTCCGCTATACCGTCGATATCTGAAGGAAGTTCTAATACTAACGTCTTTGTTCGCGTGATTTCCAATGTCTTTTCCACACCAGCCCTTTTCATTCCTAAATCATTGAAGAACACGAATTTAGGAACCAACCGATCTGCTAACACGCCAGTAATATCACTGAGCATCGGGGACGAGAAAATAGAAGATCTGACAGAACCCATCAAATTTGCTTTTACCCCGATAGAGGTAGGCCCTAAAGGAATTTCATTTTCAAAGTTAATGCACAGATATAAATAAATGTGCATGACTGTGCATCCTGTCATTTTCAATTATTTTCAATGTTTTATAATTATTTCTGTATTATAATTTTACAGTATACGGTTCTCTTGTATCTGTATCAGACATGGACATGCATTATGTTATTGGCATTAGTTGAACAACTATGAAAACAACTATAGTAATATGCACTGTATTCCTAATTTCCTCACAAGCCTGGTCTGACGAATCCGTCGTGTTCATACTGGGATATTGGCAATGGAGACTGGTCTCAAGAAGGGTGTCAGCTTCTTTCAGCTTCTGGAATTAGATCACCCAATGATAACAACTGGGATCCTTCTTCTGATGAGAAGATCGTTTGTGGATGTAACCATCTTACCCACTTTGCTGTCCTTATGGTAGGATCTTTCTTTCTTTTATAGTGGTATGTCTTTTATTTTGCCTGGGAATCACATTGGATTGCAAGATCTCCACCTTTAAATGTGTTTTTGTAGCTGATACAGTTAACATGATTGTTATCCCCGCCCCCATTGGAAATACGTCGATCTCTATCGTTGGAAGCCGCAATTATATTTCTTTGAGGGAAGAGACTTCCCATTTAACCAAAGATCCCCGGATTTTGTGGGAAAACCCGCCATTGTGTCTCTATACCAAGCTCTTGTAAACACAAAATGTAATCTCTGTCTATGTCATTTTCTACAGTTCTTCTTTAATTTCAAAGATATTGCATAATGTACGAGAGAATGGAGCGACCGATTGAAGTGATTCCATTTGTGGATAGTTTTGTCTGTCTTGTTTCTTGTATTTTTCTATCTTGTATTTTTCTTTGTTCTTTTCCCTTTCTTGTTTTTCATTTTAGGAGTGCAACTTTTTTTTTTTTTTGGGGGGCTCACATGGTGACTTAACTCGAAGCAAGTCGAAGAACCCACCTACTATGCGTACACATGATTTTATATAATGCGTGTCTATCCACGGCGACAAATTAATGAGAGCAATCCTAACTAACTTAGAACTCACACATACATGTTAGGTTTTCATATCGCTCTATGTTTTGGTTGAGCCTAGATCTGAGCTGGATAATAATTTGTTTAATGAATTTAATTCTATTTGTAGGATATGTCCATAGAGGAACGGTCTTTTGAGCAAGCATACACAGTTCTAACGTACATAGGATGTGGTATTTCAATAGTAAGCCTACTTGTCACCCTCGCAATATATATATCAAACAGGTAAGAGTCCTGGTTATCTCCATTTTTATGGTTATCCATCTAATAAATATCTATTAGATTATAGCAAAGCACATAGATCATGAATTTCCTTCATATTTTTTGTAAAACAGATCATGTGATCACATGTCGTCAGGAATTTCATTGGAATATCCATTCGATAATGGAAAAACAATATTTTGCCAAATGATGGCATTGTCTCTGCCCGTAAGAGTAACAGCCTAGTTCGCCGTATGTACTGATTTCTTAACTATCATTTTGATCTAAGGTTAAATCAAGCTAGTGCAGGACCAGGGATCGTATGTTTGATGCATGGGAAATATTCTAATTTGACATGCTGCATATTTTGCTACCGCCTTAATAGATAAACCCTAGCACCAACATGTTATTGCTAAATAATAATATATGCAATACATACATTTATAAATGTATTACAAATACAAATTTATGTTATATTTTTGTTAACTGAAAGAGTTCTGAGGGAAAAACAGACCAACCAGATCTTCATTTGCCTGTGCCTGACGTTACTCTGTCTCTACGTATCGTTCATTGTCATGATGTCACTGGACAGCGCCAAACGTCAATACCAAGTAAAGGCAGTTCCATGCAGGTTCATTACGGCGCTCGTTCACTACTTCGTTCTATCTTCGATCACGTGGATGGGTGTGGAGGGATACAACACTTATCTCATCATTGTCAAGATTTTTGATACCTACATTCAACGATTCATGGTCAAAGCTGGTGCCGTTGCTTGGGGTACAACCATATTTCAAGATTGTTATCAATAGTATCGTAATTGATCATTAACAAACAATACGTTTTCTACTAGATAAAGAATATTTATAATTTCTATGGATTTATAAACATTAACAACCATAATATTAAATTACAAGCATTTAACAGAATTGTAATCAAAGAGTGCAATATGCATGATTTCTTCTTCGTGAAAGGCTTTTATCACCATCTTTTTTGAAATATGCGACATTTCGGGGCAGACAAATGATTATCTGAGAAGGGAAGGGTAAATTTTGCCGACGCTATTGATACTTAATTTGCCATTAACATGGTTTTACAACGTAAATGTTTCAGCTGCATGGTTGCATCTTAGGCAGGACATTTTTGTTGTCTACTTTTTCAAAACGGTTTTCCATTTAAATAAGACCTATACATCTCGCGAGTGATCCACAAATTGATCGTTAAGTTGTATTCTAGAAGAAGAAAAAATACAAGATCTATCTACTTTCTATCTGAATGCCTGCATGCCGCATGGCCCCCATTGCTATGTTATCTTAGCGATTGTTCTATCAATCGCAATCTTCACCCTTTCCTTTCACTTTGCTTTAATCATACAAGGGCAAATGTGAACAGGCATTTTCTCTAATTCTCATTTTAGGGAAAGGCTTTAAAACTGTCAATTGACAGGTGAAAATATAATTAATCATAATTGTCTTCCCTTTTTTTAAATTCAAGGTATTCCTGCAATGCTTGTCATTGTAACTGGAGCCATTGCCCAGGACAAATACGCGCGCGAAGATCTGTGAGTAGTCTACAAACTCGTTAATATCATAATCTCCAAATCGAAATATTTGTCACAATGGTATTTTAACACAAACAGTTGGGCCCTTACGGGACGAGGTAAGGGTAAACAAAAATAGAGCCATATCAAGACATATGCTAGGACAATTTCTTGTTTATATTTATAAACCAAATTATTGAAGCAAAGTTGATTTTCATACAGCTTTTCATATCCTTTTAAAGAAATTTGGCTTCACAAAACCTTCTCGGTCTTATATGGTTCACTTAATTAAAAAAGGATATTACATGTAATTTACTTTTGAACAAAAATACATGCCCCAGTATTTAAAATACCTGTTTACATCTGCCTGTACTACCAAAGATCATTGGTTCGAGTCCAAACCAGAGGCGGATGACTGAAGCCTGCATTGTGTGTTAACGAGCCTCTCCCCTATTTCATAGACGCATGCTATGTTACAGTGGAGAACACTCCATCCCTTGGGTTGGACGTTAAATGGAGGCCCCGTGTAGAGGAGAGTCACCATCTGTGCACGTTATGCCTCAGTCACACCTTTGCGTACTTGGCTTGCGTATTGCTGCGTATTTATGGCAAGCCGTTTTAACATTTATTCCTATTTCTTGATATCAAGAAATGAATTCTTAATATCAAGAATTACCATTTCTTTACAACAGAAAATCATTCCTTGATATCAAGAATTCATTTCTTGATATCAAGAAATAGGAATAAATGTTAAAACGGCTTGCCATAAATACGCAGCAATACGTAAGCCAAATACGCAAAGGTGTGACTGAGGCATTAAGAACCGTCTGCACTATTTTTATTTGAATAGGGGAAACCCCAATGTAGTGTCCACATTCACACACCCAATTAGATGAGACCCGAGGGTTACAGTGATTCACTTCGCTTTTTGCCTGCCAGGCACAGGTGACGCCACATACTAACCAGTAATAATATTGGGGTGTACCGCATGTAAGTGTAATACATTTTGACACTGGGGGCACGTTTATTTTGGGAGTGGTAAATGATTTTCATTTTTCTTTCTACATAGCCTATATTCTTTTTTTCACAAGTTATACAATTTTAATTCTACTGGATCTCTAGATGTTTTCTACAATTGGGGGCTCAAATCGGTGGTCTCCTTATTCCCATGACAATCATTATCCTGTTCAACGTCGTCATCTTTGCCCTCGTCGTCCGTGAACTGATGAAGTCTTCTAATATCGCTGTTTGGGTAAAGAGAGAGGCCAAGGTCGAACGCAGAGAGGACATCGAACGTAGAGAGAACATCGAACGTGTTCAAAATGCAATCTGTATCCTCCTTCTGCTTGGTCTTGTATGTATCACTGGAAACTTTCTGATGATCCGAGAATTCAGTCAGGTGCAGTAGAAAAAAGAACATCCATAAGAGAAACATAACGTAATTGCATTTTTCTACTATGAAACTTGTAACAGTTTATAGGATACTGTGACCAGAAACCTAAGAAATGTCATAAAATGTAATATACATGTATATCAAATACAGTTAAAAACTTAATTTTTTTGCATTTTGTAACTCAAGAATGAAAGGGGGACTGGTTGAATTAAGGGCATCTAAAAACTTTTAGATGTAAGTTTTGATATATCACATTCTTAAGAAACATACATGGGACAAATCTATTTTTCACATACTTAGACAACTACAGAACTTGGTAAGGGTATGACTAATCTAGTTGTTAACTGTATGTGTGCTCGAGGTTTTGTGTTTGAACGGGGAACCGTTTGAATATAAAGACGTAATTGGACTTATGATTCAACCGCCACATTTGTGTAATGATTATCTTAATTGTATGTCATTCCAGGTGGTTGAGCCCATCTTCACTGTACTGAACTCATTTCAAGGACTCTTCATCTTCCTGCTCTACTGTGTTCGTAAACCAATGGTTCGTAAGCAGTGGGGACTGACCTGTCTAGATAGAGTCAAGAGACAAGACGCTACAATATCGACTACAGCAGCAACTACTTTGAGCACGATGCCGCAAGAGAATAGCATCGCGACATTCGTATAATGCTTTGAGGGGAAGTACTTACCTTCATGATGATATTTTCCTAAGTCTTCTCATTTCAATTAGGTTTGTGTATTTGTATCTCACTAAGGTTGTGAGATATCAGCCAAGCCCATCAGCCAAGCCCACATGCATACTCATCAAAGGACTAAACCTGAAGTGGCCGGAGTGGAAATGCCTAAATCGAATGCGGACGAGAATGGGGCGGTGTAAGGCCAACATGGCAACATGGGGCTATGCCCATGAAGAAAATACTCTCTGCGACTGCGGAGAGAGTCAGACCATGGACCACATCTTGCGGTGAGGCGGAACGGGTTGCACAGATGAAGCCCTGGTCCTTGTAAATGAGAAGGCCATCGCAGTCATCGGGCGATGGAAGAACTTAATTTAATTTCATTTAGGAACTTTACATTAATCTTGATCTAAGGAGACACGAACGAACGAAGTAAGGTTGTGTAATTATAATTGTCATTTGTGTTAAGGAAAATGAAATACAGTGCACTTGGAAAGAAGATAGATAAAAAGAAATTCTCCAAATATTCTTACCATGTACATAGGTATGATTACATGTGTAACTTGCTTTAGTTACCATTTTGACTCAATATAGGTCGGGCTATCAATCCAGCTGTACAAGTCCCTTATATAATTTTTATTGGGAGAAAAATAACTTCCATGAATACATCAAAATTTGTGAATCTTACTTTTGGATAAAAAGATGACCAACATGAAAATATTTCATAATTGAGCGATTCAACAATTTCACTGCGAATGGATGTATATAACCACACCCCAAACATATCATCAGTGAACATATGATTATCAAAGAATGTTCCAGAGTGAACTTTTTAGAGAGCATTCTCCCTCATAGGGACAAACTTTTTAACGTGTTATGCGCTATATAAACAAATGGATTATTATTATAAATGGATATAAACATTATTTTTTAAAGGAAGCAATCTATGTTTGATGCACTCTGTGCATAGCCATTAAGACAGAGGTCTCTGTTCTGTTGTTGTTATAACTCAATTCCTATAGACCCTATAAAATTCCTTGTATTTAGTGATACCATAGATGGAACATTTTAATTCAACAAACTAACATCTGTCCTTTAAATATATTATATAACATAACGACCCCAAAAATATTATCTATATTATCTGTAAGTATTGAAAATGTGGGATATATCATTATGGACTTTAACAAAAAAATGTTTATGTTTTCAAGGGACAAACAATAGCTTGATAGTGCGAAGTGTCCCTGGTGAGGTGTAGATGATATGTTTGAGCCCAGAAATTATCTCCAAAGGAATGTACATGCATTAGGCCCATCTTATTAACCTGCACCACTTTGTGGGGGAAAAATGACTAGATTTAATATTTCACCTTTTTGTCTTCACTGAACTTATTTATGGTAAGTTATATCGCTGATTGTTAGTTTTTTGTTATGGATGTTTTCTTATCCCAGATTTCAAAATATGAAAAAAAAAAAAATTTTGCACAGTATAATCATGAGATATTGAAAATGTGATACATGTATATGGAATGCATGAACATAATGGAATTATCATCGTTTATTTTTATGTAATGTTGAACTTACTTGGAAACCATTGTAAGATGCATAGTGTACATACAGCTAAGCATTTTATATTACAAAAATTATCCTTGCCACTCCCCCACTGTAACGACCTCCCTTTAACATTAATAACCGATTGTATTGCAGGCTATGTTCAGGGTCGTAACATTTCCCCTTTTAGGTTGTTGTTGTTTTTTTTTGTAGGTATTTCGAGCATAGTTGTCCTCGAAGGCAAAGCCTTATTTAAAAATAAGGTTCAACTTGCTTTTGTCCTTCTTATCTAATCTTGTGTTGTCAAAATTGTCCATGATTGTAAATTGATTGATTTTACTTGATAAAGAAAAGGCTGAGTTCTGCGAAAGGCTGGGAGAAATAATTTGGGAAATTTTTCATTATTTTCTTATAATACAATGTGTTATATATATGAACACTTTGTACAGATGAAATAAACAGATAGCGTTACCACACGAGAAAAAATATAAATGATGTAGAGTCAAAGAAGTGAACATAAAGACAAAGTAGAGAGAGTTAATCAGTAAGAACTCAGTATAAATTTTTCAACAAGTGATTAAAACCTTTCTAAAATAAAAGTCCGTTATATCTAATGAATTCCATTTTTTCCTGTGAAAAACATAGCTTTGCTAAAAAAGCACCCCGTTCTGCTTTTTGGCAAGTGATAATCATTTTATTGTCTAGTATTGTATGTAAGTAAACCATTATTCTTCACGTCTTCAAGTCAAAAGGTATGTTATTTTTATCAAGTTTGTAATAAATTGATATAACTGTAATGGATAATGGTCAGTTATCTTAAGAATGTGATTTTGGCGAAATTAAATATCCGTTAGTGCTCTAAAGGAAGTATTACACTTTATTCCCGAAACTTATTTATGGAGCAGTATATTAATCCTAGTCTCTGTCAAGACATGAGATAGTTCAACGTCGAAAAAACAAATTTATTGTAAGAATGACCTTGATAAATTGTAAATTTACATGCTAATGTTTATACTATGTATCCTTTATCCCCCCCTCTCTCTCTCTCTTATCTCTTATCTTTCTTCTTTCCTCTTCTTTCATCTCTCCTTACTATGGTGCCATCAATATGAAAATGTCTACCAGTTCAGCATTATGTCATATAATGTTTAAATTTATGCTCTAGGTACCCACCTTGCTGTGGACCTGTAACACTTTCTCCCATTTGTCTTTCATATATTTAAATACTTGTTAATGTATTTAATATTTAATTGTAATGTTATTGCCTTTCTCCTTTTTTTAAATATTGTTTTTGTATACAACCTTGTGTTTTCTTGTTGTATGTCTATGTCTATGCCTTTTTTGAAATTGATTTGTGTACCTTGCAAGAATGTTCAACTCCAGCTGATTCTGAAAGTGATCATGGTCCTATAGAATCATACTACACACCAGGGCCCCGTCTTACAAAGAGTTGATATCAATCGCAACTATGTACATAAGGGATAGGAGACTGCAAACTTGCGATTGATTGGAGGACTTACGATTGATTTGGATCAATAGCAACTCTTTGTAAGACGAGGCCCAGATGAATATAACAATTTTGTGTCAATTACATACTCACCAGATAGCATTGCTAAAAAGTGTTCATGTTTTAATGTTAACTGTAGAAGCGTATATGTCGTACCTTGGATAATTTATCTCTATTTTTTAAAAAAGCTCTTTGTCAATGCATACTTCTGTTATTGGTATATCTGAAACATGGATTAACGATCAATCTCCGTTATCTCTGTAAAATCTTGAAAATTATGACTTTGTTAATAATAATAGAAAGAACAAGCATGGAGAAGGTGTTGATGTTTTTATTTAGACTGACATCTGTTACAACAACGTCCCGATTTAGATTTGAACACACCTTTTATTGAACGTCTGTTTATTGAAATTCAAAACTGAATCTCTTCTATATTACTTGGTGTCATTTATAGACCCCTATTGGCCAAACAGAGGATTTTTGTTTTTATCTCTTACTGATGTATTTGAGACAGTAAATAGAGAGAAAAGTATTTTTGTTGATTCATCTCTATTCATGAAAACACATGTAACATGATAATAAAGATGTGACTTAAAACCCAGGACAGAGATTTAAATTGCATTGGATGCATCTCATGCAGGGTTACGATGACAATACAAAATAACAAAACGGAAAAGAAAACATTATAAAGTAAGTTTTAAAATGAAAACATTACTACTTCCTAACAAATAACAATATCATACTCATTACAAACTCCATAATAAACCCTATTTAAATTACATGTATTTATATCCGACAGCAATTTAGAAAGAAAGAGAGCAGATAGAGAAGTAGTTAAAGAGAGAGTGGAATTGAGAAAGAGAGCAAGAAAGGCACAGACAGAGATAAGGGAAGAGAGAGGGAGAGGGAGAGAGAGAGAAACGGTAAGAGAGAGTACAGATAAATCAGATATCCCGGTATAGACATAATTATGCCTACCAACTTAAAGGGAAATCCAACCTTGATAGCAAACTTCCTAACAAATAACAATATCATACTCATTACAAACTCCATAATAAACCCTATTTAAATTACATGTATTTATATCCGACAGCAATTAAGAAAGAGAGCAGATAGAGAAGTAGTTAAAGAGAGGGTGGAATTGAGAATGAGAGCAAGAAAGGCACAGATAGAGATAAGGGAAGAGAGAGGGAGAGAGAAAGAGAGAGAGAGAAACGGTAAGAGAGAGTACAGATAAATCAGGTATCCCGGTATAGATATAATTATGCCTACCAACTTAAAGGGAAATCCAACCTTTATAGCAAACTTGTCTAGATTAAAGCAGAAAAATCAGAGAAGCAGACTGATGACAGTTTGAATAAAATCGGACAAAAAATTAGAAAGTTACGAACTTTTGAAAGTTGCAATTACTATAGGTATGGGCTCTTAAAATTGTCTGAATTGATAATGTCTTTGTGATGTAGTGGCCTACAACTTTCCCGTTTGCTCCAATACACAAAAGGACTAAAGTTTCAACTTTTCAGAAATGTATGACTCGGGATGATCTGTTCTTTTTAGAGGACCTGTAATAATGTACTATCCATGATATATTTTTAGTAGTGCCCCGAGGGTGAAGGCACTTGGAAGAAAAATAGAAATAAGTGATATTTTTGTACGCGACAAACGGGAGACTTATCCGTCACTACGTCACAATCCACTGACAAAATTGCCGATTTGAGATTCGAACAGCTGTAGTGATCTCATATTTCAAACACTCATAACTTTCTTAATATTGGTCCGATTTATTTCAGACTTTCGCCATTCTGTTTCTCTGATTGTTATGCTTTCATTTAAATGAACTCAGTTAAAAGGGTTGGATTACCCTTTAAACTAAACAAATACTCACCCAGACATACATGATGGCTGATTTTAATATATATATATATATATATATATATATATATCTATCGCATGTTGGCAAGGTTCACATTGTAACATAATTTTTAGAAATGTTAATGCTTTACTCAATGTTTCCTCTCATAAAACACCCCACCCGTGTTACTGAACAATCTGCCTCTGATTTTGATAATATAATAACTAATGATACTTGCTCGATCTGATCTGGAATAAGTATAAGACATTTCTGGTCATTTTCCTATTAATTGTATTTCCGACTCTGATTTACTTATTTCAAATGCAGAAATGAGGAGTGTCAAAAGAGATACAAATGGAAAAACATATCTTACATTTTCCCCCTTTGATTCAATCAATAAAATGGTCATTTGATAATGATAATGTGGACCATAACTATGATAACTTTATTAATAAATTCATAAATGCATATGGTAAATGTTTTCCTGCTAAAGGTACTTCTAATAAATGTAAACGGAGAGATAAACCATGGTTTTCAAACAAAATGCGTAAATTGAGTAAGAAAAGATGTGAATTCGTCATAAAGTAACAAATATGATAATTCTTGCTAACAAACAATACTATTCAAATAGGTTGCGTGACTATGAAGGCGTAGTATTGAGAAATCATAGGATGATATTAATCATGCATTAGGGGAAAAATATAATAGAGTTTTTTGTAAAAAAAAAACTCATGTGTAATAATGAATCAATAATTTGATTAAAATCCCTCTTAAGTGTTGAGGGCCCCACAAATTTAATGGCAAAATTTCACTTAAATTATATCATAATGTGAAAGTGGATGTCTTTAAAACACATTCCTGCCAGCATTTTCCCAAAAATATGTGATTGAAGTCGAATATTGATGAAAGAATACAACTTTTAGGTTTTTTGGCATACAAAAGAAAAACACAAATTATGTATTCTTTTATCAATATTTGTATTCAAACACATTTTTTAAATTTTTTTAAATTTAATTTTGTGTATTGCTTTTTTTTTTTTGGGGGAATCTTTGCAGAAGTGTATAAGTGGTGCTATGTCCCATTTGCAGGCCAAAACATGATAAAGTTAAATTCCAACGGCATTTGAAAGATAATACTTAGAGCTTCCGTCAAAACGAAAGGGCTTGAAAATGTCTTTTTATGGGAAAATAACGACCGTTAGTTGTCAAATCAACTTTAGTGATTGCTATCATTTTAGTAATGGTCTGATTTTCAGACCCTTGCACCGAATGGTCGTACGTTTTGTGCTGCGCAAAGATTCAATCAGTTTAATTTAGGCAATTACAAGAAGTGGGTTAGCTAGATGCTGCTTATAAGTATCGGCTTGCATGGTGATGTAGATATACAGTAGTCTTGCGGTTGCACCATGTGAGAGAGAGGGAGGATTGGGGAGTCCTGAAAAGGACTCTCGGTATTCTTTTTTGGGGTTGTGTAGTCCTGAAAACTGTTGGTGTAGTCTTGAAGAACATTGTTGGTTATCTTTCTTAGGTTATAGTTCTAAGGAGAACAATAGCGCCGGTTGGAGAGGATGGATGGTACGTAGGAGTGGCCCGACGTTTCGAACAGGTTGACTATCCGTCGTCAGGAGTGGGGAATAGTGTGTGTGTGTGTAATGGGCTTTTACAGACGTGTATCAATCAGATATGATTATTTACGTCTGGGGACCGACCTTTAACGTCACCATCCGAAAGACGTGACTCAGTTTCGAACCTGCGTCCTCGGCTGAATCAGTTTGTAACTTCCACTGTTATCTGGATTACAGGCGCACGCCACAACGCCTGGCGTGCGTGAGCTTAATTCACCGGTTGCGGACGTGGGGGAACTATACGTGACCGTGTGGGCTTGAGTCACCAGGTTGTGGACTTAGTTGCATGGGCTGCTTATTCGTCTGGGCTGGAGTCTCCGGGTTGCGGACGTCGGTGTGCTTTGAATCCATGAGTGGGGTGTGGTGTCGGCGAGACGCTGTGTGTGTCCCCGACGTAGGCGGCGTTGTTGTGTCGGCGAGATGATGTGTGTGTCCCCGACGTAGGTGGCGTTGTGGTGTCGGCGAGACGCTGTGTTTTTTTCCCGACGTAGGCGGCGTTGTAGTCTGCTGTCGTCTGCTATGCATTGTAGCTGTGGGGCTGGTGGCTGTTTTGTGGGTTGGGCGGGAGGCGGTGGTTGATGTACGGGTGCCTGCCGCGGAGGTGTAGGCGGTGGTGGAGGCGTGACCGGGTACTTGTTGATGATGGGGTTTCCAGATGTCGTTGATGTATAATCCTGAGTCTTGGGGCACGGTGTTATGGCGGTGAATTTCGATGGCTTCTCGGATTCGGCGTGTGTGCCAGTGCTTCATTATGGAGATGAGATGACTGTTGTCCCATTCGATGGTGTGTTCGTGTTGTTGGGCGTGTTTGACGATGGCGGACTTGTCCCAATCGCTGAGTCTGAAGCTGGTTTTGTGCTCCTTGAGTCTTGTTTCCAGATTTCTCCCAGTTTCACCGACGGTAGACTTTTCCACATTCGCATGGTATCTTGTAGACTTTCGCTTTCTTGTGGTTTGGATGCTTGTCTTTGTGGGAGTGGAGTATCGATTGGAGTCATTGTTGGAGGAACTGTGCCGAACTTGGATGTCTGCTACTTGAAGGATGCGTTGAATCTTGTGAGAGGCTTGACCGATAAAGGGTATAACAACAGTTTGTTTCGGTGGAGTAGCTGCGGGTTGGAGCTTTTCAGGGCTGGTTTTGGCTGGGGGCTTGCTGGCTGGAATCCTGGTTTGATCGTATGTCTTGGGTATTTGTTGATGGTAGTTAGAGCTTTGGTGACGTGCTGGATTTCCTGGTCTAGATGGTCGGCATCGCTGAGTTGATGGGCTCGGCGGATGAGGGTGTTGGCCACAGTTGGGGACTGATTGTAGTACGGCTGGATGGAGGAAGGATCTGTAGTGAAGAAGTGACCTATTGATGTAGACAATTGCTCATGTACCCTTAACAGCTTATTTTATGTATATTATTACCAAAGAAAAAAAGGAGTCAATCAGTCACTCAATAGTGTCTGACAGTGAAGTCTAGAAAATAAACGGGTTTCCTTGCATAATTTTAATACTAGTACACTGCTAACGTTTAAATTTTAAAGTTCTACATAATTTGATGTTGGCTTTAAAAGTATAGTTCAGTTCTTGTTTAAGACCGCAAATGCATTCAAAGTGCATGGTTATTGCTCTTATTATTATTTATGACATTTTACTGCTCTTTTAGGACCTAAAATTGCTATGAAGGTACTTTTAGACCAAAACATGTGTGAAATTTACTCAATACGATCATACCAATTAAGCTCCACTTAAACAAAAATACGGTCACCGTTAATTATTTAAATAATTAATAATAACAATACACTGGCCGGCTGGGTGTGCGTATTATAACCAACACGAAAGAGCCAACAAAAAGCCAACATCGCCATTTGCTGGAATAAAACGTATAATGTGCTATATATCTCGGTTTTTTTCAACGGCTGGTTCAAATTATCTAATATTTGTGGTAGCACACAAATATTAGAAATGGTTATATTTATGCATAATTCAGCCGTCTTTAAAACGATTTTGATCAAACAAAGATGATTTTGTCTTTTAAATTGTATGTTCTTTCAAATTTGACACTCAGTTTTTCATTATGCCACCCAAAAAAATATTTTGTGTAGCGCCCTCTGCAACAGAAGTCAACTATCCCTTTAATATGATTGTGCCTATCCAAGCGTGAAATTTCAAAAATTGATCCTAACGGATGTTGGTAGAGTAATGAGTCTTCTTTCCTTCGATATATATGTTTCTTATTTTTTACTGACAGTTTATATGAACATTTTGAACAATAAAGACTGTCTACTAACTTTTTTTGTTGATCGGATATAATTATATCTGTAACATAAGGAAGCAATAAATAAAGAAAACAACTGTTTTACAAATATGATATGGTGTGCCTCCCTGTGGCACAGAATTTAAACAAGTCAGACCACCACACGAGTGACTTCCAAGTAAGTGTCCTCATGGATGATTTTCGATTAGATCCAGCCAGAAAGAGAAGAACGTCTTATCCTGGCTGTCTCCAACCTCGTACTGAATGTACATGTGTAAATTTTTTCTAATTCTTTCCCAACCGTTTATATATAATTTTAAACCTTTTCTCCTCTTTGTTTCATTTGTCTTTTCTTTTGTTTTCTATCTTTTTTTCTATATATTTTTTCCTCATTTTCGGATTCTCTACCGTCCATTCTCTTTAACTCTTCCTTTCTACCGCCCGTTACTAACTTTCTTCTTTTTCCTTTCATCTTTTTAAAAAAATCTCTTCTCATCTCTCTATCACTCTCTCATCATCCCTTGCTCTAATTAAGCTTATCTCCATCCCCCTTTTCCGCGCACCGTCGTTCAGAAATGACTTGGTAAACCGCCGCAAACAACCGATAAGGTAAAACAAAAACAAAACCTAGATACACTATGGACAAAGAAAGAGGACAAAATATACAATTCCTCAATCTACCCCCAACAATTGCTGTGGTAGACAAAGGAACATCCCTTCACTGCTTTTATGTAAAATAAGTAGAACAGGTGAATATGCATGTGACACCTGTTCTACACATTTTGCATAATAGCAGTGAAGGAATGTTCTTTTGTCCACCACAGCAATTGTTGAGGGTAGAATGAGGAATTGTATATTTTGTCCTCTTTCTTTGTCCATCATTTTCATAGTGATATAAATGGAAACTGCGCGCAACAAAACTAAACTATGTGTTATAAGATACATTATGGAATGGGTTCAAGAATGTAGCCAATGAGAAGCGTCGAAATGGATCACGTGTGCGAGCATTAATGTTTACCATATGCACGGGGAATCAATTTCTCAACTTTATACTTATATTGTAGGCCCATCTTATAAAACAAATAATACATGGTTTTAGCTCGTACATTACTGAAATGCACTGCACAATGAGACGGACAATGATCTCGACAAGTCTTGTCCATTGTCCTACTGTGACTTAATTTGCGTGCAGTGCATATTCACTAATGTAGTGCGCTGGTTCAAATTTTGAAGAATTAATGCTGGTTTTAAAATAATGGCTTATAGCCCAAAATTGTTATATGATTTTTGTTTTCCACATTGTTTTTCTATATTTATTGCTATCTCGAATTCCCATCAACCTACGCAGGACTCTAGTACATACACACACCCTTACATATACCCTTACATACATTCATGCATTCACCCATGTATACATTTGTATTCTGTTATATAGGATATAGATATACACGGAATCTTGGAAATTTCCATGAATTTCCCATCAATAGCTAGATCACTCTAAGTTACTTAATATTCAAAAGGCACTCCTATAGTAATAGATTGCCTCGACAAAAGATTAACATACAAACATTGTCAATATATTATTTTCTTAGTTATAAACAAACCTAGTCATGTCAACTTCATTCATGTTTTGGCTATGTAGGAAGCCACCAACAACATCGTTTTTTGTACAGAGCAAAATGGAGAGGAGCTCGCAAAATATATCACAGTGTTGCCAATTTGTGTTTCACTAATGACAACTTCGAAAATTCACATCGTTCCTATTTTTAATCGTAAATTGCTCAAACTCTCACTTATTTGGGTCTATCATTTTCTGTTCTTATTAAAACCAATTTAATACCATGGTCCGGGACCATGGTAGACATCCCCTTTATGATGATTTACAAGTATCTATAAACAAACCAATGTGATTTAATATAATTTATGTAGTTATGTTTATTTAATGTACCTCTGTAGTGTTATAACAAATTATATTTCTTGTAAAAAAATTGGCACGTGAAATGTAAAATATGAAATAAAAAGTATTGAACTCAACTAACCTAAATATTCGAATGACGGCCTTTCAACTTGAGGGTCGCTTGATATTTGTTTTTCCCATGCAAAGTCTCTCAACCGAGCGTAGTGGAAAAATGTGGCTTTCCCCCTTTATTGTTTCGACGCTTGTACTTTTCTTTCTATTATTCCTTATGTGTGGAGTGAAGGAATGCATAGCCTCATGCAAAATTTTTGTCCTGGCTTGTAAGAGAAAATTTAGTTCTGGTAAAGGTACAAAATTAATTTGCTGAGATTTTTTTCATTTTTTGGCTTTGTGGTAAGCCAGGGCGTCAGAAATAAAATGTCCACTAGAAAGAAATTCTTTTTAAATTAAATGCCCTGATATTCGAAATAATTAAATAAAATAGGTTGGAAGGCTTTCCCAATCTTTTATCCCAAGGACGTGTAAGTCCCACATACTAATTTCTCTGTGCAGTTCATTGTAAATGGAATCGCCCCCTGGAAAATTACCAATATGACCTTTACTCCCCCCCCCGGCCCCACCCCACAAACAAAATGTACAGAGCAAAATAGAAAGGAAATCGCAAGATACATCACAGTGTTGCCAATTTGTGTTTCACTGATGAAAACTTCGAAACTCACATCTTTCCTATTTTTAATCTCATATTGCTTAAACTCTCACTAATTTGTGTCTCTCATTTTCTGCTCTTATTAAAACCAACTTAATAAAAAGGTATTAATCTCCTTTATGTTAATAATAATAATATTATTATCATTATTATTATTATTATTATTATTATTATTATTATTATTAATCTCCTTTATGTTGATTTGATTTGTATATTAATAATTTTCATGTAGGGCCTATTATATCTTTTTTTTTTTTTAGACGACTCTGGACTGTTTTGTCAGGCTGTTTTTAAATAAGATGTACATGTATGTCGCTTATTACTAATAACATTCTGGTACACTGATATATTGAGTAACTTCAAGCAAGCCAATGTGATTTGATATATCTTATGTAGTTATTTTTATTCGATGAACCTCTGTAGTGTTATAACAATTATATTTCTTGTAAGCAAATTGACACGTGAAAAGTAAAATATGAAATAAAGAGTATTGAACTGAACTAACCTAAATATTCGAATGACGGCCTATTCAACTTGAGGGTCGCTTGATATATTTGTTTTTTACATGCAAAGTCACTCAACCGAGCACAGTGGAAAAATGTGGCTTTCCCCCTTTATTGTTTCGACTCTTTTATTTTTCTTTCTATAGTTCCTTTTTGTGTGAAGGAATGCATAGCGTCATGTATAAATGTTGTCCTGGCTTGTAAGAGAAAATTGAGTTCTGGTGAGTCTTTTCATTTTTTGGCTATGTGGGAAGCCAGGGCGTCAGAAAACGAATGTGCTAGGGGATGATTGCCCAGGGGTAATAAATTGTCTTAGGGAGTAATTTTCCGGGGGTGATTCTCCTCGGGGACGGGGGTCGGGGTTCTTTTTCGGGGTAATTGTCCTATTGGTAAAATTTCGGGGGTTAATATCGCGCTGCTAATTTGCGGGGTAATTGTCCAGGCGGGGGCGGGGCGGGGGAATTGTCCTGATACGCAGTTATAGTGATGGAAGTAGTTAGTTTCACATGTGATTAGAATAATGACAGTAAGCAAATAATTACCGTTGGTGAAGGTGATGGGACAAACTATTACTTCCGAGGCGATCTGGATGTAGCTATCTTTCCGAAGCGAAGCTGAGGAAAGATAGCGTATACATTCAGATCGCCGAGGAAGTGATAGTTTGCCATCGCCTGAAACCAAAAGGTGATTATTTGCTTTATATTCCAAATCGGAAACATTTCACTTCTTCCGTCATTTTAGAGCAACAAGTCGTCAATTAACAGCTAGCAAACGGTGTACGATACGTACAGTGCATGCAGTATGGTGGTGTGACCATAGTTCGCGCGTGACCAAAGTTCGCGTACTTACACTAAAAGCGCTTAAAGAGGAGAGCAATACGCAACGTATACAATTAAAGTGCGTTGCACTCGGTACATAGTACTACTATCTACCGAGTGCAACGCACTTTCACTGAAGATAGTAGTACTATCTACAAAGTGTAACGAACTTTTCTTCTCCCATCAATGATAGGCGAACTATCTTTCATCACGTGATTTAATTTTGACCAATCGTAGAGCAAGATTCTTAGTATGTGGAATATAATAGACAACTAGACATGTAATACTTGTTAATAACAAGTATAGGTGGGCTGTTCCAAGTGCATGCCACACATGTTTAGTGACATACTAAGTAGTTAAGATAACATTGGCATGATTTGACCTTATTTTTTGAAATAATCCTCTTATTCAGGTCTATTAGTGTGCCAAATTTTTAGTCTATACAATGCATGGTTTTAGAGAAACCATGTACAGTATATTTGACCTCTGACCCTCAAATCTAAATATAAAACTGAAATATGCATTTTCTAGATTTTTGTTTTTTTATAAGAAATCATATCTCCCACTCATACTCTTTCCAACTATGAACTAGACTTGAATTCGTCACTTTGACGAATTAGGTGATACGTATGCTAATGATTTACATACTGAAGAATGCATTTTCCCGATTTCATATTGTTATATAAAATGCTTCTACCATTATGATCTATCCATATGTCAAGTTTCTACTGTTTAGCCTTGATCATTATGGATGTATGGAAGATAGATTGAGACAATTTGACCATTGACCCTGGACAACAACCAGTTACACCTTTGACTCTAATTGACATAATGAGGCATACACATTGCATATTCCGTGGTAACAATGAAGTAAGCGAGGGAAAATGAAGACAATGACAAACGAGAGAGAGAGAGAGCGACAGAATATGGCCGGGTTCAAATTAAGTTTTCTTTAAATTATTAGACCCAGTACTGAGGATCTTTTAATCTGCCATGTTTTTGTTATTTGACGGCTTTTGACGATACAAAGAAATGCCGTCTTTTGTCACCAAATATTGTTCAAATAGCATTGTAGAGACGATGAAAACTAATGCAAAGTCGTAAGCCATGAGAATGTCAATTTCTATGTCGTTCTGCAAAATAATCCGAACAATAGAATCAACCAAGTGAAATCAACTGTTAAACGAATTTATCATGAGTTCTGAAATTTTAATTTGTTACTGCACGTCATAGTAGTATTAAAGAGCAGCAATGGCGAACAATTGTCGCTAAAATTCAGAAATTGTTGCTTAGATTGCTTTTCCACTAAAAATTAACATGAGACATCAAGCTACATAGAACTATGATCGACAAACATGATATTGTTTTGAAAACAGTCAGAAAACATTGCAGGTAGAATAAATAAGAGATAATGTGGTCATGTAAACAAGTGCATTATGTCCATGTTAGTCCCCTAGTACCGAAATCATGATTGTATTCTCCACTTATTTCTCCTATATAATTTATTTCAATTTAAAATAGAAATTCTAATGTTTCTTCTTTTGGCTTGCTAATATTTCAGCAACGAATTGACAGTTTTGGTAGACATCTTGGATGTATCATAGCAATAAATTCTTGGCACATGACGTATTGTGTGTACGATAATTATGTTTAGAAGAAGAAGCATACAAATAACTATAAGAATAATAACAATAACAAATAATCACTATAATAATGATTATAATTACGATATTTACTATAATAATAAATATAACAATGATAATAATAATGATTATTATGATACTGCTGCTTTTACTACTACTACTACTATGAAAAAGTAAATGAAGAAGAAGGGGAGGAGAAGAATTATTTCAGCGATATTAGTGATTATATTCTCTATGATTGAGGCATAAACATACACATTACATACTCCGTGGTAAGAAGGAAGTAAACGAGGAAAACGGAAGGCAATGGCAAGAGAAAGCATAACCCGGGTTCAAATTCAGCATTCGTTAAATTATTAAACCCGGTGCTCATGATCATTTATCTGTCATGTTATTGTAATGTGACGCTACATAAAAATAGTACCAGATTGTCGTCTATTGTCATCAAATATTGTTCAAATAGCATTGTAGAGACGATGAACAAATAAGAATAATAATGCAAGGCCGTTAGTCATGAGAATGTCACATTCTATCTCTCTCAGCTTAATAGTCCGAACAATAGAATGAACCGAGAGGAATCGACTGAAATTTCTTAACAACAATTGAAACTTCTCCCAGGAAGCCAAACATTAGATTTGTTCCCCATTCAAATAGCTTTGTAAAGGCGGTGAAGAAAAAAAATACTTCGTCGTTAATGGTGAGAATATTCACGGCTATCTCTCTCATCTAATTCCTGCGAACAGTGGGCTCAACCAAGCGCAATCAACTGTTAAACGAATTTGTCATGAGTCCTGAAGATTCAATGTGTCACTGCACGTCATAGTAGCATTAAAGAGTAGCAATGGCGAACGATTGTCGCTAAAATTCAACAATAGTTACTTAGTTTGCTTTTCCCTAAAAATTACCATGAGACATCAAGCTACATAGAACTATGATCGACAAACATGATAGTGTCTTGAAAACAGTCAGAAAAACATTGGAACTGGAATGAATAAGAGATCATGCGATCATGTAAACATTTTGTCCATGTTAATCCTCCAGTACCAAATACCCAAGCAAAACTCGAGCCAGATGCAAATGAAGAGCTTGCAACCAAAAGGCGCTAAATCCACTTTTCACCAAATTGCATGTTTTAAACGATTTGAATAGACCTCTCTCATGTGTATCTAAATCACTAAATTTTCCCTCAGAATTGTTTCAGGAAAATATGAAAATATTGATTTGAAATTTATACTTTCAACCAAAAGGCGCTATATCCACCTTTCTTTTCTTTCCTTTGATTGGCCCAATCATACCAGCTTGTGGAAATTTGATCAGAAAGCAATCAGAAAGCAGAACACAAAGAGCATAGCACAGGCAGACTTCCTAGATTCGTTTTTACTATTCACGTTTCGAAATACCTCATTTTCTGGCGATTTCATCATGGATAAATTATTGTACCAGTGGTTATGTGATGAAAGTTTTTGCACATTGATGATCATGTGTGTGTGTGTGTGTGTGTGTGTGCGCGCGTGTGTGTGTGGTGAGGGGGCTACTATGATTCAAGTACAGGTAAGTATAGTTAATATACAATTCAGAAGCATTTACACACAAATGACATCCTTCTATACTTATGTCAGTGAACAACTCTATATTGACTGTAAAAAGTGTTCTGTCAAAAGGCGCTATATCCATGATTTCTCCAAAAGGCGCTAAATTCGAAAAGAAATGAAATATGAAAAATTATATAAAATACATGGTGTACGCAGGATTTTTCTAACTTGCATTTGTATGACCTATAGTGGTAGTTCTTCCACCTGTAGTATAGATTTGATTAATAAACAGAGACAAATGTGTGAAATTAAAAACAATGATTTTCTCGAAATTAACCGGAATGGATTAAGCTCTTCAAATAAAGGTTAACTTAAAGATACTATGTCCCTTTTGCAGCCAACATCAAATTCCGTAGAACTTTGCAGGAATTATGAATATGTCATGTATGTCCTATCTGTGAAATTTAAACTTTAGCAGTGTCCTAATATTCAAATTATGCAAGGAAACCCGTTTACTTGCTAGACTTCACTGTCAGACACTATTGAGTGACTGACTGGCTTTTTCTTCTTTGGTAATAACATACATATAATGAGCTGTAAAGAGTACATGAGCATTTGTCTACATCAATAACCCACTTCTTGTAATTGTCAAAATTAAACTAATTGAATCTTTGCGCAGCACAAAACGTACGACCATTCTGTACAATGGTCTGAAAATCAGACTATTACTTACTGTCTTGGTAGCACTTAAGTCGATTCGACAACTAATAGTCGTTATTTTCCCACTTAAAGACATTTTCAACCTCCCCCTTTTTTAAAGGTACTATGTCCCATTTGCAGGCCCAAAAAATGAAAAGGTTAAATTCCAACGGCATTTGAAAGATAATACTAATTTAGAACTTCCTTTTAAAAAAGGGGGCTTGAAAATGTCTTTAAGTGGGAAAATAACGACTATTAGTTGTCGAATCGACTTTAGTGCTAATAAGTGCTAATAGTCTGATTTCAGACCATTGTACCGAATGGTCGTACGTTTTGTGCTGCGCAAAGATTCAATCAATTTAATTTTGGCCATTACAAGAAGTGGGTTATTGATGTAGACAAATGGTCGTGTACCCTTTACAGCTCATTTTATGAATGTTATTACGAAAGAAGAAAAAAGCCAGTCGGCAGTCACTCAATAGTGTCTGACAGTGAAGTCTAGCAAGTAAACGGGTTTCCTTGCATAATTTGAATATTAGGACACTGCTAACGTTTTAATTTCAGAGATAGGACATACATGACGTATTCATAATTCCTGCAAAGTTCTACAGAATTTGATGTTGGCTGCAAAAGGGACATAGTATCTTTAAAGGAAAGTTTTAAATTATTATTATCTTTTAAATGCCGTTGCAATTTAACCCTTTCATTTTTTGGCCTGCAAATGGGACATAGTACCTTTAAAGAAATTAATTTATGACATATTGTCTATTGTCTTGATTGTTTTCTCTACTTAGTTCTTTTTCCTATCTTATTTTTTTCAAGATATATTCTAATGTTTCCTTGTCTTGATTAGGTTCATTTATTTTCATTTTTTGGAGGGGGCGTGGTTAAGAAATAACAACTTCTTTAACATTCTGTTTCCATGGCAACGGTCTTATTTGTTACTTGAAATGACTCAAATTTTAATCATAATCAACCAGGCATCTGAAGATTTTAGATGCTTACTATTTGCTTCATGTTGTTGAAAATCGCCTCCGGCTGGATCCGCCCCTGCTTCCTTCATCAACACACACTTTGAGAAAAGAAAGGAAAAACAATTTTCTTTAATTCAAAGTTGTGTTACAACTTTTGAGCATCATATAATACCCGCATTCATTCAGTTAAACTTGACATGCCAATTGTTTATCGTTTATTTTGTAGAAAGATACGAACCCTTGTGTAATTTAATGTTGGAAATTTGGAATTGAATTGGGGCCTTGAGCGAAGTACACGTTTAGCTGACCAAAAGTGCGAGGCAGTTTTCACTCCCCGTGGGATCATAAAATATGTCATCAAGATCGTTTGCCAGTAGGTCTGGAGTATCGACGGTCGTTAAATTTAAGATCAGACCTTCGAAGGGTCATCTTTAAGTCTCCAGCGGTAAGACAATAACAAGCATAGTTTAAAACCAATCTAAGACGTATTCATAGTGTATTGCATGGCTGAGATAAAACCATTAATGACATTTCACATAATGACGTCATGATGACGTCACGATGCCCTGGCGTCGCTGAAAAGTCACGCAGTTCTAAGTTGGACCAGGAAGATGACATCTTCCTGGTTGGACTATAGGAACTATCTTCAAGGAAAGTTTCATGACAATGGCTGTACCGAATCTTGAGATATCTTGCGAACAAATTTGAGGAAGAATCATAAATATTTCTTCCGTACAGACACAAAATAAATACTATTTTTAATTTTAATTCGTCACTTAGACGAATTAGGCGATACGTATGCTCATGTGTTACAAAACGAAGAACGCATTTTCACGATTTCATCTTCCGTTTTGAAATACTCCTCCCATTATGGTCTATCCATAAGTCAAGTATCAACAGTGTATCATTGATCATTTTGGATCTATGAAAGATGGTCGCCGGAATGGGAGGAAAGTGCTATGACCAATATACCAAAAAATCTGCATAGACATAACACGTAAACGGAAAATTTGATTCTCAAATCAAATATGTATTTAAAATATCGCCATGATTCCAACATCTGATTAAAAAATTAAATGTCCCCTTTATGTACAGAATTTTCTCAGCTACAACATATCCGCAGCTGGCAGAAAAGAATCGAGATATTGCTCAAACAACTAAGACTGGAACGTAGAATGAAAATTTCAGAAAAATTCACCTCCCTTAGAGAATACACGCAAAATTGGGAAAATTGACATGCCTCTTTTACTCGCAAGAATGGGCCATGATGCCATTGTTAAAATGAAAATCAATAGCACCTTTTGTGTAGAAAATCGCCTCAGCTACTTCATATCAAACACTGAGAGAAAACAAACAATATTAACAGAGATACACTCCATTTTTTGTAAATATGCTGACGTCATTATGTGCTTATTCGTATCTTGAGTTCCAAGGCCATTATAATGACATCACGATTTATTGACTTGAAATTGACCGGACGAATATTGATCTTAATCATGCTAAATATGAATGAGAAATGACTTTCCGTTATAAAGATAAGATCATAAGTTGATTTTCACAAAATGGCGCCTAGATGACGTCACGATGACCTGGAATCACTGAAAAGTCACGCAGTTCTAAGTTAGACTTGATCTATCATCATGGCAAGTTTCATGATAATGGTTTGACGATGTTCTTAATGGCCAAATGAGACATGAAATCATATCTCCGACTCATACTCTATCTAAATGTGAACAAAAATTGGAGGGTCCCGGTGCATCATAAAGTGCTTTAATGGATTTTGTATAGGCATGTTTTTGCCCATATATGCTATGTATTACAAGAGCTCGCGCGCACGGACATTTATCTTGAATGAACGCTCATTCCGTTATTAATGGTCATAAAGAGATAAACATGGTATCAAATTTTTGGCAAAATGGGAAATATCATGAAAGAAAAAAAATGGCGATTCTATGTTGTGTGATCGCGTTATGCGCAAGCGCGCGCGCAAAATTTTGAAATACTTAAAATGGCCTTAAACTCACTCTTATTTGATTAAAAAGTGATTTTGAGCATTTTTTCATGTTGGCGCGCGTACGTTTGGTAGTGGTGCGCCTTCGGATTTTAATGGCATTTTTTTATTGAACCTTAACCTTAAAGGTACTATGTCCCATTTGCAGGCCCAAAAAATAAAAAGGTTAAATTCCAACGGCATTTGAAAGACATTACTAATTTAGAACTTTCCTGAAAAAAGGGGGGCTTGAAAATGTCTTTAAGTGGGAAAATAACGACTATTAGTTGTCAAATCGACTTAGGAGCTATAGAGCCAGTAAGTAATAGTCTGATTTTTCAGACCATTGTACCGAATGGTCGTACGTTTTATGCTGCCCAAAGATTCAATCAGTTTAATTTTGGCCATTACAAGAAGTGGGTTATTGATGTAGACAAATGCTCATGTACCCTTTACAGCTCATTTCATGTATGTTATTATCAAAGATGAAAAAAGCCAGTCAGTCACTCAATAGTGTCTGACAGTGAAGTCTAGCAAGTAAACGGGTTTCCTTGCATAATTTGAATATTAGGACACTGCTAATGTTTAAATTTCACAGATAGGACATACATGACATATATTCATAATTCCTGCAAAGTTCTACAGAATTTGATGTTGGCTGCAAAAGGGACATAGTATCTTTAAGTTGATGTGTTTCAAATATGGTTTAATTTTAATGCCTCGTCTTGGCATGGTCGCAATAACAACTTTCAATTGAAAATTTTGACATAGTCCCAACATCTGACCAAAAAACAAAAGTCACAGTTTGTATAGCACATAGTCTCAGCTATAACATACCGAAATTTGGGAGAACATAGAGCACAAATAAGCTAGATAGAGCTCAAAGGATAATGTCATGTAGATACATCATGTGAACGAAATTCACCTTCCATAGACATACCACGCAATTGAAGAAATTGTGACATGTGGCCTTTATCTGAATTTTTGACTATGATGACATCATTAAAATGAAAATTAATGTGTATTAATCTTGTAGACAATTGCCTGAACTACAACATATCCAAATTTGGGAGAAAAATGATCAACATTTACAGAGATACACTCAATTTTCCAAAAATATGCTGACGTCATAATATGCAAATTCGTATTTTGAGTTTCAAGGCCATTATGATGACGTCCTGATGTACTTGATGGCCAAATGAGACATGAAATCATATCTCCGACCCATACTCTATCCAAATATGGAAAAAGTTTGAGGGTTCCGGTGCATCCAAAAAAGCTATCATAGATTTTGTAGCATGTTTTTGCCGATATATGCTATGTATTACAAGAGCTCGCGCGCACGGACATTTAACTTGAATGGACGCTCATTCCCTTATTAATGGTCATAAAGAGATAAGCATGGTATCAAATTGTTCGAAAAAGAATAAGGAATATCGTGTCAAAAAAAATCTAGGAGGAATTATTTTGTTTTCGGCCGTGACGAACGAAAACGCGCGCGCATGCGCGTGTGCGCGACTTTTTATGAAATGCTAATGCTAATAATGGCGTACGCGAGCGTTTTTTGACCTGAAATTGACCGGACGGATATTGACCTTGATCATGATAAATATGAATGGGAAATGACTTTCCGTTATGAAGATATGATCATGAGTTGATTTTCACAAAATGGCGCCTAGATGACGTCATCAGTCATGGTCAAGGTTGAAAACCTTATTTTGCTTTGTCCTTATGCCTATACATATGTGTGTCAAATTTCAAGGCATTTGATTGAGCCATTTTTAAGTTATCGTGCTAACAAAAAAGTGCTTGGAAATAAGAAAAATATTCTAACGAAAACATAAGGTGGTCTGTATTATATACAGCCCATCTGAATATACACTGTCTTGAGAGGTTCTGGTTAAAACTATGCGCAAGAGGTGACTCCAATAGTACTATTTGCTGAGGGGCGTAGCCCCGAAGCAAATGGTACTTTTGGAGTCACCGAGGCCCATAGTTTTAACCAGTACCTCGAATAGAAGGCATGGTATATTTGTTTTATATCCTGCATCAAAAATTTATTTTATTAAAAAAAAAAAAAAAATTTTTTTGTCAACTCCCAAATAGTACTCCCAAATAGTACTCTCATATAGTACTTTCTAAAAATAGTTCAAATATTTCTGGTCATGTGACGAGCTCTCAACCAATCAAAAGCCAACAAATTTTTGATGCAGGATATAATAGGTAATATCCTAAGGGTAGCAACAAGAGACAGGTAGTATGTCATATAAGAACATATATCATGTACCATGCATATATCATATAAAGATCAGTGCAAGCCGGTTGGATGGCAATCGTACACATTCATATGCATTTAACTTAACGATTATCAGTCAACAATAATCACCCAGGCTCAAGATAATTGTGACAATGGGTAGTCATCTATCCGGGATAATATTTGGAGAAGGTACCATTGGTCCAAGGGTGATTTTCTAAATGATATGCGTCCGAGGGCAATTATTCTAGGTGGTTATGATCCTCAGGGCATAATTGTCACAGGGGTTATTGTCCTGAGGGGGTTCTCGTCCTAGTGGGTGATTTTCCAGGGGGTAGTTGTCCTAGGGGGTAATATTTTGTCAGGGATGTAATTGTATTTTGGGGGTAATTGTCCTAAGGGGGTAATTGACCTTGGGTGATTATCCTGGGGTTTATTGTCATATGGGGTTATTGTCCTAGTCGGTACTTGTCCTAAGGGGTAATTTTCCTAGACGGTGATTGTCCAGTGTATAATTTTCCGGGGATAATTGTCCTAGGGGGTATTCGTCCCGCTGGTCCTAGAAAACTATTACTGCGCTTTTTTCACGTGTTATAGAATTATTTCTCTGTGTTTTCATGATGTTGCTCCTGTTATCGATAGACGTTGTGAAGTTCGGTATTTAAAAAAAATGCTAAATGAATTTAATGCTGATTGATTGCAATAGTTATTCCATTACCGGTAATCACCAGTAATTGCATTTGTATCTTACCTAATTTTTTATTATGATGAATTTTCCTTACCACTGGTAGAAATAATATATATTTTAATAATGTATCATGTATCATTTACCATTCAGTTTTCATATTCCTATTTCTGGCCTTTACCCATAGATCATTATTCATTAATTTAATGATATTAAATTTCCGGTTGTACGTGCCTTTATATGCCTATACGGCTAGATGTCGGATATGTTTTATATGTTTTTTACGTTTCATATCTGCTATATTCTTTGATATTACTATTTTCAAACTCTAGATGAATAATATTAAATGCTGATCATATACTAGTGCATTTCCGATATTGATAATGATAGGGAATTCATCTTTTTTGTTATAAGAATGATAATTACGATAATAATAATGATAATGATAATAATATCAATAATTAAAAGAAAGCTTTGAAAGAAAAAATAATAATAATGAACATTATAGGAACGGAATAACAATAATATGCCATACTTATAATATTAACTTAATATGTCTTGCCCTTGTAATTTTGTACTTTTACGACTTTTCCTCTTCACTGTACTGTTGAGATTAATCTATTATTATAAATCTCAATTCATAATGTCAACAGATCTCAATATACAAATTGTCAATAACTGACTTTGAATACCTGACTGTAGTTCTAAGTTTACTCCTCATAGTTTTATGCAATTGTTCTACATTAATTTACATTTCTCCTTCTTACTCCCCTTCTTTTCTCTTCTATATTTAATCTGTCTAATTTGTCCTTATCATTTCCTTGTGGGTTTTTCTTTTCATTTCCCTGTTGATGTAGCCTTTAATCACGACGGCTTTGCTGCTCTGTCGATCCCCTGGTCCTCGAAACGCGCGGAATAGTCCCCTGATCGTGGGAAGTTTACATGGTTTACACACGCCTACAACTTGATTTGACCAAGCATATGAGACCGATACTGGAGCTGCAAACCCGCCGTGATTTACAGGCTACTATTGATGTTATTATCCAATGTCATTTATATGTGTATACTGTTGTATATCAGTCAATCAAATTGTAATGTATTTTTAAAGGACGTTTATTTTTTACTTTTGGATTGTAAATTCAATTTATTTCTGCCTCATGGCTGCTACTTTGAGGTTTCTAAAAAAATAAAAAATAAACCACGTAAAATAACTATATTTTAATTTGCATTAATTTCTTTTTTTCAAATACTTCCTCTTCGTGACACAACGAACAAATTATGAGCTTATTCGATAAGTTTCCTCTGTTTGAACGCCGTAGTACATGTGTTAACATTGTTTTGATCTGGTGCATCATGCGTGCAAATCATATATTTATGCAAAGCATTGCCACCTAGACATCACTCTCCTCGCAGCCTGGTTCGAGAACAGTTCGGTCGTGTTTGCAAAACTGTGCTTGCGGTATAGGTTACTATCTGCCATATAAAGTCACGATGGATAGCTGCGTGGAAGCTTAGTTTCCATCATTGAAGAGCTGCAATTCCTTCACAGAGTAAAGGTAAGATAGCACAACCTTTTCAGCCACCTTCTTACTCACCACAATGCTAATTTCATGCATATGCAAACTTTCGGTTCATCCCAATAGGAATACGCGCGCATTTTCCCCGCAAGGGGACTGAGGCCTCTTGGTAGAACATCAATCATCCAGTTTTTTTTTCTTTCGCGAAGGGAGCGAATAAAAATATAAGATTTCTTTCTATGGTAATGGTAAAATGCTATTTCGTCATCCAGATAAACAAGACGGGATACAAGGATCATAATAATTATATTCGGGCATTTTGCTACCCGTATATAACGATATTCAGGCAATTAACCCATTTCAAAGCATGAATATACTTCGGATTGTATGTCACTAAGCGGCGAAAGTTAGGCGATAGTGGGATTAGCGGCGAATAGCGATTTGTCACAAATACTGACGAATTTATGGCGACCCTATTCTATCCGCATCTCAGGGTCTCAGTTAAAATATAAATACTGTGAGCATGCGTGGCCAATAAAACGCGTATACTTTTTTTTTATAGATTGGACGCGTTCCGCGCGGTGCCGCGTTAAGGGGTTAAAAAACGTCAATTTTCACGAAAATAGGTACTTTAAAAAAATCCTGCTGTACACGTTTACGGGTATTTTTCTAGATCTCGGCTCCGAATTGAAAGCTGGTCGGGAAGCCGGTTGTCTATAATTTTCGGTTACGCCAGCTTGCTAATGTAAAAAGCCCCAATACTTCGCGTACCGGCATGTGACCCCGATAAACACTACATGTACTTCATATAAAATAGATCAAATTTGAAATGTAATTCTTTTTTTTCAAATAAAGGACTTATGATGGCTGTGCATTAAACCCATTTGAAAGTGTACAGGTTGAGGTTATTGCTTCTCTATTGAAATAATTGTTTACCTTGTTAATTTTACATCACTGATGAGCGCAATTTTATTTATTTTACATTGTCAAAAACTTAAACGGTTATCCCTATCGCACTTCAAAATGCTAAAGGGGTTACAATTTTACAAAACTTGTTTAGGAGTACATTTTTGTGAATTACCTGTTTACGGTGTGAATTCGAGAAAAAAAGACGCGAAATCCTCATTTAGGGTGTATTTTGGCTTCAAAAGAAATCCACGTTTAGGGGGTGTTTGGAGAATCTGTTGTCACGCATGCTCACAGTATTTTTACATGACTGGGACCCCCTGGGACTTAGTGGAGATATTTTGAAGAACATCAGGCGAAAAACTGAAGCAAAGTTAGAGAAAAACTCAATTTAAAGAATAGCAGACGAATTGAAAGAACATTCGGCGACGTTTCGCCGAATGTGTCAAAAAATGTATAGTGATAATTACACTGTTTGGAGGGAAAAATGACAAAAACTGAGGAATTGAATTTGAACAGTCTGTGAATAATCCGGGAATAATATCTTCGTGAGATCACACCCCTTTATTGGAGCCTACCATATTGGGTCATAATTTACTATCTACTATCCAGCCTGCAGAAGTTTACTCTCTTTGCAAACTTTTTCTTGAAAGACAAACATGTGTTTAACTACCGGCTAAACCCCCGTTCTTGTATTTACGTTTTGTATTTGACAAATTTACCTTTTCGCAGAAGAATATACTATTATTCTACGATGATGGTGGGTTCCCACTGCCGATCAAACCAACCCGATCATGCCCAATCAAGCCCGATCACCCATTTTTCCCCGACCAATCCCGACCACATGCCTAAACACAAGCTCTTCCCGACCGCTATTGGACCATTGACGACCCACATTCGACCATTCACGACTCCTGCACGACGTATAGTCGACCACAACTTCGATCTCTTCTCGATCATTCCGATCTACATACAATCCCAACGCGATCCCTACTAGACCAACTAGACGTACACACGATCTCTACACATTCTTGACCCGAGCAGATCGACCTGTTCGAACAGGGATCCAAGATGACTCGTGAATTGAGTGGTTGCACAAAATATACAAAATATTATCGTCAGCTGATGGTACAGTACTCATTTTTTATCAGCGTCAGTTCATCTCAGACACTCAAGAGGGCTAAAAGGCTTATTTCGAAGTCAATATTTCTTTAAACTTCCCCCTGCAGACCCAGTGCCATTTGCCAAAGTACTGTATTGCACATGATACTTAAAACATTAATTTTATTTGCCTTTTCAAACAGACTGTCAAGAGCTGCACGTGTCGCAGTCACATGTTACTACCAATTCTAGAAGCGATTAACTTAATTAGTATCAATAAACCGGTACGAAGAAAATGTGATTAGATCAGCACGTAATTGTGTCCTTGTTTTTTAAAATATTTATAAGGTGTTTTATTTTCTCAATACCAGAGGCAATACATATAACCGAAATCATGAAATTTACATCATACTCAGAACAATCAAAATACAACTCAGAATAATCAAAATACAATTCAAAAGTATTATTCTTAACATCAATTGCTAAACAAAACAACTCTTTCATACATTTCCTTATTCGTTTAAAACAATAATAGTAATAATAATAATGATAAAATACTTAGTCACATCTCCGTGGTCATTTCATGTTCATTTTGTGCTTCTTTGAAGAAAAAACGAATATCTGTTGAATTAAAAAAAAAATAAATGCTTGTACATGAAATATTACAGTCTGTCAAAATATTGTTTAAAAAGTACTACCTCTGAAAAGAGACAAACTCCCCCCAAAGAGAGAGATAAAGATAAAAAACAACCTAAAAACAACCAAAAACAACCCTCCCGAAAACAAAAAACAAAAACAAAAAACAAAGCAAACAAAACAAATATAAACATGAAGCAAAGAAATACTGCTGGGATAGAGGGTTAGGAAGTTGCTTTTTTTAAGGTTAATTAATATTACACAAAACTTTCCAAGGTCTCCCATTTTTTAAAGTGAATTGAAAGAGTATCCCTTTTCATTGCAAGTTTTTTCCTCTTTCCTATTTTCGAGAATTTTATCTTTTACTTCATCTACATTTGGAGGCTTCCCTTCTCTACTATTAAAAATCATCAATTTAATCAAAATCAGAATGTGGTTTAGTAATTGCTCCGATTTCATATTACTCCCATTTATTCCAATATGAATTTCTTTCCACGACAGTTTCTTTAGAATTGGTAAATTGAGTTTATCAGCACATTTTTCCAGAATCTTTTATTATATTACATTAAAAAATACATGTTGATAGGTTTCCTCCAAAATATTGCAATACGAACACAAACCGTTTGTACGAAATTTAAATCTATGCAAATGATGGTTTGTATAAACTATTCTATGCAAAAGTTTAAACTGAAATTCTCTCAGTTTACTGTTTAATGTGCACAACTTTGGTTGAACAAACAAAAAAATCCACTTCTTTAGTTGTAATATTATAAAGTTCCATTAAGTTATGAAATGCTGAGCTGATTTCTGCATTCTTCTTGATTTGACTTTTATACACCATCTCTGCAGTTATTTCTTCAAATTTAAAAACCTTCTTTGCAAATATTAATTCTAAACTAAGGCCACAGTGGATGGACTTTCTTGCAGGCTGAACATTCTGTTTCCATTCGTGAGGAATTATTGAATAGATTTTGTTAACTTTTGTAATTTCTTCCTTACTTAAACCAATGGCAATAAAATATGCATCTTTTTTAATAACCCTTGTTCATCGCATATGTGATGAAGTCGATATATATTTTTTAAAACAAATTTTCCTCAAATAAAGTTTGACCTTCTAGTTGAATAAAATTATTATTATACAATATTTCATTCCCTCTGTATCTCTCTTCTGTTTTAACATATTCTTTCATATCTATCCATGCTTTCAGAAGATTCTGATAAAAAGAAGGTAACATGAGTTTCATTGTATCTCTCCAATAGTTGCAATAAAATATTAAATTCCCGCCCATTGGTCTCATTAAATATTTAAAGTAATATTTCCATTTGATAGCTTGAGTTCCTGTTACAAGCCCTTTTATCCACATTATTCTCTGTGCCTTTACAAACAGTCGGAAATTCATCATTTTGAGCCCACCCTGCGGATAGTCTAAAAACATGATGCTCTTTTTTATTTTGCCTTTACTTCTTCACAAAATGATCAATGATGATAAATATATAAATTTAGAATAGCCATATACTTTCATTAATTGAATTTCCCCATTAATGTTAAATCACGCTGCTTCCACCACGTAAAACGTTTTTTAATCTTGCTCAATATTTCTTTATAATTCATTTGTTCTTTGATATCTTCGTGTATTGAAAAATAAATTCCTAGTATTTTAACAATGTCTACTTGCTTCCCAAACGGAAATGTATGAGTGGATAATTGTGGACCTAAGGGCAAAATGAATGTCTTGTCCTTGTTTAACTTTAAGCCTGATATTTTATAAAACATTCAAAAATATGTTTAATTTCCTTAAATGAATTCGAATCTTTAATGAAAAGCGTTATATCGTCTGCGTACAGAGAGAGAAGGGTCTCCTGCCTTACTCCTCTTTCAACCTTGAAATAACCTGTTGATGTATATCCATTTATAACACAACTTTCTGCTTTAGTATAAAAATTATTAACCCATTTACAAAACCCTGGTTCAAAATTAAATGATTGTAAAACCTTATATAAAAATAAATGTGAAACAGAATCAAATGCTTTTTCAAAATCAATGGCCACCAAAAAAGCGTGTTCTCTGTAAAAAGAAGTATTAAAGATCATGTCGTCTATTATTCGTATTGCTTCTCCAATGTTCCTATCCTTAACATATCCCAACTGATCAAAACTAACAATTTCAGGTAAAACTTCTTGTATTCTCTTTAAAAGTATCTTAGATAGGATTTTATAATCTACGTTTAGCAACGAAATCGGTCTGTAATTCTTAATAAGCTCTGGATCTTTGCCATCTTTATGTATCAAGATAATAACTGCTTGCCTTTGAGAGCCTGATAATTACCCTTGTTGAAGAGCTTCATTAAAAGATGCAAGAACTAGATCTCCAATTACTGGCCAAAATTTCTGATAAAATTCTGCATTTAAACCATCATTTCCTGGAGATTTGTGAAGTTCCATATCTTTTAGTATTTCTATGCATTCCCTTTCTACGATCGTTTCCTCACATGAATCTCGTGATATATTATTCCATTTTAGCAGGTTATTAGCAAAGAAGTCCAAAGTGTCACCTTGTATATAATTTATGTTGCTATATAGCTGCCCATAAAATGATTTTATTCCTTCAATAATTTCTTTTTCGTTAGAAGTGGTATTTCCATTTCCATTTAATTTCTTTAGTATACTTTTTTCTATTTGATTCCATTAACTGTTTGAAGAATGCTGTATTATTTTCTCCACATTCATACCATGAGGATCTTGACCGTACTTTTAAACCTTCATTGATGTAATCGTGGAGTAAACTTAGTTGTTGTTTCTTAGTTTTCAAATTTTCAGAAATATCTTTGTGATGTCCATTGCCAATCGACAATAAATCCTCTTCTAAGTCTTTAATCTCTTTTACAAATTTTTCCCGATTTTTTTCTTCTTTCCTTTCCTCCGCCCTTTTTCTTGATAGTTTAATTGTAAACTTCCATATTTCCATTTTCATGAAATCCCATAGTACTCTCTTATCTTTAATTTCAACAGACAGTTTCTCTTTTAAAGTCTTTATATATTCTCTAATCTTCTTAACGTATTCCTTGTAACTTAATAGACTATTATTAAACTTCCAATAAGATCTTTTATTTTTATTTTTTGTCGATGACCTATTATGGATTACCAGATTAACTGCTGAATGGTCAGGGGCTATAGAGGAAACAATGTCACATTTGGATGTTATTTGCTTTAAATTCTCTGATATGATCCAATAATCTAAGCGACTTTGCATAAAAGGATTTCGTTGTTTATACGTGTATCGCTTTTTATCTTTATTTTTACTTCTCCATACATCACGTTATCTATAACTATCCATGAACTCTTCAAATTTTTTACTAAATTTTGTTTGCTTCTTTGACACTTGTCCAAAATAATCTAGATTCGTGTCTTTAATAACATTGAAGTCACCCCCAAGTGCTACTGGGTTTCCTTCTGTATTATTCCTATTGAGTTGAGTTGCGATCGGAAAGATCGAGTGCGGTCGAGAAGTGGTCGAGAAGTGCTCGGGATGTCATCGAGAAGCAGTCGAGAAGTGAGCGAGTTCGGTCGAGTGACTGTTTAGGGCAGACATGTATCGATCGTCAAGCGGTTGAGTTGTTGATCGAGTTGATCGGGAACCAATCGTTGTGTATAAATCGAGATGATCGGGTAGTGATCGGCGGAAAAAATCCACCGCGACCAAACTAGACCTCTTTACGATCGATTCCCGATCAGCTCGACCTCTACTCGACCAATACACGATCGCTGTACGATCGCTTGCCTTCTCGACCCCTACACGATATTTTTTGACATGCCAAAAATTGTCGTGTAGGAAGCCAGATCGATACCGATCAAGGTAGACCGACCCCGATCAAGCTAGACCGACCCCGATCGCCCTTGCCGACCGAGCCCGACCAGGCCAAAATAGCTTGATCGGGCTTGGTCGGGTTGGTTTGATCGGCAGTGGGAACCCACCATCAGTTACCTTCTTGAAAAAACAAACCATGTTTTGTATATTAATAATTTTCATGTAGGGCCTATTATATATTTTTTATTTTAGACGACTCTGGACTGTTTTGTCAGGCTGTTTGTAAATGAGATGTACATGTATGTCGCTTATTATTAATAACATTCTAGTACACTGATATATTTAGTCTGCTTGGTGTCATTGCAAAAACCTCATAGTATAGAAGGTTCGAAGGAATGGACGCTGTAACATGTCATTTAAACGAACCTATCCTCCAATGCCTAACTCTCTTCTCAGTTTCTAAAGTAACATGTCCTTACGTGTAATGGGCGTTCCCAACACAAGCAGTTACCTTCTGGGTTTTTCGACTCCTTCTGCCTTTGAATTTATGTAGTGATTCTTTTATACTCTTATATTTGTTTATTGTTTGCCATAGTGTCAGTAAGAAGGAAATAAATGTGAATTTCAATCATCTATCTCCACAAAAAGGGTAGGTTCAACCTACCTTTTCATCCTCGAAGGAATCGGAGCTCAGCATTTTCAAAATATTAACAAAGGCAGTACCTGTTACATTTAAAGATGGATTTCCAGAATTAAGAGATGGCTTTACACAATTTCTCAAGTAATCTGTAACTATTCTGCCAATATTTTCAACCATACGGTGTATTCGCGAACTATTCTGTAACTATTCTGCAACTATTCGTCATGTTCTGGACGGGGCGAATAATTGAATACTAGTTGTCGATTAAAAAGAACGTTTGCAGACCACTTGAATGAAGAATAGCTTATGGCAGTGGTGTACAGTTGCAGACCATTTGGGAGTCATTTCCGCCAAAGGCTGTTGAACATTTTTCATATGTTCAGAGTTTTCTCGAAAAGTGGGCGAACGTTTGGTGTTATGGCGAACACTGTTTTTACGGAATTTTAAGGAATAATTGACAATTCGGGCGTATATCTGATAATACCTATTCCCCCCTTTTGCGAACATTCGCAACCAAGGTGACATTCCCACTTTACACATCTCATTGCCCCAAAATTAATAAAAGCTTTGAACTTACTTTTTATTGCTTCACACATTATCTGTTAACTTTACAATATGCAAACATGTTTACAAACAATCGTAACAAAAAAAACTGTCGTTTTTGTTTTTTCCGCTACTGTGCGATTTTTAAAATAATGATAGTAATCACAATATGGACAGTGAAATTTAGATATGATTATACTCATTGTGACTATTAACTTTGCAAATATCTACTACCTTAAATTACTAGTGCTAGGTAATTGAAAAGCTGATAAAGAATATTTGGTTATCAATGCGCGACATCACACATTTGTCAAAAATAAGTTGTTGGTGACTGGATTCTAAGATATGGATGTAATGTGCTGTAAAAGAAAAAACTAAAACAAATGATAATCAAAATTATTTTTCTTTCGTAATTTTAATCTAACGGGGAAACATCGAGGACCGAAACTTAATGTATTATTCTGATTAAGTCACAAATTTGTCTGGGAAACAGTTTCCTATCCTTAAAAGGAACTAGAGGTGAAAATGAGCGATGTTTTTTTTAGTTGCCCTCTTCCTCCTATACAAATGTGCTTGAATAGCAATAGATGTTTGCATGGTTTTCACAGTTCATTCCCACGAACGAGGTCATTGAATATAAGAGGAACTATGAAACGTCAAGGGTGATTGATCTTGATACATATCGAATAGAGAAAACGAGTTCAAATTGTGATGTTCACAAAGGTGTTTTTGTATGAGCATCTGTATTGACATTTAGCCTGAGATTGTCTCGATGTGCGTCATAAACACGAGTTGAGTCGTGCATTTGTGTGTGGAGATGTGGGTTGGCCCGTTTCATATAAGGAAAGGATTAAAAAAGCTAAGAGGGTGGAATCTTAAAATGTGTGGCAGCGAAAGGGTGTGCGTGTGTGTGCGTTTGTATATTTGTAAGTGTTTGTGTTTATTTGCTGCATTGAAAACATTGCTATTTAAACGAAATGCTCTCAATCGTCTCCATCTAAATTTCCCATCAAATGTATAAAGCCTAGGTGTAGGAAAATCCCCAGACATAAGGAAATACATCCTTGGAAATGCAGGGTAAAATACAATTTGATCAAAAGGAGCATAATATCCTCAGAGTAACTCATTGAGTTAGAAGATGACCACTAGAGAAATATATACTTTCTATCTAGTACTAAGACTGTTATAAAGGGATAGCTAGCGGTTGGAATACATGAGTATAAAGGAAATCAGAAATGAAGTTTTAAAGACATTTTAGTCAGTCCGTATTCATCTTGTTTGAACTTTCTCCACTCATTAATGGAGCGCATAACTTCAACCTCTTAATTCCTCAAGAATAATTGTCATTCTGTAACAAAATGATGCATCGAAATGAATCCATTCTTAAAGTCAAAGTAAGAAAACTGCTATTAAAGTGACAAGATTTCAGTTAGTAAAAGTAACATTTTCCCACAGAACGAAGAAGTTGACATTTGGTGCTTCAACAGTGCACTAATTTACCCAGTTAGTTCCCGTGGCCATGCATAGCTGAGTCTTAACCTGGATTTAAGTTACATGTATATCCGCCATCTGAAAATACGTATACTTAGTATTAAAACATTAATTCTCTTCGCCTCAACACGATTACATGTAGATCAAATTGCTCATTGTCCGAGCTATAACTACCAATGGAAAATAAGATAGCTTGCCTAATTTAATATCACGTGATTGTGAGTGACTCTCTTCTCCATATACTAATGAGTAAACTGCGTACATGCAAATTTATGACAATATAAGAATGGTTTTTTGTTAGAATAGTAGAAAATCAAACCCCTATATATGGTAGAAAATTACCCATTTCGAAACTCGGACTTCATTTCTAGCATAGTGCAAACAATACCAAATGATATGTACATATTTTGAAATTATTTATGCAACTGTGCATCACGATTTTGTTGTTATTACGTGTATTTGGCATCCATCGTTAATGTGCACTGGTTGATCTTTATAGTTGATCACCTTTGAGCAGAAAATAAAGAGGAGAGGAAAATAAAGCATTACATGATTCTTCCTTATAATGTACCATAATTGTTTTTCTTCAATTTCATAGGCTTATACAATTAAAAATGAGGAAGGACATGTGATATACTGCAAGCAGGGGCGTCCAGTCAGGAAATTGCAGAAAAAATGAAGAAAACAGAACAAAACATTCATCATGTAGTGAATAATGAGTTAAGGCTACAGCACACTCTCTAGGTTGTAAAGTGCTCATCGATGCAATGGGTAGAACATCCTCTTTCTCTGTTGCTACGCTCCCTCGCAAAATATACATTACCTTTTATATAAAGAAGATATGTAAACCTTATAAGTAACATAATCTGTGAGAAGTTGTTTCCTGAACTTAGAAGGGAAAAAAATGAAAAATGATTTAGTGCTGCTAATCCTCATAAGAGAGAAGAGAATTGGTAAATATAAAGCTCAGAACTTCATTTGCCTGTGTGATCAAGTATTCTCCTACTTTCAAGGTCTGAAATTACTGCGACTTCGCGAAATAGGATATACGTAAAGGCGACGCTATGAATCCCTCCCCCCTGCCGCAATCCAACATAGTAATACCCGAGTCGTATGCACTGGGTCATTTTCCAACTATCGGGTGATAAATAAATATCCAGCGATGGTGGGGGAAGTGTTGAGTGTGAAAAGACAGGTCAAAAACCTAAATTTGCTTTTGTCCTTTAAAGTGTTTAAACAACATTTCAGCATTTTAAGTAAGCACTGGGAGCCCCTCGAATTATAGCCTGTAATGTTCACATAATGTGATAAAAAAGGTAAAAGTGGCGGAAATCCACCCTGATTGGTTTCAATAAAAACGGAAAATGAGAAAAAAAGATCACTAAAGGTTTGAGCAGAATCCGATAAACGCCCCCCACACTAATTTTCTACTTCTCTTCCATTTGCTACGTACTAAACATTTTCTGACATGTACATTATCTGCGTTCCCTGTTTCATATGTGCAACTATTTTTTAGGGTGCATGTATGATTGAAACCCTCTTTAGAAATAAGAATGTTGATTAAAGTTGTTGGTACAACTTCCAAATTAGCGGGGGTGGGGACCTCACAAGTCACAAGATACGTCACAAAGTTGCCAATTTGTGTTTGATCGATCCCACGATCATATCAAATCACGATCAAATTCATAACTTAAACAAAGACTTTAATCGGAATTTGCTCAATCTTCTCACGCTGCACCAGAAACGTGTTACACGTCTTTGCTTCTACACCACTGTACTATGTCAATACGTCGATCTCTGCTCGATTTCTCTATTTCTAGTAACATCAGGCAGGACTTCCCCTGTAAATTCGAGATACTTCTTCCATATAAAATGAATATTTGCTGCTGAATATTTGCTGCTTTTTTCTAATTAAATATATTTCACTACATGCTGATGAGTTTATTTAACTTTGTTTAAAGCAGATCTTGACCTATATATACAGGCTGGATTCAAATCCTTTCTATCCGTTGCTCCACGCCTATGGAATAACTTCCCTGCATTATCATTAGCATTATTATTATCATTATCATTATTATTATTATTATTATTATATTAAAAATAATTGTATCGTATTACATCATCAGTTTTTTTTGTTTGAATCCCAGTGGCAGGAACGGAATAAAAATGAAGAAGTGTTTCGGAATAACTCACTCAGTTGTCAAGCTTCTCCTCATTCTTTGGATGACATCCCTCATCAACATTGCAGTTGGGGGTAAGTAACATAGCTGGTAAAGAATAGATCTGTTTATCAATGTTTATAGGCCTAGATTTTTGGGGAAATGTAGATGTTAATTTTCCACTGTCTACTAAGTATTCCAAGTACACGTAAATTTAATGTGAACAAAATATCCTACAGTGGAGTAAAACAGGAGTTGTTTAAAGAATGTCTACGAAAAAGGCTTGCATTTCTTTAAAAGCAGATTATTATTATTATTAATTTTTATTATCCTGTAGTTGGTCGTGTAGGTCTAGGGTATGAGATATATTTAAATCTTTTCATTGGTTATCAGTCTCAAAAAGAATCATGTATAAGCTCTTACTCATAGATTACAAAACTAAATAAAAAATGGGGGGGGGAGGGGGTACAGGGCTTTTGCTATTAAACATTGCATCCAAATTATGGTACACTTTACCATTACAAATAAGACAATCATCATTAATTGAAATATTTAAGAAGAAACTTAAGCACTATTTGTTTATGTCGTTCTAATATTATATAATTATTATGATATTGTACAGAGCGCCTTGAGCAGTCTTTTAGAATAGATATGTGCGCTTCATAAGTTGACATTATTATTAATATTATTATTATTATAGGCGCAAGGTTTACACTGAATGTACTCGTAGAGCTAGATTGACATTTGGTACATGGATATGATATTAATTTACAGTACGTAAGTTTCAGTTCCGAGCACGTGAGAGTAGGTCTATGTATCAAAATATGCCAATGGATATCGTTACTTTTGATAAAAGAATTGTGTTTGTTTGAAATAAAAGAAAGGGTGTACAAACCCCCAAAACATATTACATGTATAAAGAATGAGTGAATTTATGATAAGAAGTGAGTAAATAACAGTTATCATTCACTTTGTGGTTTTAGATTTCTTTCCTTGTTCGGGATCGAACATGAACGTGTCAATGACGTTGGTTTGCGATGGACTTTACGACTGTGACAATTATGAGGATGAATCATCATGTAGTAAGTAGCAGAATACCTCCTTAGTTTTGATAATGATTTTTGTTTTACTACATTACAGTGTTCTGACGCATTTATGTTCAGCTGCCTTCTACCAAATACATGATATAGAATTAGGTAGATTTTGCAGAAAATCCCAAGTAGCATACCCCGAGTTAGTTACACCAGTGGTCTGTTTTTTTAAATCTTGTTATTAATTAGTAATTCTAAGATTCTATGGAAAATTTGCTCTCAGCTAATCAAATGAAACGATTTAGTAGCCTATACCAGTTAGGGTAACTCGTTATTGATAACAGGTTTTATGAAACAGGGCCCAGGTACACAAACATATGCATGGTATTGTTGGAATACGGTTGTGTAAATATGAAGACTTAAAACTCCCATTCTCTCACATTCTTTTCCACTTTTTTTTAATGAATTTCATAATTCCATTAGTGTATTGCAGTTTTACGATGAAGACAGTCTTGAAGACAGACTTGCTTTGTTTGTCTCATGGACTTTTCTTGGATATTTTAGTCACTGGATATATGGCTTTTGTGCTCTCGGCCTATTAGGGGGTCCAATTTTGTTCCATCGACTTTTCACAACTTGGTAGAAGCCAAAGACTGGTCCCGAATAGTCACCCATTTCACTCATACGATTTTGATCCTCAAAGTACCATCAAATTGATCAATCATTGATAAAAAGTGTGGCAGGCAGAATGTAGCTGTCGGGTTAGTCCCACTCAACCACCTCAACATACCCCATGAAGTCGGGTTCAAGCACCAAATTTTGTCAATATGTATAGTCGTGTGTATGGATATTAGGACAGGCCAGTCTTTATATATTTAATGAAAAGGGGATTTTCCTATAAAAACTATGTCCATATGATTTAAAGGAAAACAGGCTTCCATCTGTTAAAGGGGCATCTGTACAAATTTTGTCGCTTTTTCGTGTTTATAATGTCCAGTCATAATTTCTAGCAACGAAATTTCGTGCATGAGGTAGATGGGTGGAAATCGATCTGACTTTTGGCTCTGTTTTGGGAACTCTGACAGATACGGTTAGGTCTACAAATTTGGGGGGAATGATCTTTCCTCTAAGTAAATTGAGGGGGTCAAATCGTATGGATAATATAGGTTTTTTTCGGGAGAGGCTCCAAGATTAGCTGTCAGTCCAAGATTATGAAGCTTATCTACCAATCTCTAGTTGAAGAACTGATAATAATCATCTTCAGGTGACTTTTTTTTTCTTGTGTTTTTTTTAAGTTAATTTCTTTCTTTCTTGTTTTTTTTTCTCCTTACAGATTATTCAGCAACATATCTTGGGGAAGGCGAATCACATTTCATCTCCTTCCCATGGAACTTCACAACACGATTGTATCTTGCAAGCATTCTACAAACAAACGCTACGAATGGATTTCGAGTTGTGTTCGAATATTTGTATCGCGGTTATTATGATGATAAAGTCCAAATAGGCACAGGTAACGATACGTCTGACATACATTCTGTCATCAAAACTATTAATGGAAACATAAACTACTACCCTGATGATGTCTATGTACATACCAATGAGATGTGGTTCACTGCCATAGGAGCGAAGGGTAACTCCATTCTTCAAATTGAACTTGAGATCATTTCCATTGATCTATCAAGTGAGTGTTGAATTAATTTTTCTTTTAAAATATCGGTGGAATTTAAATATCTGTGTATTGAAGCAGTTAAAACTAGTATTTACCAGTTTTAACCGGTCGACTGATGAAGATAAAACCATGTTTCCATTTTTACCAGAAATAAAGAGTATAAAGAAGGTGAATGTTTTAAGCGCTTAATTACTAAAAGTAATCTAAGAAAACCGAGTGTATTCAATTGTAAAATTTCAAAGCATTGTGAGCTACTAATAATTTACTAATTTTTCTCTCTATCTTCTATCTTCTACCAGCCTTATTTGCTTGTTCAAGCTCTAATATGAGCGTGTCACCGACTGTCCTTTGCGATGGATTTTACCACTGCGATCATTACGAGGATGAATCAGCATGCAGTAAGTCAAAGAACAACTGATATTTAGTACTGCGTTTCATATATAAATATGACAGGTTTTTGTTGTACTCTATGACTTTGATGTTATTAATAAGTGGTTCTAAGATTCTACGAAAAATTGCTCTCAGCCAATCAAATGCCACGATTTCATTAGCTTATAACAGTTATTATAACTTGTTATTATTCACAGGTTTTATGAAACAGGTCCCAGATACACGAACACGGAATTGTTGGAATAAGGGTGCTGACATATCTCTCACATTATTCTCCATTGCTTTATGAAATTAAGAAATGAGTAAAGACTAGTAGTTTATTACATATCTATGGTGATTTTTTCATCATTTCTTTATTATTTCTCACGTAAGATCTTCTACAAGAATCAAACTGTGTATATGTGTGTGTGTGTATGGAGGGGGGGGGGGTGGTGCATGATGGTCGATAGTCACTTTGAGGCGTTCGTGTACATCGGGGAGAAGCGCACCTTACCAGTCATTGTATTTTTGTTTCGCTAAAGATTTTCTGTAGTTTGGATGCAACACTTGATGCACATTCCTTTAATAATTTAGTTGGAACATAATCTGATCAAGATCTTGACCTTCATGTTTTACAGCAGCCTTTCATGTCGTCGAATATAAATATTTGTGTCTGGCATTAAGCCTAAGATCTTGGGGAGGGGTAGAAAATGGATCACTCGGTGCGCAGCGGCCAAAGTCATGTTAAATACTCTATTTTCAAATCAGTTCGATAGTAGATTCATATTGAAGGTGGTCATAGTGAGCTTTGAATAGACCCATGAATCTAGTATCTTTTGAAACCATATTCATTCAATCTACATCTTATCAGGAGCGGCGGAGTATCTTTCAAAGTAGGGGTGCACCAGCAAACAAGCCACTTTTCTGGAAAAAGGGGCAGCTACAAATGGTAACCACAAAGCAAACAATTACAGTCTTTAGACATGTTTTTACCCCTACATTATAATTAAAACACTATCAAGGATAACCTTCAAGCTTTTCTCTTTACGTGATCTTAGATACTGCTTCAGCACCATACTTTGCTGTTGTATGTGATGGTCCGAATATATTTATGTGTAATAGAACGAAGCAAACGAGCAGATTTTCCAAGATTTTTGAGGTCACATTGCGACCGATTATTTCTCCTTATCAGATGCAATAACCGACCCTGTTCAGGTTTTAAGCACAATCTCTTAATGAAAAAACAAACTTTCAATATATTACTTAATGACATGAATTATAAATGCAATCGTAGCTAGCGAGCTTTGGAGATTATTTGAAAGAAAAACATTGCTCGCAGTCGATTTACCTGAGAGGCAAAATATTATGGGAGACTAAGAGAAATCTATTGTTTCAGAGGATCTGAAAGATGATAAAAACATCTGTTCATATAGCATACAATATGGTATTTATGACTCAGTCTTTTTAAACATAAATAAAGGAAATGTAGGCTGAATGCAGTTGTCTTGACTTTAAAAATTCCTACATTTTCTAAACCTTTATATCCCTGAACATTAAGCAAATGTTTACCTTGTCATGTTATGAAGTTCAAAAGGTTTAAAAGATGATAGGTTGGTAAATGCGTCTATTAGCATTTGAATAGAAAATGTCGTGGTAGTTTAAAAAGGAAACGTTATATAGTAAAAAGAGCATTTTATACATATCTAGAGAAGGGATATCTGATAGCTTTGAAAACGAGCACGAATTTTTTTTTTGGAAAATGAATTTATTGATAAATATATGCATTTGAACAAATCAAACAATTATACACAATCAATTGAAATAAAATCGTAGCATCTTACATAATTCAAATAAAATATGATTCATTTTCTTGAATAACAGTATTTTCAAAAATGCATTTTTTTTTTGTTTTACAATACTTTTTGATCTTTAATCGGTTATGGATTAATCTTTTGAAAATACAAAGAATAGAGACTTCATGAAACATAAGTTCGCGATTTTTTGCTTGCATAAATGTTAGATAAATGTTAGATAAACTGCGTATTTTGCATATATGATAAGAAAATTTAAACTTTTGAACATTTTGTTTTTCAAGTTATAACCTTTTATTAAAACGAACTTGTCAAAAGAAAAATCAACATTGTAAAGTTTTCGAATTATGTCTCCAAATCTTAACCAAAACAATTTTGTGTGTTTGCATTTTACAAATAAATGAAGATTGTCGTGTAACTGATCATCATATAAACATAAGGGATTGTTACACAATTTCCATTTGAATGAATTATACCTATTTGGTATTAAATTGTGTAATAACTTAAAATTAAATTCTACAATTTTTTCTTTTCTTTCATGGCTAGTAAATTAAATGACTATGGGTGGTATTCTCATAAGTTAAGCCGGGACTAAGTCCAGACTAAACAAGAATTTTAGTTCACACTTCTATGGAATGCTAGGTGTCATCTTCCTCCTTCAATATTCATGACAAAGATAATCTACCAAAGACTTTATTGAAAATCGGTTCATACTCATATTATCTTTTTCTTCCCATTTCATTGCAAAATGAATATATTTTTGACACTTTTCATTGCAGGATTAAAATAATCTGTACAGGGTAAATGAGTTGACAACAAGCACTCCATAAAAGTGTGAACTAGTTAAGCCAGGCTTAACTTAGTACGCGCTATCGGAATACCACCCTATATGACTTTCCAGTCGATTTTTTCTGTACTATTTAATATTTCCTCCCATTTCTCTTCGATTGGAGGTCTAACAATTGAATGAATAGACAACGTAGAGTAAAAAAAAACTTCGACCTTCGTTTAGTGTTAACATTCATTAAAACAATTTTCATAACACCTTCATTTTTTCCTGTGTCTCATCATATACCTGTACCATATTCTGTTTCCAGACTTTGGGGATCGCATTTACTATGATGTAATATTCTTGAAACAAAGAAGCATGTTTTTTTCTCAAATCTTTCTTCAATTTCTTTCAAAGACGTAAATCTAGAGTCTTTTACGATATCATTAATTTTCAAAAGGCCTACATCAAACCATGTTTTTTAAATAGTACTTTTTTGTAATGATCTCTTATATTTGAGTTAAACCATATGTCTTCACTTCTAACATCACTACATTGTAAATCAATTGTATTACTTTCTACTGTCTCTTTAAAGTTAAACCAAGTATATACCATCTTCTTGTAATATAAGGGCATTTTTATATTCTTTAAACAAAACTTCATATCGTCTTTTGTACATTTACTATTCAACAGATATCGTAAATTGCCTACTTTTTTAAAGAAACCATCAATTATCTGTTTCCACTCTGAGTTTTCGTGGGAGAAGTAGTGCAATATCCACTTTAAAATAAAGCTTTGTAACAGAGCATTCAAATCAACCATTTTTATCCTCCATACTCATAACTCATACGAACCACTTTTCTTTTTATTTTGTGTTTTTTCCATTTCACAAAAATGTATAAAGTAAAGAATCAATAGGAGTTTGTCACAACAAATTTCTGCTCTTATATATGAGAGCATAAAATCGCTATATTTGCGAGATTGTTGTTTCCCGAGTTGAATGAATCAAAGAGTGCCATAGTTAACATTAATGGAGACACCGTTGGTGAAAGCATATATGGCATTCCATGGACAAATTCTTATGTTAAAATATTAGGGGTTCACTTTGAAAAAAACGAACAAAACCTAATAAATCTCAATTGGAAACCCAAAATATCAAAGATTGATTATATAATACGTCTATGGAGAGCGAGGCGCTTAACATTTTCTGGTAAAATAACTATAATCAAATCATTTCTTGTTTCTCAAATTATGTACAATGCTCAAATGATTTCCATGCCGGAAAACGTAGTGAAACGCATTGATTCTTTATTTTATACATTTTTGTGGAATGGAAAAAAACACAAAATAAAAAGAAAAGTGGTTCGTATGAGTTATGAGTATGGACGATAAAAATGGTTGATTTGAATGCTCTGTTACAAAGCTTTATTTTAAAGTGGATATTGCACTACTTCTCCCACGAAAACTCAGAGTGGAAACAGATAATTGATGGTTTCTTTAAAAAAAGTAGGCAATTTACAATATGTGTTGAATAGTAAATGTACAAAAGACGATATGAAGTTATGTTTAAAGAATATAAAAATGCCCTTATGGGAGCTCTAAACCAGAAAATAAACCAAATATTTTTTCTGCTTTACAGCTTTTAAAAAAAGATTTAGTGTCATCAACAAAAATTATTGCGTCGTCTGCAAATTGCAATATCTTTATTTCAACTGAATCAAAAAGGGTAATTCCTGTAATGTCTAAATCGTTTCTTATCTTAATAGCTAATACCTCGGCAGCGAGTATGAATAAAAGGGCCGAAAGAGGGCAGCCCTGACGCACGCCGCTTGTTATGTTAATTTGTTCTGTTAACCAACCGTTTACATTGACACTGCTTTTAACATTTGTGTACAGTGTAGTGACCCATCTGCAAAAAATCATTTTTAAATCCAAATCTCTGTAAACATTCAAAGAGAAAATCCCAACTAAGACAGTCAAAGGCTTTTCTAAAATCTGATAAGAATGCAAGTCCTTTGTCTGAGTGATTTCGGACATAATAAAATATATCTTCAATCAATCTAATATTTTCAGCTAAGCTTCTACCCTTGATATACCCTACTTGATCATTACAAATTACCGTGGAAATTACCTTCTGGAGTCTTTTAGTTAGGACTGATGCAGCAATCTTGTAATCATAATTAAGAAGTGAGATTGGTATAAAATTTTCTAATTTAGTTTTATCAGCTTTTTTGTGTGTAATAACTCGATTATAGCTTGTCTTTGCGTGTTAGATGGTTCATTGTTTTCAAAACCTTCGTTTAGTGAGTGTACAAGCAGACATTTAACTTCTGTCCAAAAATATTGATAAAACTCAATATTCAGGCCATCACTTCCAGGCGCCTTGTTTTTGGCAAACTCAAAAATAACTTGCTGGCATTCTTTTTCTGTTAATTGGCCTTCACAAAATTCTGCCAATTCATCGGTTAATTTAGGATTGTCTAAATCAAAAAAATATATTTTTAAATCATGTTGTCTTTCTTTTCGACTATATAAGTTTGAATGAAATTGATGAACACATTTCCTTATATTTTGTTGCTTACTAAAGTTTTTGCCTTTGTCGTTGCGTAGTTGAAGAATTGTACTTTTCTCAAAATTTCTCTTTTCCAATGACATAAAATATTTAAAGTTTTTCTCTCCTTCTTCAAACCATTTGACTCTCGACCTGATTATTGAGCCTTTACATTTCTGTTTGTATATTTTTTCTAGTTCTTCGGAAGTCTTTTTATATTCATTTATAGTTTCCTGCATCTTTTCACCGTTAAGTGTCCACATTTTTTCATTGATTTTTTGTAATTTCTCTTCTAAAAACGTAGAATCATTTACTTTTGTTTTCTTGCTTTTGGCATATTTGATGGAGTATTCTCTGACTCTAATTTTACATAGTTCCCATGCGTATCGCCAAGACATGCAAGAGTTATTCTTTTCTTGTACTGCCTTCTCTATAATTGTTCTTACTTCTTTACAATAATCACTTTTTGTTAACAAACTTGAATTAAATTTCAAAAATCCGGGTCCATGTTTGGTGTCATTAAGTCTCATTGTTACGGTAACTGCATTATGACCACCACTAACAACTGGCGTAATATCAGTTTTGATAATATAATTTTTCAAATTTGTACTGATCAAAAGAAATCGATTCTTGATGCAAGCTGTAGACTCTTGTTGCGCCATGTATATTGTTTTTTTTAATAATCAAAATACCCTTTTATCCAGATATCAATTAACAAAAACCTATTCAATATTTGGTTTTAAAAACTTGGAGTTTTGTATTTGCTTTTAACGTTAAAGGTATCTATTTTTGGATTCAGCACACAGTTGAAATCTCCACCTATAATCAAATGTGTTTGTAGGTCTTGTAAATCGAATTTTTGATTCAATTTGTTATAAACACTTTTAAAGAAAATCTCTCTTTTCTTATAGACATTTGCAGCATATAATTATATTAACAATTATATGTTTTATTGAATGTATTAGACATGCTAAGATGTGGAATCTCCCGTTTTGATCATTATATTCAGAAAGGTGTTTAATTTCACTCTGTCTTTTTATTAAAATTGCCACATCTCGTGCGTTGTTTATGCCATGATTAAAGATGACTGTACCTTTCCATTCATTTCGTATTACGTGCTCTATGTCTTTTGACCAATGTGTTTCTTGTATGAGGACAATCTCAGCATTTTGATTATTAAACCATCTAAAACGCATTTGTCTTTTCAGTTTGTTACGTAACCCATTACAATTTTGGGTAATTACTAATACTGACGATATTTATAATTTAAGTTTATCTTCTAGATAACATTATACACATTTATTTTGTATTCGTTCCATTCATACACATAAATATTAACTGTTTCATTAATTTTATTTTCTCCATAATTATCTGTTTTTGATGAACATAACTCTGATTGTTTTACCAAATCGTCATTTGCTCGAACTTCTTGAGTTTTTCCTTCTCCGTTTCTTTCTTTTTTGTTTGTCATGCTCAAGTGAGAGTTCCGAAAATTCAGGTGTTGCTTCAGAAAGTTCATCTCCAGTTTCATCATATTCTTTGTTTTAATCGGATTCAAAAAACGAGCACGATGACATTAGGGCACAGTTCGCTCAAATGAAATCTGGGGAATTGCGCCCCCTGCATCCCGGCTTTGCTGCCTTTTCATCGTGATGGTGGAAAAATGTTCTTGTTACTGCACAGTGGTGCTTGAATTCTTTGAAATTGGATATTGCTCTGTAGATGACCGTTAAAGGGCAGAATTTGAAAGCGGCAGTGGGAAATATTGATAAAAGGGGGGCATTTATCAAAGGAAAATAACATCAAAATAACATGGAGAACTTATCATATTTAAAGAAGAAGAGGAAGGTGCACTTATTAGAAAGGGAACATGAGAATTCATCAGAAGGGGAAATGGTACTTATTATAAAAGAAAAGAGGCACCTGTCAATATGAAAGGGGAACTTATCGGAGCTAAAAAGGAGTATTTCTCATACCTTAAGAGAGGCACTCATCAGAGATGAAAAGTCGCACTTCATAAAAGGAAAAAGGGCACTGTTTGTAAAGAAAACGGGGCACGTGTCAACGTTAAAGGAGCACTGAGAAGTAAAAAGGTGAACCTCGCACCTAAAGAGGGGCACTAATAAAAAGGAAAAAAAGGGGTATTTATTACAAAGGAAAGTGGGCACTTTTGAAAGTAAAAGGGGCACCTATCAGATTACAAGTAAACAAGTCTTTGGGATGCGCGCGCTGGTGGCTGCCCGCCCACACTGCACTGCTCTCTGATTTATCTCTGATTTTGTTGTTTTCATGAGTCATCTCTATTTCTATTTTTGATATTTCATTGTACTTATATCCTGGACATTACTAGACAAATTTGGAAACAATTTAGGTCAGTATTTTTGATATACTTATTTCGTGAAGTTTTGAACTTGCTTGAGGTTGTACCCACAGATACAGTACACAGTAGAAGCCATGCTATACACATGCATGTCATAGTGCAGTTGGTTTGTGCACTCATGCCTAAAGTCTATGCTGCCTTTCTCTCTTTGTTTAGTTTGAATAGGCCTGTGCTATCACAATGAATCTCACCATTTCAGTAGCTTTTGTGTGCTGTGTGGTCATGTTGTACTGTAGGTGTCATGTAATGCAACAATGGTGTCATGCATCTGATCTCGTTTCTGACCAACATGTACAAAATGTTGCCTACATGTATTTAGAAGCTAGACCTGATGCACAGCCGTTAAAGTTGAAATTGAAAGGAAAACAGTTTTGTGCTCCTGTACAGTTATACGCTAACAGTGTATCCACTTTTCAGATTTTGATATTGTTATCTGGCGATGTGAATCCGAACCCAGGCCCTGTCACACATAACTTGGCCTCGGATGACGATAACAGTACAAGGTATTCTATATCATACAAGTATGACAGTAATACACTTCACTCTTTTAATTCTCGTTCATTCTCACTACTGTGGCGTGAACAGAATGAGGAATTATGTAATAAGATTATATCTTTAGGTATTAACAGACATGACAGAGGGCGGAAGACACATCGAGGTATGAAGGGTGGCCGTGATCGTTTTAATGACAACCTCAAGCTTGGCATGCTTAATTGCCGTTCTGTTCGTAATAAATCTACCTTATTAGAGGAATTTGTTATTGACCACAGATTAGATTTTACATGTGTTTGTGAAACTTGGTTAACTGTATCAGACGATGCAGTGATTGCTGATCTTTGCCCTCGTGGTTATCTGTTCAAGCACCACCCCAGAGCTGCCAAACGTGGCGGCGGAGTCGGCTTTCTCTACAGGGACAGTCTCCACGTCGATATTAATCCAACAGGCCAATTCGAAAGCTTCGAATCAATGTCTGGAACAGTATCTAGCGGCTCTACACAGCTCGACATTATAGTCGTATACAGACCACCAGGATATCAGTCTTTCACTCAGTTTCTTAACGACTTCTCTGCGCTTCTCGACGAGAGGTTGTGCAAACCATCTCCACTTTTGATCACTGGAGATCTTAACATTCATCTAGATAACACTTCATCCCAGCACACTCTCAAGTTTGTGGACCTTATTAACAGTCATGGCCTATCCCAGTTGGTTACATCTCCGACTCACGACAAAGGTCACATTCTGGACGTCGTTCTGGTGCGAAATTCAGACAATTTGTCAATTTCGAAGCCAAGTATCGTTCAAGGTATATCAGATCATGCTGCTATCACTTGTGTACTTCGCTTCACTAAACCCGCACGCAGCGACAGAACATTTGCTTCCCGTAATATTAAAGACATAAACAGGATAGCCTTCGCGAAGGATGTTGCTGAGAGCGACATCATGCCTTTAACGTCGGAGAGTGTCAACACAGCTACTAGCCGCTACAACACCATTCTTTCTTCGCTCCTCAATATTCACGCTCCTGCCAAGATTCGCAAGGTTAGAGACCGTCAGGACAATCCCTGGTACAACGGCAAGATCACTGCTGAGAAACGCAAGCGTAGGCAGCTTGAGCGGAGATGGCGATCTAACGGAAAGCTTCACATTGACAGAGAGATGTTCCGTGCGCAACGAGATTTCACGAACTCTCTCGTCGAACGAGCCAAACGTTCCTACTTTGTCGGGCTAATCGATAACTGTGGACATGACTCTAAGAAACTCTTCTCTACGGCCAATCGTCTCTTGAACCGGAAACAGAACTCTCCACTTCCAAGACATGCTGATAGCAAAGAACTGGCTCAAAGATTTATTCAGTTCTTCCGCTCAAAGGTTCACAAGATTCAGGACAGTCTCACCCTGACTTAACTCCACCTGATCCTGTCACATCAGCATCCCTCGAGACGATTCAACCCACCACCTCCGATGAGATACAATCACTGCTTCGTAGATTGCCAGCTAAGTCATGTAAACTAGACCCTGTCTATACTGTTCTCGTCAAGGATTGTTCCTCCTCATTTGCCTCTGTTATCTCACAGATTGTCAACTTAAGTATCGATCAGGCATGCGTACCTTCTGTCCTTAAAACGGCACACATTCTTCCTTTACTGAAGAAACCTAATCTTGATTCGGAATTACTCAGTAATTACCGTCCAGTTTCTAATCTCCCGTTTTTGTTTAAAATACTTGAGAGGGTGGTGTTCTCCAGATTAAATGATTATTGTCTCGATAATGACCTCCTTGACCCATTTCAATCTGCATACCGTCCCCACCACAGTGTAGAAACCCTCCTTGTTAATGTATCCAACTTTATACTTCGGGAGATGGATGGTGGAAAAGTAACTGCTATGATACTCCTTGATTTGTCTTCCGCCTTTGACACTGTTAACCACACTGTTTTGATTAATACCCTCATGTCACTCGGTGTTAAAGATCAAGCCCTGGAATGGTTTAAATCATACCTGTCATGCCATTCTCAAGCTGTCTCGATAAACGGCTGCCTTTCAGATTTTGTACCACTTACATGCGGAGTTCCGCAAGGCTCTGTGGGCGGGCCCACCATGTTCTCTTTATATTTAACTGGTTTGAAGAATATTTTTCATCAGCATTCTCTTTCTTATCATGTATATGCTGATGATATTCAAATATATACTTCTTTCAAACCCAATCAGAGCATTGCAGCCAGCGCTATCCACAACATTGAGAATTGTGTACAAGATGTTCATAATTGGTTGAACTCACATTCACTAAAATTAAATCTCGCCAAATGCGAATTTGTAATGTATGGTTCTAAGACTCAGTTAGAGAAGATTTCCATCACTTCAATTACTCTTGCTGGACATGAAACTACCTTATCCAATGTATGTCGCAACCTTGGTGTGTTTTCGACTCAAATATGACAATGGCTACACAAATTCAATATGTCTCGAAATCAGTACGCTATCAGTTACGCAATTTAGGTTTTATTCGTAAATATCTTAACCGTAGTGCCACTGAGAAAATTACCCATGCGTTAATCTCATCTCGCTTGGATTTTGGTAATGGCCTTTTGTTTGGTTCGCCTCACAACCTACTTGCAAAATTACAGAAATTACAGAATGCTGCTGCTCGTGTCGTGACCCTCTCCAACAAGTACAGTCACATCACACCAGTCCTCAAATCACTCCATTGGTTGCCGTAGAAGAACGTGTTGTTTTCAAGATTATTTTGTTATTATATCACTGTATACATGGCTCTGCTCCGCAGTACAACATCGGCTTGATCAAGCATTACATTCCCTCTAGACAGCTACGTTCTCAAAACTCCGATTTACTGGTTATTCCTAGGGTTAAAACAAAGTGGGGGGAGCGAACCTTCGCTCATGCTGGGCCTTCATTATGGAATACTCTCCCTCAATGGATTAAAAATAGCAGTTCTGGTGAAGCGTTAAAAAACAATCTTAAGAAGTATCTGTTTAATTTAGCCTATAACTGATTTCCACTACCTTTTATGTCTGTACCTTCCCTATTGCACTTTTGTATATATCTATCATGTATTTCATCTTTTGCACAAGCTGCGCCTTGAGCATTTGATTGTCAAGTGGATTTGGCGCCTTACAAATCTTATGTATTAATAAGGTAATTTATCAGAGGTGAAAAGGGCACTTATAAATAGGGAAAGGGGCACTCAGTAGAAAGAAAAAGGGGCACTTTATAGGTACACGATAAAGAGGAGGAGGCACTGTGCCCGGGGAGGGGGAAGCGAAGCAACTGCATCCTAGGCAATACTACAATGATGGTAATAATTCTACTAACATTTAATAATAAAAATAATAATTATAGTGATCATAACAATAATTATAATATATTGTTTTTTCTACAGACAGTATGTCCTGTCAATGCGCATTACCATTTATAATTTATGGAGAAAAAAAAAAAATCTTCACATTTGTAAAGGAACAAATGACCATGCAGAACCATCAACGCAAACAGAAAACAATTTACCACCACCAGACGAGTGTACAATATTGTATTGTTGGAATACGGGTGCAAAAAAGAATGAAGACTTAATAACTCCCATTCTCTCACATTCTTTTCCACTATTTTATGAATTTCATAATTTCATTAGTGTATTGCAGGTTTACGACGAAGACAGTCTTGAAGACAGACTTGTTTTGTCCGTCTCATGGACTGTTCTTTGACCTTTTAGTCACTGGGGTTGTATATGGCTTTTGTCCTCACGCCCTTTTAGGGTCTCTAATTTTGTTCCATCGACTTTTCACAACTTGGTAGAAGCCAAAGACTGGTCCTGAATAGTCACCCATTTCAATTATACGATTTTGACCCTTGAAGTACCATCTAATTCATTGATTTAAAAAAAGGGTGTGGCAGGCTGATTGTGACGGTTTAACTTAATCTGAGTGAGTTCCAAAATTGCACTACTAAAGGACAAGACTTCTGACACCCGAGTTATGATACCATATCTTGCAACTGGTACAGAACTGAACGACATGTTCAGTATGAACGAAGTACGGTTCAATCTGCAATTTAATATCAGAAAAGAACAAACAATAATAAGCATGTGTTTACACTTATATTCATTGCAAGCAGCCATCCATAATGGTCACTGTAAACCTTACATGTAATTAGTACAGGTATCACTTGATAACAAGAATCCAGTAAATAGGCACTGAATAAAGTATATATTATTGTATCACCAAACACCATTTGTAAACCTTTATCTTGACCCAGATAATAAAACACTTTACTGTACCTAAAAACCTGCATTTAATTTGTCATTGGTCTGCACTTAATCTAACATGAAGGTATTAAACTGTATGCAAGCAAAGCTCTGTTATTTGTCTGACACCTTTAACTTATGCCTTAAAAAGAGTCCTTTAAATTGTACCTTATAAACACTTGTTTTTCCCCAAAAGGACATTCTAAATCCTCCCCAGTTCTTCTTATATTTCTTAGTGCATTATTCAGTCAAATCACGTATACCCTTTTGAATTGACATTACATAGCACATTCCTGTATCTGGCCATTGTAATCTACGTGCATTCACTATAGGTGATACCACCGGCCGTGCCCATGCCACGCCTACACAATTCATCCACGTGAACTGAACACACAAAAATGAAACTGTTTAACATACATTTACATGCTCTGCATCAACAAAGTTAATTCATAAATTGTGCCAATTTGGCCTCATACGAAGGAAGAAATAATGTATTACACATATACTAGTTTATCTATACTTACAACATTGGGGTTGTCTCAAAAACGTGAATTTATTGCTGGAACTCATTGTCCACAAACTTTCTCCTATCGTGGAAATCATGATGCTAAATCATTACGCCCTCTAATGAACAGATACAGATAATATTTCGCCAAAGCGAGTCAAACTCTATTATACATCTTACACTGATCGTAGCTGTCGAGTTAATCCCCCTCAACCACCTCAACAGATCCCATGAATTCTTGTTCAAGCACCAGATTTTTTCAATACGAAGTCGCAGAGGCGGCCCTCCCGGGGGCAGGGGGCACCGTGCCCTTCCACTTTTTCAAGCACCCGAAAAGTGCCCCTTTTTATATAGGAAAAGTGCCCCTTTAATTTTGTAAGAAGTGCCCGTTTTTACATAGGAATAGTGCCCCTTTCATTTTGACAAGTGCCCCTATTAATTTGTCAAAGTGCCCCTTTAATTTTGTAAGAAGTGCCCGTTTTTACATAGGAATAGTGCCCCTTTCACTTTGACAAGTGCCCCTATTAATGTGTCAAAGTGCCCCTTCCCCTTTTCAACTCTGATAAGTGCCCCTTTTCCTTCGACACGTGCCCCTTTTCCTTCGACAAGTTGCCATTTTTCTTTGCAATAAGACATAGTGTCCATTTTCCATTGTCATGAGTGCCCTTTTTAACCTCTACTAAGACAATGCCCTTTTCAGGTACGAGAGGTGCCTCTTTTCACTTTTGATAAGTACCCCCTTCACCTCTGATAATTGCCCTATTCAAATCTGAGAAATGCCTCTTTTACTTTGACAAGTGCCCCTTTTCCTTTGTAAGAAGTGCTCCTTCCCCTTTTAATAACTACTTCCATTTTAACTCGGATAAGCGCACCTTATATTTTCACATGTGCCCCTTTTCCTTTCTTATAAGTGCCCCTTTTCCTAATGATAAGTACCCCATTAAAAAAGAGCCCTTTCCCCTTCTCATAAGTGCCTCTTCTCTGATTAATGACCTTTTCAGGTACGAGAAGTTACTCCTTTTCACTTCAGATAAGTGCCCCTTCACCTCCGATAAATGCCCCTTTAAAATCTGATCGGCGCCCATTTTCTTTCAACTAATGCACATTTTCCTTTATTATAAGTGCCCCTTTTCATTCATATAAGTGCCCCTTTTTATATCTGGTCATTGCCCCTTTTCAGGTGCGATAAGTGCCTCTTTTCACCTCTGATAATTTCCCTTTTACCAATGATACGTGCCCCTTTTCGTTTCTAATAACGGACCTTTCCCCTTTTCATAAATGCCCCTTTTCACCTCTTATAAATGCTCCTATCAAGGTCTGATGGGGGCCCCTATTCCGTCGGCAAATGCCCATTCCCTATTCCCATGACTGACTTTTTCATCCCTGGTGAGTGCCCCTTTGAGGGTGTAAGAAGTGCCCCATTTTCACCTCTGATAATATTAATACTCTTTGTACTTTGACACATGCTCCTTTTCTTTTTGATAAATGTCCCCTTTTCCTCTCATCATTAAACGCGCCCTAATTTCAAGCGACTAAGAGCAATTTTCCCAGAGCTCGCTCGCTACGCTCGCACGCATCTATAAATAATATACCAATGTTACTTATCAAAGGTCTTTTCATTCTTCTGCCATATATGAGAATGTGCTTATAACCCCATCAGGATTGGGTTTTTCCTCTTTATAAGATGTAATTTTTCGCACTGCGACCTCAAAAATCTTTAAATTTTTCCTCGCTCGCTTCGCTCGCTCGCAAATAAATTGTAAGACCATCACACCAAACTGCAAAGCATGATGCTTAAGCAATATCTTGTATGGTGTATAAAATGAAACAAATATTGAAATCATCCCTGATAATGTAATCACAATGTAGGGGTATATATATATATATGTCTAAAAAATGGTATATTTTCTCTTTGAGATTTCCCGTTGTAGGTGCCCTTTTTTTCCAGAAAGTGCCCTTTTTTTCTTGGTGCCCCCCCCCCACTTTGGAAGTTGCTCGGCCGCCCCTGCGAAGTCGTATGTCTACATATCAGGACAGGCCAGATTTTACATTTGTAATGAACAGAGAACGTTTTCTATAAAAGGTGTGTCAATGTTATTTGAGGGGGAAAATGCCCCCATTTATAAAGGGGCGTCTGATATCACCCGATCCCTATAACAATTTTGTCACTTTCTCGTGTTTGTAATGTCCAGTCATAATTTTTACCAACGAAATTTCTTCGTGCATGAAATAGATGGGTTGAAACCGACCTTAATTTGGGCTCTGTTTTGGGAGCTCAGACAGATACGGTCAGGTCGACAACCTTTATGGAATGACCTAGATGGTCTAGGTAACTTAAGGGAGTCAAATCGTATAGACAATATAGTGGGGGGCTCCCAGACTAGACAGTGCAAGATGATGAAGCTTATTTACCAATCTCTAGTTGAAGAACTGATCAGAATCATCTACACATTCGAAAGTTCCTTTTTTTTTCTTTACTTACGTTTTCTTTTCTTGTCTTCAACAAAAATATTATCTTACAGATTATTTAGCAACATATCTTGAGGAAGGCGAAACACATTTCATCTCCTTACCATGGAGGTACAGACCACGATTGTATATACCAACCTTGCTACAAACAAACGCTACGAAAGGATTTCAAGTTGTGTTCCAATATTTTTTTCTCTATTCTGATGATGAAGTCCAAATAGGGACAGGTAACGATCCGTCTGACATACAGTCTGTCATCACAAGTATCCATGGATACCTAAACTACGCGCCTGATGATGTCTATGTTGGTACCAATGAGATGTGGTTTGCTGTCATGGGAGGAAAGGTATCCACCAGGCTTGAATTGGATGTTGAGATTATTTCCATTGAACTGTCAAGTAAGTGTGTGATTATACTCGATTTGTCTTTTAAAAAATATAGTTTATGGGGGATATCACTGCATCACTCAATGTACTTCATACTCTAGTCACACCAAGACTTACTCCGGACCGACTTGGGACCGAACAAATAATTACATCGTCATGATTATGTCTAGCCTCCAATGAAATCGGTGGCAAAGAGTCGGTTTGGAATCAGTTTGACGGTTCGACTGAAGTAGATAGCTTGTTAGATAAAATTATTAATCGATTTAAACAAAAATCATCGCGGCAAGCTTATATGCGATAATTTTACAATTAAAGAGTGCACACAAAAACGGTTATCAGCATTAACAAAAATGAAAAATAACAAATCTTTATTAACAATGACAGAGTTTATACAAAAAGCAATAAAAGGGCATAATACGACGGGCAGTTTTATCAGTGATCAATGAAAACCTTGTCGTTGGAGTACGAGAGGTCTCGGGTTCAACCCCTGGACAGGAACCCATATGTTAGGTCTTGGTTTGTTAGGTAGGAGAATGAATGTTTTAACTTCAACTTTGAATTGCCACGCTCCAACACAATCAATTGTGAAATTTTCAATCACTATTTGCTACCAGAATGATACTTTTTCCTTATAATTTACTTTATCTTATTAGCCATCGACTGTCCTTTGCGATGGGCTTTACCACTGTGATCCTTATGAGGATGAACTAGCATGCAGTAAATCGAAAAGCATTTAAAGATAAAGACCAGTTCTGGTCATGCGATTGCATTGTGAAAGAAACGTTGTGGAATCGATCAGAAAAGGTTGATCATCTAGCATATAAGTATTGGTGTGTACTGCAAGGTTCTGGAATCATCAAAATGATAAGAAAATTGGCCCAGTCTTGGTAAAGTTACAAGCACTGTACACAGAAAGATGTATATGGGACTACACGTGCGCGATATCTATTTGGTCCCAATAGATTTTGTATCATCACGTATTAGTCAAACATATTCTTTCACATGATTGGTAATGAGAGCTTTCATTTCATTTTTTGAGAGAGGGGCGTTTCCAAAACTGGTCTTTACCTTTAATATTATCATTTAATAAGATGATGAAGCTTATCTAACAATCTCTAGTTGAAGACCTGATAGAAATCATCTACAGATGCTAAAGTAACTTTTTTTTTAATTGTTAGATTTTTTTTTCTTTTCTTGTATTTTTGTTCCCTTACAGATTTTTTAGCAACTTATCTCCAGGAAGGCGAATCACATTACATCTCCTTCCCATGGACCTACACAACACGATTATATAACGCAAGCATTCTACAAACAAACGAAACGAATGGATTTCGACTTGTGTTTCGATATTTGTTTCTCCCCAATTATGATGTTGAAGTCCAAATAGGAACAGGTAACGATCCGTCCGACATACAGTCTGTCATCAAAAGTATCCATGGATACATAAACTACGCGCCTGATGATGTCTATGTAGGTACCAATGAGATGTGGTTTGCTGTCATGGGAGAAAAGGTATCCAACAGGCTTGAAATGGACGTTGAGATTATTTCTATTGAACTGTCAAGTGAGTGTGGAATTAAATTTCTGTTAAAATATAGGTGGAATTTAAAGCTTTTTGTATTGAAGCTGGTATCTTTTAAATGGTATCTTACCAGTTGTAAAATGAGAATTAATCAACTCCGGTCGACTCGTGAAGATAAACCATGTTTCCAGTTTTACTAGAAATAAAAATATAAAAAGGTGAATTTTTGAGCGCCTTATTAAGAAAACCGAGTGTATTCAATAGTAAAATTTCAAAGCATTATGAGCTACTAATAATTTACTAATGTTCTCTTCATCTTCTATCTTCTACCAGCCTTATTTGCTTGTTCAAGCTCTAACATGAGCGTGTTACAGACTGCCCTTTGTGATGGACTTTACCACTGCGATCATTACGAGGATGAATTAGCATGCAGTAAGTCAAAGAACAACTGATATTAAGTACTGCGTTTTTTTTAAGTATGACAGGCTTTTGTTGTACTTCATGATTTTCTAGCATATGTTATAAATAAATAATTCTCAGATTCTATGAAAGATTTGCTCTCAGCCAATCAAAGCCACGATTTCAGTAGCTTATAACACTTATCATAACTTGTTATTCATAACAGGTTTAATGAAATAGGTCCCAGGTACACGAACACGGAACTTTTTCAATAAGGGTGCTGAAATGAGTAGCTCTACATTTCGCATTCTCTCACAATTTCCTCCATTGCTTTATGAAGAAAAAAAAATAGTAAACATAATTAGTTTTTTGCAATTTCTTGGTGAACTTTCTAAATCATTTTTAAATTTTCGTTCTCACCTATAAAAAAAGCTCGTCTACTAGAAATCAAAGTGTGTGTGTGTGTGGGGGCGTGGTGCATGAGGGTATGCACGTCGATAGTCACTTCGAGGCGTTTGTGTACAGAATCTTCCAGACAAGACAGGATTTATTTCAGATTTGGGAGAAGCGCATTTTACCAGTCATGCTACTTTTTTCATAGATGTTCTGTAGTATTGATGCGACATTTAATGCAAATTCCTTCAAGAACTTAGTTGTAAATTTATCTGATCAAGAAATTGACCTTCAGGCTTTACAGCAGCCTTTCATGTTCTCGAAAAATAACATTTTGTCTAGGATTAAACCTTAGATCATGGGGGGGGGGTAGAAATTGGATCACAAGTTAGATATTTAATCCCTCGGTGCGCAGCCGCAAAAGAGATGTTTTTTCCATTTAAGATCAGTTTGATAGTAGCTTAATATTGAAGATGGTTGTGGTGAGCTTTAAATAGACTCATGAAGCTAGTAACTTGAAACCATATTAATTTAATCCACATCCTAGCAGGAGCGTCGGTGTGTCTTTCAAAGTGGGGGTGCCCCAGCAAACAAGCCACTTTCTGAAAAGGGGGCAGCTACAAACGGTAACCACAAAGCGAAAAAATGCAATCTTTAGACATGTCTTTACCCCTACATTATAATTAATACATTATCAAGGCTGACCTTAATGTTTTTTTTCTTCACGTGATCTAAGATACTGCTTCAGCACCATACTTTGCTGTTTTATGTGATGGTCTAAATATATTTATGTGTAAGCGAACGAAGCAAACGAGCAAATTTTCAAGCATTTTGAGGTCACATTGCGACCGCTTATTTCTCATCAGATGCAATAACCGACCCTGATGGGGATTTAAGAACAATCTCTTAATGACAACAAATAAGTACGACCTTGAAGATATTAATTAATGAAATTAATTTTAAATGCAATCGTAGCGAGCGAGCTTTGGGCATTATTTGGAGAAAAAATGCTGGCAGTCGATTTAATTAAGGGGCACATATTATGTGAGACTATGGGAAATCTATTGTTTCAGAGGATCTGAGAGGTGATAAACACATCTTTTCATAAAGCATACAATATGGTATGTATGACTCAGTCTGTTTTAACATAAATGACGGAAAGTTAGGCTGAATGCAGTTTCCTTGAGTTTAAAAATTTCTACATTGTCTAAACCTTTATATCTCTGAACAAAAAGCGGATAGTTATCATCCACAAGGTTTAAAGGATGATAGGTTGGAAATGCGTCTATTAGCATTTGAATAGAAAAAAATCGCGGTAAAAAATGTCGTAGGGGAAACGTTATATTGTAAAAAGGGCACACCTTTTACACATATCTAAAGAAGGGATATCTGATAGCTTTGAAAACGAGCACGATGACTATAGGGCACAGTTCGCTCATACGAAATATGGGGCATTGTGCCCCCTGCATCCCGGCTTTGCTTCCTTTTATCGTGGTAGTTGAAACGAGTTCTTATCACTGCACAGTGGTGCTTCGATTCTTTGAAATTAGATATCGCTCTTTAGCTAACAGCTAAAGGGTAGAATTTGAAAGCGGCAGTGGGAAATATGGATAAAAGGGGGCACTTATGAATGGAAAACTACATCAAAGTAACAAGGAAAACTCATCATATTTAAAGAAGAAGATGAAGGTGCACTTCCCTTATAAAAAAGAACCATGGTAACCATGGTTAGACCATGGTATAACCATGGTACGTCATGGTACCCATTAAACTCGTCTTTCTTTTGTGTTACCATGATAGTACCATGGTACTACCATATTAGAACCATGGAGTTACCATGGTTTAAGAAAAAAGGACTATGGTAACCATGGTACTTCCAAATTTTAACATGGTAACTTGCGGTACTTGGCGGTTGTATGGTTCAATACCATGTTTGTATGGTCCTAACCATGGTTCAGTACCATGGCTGTGTGGTATAAGCATGGTACATGTATTTTTTTCTTTTTGTTTGCAATTCACATATCCATCATGGGAACAAAAATATTGATGTAATTTCATAGTCCTTAGTTTTCAAAGGTTTTATTTGAAATGAAAAACTGAAAATTAAAAAGTACAGCCATGAGTCCGACTTAAATTTATTATGACGTGTCCAATTATTATAATGGAAAAAAATGGAGTGGACAACTGTCAGCTTTCATCTGCCATTTATTAATGGTGTGTAAATTATGAGATTGAGCAACAGCTTTACATATCGATCTTCGTGAAGAAGGTTTTCAACAGAAATACTTTATACCGACAAGCCGCAAACCAACGTAAAGAGCACACAGGGATAAATCTGACTATATACACACAACCAAAACTGCATAATTGCGTTTTAGTGCCCTTGCAACAGTTGTGTACGAATACACATACTGTATTCCCGCATTATATGAATGGCGGTGTGTACATGTGCCAAAGGATCGCTGTACATGCAATTGTGCAGTGCAGTGTACATGCAATGATATGCAATATGCAATGTAGTGATATATGTATAGTGTCTAGCCCTACAGCTTGTGCGTGTGCTATTCACCATGCAGCTTTGACTCGAGAGGAGAGTGAATCTTGGTGTTCTAGATCTGCAAAAATCCTGCTGAATATATACCTGCTAATCCGCAACAGTATGGGTAAGTTTTAAAATAATCTACTTTATTTACAATATGTACATAGATCTAGTTGTTGTATATATGAAATTTATGACATTGTTAAATGGGACTTTTTGCACCTTCCGACAGGATACGACTGAAAATGTATGATCCCACGTACGTAGTTAGATGTAGGATCTTAATGGGGTTATGGGGCATATCATTCAAAGGAAAGTTTGTTCATTTACATATACATATTAATTCTGCTGTGAGTAGTGTCAATGTTCGCAGAATTGAGTGTTTGATTCTTTTTAGAAAATAACTAAAAAAACTGAATAAGAACCCAGCAAACTAACATATTAGGCTAATTGATGACTTGTCTGCCTCTGTGTGATTTTATGTTGACAGTTGTTAATATTCATATTTGTTTCTTTTACAGACTCTAATTCAAAATTGTGTTTTTTAAATTACATAAATAAACGCAACTTGATATGAATATTTTCTTTACATCTACAATTTAGATTTTTTAATTGCATGCTCTGTTAACATGTAGCTGAAATTGATATACCACAATTAACTGGAATAGAGCAAATAATGCAGAACTCTTTGAACAGTTGATATCTAATTAAAATGATTTATAGCGATTGAACCACTCCATTCTTCTATGCGATCATATTGGCAAAGTCTTTTTCTATGGAGGTTCCAAGCTGGCGCTAATTGCATTTACAAATTGAAGAGTTTGAGTTTTTATTTTTTTTCGTCATGATATTTCACAATATTCAGACATGCTACGAAGCACTGCCTTAAGAAATTTATACCGGTATGCTGCGTACACTAAAGGTCTCTTGTGTAATACACATTTGTGATTACATGCACTAGTCAAAATGTCAATGTACTTTGCTACAACATACTGTTTTTCCTTCTTCATTTCAATATGTCATATCTGAATGAAGCGTTTACTTGAAATCCATGCACACCTATAATTTAAAGTCATCTATGCTAACCTTGTCCTCAGCGTATAGCGTTTTTCTACCGGAAACCTATGAGGTAGCAGAATTGTCTAAAAATTCAGCCGTTCCCTCTATAATTGTATCATGTACACCTGGGCTCTTTCTTATAAAAAAGTCCTCCAATCAATCGTAAGTTTGCAGTCTTCCAGCTCTTATGTACATAGTTGCGATTGATATTAACTCTTTATAAGACTGGGCCCAGGTCCTTGTAATAAAAAGACGTCTTGAAATTGAGCGTTGTGCACTGAGCAGAACAGAGCATTGTGTCACATGACCTTATGGTCAATGTTACCGAAACGTTTCTACAGAGCTTATAGACACCAAGTTTACCGGAGAAACTCGAACTCTGAAGACGGGTACAATTTTCTGGTACCGTTAACGGTATAAGCAGTTGTTAATGTATTTCGAAAGAAGCCTTAACTTGGAAATAATCAGTTGGACTTGGAAGGTGTAACCAACATTCTTTTCCAAAGTACAGGCTGTACGAGGACGTTTATAATGTGTGTGTTGCACATGCATAGTATTATTCAACCATTATTATTGTTTTACTTTGCTCATTATTCTTTTATCCATCTTAGGTATCCTTTTACATCATTTGTCAGAGCCAGGGGCGGCGATCCCGAAGGGGGCACGTCCTCCCTCATTTTTTTCTAGGGCGATTGTCCGCCCGAAAAATTTGAAAAGGTGCAAATAAAAGATGTATAGCAAATACTGACTGAAGACTGCCACACTTATTTAGGCTCTGTAGGGCCCAAAATTGCAGCGTTTAGACGAATACAAACTCAAAAATCTTTTCGCTCGGTCGCTACGCTCCCTCGCACAATAAAAGAAATCGCCGCCACTGGTCAGAGCAGTGCATATTCCCTGGTCAGAGTAAATGATTCAGATCAAATTGACTTGAGACCGTGTAGAAAATGCTACTTCCTCTCCATCTTCTTGACGTTCCTTAAGGATCGGCTGCCTCGATCGTGATACAGTTGAAGCCATTATCGGTAATTGTGTGCTTGTATTACTTCTGGGAGTATATTTTTGATTTATTCTCCAAATTGAAATACATAAATAATTACTTAAATTTGTGCAAATAATCTTATTTTCCCTAGTGGAAAATTACAAAATGCATGCTCATTGTTTCTACTCAAGATAGCTACCGTAAGAAAACTATTGCAAATTACCAAACCAACTCTTTTAAACATCTACTCCAAATTTTCAAAACTGATTCCTCTTTTTTTTAAACTGGCCATAATTTTTTGGCAATAATTAGCCAATTTAATATTGTTTATGATATTTCTTTTTTATTTTTGGTTGAACTGTGTAAATTTTTTCCTTTTTCATGTAAGTGGTTAATCTCGTTTTTTAAACGTTAATGTAATTGTAATCACTATATGATGTATGATATTCTGACAGATAATAAAATGATACACTGTGAAACATGATACACATGAATGAACATGACTGTGATGTCATTTGTTAACAGATGTTCAATTGCGAGAGAAGTGGCTGAACCTCGATAAAAGGGTTAATTGTGTTGGAAGTGAACTTCATGCAAGCTCCCGTCATTTTAATTTGTGTCTACTTTGCAGACCAGCGTGCTCTTTCAAAGATAAAAAATAACAACAAGGGCTGGCAGATTCTGTGGGGAGTACTGTGTTAGAAGTGCGTTGAGGTAATAGAATATCAACTGATCAAGTTTCAGTTCATGTAATGTAACCGATGTTATCTTTTTTTATTTAGCTACATGCAGAATAGAAAGGCGACTGTGGTACAGTACCATTGTAGTACAAGTACCGTGGTAACCAAGGTAAAGGAGAACCATGGTAACGAAAGGTATGGGAGAACCATGGTACCGAAAGGTACGGGAGAACCATGATAACCGTGGTACAGGAGAACCATGGTAACCGTGGTACCGAGAACCATGGTAACCATGGTTACCATGGTTCTTATGGTGGATGGTAATCTCAAGAACCATGGTAACTATGGTACAAAGAACCATGGTAATACCGAAATGTGGTAACCATGGTTCGGTGTTACCATAGCTTTGAGTACCATGGTTATCATTGTTCTTTGTCAGATTACCATCCACCATTAGGACCATGGTAACCATGGTACATTTTTATTAAGGTTATTATAAAGAAAAATGAGCATTCATTAGTAGGGGAAAATGCACTAATTATTAAAGAAGAGAGGCACCTGTCAATGTAAAAGGGGCACTTATCAGAGCTAAAAATGGGTATTTCGCATACCTTCAAGCCTATCTGCACTAGTTTGGCCAGGAGGGATTAGACCTCCTAGCGTGGAACTGACAGGTGGTTATCTCATCAACTCAGCTCTCAATTAACATAAGAAAAAGAGGATCACGGGGGACCAACGGGCACCGCTTAAGCATTGTTTTTTAAATAGAGGGAGCAAGTAGCTACAAGTAGTGCAGTGGGGCTTTAAAAAGGGCACTCATCAGAGATGAAAAGTGGCACTTCCTAGAAGGGAAAGGTGCACTTTTTTGGAAAGGAAACGGGAAAAATATCAAAGTAAAATGAGCACTTAGAAGTAGACAGGTGAACCTTGCACCTAAACATGGGTACTAATAAAAAGGAAAAAAAGGTATTTATTACAAAGGAAAGTGGGCACTTTTCAAAGTAAAAGGGGCACCTATAAGATTAGAATAGGGGAACTTATCAGAGGTGAGAAGGGCACTTATGAATAGAAGAAGGGGCACTCATTAGAAAGAAAAAAAAGGCACTTTTGGGGTACTCGATAAAGAGGGGGTGCGCAACCACTGCATCCTAGGCAATACTTAGGATAATGGTAATGTAAATAATAATATTTAATACAAATAATAATAATGATAATAATAATAATATATTGTTCTTTTACAGACAGTAGGTTCTGTCAATGAGCATTACCATTTAAAATTTATGAAGAAACAACAAATCTTCTCATTTGTAAAGAAACAAATGACCATGCAGAACCATAAACGCAAAAAGAAAACAATTTAAGAATTCTTCTTCTATTTTTAAGATCATTCATCAACATACCTCCATGAAGGCGAATCACAATTCAGCTACTGAAAATTCACCACATACAGACGAGTGTACAATACAACTTTGCCTTGCTACTTAAAGTTAAAGTAACTTGTTATTAATAACAAGTTTAATGAAACAGGGCCTAGGTACTCAAACACGGTCTTCTTGGAATACGGGTGCAAAAAGAGAAGCCTTAAAGCTCCCATTCTCTCACCGTTATCTTTCACTATTTTATGAATTTTATAATTTCATGAGTGTATTGCAGTTTTAAGATGAAGACAGTCTTAAAGACAGACTTGTTTTGTCCGTCTCATGGACTGGGGTTGCATATAGCTGTTGTGCTCACGGCCTATTAGGGTCTCTAATTTTGCTAAATCGACTTTTCACAATTTGGTAGAAGCCAAAGACTGGTCCTGAATAATCACCCATTTCAATTATACGATTTTGACCCATAAAGTACCATCTAATTAATTGATAAAAAAAAGTGCGGCAGGCTGATCGTAGCTGTTGAGTTAATCCCCGTTAATTGCCTCAACAGATCCCTTGAAGACGTTTTCATGCACCAGATTTTGTCAATGTGCACGCGCCAATAAAGAAACGTTGAAACAACTTATCCTGTTCTTATTTGTCTTTTTTATATTCTTCAGTAACAAGTCATCTTCACGTCGATCATCAATCAGCTAATCAGCGAATCAACAATAAGCGAATCAGCAATTAGCGGTTCACTGTAAACAACAAAGTAACAAAGCATTATAAACATATGCATCATAGACACAGAATTAAATGTATGTAAACCTGTCTACTTTACAGTGAATTTTGTAATACTCTTGATAAATAAATGTGATCTTTATATACGAAATAAACTCCAAAAGGAATTTAACTATCCAGCTATACAGTGTATTCATTTATGTCACTGCTTAATATATCCTCATAAATTCCTGTGCTTGGAATGTTCTTATAATGCACTGTGTTCTACAGATACGGTATCATATTGCCCCCTTAATCAGGGAGGTGAAAGAAAGGAGGTGAAACTCTTGTAATTTATTCAAACGCATTCGTGAGTTCTAAAGCGTAACAATGGGATGTGTAACATTCCACTTGGCTTTGAAGTTCCATGCTCCGAACCGCGCTTCCACTGCGGGGATTTTCGGAAGCCAGGCACCAGTTTTACATTTATTACAAAATATTAAATTACCGGCAAAATTTCAGTGTAAATAAAAACTTTATTTGGGGATTGTATTGGGAATAGTGCATCAAACAAATTTTCAAATTTAGTACTCCGTCCTTCCTATAATTTGTGTGCATGAGTTGGTAAAAGAAAAATTACACCCTGACAAAAAATCAATATTTTAGGATAATGCGCTAATTTATGCATGTTTTAATGTCCCGTTATTTAATCCATGATTTACAATCTTTAATAACATTAAGTTTGCTAATGCGTGTTTTCGCGTGTTTTTTATATTTTTGAAGTTAAACAAAGGATGAAATTACACAAGTTTGTGTTCGCTTGTTCTACTCTTTACACATTCAACAATGGATGAGAAATCATTGAAAGGGACAGCGAACAGTTGCTGGGATACCATTTTCTGATGTAGGAATTCTAAATCCTGAAATTTCATGCGCTCCTTTATCTCACCACGTGGTCAACAGTTGCAGATTAGCGCATAACTTTTCGGCGGCATGGAGCATGGGGTCAAAGGAGAGCGGCTTGATTCCACTCCTTCTCTATCACGTCCCTGCCTTAATTAAGCAATTACAATGTAGTCTATGTGATTCCAGACCCTTTACAACTGACATCAATGTTCCCTCAGAATGGTCTACACACCTTTTATAATGGTAATTGGCCTCTTTTAACTCTTGCAAGGTGTGAAAGTTACTAAAACATAAGCCAACTAATTAAATCATGCACCATCTTAGAGCTTTTTTTTATATGAACAAACCCTTTTATGCACGTCACATACCTGGTTGCAATTGCAACCACTCATCTTCAATGGCTGAACTCATGTACGTTCAGTATACACACACATGTATCCCATGCGTAAGCACTTATACTGGCGAACTTTGCCTAAAATAACATAAACGCATTTACACAATGAAATCATTAACCTCGCCAATTTAACGACAAACAATCATTCTTCATTTATCTGCTTTCGAACTCACCAACTATTTGCCCCTTCCGGAAAACTTTCCTTACAAATCCCGGTAACAATCAAGACGCCATGTTTACTTTTACACGGTATCTGCTGCACAATTTACCCTTTCGCCGTAGATGGGGCTTCACATATAATCCTGCCGCTACAGTCAATATGAAGTCGTATGTCTGCTTATTGGGAGAGGCCAGTCTTTATATTTTGTAATAAAAAGGGAATTTTCCTATACAAATTTTGTCGATTTTTCCGAGTCCGTTTTTCTTTTCGGGAGACACTCCCAGACTATAGCTGTCAGTACAAGATGAAGAAGCTTATCTACCAATCTCTTATCTACCAATCTAGTTGAAGAACTGATAAGATTCATGTACAGATGCAAAAGTTACTTGTTTTTCTTTTCTTGCTTTTTGTTATTCATTTCTTCTCTCTCGTCTTTTTCCCCCTTACAGATAATTCAGCAACTTATCTTGACAAAGGCGAACCACATTTCATCTCCTTACCACGGACCTACACAACACGATTGTATAGAACAAGCATTCTACAAACAATCGCTACGAATGGATTTCGAGTTGTGTTCCAATATTTGTATCTCAATTATAACGATGAAGTCCAAATAGGGACAGGTAACGATCCGTCCGACATACAGTCTGTTATCAAAAGTATCCATGGATACATACAATACGCTCCCAATGATGTCTATGTAGGTACCAATGAGATGTGGTTTGCTGTCATAGGAGCGAAGGGTTACTCTAGGCTCCAAATGGACGTTGAGATCATTTCCATTGACATATCAAGTGAGTGTTTAATTAATTTTCTTTTAAAATATCGGTGGAATCGAAATCTCTATGCACTGAAGGTGATAACTGGTATCTTATTAGTTTAAACATGGGAATTATTTAACACTGGTCAACTGATGAAGACTATAAAGAAGGTGAAATTTTTAAGCGCCTAATTACTAAAAGTAATCAAAGAAAACCTATCTTATTCAAATCCCAAATTTCAAAGCATAATGAGCTTCTCATAAGTTATTTTTCTCTCCATCATATATCTTTTACCAGCCTTATTTGCTTGTTCAAGCTCTAACATGAGCGTGTCACCGACTGTCCTCTGCGATGGACTTTACCACTGCGATCATTACGAGGATGAATCAGCATGCAGTAAGTCAAAGAACAACTTATATTTAGTACTGCGTTTCCTATAAGTATGTCAGGTTTTTGTTGTAATTTATGATTTTCTAGCATATGTTATTAATAACTTATTCTAAGATTCTACGAAAAAATTGCTCCCAGCTAGCCAATCAAATGCCAGGATTTCAGTAGCTTATAACAGTTGTTATCTCTTGTTATTAAAGGCCAGGTTCATTGATTTTGAAATCGACTGAATTTGGTATCATTGTAATCAGCCCGGTGGGGTCACTCCCCCGCAGAGGGTGACACGTATGACCGTTACCACAAATGCAAATAACCCCCTTTTGCGGTCAATTTCAAGGACATTTTGTGAAATTTAACCCCTTTTTTTACGTCAAAACAAGGACAAAATCGAACTTTGGAATACCCCTATTTATAAGATTGTAAGGACACTTTCGCAAATTTACCCCTATTTTACCATATTTCAAGGACAAGACTCGGCTCCGAGAATTTTTCTTCCCGGTTTTCTCTTTTCCCTTTCCTGACCCCTATTTATCAATTTCGAGGACACCTGTGCATCCCTATTTTCTATATTTCGAGGAATATTTTGTCCGCGGACATTGCTTGAAATTGACCCCTTTTCCCGCGATTTTGGTAACGGTCATGCGGTCCGGAAGTCACATTGAGTGACCCCACCGGGGTAATCAGAACATTACACTGAGTAAAACTATCACATTTGTGTAACTTGTAAATTCGTGCGAAAATTATAAAAGTTGATTAAACTTGACGAAATATCACCCCACTCGAGACCCAGAAAACATCGTAAGTCAGGTGATTTTTGAGTGACGTAGCACAATGAACAATTAATACAATGGGCCGCTCAGCTGATCGGTGCGCGATGCAGTTTGCGTGCAATTCACATGTATTGCATTAGGGACTTTTAGATATTACACGACGAGAACGTGGACTGCCACGGTGACATCCTTTTAAGGTAATGGGACGTCCTTTTAAGGCACTGCCGGGCACGGGCCAGTGCCTTGAAAGAATGGCACACGTTGCAGTCCACTACGTCGACGTGTAAATCTAAAAGTCCCTATTGACTCTTGAGGACCGTACCCATTCTTACCCAACGTTGTTTACCTTCATCAAAGTCACCCTGAAAATATCGATATGGACGAAAACATACTTGATTTGAGTTTTGAGGAGATAGAAGAAGGAAGTACCTCGGACAACGACAACGACAATGGAGATTTGGGAGATCTAGACCTAGAAGAAGATCTGGAAGATTTTGCCGAAGTCGATGGACAAGCACAAGCTGTCGGGGCAGCCGCAGTCGCTGCGTATCTACATGAGCCCGCATATCACAGCCAGGCCAGCCGGCCCGGCGCTTGATCGAGCTAGCTGTGAATCGCGAACCGGACTGATCTAAGTCTTCTCTCGACTTCCACTTTCCCCATTTATCTATCAAAAATCTAAACTAATCGGCCTAATCAGACATTTTCGTAATGAATATTTGGACAATTATATGTAAACTTGTCGCATATTTTGCCCCAGAAGAGTCGTTAGTTCAGCATGCAAAATGTCTTAGGCACTCCCAGATCCGACACATACACGCTGAGCTGCCCTCAGAATATGTGATTATTTTCCCGATTTTTATGGTCAAATGTGACGGTAAATAACATAAAAATCGAATACACATTTGTAGAAAGTATTATTTATTCAGTGTATCTCATTCAAAGTGCCTAAAATAAAGGAAATATCACAACTGGCGGTAAATATACAAACAACGTTAACCCATATCTAAAAATTGCAATGGGTATCCAACATTGTCCCGAATGTGTGATTGCAGGTTGTTCATAATGTGACGTCATTTTATCGCATGTAAATAACGCCGTCATTTCACTTTGTGAGTGGGTTTTGGAAAGGGTATCAAAATTGCAATTAATTTATTCCTCACAATAGTGAGGGCTTTAAAAGTACTTTAGTCATTTTGTTAATGTTCTCAGCAATCTGTAGAGGTGTGATTTGCCTTTTTTCCAAATTTCAATGAACCTGGCCTTTAATAACGTTTTTTATGAAATCGATAAACGAACACGGAATCGCTGTAATAAGGGTGCTAAAATATGAAGCAATATATTTCGCATTCTCTCACCGTATACTCAAGTTTTTTTTATGAAATTAAAAAAATAGTAAAGATTATAATAATGATAATAATACATTTATAGAGCGCAGAAACTCTCCAACATTAAGTACGGTATATATTCTACTGCGCTATATACAAGAGCTTCTTATATGCTTATAGTTATAGTTAATTGCAAAGATGTGCTTTCAGTTTTGATTTAAAGATATTTACAGATGGTGATCTCCTGAGTTCCAATGGTAAGTTATTCCAGAGTTTTGGGGCTGCACAAGCAAATGCTCGATCACCTAGCGTTACTTTTGTTTTGATAGATGGGATCTGCAGCAACAAAGTATCTCGGGAACTGCGCAAGTTGCGATTGTGTTGATTAATTTTAACTAATTTTAAATTTAACAGTTCTTTGATATACGTGGGAGCTTGACCAAGAAGTGCTTTATATACAATCAGCAAGATTTTGAATGCTATTCTCTGGCGTACTGGTAACCAATGTAGATTTCTTAAAATTGGGGTGATCCGTGTGAATTTGGAACAACCATAAATCAGCCTTGCACAGGTGTTTTGGACCCGTTGCAATCTCACCATTTGAGAATAGGGATCCCATACAGTAGACCATTACAATAGTCCAACTTATTGGTGATACATGCATGAACAATGTCTTTCGTAATGTCCTTATCTAAATATTTCCGAATACGTGCCTTCACGGTTGTTTCGCCGCAAAGCATGCCGGGACAGATTACTAGTACGGCAGGAGATTTTCACCTTTGCCGCGATCAGCTGTTCCATTGCCAACAACGGGATTGTTATCCTGTCGAATCAACATGACATCATAATCTTGTACAAGATCCGTTATTCTGCAGTGATTTTCTTTCATTCCAGTATCATTTGTACGGTAATAAACCAAAGTCTGTGATTATCTATTTTTATGACGATCCTTCAACCTAAAACACGAATGTTTAGCAGCTTAAAAGGGCAAACCACCGACCCAAACTTCACACACACATTTGAACATATGGGACTACATATTCATACCAAGGAACCCACTCTCACTAGCCCACTTTACTTCGTATTATCAGCTTAATTTTTTGAAGAATTGTCATAACAATACACAATCACAAACTTTGGTTTCTTACTGTACAAATGATACTGGAATGAAAGAAAATCACTGCAGAATAACGCATCCTGTACAAGATTATGATGTTGATTCGACGGGATAAAAAACCCGTTGTTGGCAATGGAACAGCTGAACAGCGAAGGTGAAAATCTCCTGCCGTACTAGTAATCTGTCCCGGCATGCTTTGCGGTGAAACAACCGTGAAGGCACGTATACGTCTGAGATTATAGATCCTGTAGTATGCTGATTTACAAACATTTGTGATGTGATGAAAGGGGAGGCGAGTTGGGTCAGTCGGTAAAGCGTCTGCCTGTCGAACCAAAGATCTCGGGTTCAAATCCAACCAAGGCGGATGACTGAAGCCTGCGTTGTGTGTTAACGTGCCCCTCCCATTGTTTCATAGACGCAGGCTATGTTATGTCCCGGTCACACTATGAAGTTTTAGAGAAACTTATAGCTAGCGTATGAAAAATCATGAAATAATGTCAAAACGTTAAATGGAGGCCCCGTGTACAGGAGAGTCACCACCCTTGCACGTTATGAACCCACTGCACTATTCGTATAAGAGTAGGGGGAAACCCCGGTGTAGTGGTCCACCTGCACCCCCCAATCGGGCCGAGTATATACGGCATCTGCAATATTCTTCAGTATTGCAGGAGGCAGATTATCTTGAAGAAGAAGAAGAAGAAGAAGAAGAAGAAGAAGATGTGTTCTCCCATATTCAAATGCGCATCGAACTGTACTCCGAGATTTCTTGCATTAACAGATGGTTCTATTACAGAATCTCTAATTGATACACTGTTAAAGTTGATTTTGGATGTCTGTTTGGATGTGCCAATGATCATTAATTCAGTTTTACTATCATTTAGCATGAGCCTATTTTGCAACATCCATCCACGTACATAGTCAACACATGTTTCTAGAAGTGAGACACATCGCTCTTGAACAAGTTCATCTGGTCTGAATGATACATAAAGCTGTGTGTCATCTACATAGCAGTAGCATGATATCTTGGGAAAATTCGTTTGAACATTTGAAATGAGATTAGCAGTGTACAGAGTAAATAACAAAGGACCCAGCCGAGAACCTTGTGGAACTCCAAAAGGCACTGGGAAATCATCAGAGATCACATCATCTATTTTGATCTTTTGATGTCTATTTGCCAAGTATGACTCTATCCATTCAAGAACAACACCTTCTATGCCGAAACAAGCCTTTAAAGTTTCTGATAAGCAAGAATGATCTATGGTGTCGAATGCACTACTCATGCTACGTTTACACTATGTTCCCGGCGGCCACGACAATCACGTTTCAGGCCACCGTGGACAAAACGGGATGGACATGAGACAACGCGGGGGACGGAATGGGCAAACGTGACAGGCCGTGATTGCCGTGGATGCCGGGCCAGATTTTTAAACTGTCAAAAAAAGTTGCCACGGCAGTCACGGTGTGGATGAGAAACCTATAGGCCCACGGTGCACTACGTTTCGGCCAAACGGGGCTGCCGTGGCCGCCGGGAACATAGTGTAAACGTAGCATTAGATCTAATAAAAGTAAAAGAGTGACTTTCTGGGAATCCATAGCCATCAATAGATCACTCTTTATTCTTAGCAGTGCAGTTTCAGTACTATGGAATTGTCTATATGCAGACTGAGTACATGGCAAAAGTTAGTTGTTATTGAGGTGATCCATAATTTGCCGGGTAGCAACACACTTAACCAACTTTGATATGTATTTCAGATTGCTTATAGGTCTTAAATTGTTAAAATCTGCGTCAAGACCAGGTTTTTGTCTCGCCTGCGTAGCAAAAAGCGAGACATAGGCGCCGCTTTTCCGGTGGCGGCGGCGTATAAGGTTAAGTTTTTGAATTGTTAATATAATTTTGAAAGTATAAGGTCCTATTCAATGAAACTTGGACTAAAGGGTTATCAAGTATCCCCAATCATGTGAGGAGAATTTCAGGTCACAAAGTCAAGGTCAAAGGTCATTTCAGGTCAACAAACTTAGACTATGTTGTGGCATCATCATCAAAAACTTAACCTGAGGTTAAGTTTTTAATTTTTGATATAATTTTGAAAGTATAAGTTCTTATTCAATGAAACTTAGACTAAAGGGTTATCAAGTATCCCCAATCATGTGAGTAGAATTTCAGCCTACTAGGTCAAGGTCAAAGGTCATTTCAGGTCAACAAACTTAGACTATGTTGTGTTGCATCAGGCTAAGATTTTGAATTGTTATCATAATTTTGAAAGTATACATTCCTATTCCATGAAACTTGAACATAAGGGTTATCAAGTATCACCAATCATGTGATTAGTCTTATAGGTGACAAAGTAAAGGTCAAATGTCATTTCAGGTCTGCAAACTTAGACTTTGTTGTGGCATCAACATCAAGATTTTGAAATTTTAGCATAATTTCAAAAGTGTTTGTTCAAATTCCATGAAACTTGTACCCAAGGGTTATCAAGTATCACAAATCATTAACACAAATTCCAGGTCACAAAGTCAAGGTCAAAGGTCATTTTAGGCCAGTAGACTTGGATTACGATTTTCACAATTAATTAATCCGTTTTTGTTATTTGTTCATATTTCATGAAAGTTATCAATCTTGGTACAAATAATAGAAAATAATTATTCTGATGATTCTTTGTCAATATTCACTTGAAAATGATGATTATATTCAAAGAATTTCATTTTGGGGAGCCTGCTAATGGGCCACCCTGCCTATAAATAATGTCCCAACCTGAGTTTTTCGTCATAACGAATTGCGTAATGCAGGCGAGACCGCCGAGACCGTTTCCCTTGTTTTCAATAATGGTGTGATGAGGGCATTTTTCCATTGCATGCGAAAATGACCAGTCGAGAGAGAAAGATTAATCAATGATGTGAACACAGGAATCAATATGTCGATACATTGTAGAAGAAGTTTCGTGGGCATGGGATCTAATGAGCATGACTTTTTACTGAGGTTAAGTATAAGTTTTTCAACTTGGTGCTCAGAAAGAGATTTGAAATTGCTCAAAACATCGACATCATGGTAAGTTGCTGATACAGAATAAGTCCTTGGTTCATTCATTGCATCTAATCTTGTTTCAATATTCTTGTGAAATCTCAAGACTTTGTCACAAAAATAATCACCTAGGTCATTCACGAACTTATGTTTATCAGTATTACAAGGTATCAAAGGTTTTTTATTTGACATGTTCAACAGAGACTTGACAACATTGAATAGCTTTTTTTGATTATCTTTATTTTCCATGATCAGATCTCTGTGATATTTTCCACGAGCTTTGTTCAAAAGTTGCAATGTTGCATTTCGAACTGACTTATAGTTATCCCAATCACTATCGGCTCTAGTTTTCAACCAACACTTTTCAGCCTTTCTCTTTTTTATTTTTTCTGTCCTGACACCGTCAGTATACCACGGTACTTGGGGACGTAGAACTACCTGCTTAGTAACAACAGGTGCATTGTTTCTCCAAGATATCACTAAGCGTAGCATCATACAACAAAGCTAGTTCAGTGAAGGTACTGGGAGGGGGGACTCGTTTTTCCGAAGGTTCGTATTTCCGAAGGTTCATAATTCCGAAACACAATTTTCCCATCCCTAGGGGTTCATAATTCCGAAAATGAAAAAGGGTTCATAATTCCGAACATTTGTTGCATTATTCCGAAGGTTCGTTATTCCGAAGGTTCGTTTATCCAAAGGATCATAATTCCGAAAATGAATTAGGGTTCATATTTCCGAAGGTTCATAATTCCGAAAAATGAAAAAAGGTTCTTAATCCCGAAGGTTCGTATTTCCGAAAATGAAAAAGGGTTCATAATTCCGAATATGAAAAAGAGTTCATAATTCTGAAAATGAAATGGGGTTCATAATTCGGAAAATGAAAAAGGGTTGATAATTCCGAAAATTCAAAAGGGTTCATGATAATTCCGAAAAAGAAAAAGGTTCATAATTCTGAAGGTTCGTATTTCCAAAAATTAAAAAGGTTTTATAATTCCGAAAATGAAAAAGGGTTCATAATTCCGAAAAAAGAAAAAAGGGTTCATAAGTCCGAAAATGAAAAAGGGTTCATAATTCCGAAAATGAAAAAAGGTTCATAATTCCGAAAATGAAAAAGGTTTCATAATTCCGAAAATGAAAAAGGGTTCATAATTCCGAAAAAAAAGGGTTCATAATTCCGAAAATGAAAAAGGGATCATAATTCCGAAAATGAAAAAAGGTTCTATTTTCCGAAAATGAAAAAGGGTTCATAATTCCGAAAATGAAAAAAGGGCTCATAATTCCGAAAAAGAAAAAGGGTTCATAATTCTGAAAATGAAATAGGGTTCATAATTCTGAAAATGAAATAGGGTTCATAATTCCGAAAAAGAAAAAGGGTTCATAATTCCGAAGGTTCGTATTTCCTAAAAAGAAAAAGGGTTCATAATTCCGAAAATGAAAAAGGGTTCGAAATTCCGAAAATGAAATCGGGTTCATAATTCCGAAAAAGAAAAGAAGTTCATAATTCCGAAGGTTCGTATTTCCGAAAATAAAAAAGGGATCATAATTCCGAAAATGAAATAGGGTTCAAAATGCCTATAATGAAATAGGGTTCATAATTCCGAAAATAAAATAAGGTACCTAAAAGGAGGGAGAGAGGGCCAAAACGACAGAGCAGCACCCCCCTCTCCATATCAAAGGTAAACAAAAAAGGGAGAGATATAAAAAGGAAAAGAAAACTATTACTGAATAAAAACCAGTGGATTATGCGGCTGCCGGATAATGCTATCTTTTCTTATGTTATTCTTTGTTTTTATTCTTCTATCATTTCCTCTTTCTATCTTCATATCCTCATTCTTTGTTTTTTCCTTCTATCTTCTGTTCTTTGTATCTTTCCTTTAATTATTCTTTGTTTTTATCGTTCTATCTTTTCCTCTTTCTATCTACAACATAAGATAGCTAGATTGTTTGGCGGCCGCCAAATATTCATATCTTTCCTTCTGTTTTGTTGTTTTCCTTCTATGGAAAAAAAAGCGATGGAAAAAAGCCCTGTTACACCGGAAAAATGCGCCCTCTATTTGCTACCTCATATGTCCTTGATAACATTATATTCCTTCCCTCTGACAGGCTAATAGGGACACGTTCCAGGAGCACCTTCCATCTTCCCTCTCTTAAAACGAACCTCCACAGGCCATGTGAATGATGGACTATATATGAATTGTGTTTATAGAAAAAATATATAAATTCTTGTATAAAAGGCCCTTTTGGCTTTGTTTATTATTTGAGGAAAACAACAGTGATAGAATAACAGATGGCATACGTATCTATTAAAGAAGTGGCATCTGTTTTGTCATGAATATGTATAGGACTATAAGGAAGAGGAATTAAGACAACCTTGCCGCATGGAGGCACCTAATTCCATCTCGGGGAGAGAGCATTACTTTTGTCGGAAGGGTCACTTTCAGTCGCAGGAGGGGCAGATATCAAACACCGGCTATAAAAATCTCAAATTCACTAGGTAAAATTTGGGGAAGACTTCAAAAATAGAACAAAGCCCACAAAACATATTAAGGCCAACCTACCTATCACAGAGACAAGCAAATCTGTTTTTGTAACGAATTGGTATAATATCCATTTGCACATCATATAACGAAGAGGCAGTCTAACATCCGGAAGGCTTTTGTTCACTTGGAAGGGGGCATTTGGGAGTGCTAGGTTCAAACCTTGTCTATAAAAGCTATATTTTTTGCATAATTAGCTTGGCTATACTGGAGGAAAAATTGTTATGACGGAACAAAGCACACAAAAAGAGATGCAGGCATGCAAAGGGGGCATCTGCTGAGTAATGGATGGGTACAAACAAAGGGCACAATAGATGAAGAAGATGAACATTTACGTTAGACTTATGCTATGACTGGAGGGTCATGTCTTTACTTGGAAGGGGCACATTTTGGTCAATGGAGGGGCACCTGTTTGTCAAGGAAGGGAAACTTTTCTTAGGTTTGGAAAAAAGTGGGGGCCACCAGCCCCACCCCCCCCCCCAGGGGCGGATCCAGCCGGCGGCAAGGGAGGGGCCTAAAAAGGGGCCCACTTCGTGCAAAAATTTGAAAATCGTGCCGGTCGATTTTTCGCTCGGTGGGGGTAGTGAGCAAAAAAAATAAAAATTTGGCACCCGAAAAAAATTTCCCCCTCCGGGAAGGGTAATTTTTTCCCATCGCCACCCCTTGGGCGCCAGGGGGGGCCATCTTTTTTTAAAGGGTGTTTTTACCTGCTTTTTTCCTAGGGAGGCCTGGGCCCCGGGTCCCCCTGGATCCGCCACTGCCCCCCCCCCCTCCCCGGTTCCGCCACTGATAAATGTGCTTACCAGACGGGGTTCCAGAATGTGGGCACGGAGTAAAGGTAGCTGTATCCCGGAGGTACATTTTTAAAAAGGCGCTTGGTCATACGAAGTGTTGCCTTCCCCTTCCGCCCCAAGCTACAACGGTTCCAACGGCTAGGGCTTGGTGGATGCAGTAGGTGCGCGTGTGAGAGTTTGTGTGTGTGTGAGTTTCTGGTTGATTTGGCAGTGGGTCATCCTTTAACATAAAATGTAACCCCATTAAAAATAATCTTGTACAAATATGTTAAACCTATATTATAGGATCAAGGATTTTCAAATGGTAGATGGTACGATTTTGGAAATCGCACAGGTGTACTATCAAGGGATACAGATCATACAGGAGGTGGTTACACACTCCAAAATTTTGGACATAAATAATATTGGCATTATGTCAACTATTTTGGAATTGCAGGAAGTGTTAGATGCATAACTTTAACCGTTTAAGTTCAAATGTAGTAGTAGTAGATGGATAAGAACATAGAAAACTGGAAAATTTTGACATTTCACATTTCTCTAGACATGTCATGCATGATTCATAATAATGTCTTTGATACTGACAGAAATTTGATGGAGGAGATGACTGCACAGGGATACAATTGAGATGGGTGTAGAAGGATTCCCGCCGGACCTGTGAAAAATTAGAGATTAAAAAAATGAAAACTGCACGTTTTATGACAAACGGGCCCTTTCCTTGAGAGAGTGCAATTTTTTTCAACAATAAACAAAAGAGAAGAAAATGAGCTCCTCACATACATCCAGTGGCGTAGCTAGAGTCCAGCCATTGAGGGGGCACTGGCACCATGGGGAAGGGGGCACCGGTCTTACTAGTAAAATACAATGCGAATTTTGGTTAGGGGGGGGGGTGGTGCGAAAAGGGGTCCAATTGTCTTCTTTTCTGTTCCTTTTCCCTTCTTTTCCCCTTTTCTATTTTTATTTCATTTTTTCCTTTTTTTCGCCATCAAATTGACGTCCCCCCATATGTCTCGTCTGTCTTTGTATATGGGACCAGAGCACGACATTAAATGTCATTTACAGGCATCACAAACTTGAGAATAGAATGCCCACAAAGTAGAATTAAATGTCATTCCAGGTGCGGTTACAAGCTTGCTTCCGACTTGGTTGCAAGAACCTGAAAGAGAAGACGGTCAGCCCCATGAATACGAAAAGCAAAAAAGGAGGAGGGGGAGCCAATAACAAATACCAATAAAAAAGCAACAAGCAAACAAATAAATAAATCAGAAAATAAAACGAAATTGGTGAGATGGCCTCGAGTTATCACCTTATTAATCAATCATGATACCCCCCGTTATTTTTCACTCTCCATCACCGATTTCAATCTCATCCTCTCTTTCTAATTTTCCTCTATTCATACCTTCCTTTCCTTCCTTTTCTTGTTCATTTGTCCTCTATATTGTCCTATTGTCTTGTGTTGTCTTTTACTATTTCTCTCTGTCTCTGTCTCTGCCTCTCTCTCTCTCTCCAGTCCTTCAAGTTGGATCTATGATGGGGAGAGGGGGCTGGGCTGTCTCGGCCTCCTGAATTCTTTGTAATGTTCGTTTGTTGTATAGGTACCTTTTCCCATTATCTGAATTATGAACCCTATTTCATTTTCGGAGTTATGAACCCTATTTCATTTTCGGAATTATGAACCCTATTTCATTTTCACAATTATGAACCCTATTTCATTTTTCGTAATTAGGAACCCTCTTTCCTTTTCGGAATTATGAACCCTTTTTTCGGAAATACGAACCTTCGGAAATATGAACCCTTTCTCATTTTCGGAATTACGAACGCTATTTCATTTTCGGAATTACGGACCTTAGGAGTAACAAGCCTTCGGAATGTCGAACCTTCGGAATAACGGACCTTCGGAATTATGAATATTCGCAAAAACGAACCTTCGGAAATACGAACCTTCGGAAAAACGACATGTAACCACTAGGTATGTGCTTACAAAGCTGACTTTCAGCGATGTTTAACTTCAATCTATTCACATCTATAGCAGACAGCTTTCGAAATGATATCAGTTTTGAAGGCAATGGAGGTTTGTAAGAGTTCAGAAAACACATGACTGGAATGTGATAAGATAATAAAGAACTATGTGGCCATGGTGACCCAAATACGACATTATCAGACTGACGACATATCATGAGGTCAAGGGTATGACCGTGTACATGTGTAGAGAAATTAACCAATTGTTTATAGGAAAGCGATTCAACAAGATCTACAAAGGCTCTAGCATCTGCATTCGCAGTATCCACATGATTATTGAAATCTCCTATGATTAATAAAGGAGTGTTTGACAACAAATGACATTAAATGCAGTCATTCAATTCTGATACAAAAGATGCTGTTACTGGATGTGATTCGGCATAGGGTGGTCTATAGATATTAATTAGTTGCAAGCGAAATGATTTACATGAGATAGAATATTCTGCGAACTCGAAGGAGTCCTTTTCACCCGCGACAACTTGATAGACGTTGATTGTCTCTTTATAAGCGAGACCAGTTCCGCCACCACGACGGCCCCTCCGTGGTTGGTGAACAAAACGATATCCAGTAGGGATAAGTTCACGCAGAACTGTTGCATTATTTTCCGTCAGCCAGGTTTCTGTCATGGCAATCAGGTCCGTGTTACTATCACATATGAAATCATGTATCAGCATGAGAGCAGTCTTGTTACAGACAGACCGTACATTTACTGAGCAAAGCTGAAAGTTCGCAGTTGGATTACCATGGCTCTTCCGTCTGATACTGTTCTTTCTTTGGCCACCTCGAGTTCCTCTGCGTGTTTTCCTTCGATGAATTCCAAGTGACTGAATGATATCCTGTGGAAGCTGAACCCTTGGATTTCTTCATTGCAAGAGTTGGGCTGGGGGGGGGGGTACTTAATCGCATGTTGAAAATGATGAGCAGTATGATGTCTCACCGATGACGAGAGTGTATCACCATCTTACCTGTCCGGCCCTGGATTGGGATGAACCAGCATGCAAGGGGTCTAGTTGGAAGGAAGCTGTACAGTTTGGATGGTAGGAAATCCTTCTGTTTAGAAAGTGCTTTCTCGTGAGAGGACCATATTGAATGGGCTGCACAAAAGATTGTTCCCTACATTCACTACATTGCACAAAGTAAGTCAGTGAGGCACTTACACATAGTGCAACAAAGACACTAAGATGAATAGACCTCATTGTGTTTTGATCTGTAATCCCTATATTCAAGTTCAATCAGACAGGCTCTGTACAATAGTTAATGGTACTTACATAGAAATACACAGGAATACATGGCTACCAGGGTACTGGCTCGGATACAACCAAATCCAAAAACTGATACATCAGAATATGACATTAAAACAACACTTCATGAACTCCAATTTGTCTAGTGGTTTCCAAGTTACTAATACAAAAAGATGGTAACATAAATTAAACAAATGCCTAATAATAACAAGCAATGAGGAGCTCTTTTTGGAGAGCGAGCAAAAGGCATGTACAAATGCTTGTGCGCTCATCCCAAAAAGATTAGTAGATTATTGCATATTTATGGTAAACTTTCTTCATCATTTCGTTATTATTTCACACCTAAGCTCGTCTACTAGAAGTCAAGTGTGTGTGTGGTGGGAGTGGTGCATGATGGTATGCACGTCGATATTCACTTCGGGGGCCACTCATTTTTCCAAAGGTTCGTATTTCCCAAGGTTCATAATTCCGAAACACAAATTTTCCATGCCTAGGGGTTCATAATTCCGAAAATGAAAAAGCTTTAATAATTCCGAAGGATAATAATTCCGAAAATGAGATAGGGTTCATAATTCCGAAGGTTCGTATTTCCGAAAATGAAAAAAGGGTTCATAATTCCGAAAAAGAAAAAGGGTTCATAATTCCGAAAATGGAAAAAGGGACCTAAACAACAAACGAACATTAATAGGAATTCAGGAGGACGAGACAGCCCACCCCCTCTCTCACAATGAGAGATCGAAAAGGACTGGAGAGAGAGAGAAAGAGAAAGAGAGACAGGCAGACAGAGACAGACATAGAGAGACAGAGACAGAGAAGGGAGAAATAGTAGAAGACAATAAAAAAAAAAAAAGGAATGGAAGGAAGGTAGAGAGGAAAATTTGAAAGAGGGGATACGATTGAAATCGGTGATAGAGAGTGAAAGATAGAAGGGGGATATCATGATGATTAATAAGGTGATAAGTGGAGGTCATCTCACCGATTTCGTTTTTTGTTCTGATCTATTTTCATGTTTATTTTTGTGTTCGTTTGTTTGCTTGTTGCTTTTTTTTGTATATTCTATTGGCTCCTCTCCGCCCTTTTTTCTTTTATTCATGGGATTGACCGTCCCCTCTTTTCAGGTTCCTTGCAACCGAGTCGGAAGCAAGTAACCGCACCTGGAATGACATTCAATTTTACTTTGTGGGCAGTCTATTCTCAAGTTTGTGATGCCTGTAAATGACATTTAATGTCGTGCTCTGGTCCCGTACAAAGAGGGACAGATGAGTCATCTGGAGATATAGGAAATGGCCTAAAAGCCGTTTTTGAGGGGTGGCCATACGTTAATTCTAGACCCTTCTCCACAAAGTTCTCTGTTCTGTGGTTGGAAAATTTGAACAAAGTGTCATTTTGGAAATGTCCGCGGAATGTCTGTATCACTTTAGAAATGTCTGTGTCTGTCTTATTATTAAAGCATTTGACACCGGTAAGCCGCGTAGATATCAAGAGGGTGGGGTGTCACTTAAGGGCCGGTCACATTTGTCCGATAAATATAACGATAACGAGATTTTTCGTTAACGGTACACCCGCGAGCTGCCCTACTATTAACAGACAAGCGCATTCTCACACGTATAGTAGGGTGTACCTTTAATTGAAATCTCGTTATCGTTATCGGAAAAATGTGACCAGCCCTTAAAGCTAGATATGGGCGTGACACCATCCCCACTCAATATCTTCGTTGGAAAAAACTGTGTACATTTCGGAAATTTACCACTGTGCATGCAGTGGCGTAGCTACTGGAGCAACGTGGGGGGCACGGCACGTCAATTTGAAGGCAAAAAATGAAAGAAAAGGTGAAAAAGAGAAAAGAAGGGACAAGGGAAAAGGGAAAAGGAAGAGAAAAGAAGCCAGTGGACCCCTTTTTGCACCACCCCCTAACTAGCGGCCTTGTAAATTCGTATTGAATTTTCCGAGTAAGCCCGGTGCCCCCCATGGTGCAAGTGCCCCCTCAATGGCTGGACTCTAGCTACGCCACTGTGTGTATGCGAGGAGCTCCTTCTCTTTTGTTTATTCTTGGTAAATAATTCTGAACTCTCTCTAGGAAAGGGCCCGTTTGTCGTATAACGTTTAGTTTTCGTCTTTATAATCTCTAAATTTTCACAGGTTCGGTGGGAATCCTTCTCCTACACCCGGCTCAGTTGTATACGTGTGCAGTTATCCCCTCCATCAAACTTCTGTCAGTATTAAAGACATTAGATCCGCGCCTGTATTTCAGGCATTTCTTGAGCGTTTTAAAATAAACCACGTCCGTCTTTTAATGTCAGCTAGCGCTTTGAACCATACATTGACCTGATAAAAATATCATTAGAACTTTAATGGTGAAAGTGAATAAAAATGTTTATATTTTCTCTTCATGTGTAGCCTGATTACCCAGGCAATCCCTATTTTGCATTCATGCATTCGAAAGAGAAGACGATAAAAGTAAAGCAACATAAAATATGGAAAGATAGAATTACCTGGCAGCCGCCAAATTATCTAGCTATCTTTATTATGTTATGCTGTAGAGATAAAGAGGAAATGATAGAAAAATAAAAACAAAGAATAACATAATGAGAGATAGAAAGAGGAAATGGTAAAAGGATTAAAGCGAAGAGTAACATAAAGACAGGTAGAAAGTGAAGAAGATAGAAGGAAAAAAAAAACATAATCATGATAAGGAAAAATAGAATTATCTGGCGGCCGATGTTATGTTGTAGATAGAAAGAGGAAACGAAAGAAGAAAAAACAACAATAGCCTTACATAAGGAAAGATAGAAAGAGAAGAAGATAGAAGGAAAAACAAAGAATAGGGAAATGATAGAAGAATAAAAACAAAGAATAACTTAAGGAAAGATAGAATTATCCGGCGGCCGCATCATGATTCACTGGTTCTTATTCAGTAATAGTTTTCTTTTCCCAGATAATTCTTTCATTCCTGATGTTATGTTGTAGATAGAAAGAGGAAATGAAAGAAGAATAAAAACAAAAAAATAGACTGACATAATGAAAGATAGAAGAAGAAGAAGAATATAGAAGAAAAAACAAAGAATAAGGAAATCAAGATACAAAGAGGAAATAATAGAAGAATAAAAACAAAGAATAACTTAAGGAAAGATAGAATTATCCGGCGGCCGCATACTAGTAATTCGCTGGTTCTTATTCAGTAATAGTTTTCTTTTTTCAGATAATTCTTTTATTCCTGATGTTATGGTGTAGATAGAAAGAGGAAATGAAAAAAAAAACAAAAAACAAAGAATAGACTAACATAAGGAAAGATAGAAGAAGAATATAAAATGAAAAACAAAGAATAAGGAAATGAAGATAGAAAGAGGAAATGATAGAAGAATAAAAACAAAAAATAACTTATCCGGCGGCCGCATACTAGTAATTCACTGGTTCTTATACAGTAATAGTTGTATTTTCCCTTTTATCTCTCTCCCTTTGTTTGGACCCTTGATATGTAGACGAGGGGGGCTGCTCAGTCGTTTCGAACCCCCTCCCTCCTTTTTAGGTACCTTATTTCATTTTCCGAATCATGAACCCTTTTTCATTTTCGGAATGATGAACCCTTTTAACCCTAATAAGGCCGGGCTATTTGAGTTCTTAATACGGCCGGGGGCCATTATGGCCCCTCTTAAGATCTCGGCCGTGAAACGGCCGATCGCCGCGAAAATTTGCATGCATGTCAAGTGAAGTGTATAGAATACTATAGCAATTTCAATTTTTTGAAAAATTACTCATTTGCATATTTATGGTAAATTATGCAAATAAGGTTAAAAAAATGCATATTTTTACCTATAAATCATATATTATTCATATTTAAGCTTTCTTTTACACTACATATATTTGTTAGACCATTTGGAATAATAATACAAAAAAAAAATTTGGAAAGCTAGGTTATTTCTTATGTTATCTCTTGTTTTGATAATTTCTTATGTATTTCATTGTTTTTTTAACTTATGTACTTTATTGTTTTTGTTGTTTTATTTCATTTCTAACTATAACTTAACTATTTTGACCCCCAAAACAAACACCTAAACTTTAAACAAGACCAAATAACCAATGTTTTATCTTTTTTTAGGAAAAATGATATTTCCATATGTTTTGTACACAAATCACGAAAATGAGCGATTTTCGGGCCGACATGTAAAGACAAAAGGTCACGTGACTTGGTAACGGTAGGTCCGATTTTCAAAAAAATTGTATTAAAAGATGCGCAAGACTCGAAAGAATAAAGTCATGAAGCGGCGGGCGTCATCCGTATGCGTTTCCGAACAATCAGAAAAATCGCGGAGGGGGGCATGATGGCCCCCCCGGCCTTATTAGGGTTAAATTTTCGGAATTATGAACCCTTTTTCACTTTCGGAAATACGAACCTTCGGAATTATGAACCCTTTTTCATTTTCGGAATTTTAACCCCTTTTTATTCTCGGAATTATGAACCCTTTTTAATTTTCAGGAATAATAATAATAATAATCATTTATAGTCCACTCCAAATTTTATTAAACCGAAAATGGAAATTCTTTGTGCCCAATTGATCGTGAGCCCGGCAGCCACTGAGCAGCGCCAGATCGACATTGCTCTATCCCCTTATTGTTGAACGCCAAACGAGGTAGCAGCGACTCCCATCTTTTAATGTCTTTTGGTATGACGCGGCCGGGGTTCGAACCCACGACCTCCCGGTTGTGAGGCGGACGCTCTACTGACTGAGCCAACACACCGGAATTATGAACCCTTTTTCATTTTTCGGAATTACGAACCCATTTAATTTTCGGAATTATGAACCTTATTTCATTTTCGGAATTACGAACCCTATTTCATTTTCGGAATTAGGAACCCTATTTCATTTTCGGAAATTACGAACCCTATTTCATTTTCGGAATTACGAACCCTATGTCATTTACGGAAATACGAACCTTCGGAATAATGAACCTTCGGAATTACGGACCTTCGGAAGTATGAACCTTCGGAAATACGAACCTTCGGAAAAACGACATGTAACTTCGAGGCGTTTGTGTACAGAATCTTCCAGATAAGATCGGATTTATTTCAGGATTTGGGAAAAGCGCTCATTACCAGTCATGTTTTTTTTTGATTTTTTTATGGATTTTCTGTAGTATGGATGCAACACTTGAGGCATATTCCTTTAAGAATTTAGTTGGAACGTTATTTGATCAATATCTCGACTTTTAGGATTTTCAGCAGCCTTACATGTCCTCGAAAAGTAAAATGTTGTTTGGCATTAAGCCTAAGATCTTAGGGAGGGTGTAAATATTGGATCACTTTGTGCGAGCCGCCAAAGCCATGGTAAATACCCTATTTTCGATCAGTTCGATAGTAGCTTGATATTGAAGGTGGTCATAGTTATAGACCCATGAACCTTGTGACTATTGAAACAATATTAAAATAAATTTAATCCACATCCTAGAAGGAGCGGCGGAGTATCTGTCAAAGTTGGGGTGCACCAGCAAACAATCCACCGTCTGGAAAAGGGGGCAGCTACAAAGGGTACACGCAAAGCTTAAATTTACAGTCTTTAGACATTTATTAACCCAAAAATTATAATCAATACATTATCAAGGATGACCTTCAAGTTTTTCTCTTTACGTGATCTAAAATACTGCTTAATCACCATACTTTGATTTTTTAGGTCATATTGCGACCGCTAATTTCTCATTATCAGATGCAATAACCGACCCTGATGGGGATTTCAGCACAATCTCTTAATGACAACAAATAAGTACGACCTTCAAGATGTTACTTATAATGAAATTAATTTTAAATGCAATCGTAGCAAGCGAGCTTTGGGGATTATTTGAGAAAAAAAAATGCTTGAAGTCGATTAGATTAAGGGGCACATATTATGGGAGACTATGAGAAACATCTTGTTTCAGAGGATCGGAGAGGTGATAAAAACATAATTTCATATAGCATAAAATAGGGTTTTATATCTCAGTCTTTTTTAACATAAATGACAGAAATATAGGCTGAATGCAATTGCCTTGAGTTTAGAAATTCCTACATTGTCTAAACCTTTATATCCCTCAACAAGAAGCAGATGGTTACCTTCTCATTTTATGAAGTTCAAAAGGTTTAAATGATTTCTTTTCTTTTTTCTCTTTCCCCTTCCACAGGGTTTCTTTAATGAATAATATCATTCCCATATATATACAAGAAGAGACATATACGTGCAGAATTTCAAAATGATATTATTAGCCATTCAAAATATGATAAGAACATACATTTATAGATATCAGTTAAAAATCGCATTTCATTTTTGAAATATCACAGATCTACATGGCAAACAAATTTAGAAGAAAAAAACAAAAAAAAATCAGATACACTTCATAAAAGGTAACCACTTCTTCATAAATTTCTTTTCTTTCAGATTTGTTTTACATATATACTTTTCAATATCATAATTACACTTTATCGCTGATAGCATATGTTCAAAATCTGGCAAACACTGTTGGCATTTGGTTGCAAAAATGTCTTTCCTTACTTAATCATAATACAGTTGAGGGCACTGTTGTTATTTCCATGAAACCCAAACAATTTATTTGGATTTTTAAACTTAATATGTACAATATTACTGGACACCAATGCTCAAGCTTTGACCATATTTCGTTTGAAAAAATACAGTAAAAAAATATTTGCAGAATTGTTTCTTCCCTGTTATTACAGAATGTACTTTAAATCTTAACAAAGCATCTTTCATATAAAGAATTATATTCAGTATCCTCAACTGAAACCACCTCATGTTTACATCGACAGTTGAATAAAAGGGAAGTAGGGAATAAAAACTCCATACGGTATTGTCAAGGTCAAACTCCTGTTTCCACTTTGTAAGACTTTTACATTCCTTTATCTTATGCTTCAATAAAGAACGGTAGATATGTGCACAACCCCTTTTCACTTTTACTTTTAATAACAATGCTTCCGGGATGATACATGTAGGTTCAATGACCTTTGGTATGACATTTTTTATTAAAATCAAATCGAATAGCATGACAAAAGCCATAATATTGCAGAAAGTTTACGTGTACATTGAATTTACGTTGGAAATCAAAATATGAGAGAAATGATCCATCTGTTTCTAAAACATCGTTAACGAAACGTACCCCCGTAGCACAGGTGCCAGGTAAAAATGTCAGAGGAAAAAATGTCAGAGGTAAAAATGTCAGAGCCAAAAATGTCAGAGGAAAAAATGTCAGAGGTAAAAATGTCAGAGGAAAAAATGTCAGAGGTAAAAATGTCAGAGGTAAAAATGTCAGATGAAAAAATGTCAGAGGTAAAAATGTCAGAGGAAAAAATGTCAGAGGTAAAAATGTCAGAGGTAAAAATGTCAGAGGTAAAAATGTCAGAGGTAAAAATGTCAGAGGTAAAAATGTCAGAGGTAAAAATGTCAGAGGTAAAAATGTTAGAGGTAGAAGCAGAAAAAATGAGTGCCGTCATAATATCTCAGCACTTTTATCACACAGAATGTCGAGACGTATAAGCTACTGCATGGGCTAGTCTATTATATTCCTTTCTTCCATATCATAATGTAAATTTTATAAATGGATGTGTGTTGTATTTCGTACATGTCCTGAGGATAAAACAATGTGGAAAATAGATTTTGAAACTTATTTTTTTGTGATCAGGCTTGCATATATATTATGTATGAATGTCTAACATTTTTTGATATTTTGAATTGGTTGATGTGTTAATGTTTGTGAAACGGACCCGGCTACCGGTTTGGCCGGTGGCAGCCTACAACCTAGCGCGTGTAGATGCCCATTGCTGTTCTCCCAGACTATTTATACCTCAATAGTAATCCACGATCAACTTTTTTGCACATTGTAATATAAATAACGATGTAACTTAAAAATAACCTCTGCAAAGCGCGCGCTTCTATGGATTGTGATGGTGCGGTTGGCATTTAAAGATAAAGTTGAGTTCTGGTCTTGCGATTGCATTGTGAAAGAAACGGTGTGGAAGCAATCATAAAAGGTTGTCATCATCTAGCATAAACATATAAGTATTGATGTGTACTGCAAGGTTTTGGAGTCATCAAAATGATAAAAACTTTGGCCCAGTCTTGGTAAAGTAACAAGCACTGTACACAGAAATATATAGATATGGGACTACACAAACATGTGGCATAAAAATCGGGCCTCATTTTAAAGCTGTTACTTGTCATATATTGGATATGAAGGCATTTGAAATAGATTAGAGTCATTCTTTTCAGGGAATAATTTTTTTCTTTGATGTTCTTCCACACTTGCATAATAAGAATGATAACGCTCACACATTATTTTTCACCTTTCCCCAGAACTCAACCTTCTCTTTAATTGATGTCACATGGGCGGCTTTCTGCTTTGTATCGGAGTAACAAAGCTGCTTATTGATTTTCTCCCAGACTATTTATACCGCAATAGTAATCGACAATATTTTATTGCAAAGCGCGCGCTTTTCTGGAATGTGATGGTGCAGTTAGCATTAATAACATGGCTTTCTGCTTTGTTTCAGAGTATCAAAATACCTAGCCCACAAGTAAGTGGAATTGTCGGAAATATGCATTTATGGAAATTACATATTATAGTAGTCATTGCCACGCAGTTAAAATGTCCAACAATCTTCAAAAGTGAAGGAGAAGTGGGGGGGGGGAGATTCACAGATATCATATCCTATTTTGGGGGCTGTGATGACCTCTCTTTTTATTTCATGATTACACCATGGAGCGACAACTCAGCCTATAAAACATGGCCAAACTTCTCGATTTTAGAAATCTTTTTTTTCCCCAGAATTTTGCTCAGTGTACCAGTACCATTTGCTTATACAAAAGCATAATAATATTTAAATATTGAATAAGGCAGACTAATGGGACATGCATGGTTGCTACTCCGATTATTTTTATTAGTTAAGTCTTATTTTAAGCGTATTTGTACCAAGGTTGTAGGGTAATCATGTACTTTTAAGAATGCTATCAGCTGCCTGATGATCGCTTGCAAGACGCGAAACTCGGAGTAGCAACCATGTCCCATTAGTCTGCCTTATTCAATATATTTTTGTTCTGCCTAGGCATTGACCACTGTACGGATATAGCAAAGCATATATATATAAGAGGACGGGGGAGAGCAGGCGGGTCGCCGTGCCCCAGAAGAAGAATACCCCCCCCGTCTTCCTTAGGCAATAATCGGGCAAAAAGTCACAATTTGGGGCCGAAAGGTAAATAAATTTAAACTGGGAAAGTGGAAAATAAAGCAGCGGTGAAATAACGACTACAGAGTATCCTTCGCTGTTCTTTTTCGATAAGCCTGATATATAACCCGGGTGTAACCATAACAAGCTTGTCAATTGCTTTTGTTTTTTCATTTTTACCTCTAACATTTATACCTCTGACATTTTTACCTCTGACATTTTTACCTCTGACATTTTTTCCTCTGACATTTTTTCCTCTGACATTTTTACCTCTGACATTTTTACCTCTGACATTTTTTCCTCTGACATTTTTTCATCTGACATTTTTTCATCTGACATTTTTACCTCTGACATTTTTTCCTCTGACATTTTTACCTCTGACATTTTTACCTCTGACATTTTTTCCTCTAACATTTTTACCTCTGACATTTTTACCTCTGACATTTTTACCTCTGACATTTTTACCTCTGACATTTTTTCCTCTGACATTTTTTCATCTGACATTTTTACCTCTGACATATTTTCCTCTGACATTTTTACACCGAGCCGATGAAAGTGCATGTCAACCCCTTTGGAATAATTCAAGAATACAACTTAATAATAACATAATTTATTTTTAATCTTGGTGTGCTACGGCTCGGTGTAAAAATTGTATTCGTGAATTATTCCAAAGGGGTTGACATGCAATTTCATCTACAGTGAATTGAGTAAAATCTGAAAAGGCTAATAATATCTTTTCCCAAAATGGGTTGCGCATTGTAGTGGCTAATTCTTTGTAATATTTAGCCCCCATGAGTAACTGAAGAGATGTATACCATGGAGGCAAGAATGATTGGAACATATGGAGAGTGAAATTTTCAGAACAAATAAATCTTCTTATCCATGATATTTTAAGTGATTTAGAATGCACAAAAATGTCAGTCATTTTAACCCCACCATCATTGTACACTTTGCACATTTGTTTCCTACTTATTTTATCACGTTTGCCATGCCCTATACATTCGAAAAACATCGATTGATATCCTTCATAATTTCTAATTTTGGTTCTGGAAGAGATAAAAATAGGTAATTCAATTTTGGTAGAAATAAGGATTTTACTATGGTTACTCTCCCTAAGGGAGTCAATGTTCTTTTCAACTATATCGTTATCTCACGTTTTATCTCTTTAACTTTTTCATGATAATTGTGATTAACCATTTTGATAATTTAACTGAAAAGTCTTTGCCCAAGTACCCAAAAATCCATATCACTTGAGCTTTAGTTGAGTTGATTTTGAGATTGGACATATTTTCACATTTATCAAGTATTGTAAGGGCACATTGTAAATCCTGCGTTGAACCGTTGAGTGTCAAAAGGTATCATCTGTATATTGCAACAGTTCAACCCTAATAAGGCCGGGGGCATTATGCCCCCTCCGCGATTTTTCTGATTGTTCGAGAACGCATACGGATGACGCCCCGCCGCTTAATGACTTTATTCTCTCGAGTCTTGCGCACCTTTTAAAACAATTTTTTTGAAAATCGGACCTACCGTTACAAAGTCACGTGACCTTTTGTCTTTACATGTCGGCCCGAAAGTCGCTCATTTTCGTGATTTGTGTAAAAACATATGGAAATATAATTTTTCCTAAAAAGAGATAAAACATTGGTTATTTGATCTTGTTTAAAGTTTAGGTGTTTGTTTTTTGGGTAAAAATAGTTGAATTATAGTTAGAAATGAAATAAAACAACAAAAACAATGAAATACATAAGTTAAAAAACAATGAAATACATAAGAAATTATCAAAACAAGAGATAACATAGGAATAACCTGGCTCTTCCTAATTTTTTTTGTTGTATTATTATTCCAAATGGGCTGTCAAATATATATATAGTGGAAAAGAAAGCTTAAATATGAATAATATATGATTTATGGGTAAAATTTTTTCAAAATCAACAACAAGAAGCATGCCAGCTTTATCATGTAATTCAGTATAGAGTAGCGTATCATATAATAAATGTATGTTTTCGCCAATAAAGCGACCGCTCAAATATCCTGTTTGATTTTCATTTAATAAAAAAGACAAAACGCCCTTGAGTCTGTTTGCGATACAACTGGATGACAATTTATAAACTACATTCAGTAAGGAGATCGGTCGCCATTTTTTTTTTTTTTTTACAGATGTCTAGGTCTGTTTCCTTTCGGAATCAAAGTTATTATTCCCATTATTTGTGAGTTCGCCAATTGCCCTGTGAAATACGCATAATTCAATGATTTTACCCGAAGGCATTTAACATCTTCCCAAAAGTAACGTTAATATTCTTCAGTAAAACCATCTTGTCCGGGAGATTTATTGTTTTTCATGATTTTTAAAGTGGAATAGATTTCGTCAACACGAAGTGGGCCTTCCAATAATGAGGACATTTGTGAAGACAATTTAGTTTGATAATGATTCCAGGTTAATTTCATCGGTTTCTTTTCTGCATAAAGATTAGAGTAATAATTAAACACTTCTTTGAGTATGTCACTCTTTTCACAGGACAACTATTAAACGTATTTCTTTATTGGTATTATTTTGTTTTTCCAAATTAAAAAAAAATTTAGAAGGTTTTTCTCCAAACTCCATCAACTTGATCCGGGATCTAATCGCAATTCCTTCGTTTGTTTTAGAGCGGGTTGCTTCTAATTCTAATTTTAATTTATTACTTTCCGCTTATATAGAAGTTTTATCATCCGATATCAATTTTCTTTGTAACTCTTCAATTTTCTTTCTAGATCCTTTCCCCTGTTCACATTTTTTTTGCGAAGGAGGCATATGATATTGCTTCTCCCCGTATAATCATCATTAAAGTTTCAAAAAATAATTGATCATTTACGCTAAATTCACACTAACCCACTATGCATCTATTTTGATCGAACTTTGCTTCGTCTTTAGCATAAAACAAAATAGTATCTTTTATCGTTTTTTTAATTTGCGACACAAAATCTTCGTCTTTTAGCAAGGAATTATCAAATTTCCAAAAACCAAGACATCGTTTTATCTGATTCAAACTAAGACTCATACGAATAAATGAGTGATCTGTTCGGTAACCTGAAAGAATATCGACATTGTGCACTAATGAGAAAAGTTCTGAAGAAATCAAAAATAAGTCTAATCTACTCTGTTTAAAAGGGGTAGGTTACCGTGTGTGTGTATTGGGATTTTACAGACGTGTATCAATCACATATGATTATTTACGTCTGGGGACCGACCTTTAACGTCACCATCCGAAAGACGAAAGACGAAAGACCGCCACGTATAATGTATTTTATCTGGAAATCGAATTTTCCAAGGATCACAAAGATCTAATTCAGTTTTCATATTATTGACTTGTTGTTTAGCTCGCGGGTTATTAAACATGCAAATAGTTATATGTGTCAAGGGTTGAATCTTGAATTAAATTCCAGTCTCCACAGACAATGACATGTGGATATTCAAAATGTATTATAATTTGTTGAAGATCTGCAAAAAACATTGGGTTATCTGTATTCGGGCCATACAGCGAAGCGATATTAACATTATATTCGTACAAAGTTACATCTAAAACCACAAAGTTTCCTGTGATATATATTTGATTCTAGTTATATTTACAGGGAGAGTGTTATTAAAAATAATTGCTACTCCTCTTGAGTTGGACATGTTGAAAGAGAAAAAAACATTTACCGTCCCATTCCCTACATAGATCAGTCTCCATAACTGGAACAAAGGGTGTATCCTAAATACAACAAACATCATATTTGTTCGCTTTTAAGTAAAACAAAACATCTTGTCTTTTGCGACTATTTCTTAGGCTGCGAAAATTCATGGAAATAAACGTAACATTATCCTGCATCAAACGTAAGATAAAAGAATGAAAACAACTCTGCGAGGTTTAAAGGATGATGGTTGGAAAATGCGTCTATAAGCATTTGAAAAGAAAATGTCGTGGTAGTATAATACCCCCTTCAAATACACGGATTTTTCTTATGACGGATCGCCAACTCGTAGTTAATCGCAAGCATCCGTAAATAATTCGCCGGTATCCGTAAATAACTCGTCACAACTGGCAACAACTCGCAGACACTCTTAAGGATCCGTGAAAGGCATGCAGGGGCGGCCCTCCGGGGGTAGGGGCACAGTAACCCCCACTTTTTCAGGGCCCCTTTAACTTTGTAAGAAATGCCCCATTTGACATTGGAAAATCCCCTTTTACTTTGCCAAGTGCCCCTATTAATGTGTTAAAGTGCCCCTTCCCCTTTTCACCTCCGAGAGGTGCCCCTTTTATTTTGACACGTGCTCCTTTTCCTTCGACAAGTTCCCATTTTCCTTTGCAAAAAGTGTCCATTTCCCATTCTCATAAGTGCCTTTTTCGCCCCATTTCAGGTACGCGAAGTGCCCCTTTTCACTTTTGATAAATGCCCCTTTATCCCTGATAATGGCCCTATCCAAATCTGAGAGGTGCCCCTTTTACTTTGACAAGTGCCTCTTTTCCTTTGTAAGAAGTGCCCCTTCTCCCTTTCAAACTCGGATACGCACCTAATATATTTAAACATAGGCCCCTTTTCTTTTCTAATAAGTGCCCCTTTTCCAAATGATAAGTGCCCCTATAAAAAAGAACCCCTTCTTCTTCTCGTAAATGCCCCTTTTCATCTCTGGTCGATGACCCTTTTCAGGTACGAAAAGTTACTCCTTTTCACTTCAGATAAGTGCCCCCTTCACCTCTGATAAATGCCCCTATTAAAATCTGATCGGTGCCCCTTTTCTTTAAACTAATCCACATTTTCCTTTATCACAAGTGCCCCCTTTTCATTCTCATAAGTGCCCCTTTTCATATCTGGTCAGTTCCCCTTTTCAGGTGCGATAAGTGTCCATTTTCACCTCTGATAATTTCTCTTTTAACAGTGATACGTGCCCCTTTTCCTTTCTAACAAGGGACCTATCCCCTTTTCATAAATGCCCCTTTTCACCTCTTATAAATGCCCCTATCAGAATCTGACAATTTCACAAATCACAAATGACCATTTTCTATTCTCATAAGTGCCCTTTGTACTTTGACACGTGCTCCTTTTCTTGTCTGATAAGTGTCCCCTTTTCCCTTCATCATTAAACACGCCCCTAATTTCAAGCGACTAAGAGCTATTTCCCCCAAACCACGCTCGCTACGCTCGCTCGATTTTATAAATGATATACTTATGTTACTTATCGAAGGCCTTTTCAGTCTTCCGTTATGAGATGTGCTTATAAACCCCATCAAGATTGGGTTTTGTCCTCTTTATAAGATTTAATTTTCATACTGCGACCTCACACTTCTTTACATTTTTCATCGCTCGCTTCGCTCGCTCGCAAATTAATTTTCAGACCATCACACCCAACTGCAAAGTATGATACTTAAGCAATATCTTCTATGGTGTATAAAGAGAAACAAATACTGAAATCATCCCTGATAATGTAATCACAATGTAGGGTTAAATACCAATGCCTAAAAAATTGAATATTTTCGCTTTGAGATTTCCATTTGAAGGTGCCCTTTTTTCTCCAGAATGTGCTTTTTTTCTTTCTTGGTGCCTCCCCCCCCCCCCAATATGGAAGTCGCTCGGCCGCCCCTGGTGAAAGGGACGTTCAAGATCTGTTACGAGTTCTCGCACCCATATATATACCGGACAAGATTGAATGCGCCTCAATTGTTACTAATTGTTTAAGCCTTTGAGAGATGCCAGCGAAAAATAAAACAAATATAAAACAAGATGTGTTTGTGAACTTTTTTACCGCTATGACCTTGAACTTTGACCTGACATGGCCGAAATAAGCATATTCAGTAAGTAAGAAACTCATCAAAGCAACAACATGTGCTGTCTCTGTTTAGGCACAGTAAACTGAATTGATTGTTGATCGTTCGGATTTCTTAGAAAATGAGGAAGAAGGAGGTTCCATTTTCAATTTCAATTCAATTTTATTTCTGTTTCCAAAAAAAACATCATAAATCAATTATAAATTAAGGAACATATATTGGAAAAAGAGGGGTCTTAAATTAGCAAATTCGTAACTAGAAATTCGTAACTACAAATAGGGAGAAGAAAAAAACATTATTTGGTATTGTTGGGCTTAATTCTCTAGAGTCCTGAGGAGACACCTTAAACTATTGGCCAGGATCCCAAAGGCATTTTCCACCACTCTCCTCCCCCTTGGGAGTCTGTAGTTGAAAATCCTCTCCTCCCTGGCCATCCCTCTTCTGCCGTATGGCTTCATTAGGTAGTTCCTGAGTGCAAAGGCGTCATCCCCCGGTATGAAGAAGTGCGTGTCTTGGTTGTCATCAGGGCTTGCAGTCAGAGGGCAGGGTGGGGGGTCCTTTGGCTTCTTCTTCCAGGCCGTTGAACAGATCAGAGTCGCCAAATATCTGAGCATCTGACATGTGTCCTTTTCCACCAAGCTCGATCCCCACAAGCTTGTAATCTGCATCCACTACAGCCAAGAGTGGTATCGAAAAGAAGCCCTTGTAATCGTAGTTCATGCTGCTAGTGTAAGGTGGCTTCTTGATAGCAATGTGTTTGCCATACAGGCCTCCAATGGCGTGGGGGATGTTCCTTCTCTGCTCAAACTGGTTAGCTACGGCTGTCCAGGCATCGGGAATCACAGGTAGGCTAAACACCTCATTTTTGTACGATTGCAAAAATTGCCCGGCACACTTCTGGATCATCTCTGAGATGCTGGACACTCCACACCTGAAAGCATACGCAAGGAACTGATAGTTGTCTCCAGTGGCAAGGTGCCTCAGTGTCACTACCAGTTTCAGTCCAGGTGAGAGGGGTTGTCTGAATCTGGTGAGTTCTCTCTCGATTGCTGTGGCCACTCTCTGCAAGACTTCATCGAAGAGCTGTGGTGTTAACCTTGTGTAATTTTGGAACGGTACCCGATCTTCCAGCCTCAATTGGTTGTATAGGAGGCTTGAGAACTGCCAAACTGTTGTTTCCTCTTCTCTGTGAGCCATGGTCGCACCCAAAACTGCCCTGGCCCTTTGTGTTTGGGGCTGCTGCTGGTCTGCTTGCTGCTGGTCTTCTTCCTCTCTGGCGTTTACGGATTATTTACAGATTATTACGAGTGCTTACGTGCTGTTTACGATTTTATTTGGATCGTTTTACGATGGCTGTACGGATTGTTACGAATTATTACGAGCACTTTACGTGTAGTTACGAGTACTTTACGAATAGATACGTATACTTATATACATATTGTTATGTCTTGTTAATGGGGCGTTCCCACTATCACGATTGGCGCCACGATTGAAATTGTGGTCTTAATCGTGATGTAATCGTGGTGATCCTATCAGATATTATCAGATCTTGAGGTCAGTCGTGGCAATCGTGTTGATCGTAGGAAATTTTGGACGGTTCAAAAATGTTTACGATCAACACGATTAATTGTCAATCGTGATCATCGCATCAGATCGTATTGGATCGTAATAAAACGCAACATATCGCATCTAATCGTGCTTCCTAATCGTGGTGATCGGGATCAACCTTAGAAAAGACAAACACCACGCTCTGTTGAGATGTGTTGCGATCTGCCACGACCTGTGACGCTCTGTCGGGTACCATTGCTCACGACCTGACACGAACGACTCAAGAGCAGATACAAGATGATACGAGTAGATGCGAGTAAATGCGAGTAGATACGAGAAGTCACGCTTTACACGGACGTTTACGATCTGTTACGAGTTCTCGCGCCCAGTATATTTACACTTTCTCTCCTTCCCTCTCTCTCTCTCTCTCTCTTTTAATCATATATATCTCTCTCTCTCTCTCTCCTCTTTCTCTCTCAACCATTTGTTTCTCATTCACTATCATTCTCTTTATAGTCCTTAATCATAATAACTCCTTTTCCTTCACTCCATCAGCTTCTTCAACCTCACACTCTCTCCCTCTTGTTGTTAATATTCCTTCTCCCCTCTCTCCCTCTCTCTCCTCTCTCTCTCTCTCTCTTCTTATCAATCATGGAAGGTAATGTAAACATGTATACCATTAATTTGCAGACTTGAAATAGAAAGTTGTGTCCATACAATCAGAAGATGATAGATACCAACTTTATATATTTCGATAACATTATAGACAGATATATACATACAGGTGTGACAATTTTGCAGTGTGTAAACTATAGTGCCATACTATTAAGTATAAGGTCAAAAATAGCTTTTGTTCAGGTAACTGCTATTTAAACATCTTTTAAAATGTATTACATTATAGTTGATCTTTCACATGGAAGTTTTTTGTTGTTCTTGCACAGACATGAACAATGAAAGAGTTAAAATTCTCTCCATAAATATATGTCACCTATATTTAACAACTTTGCTGTAATTAACCTAAAATGAGTTTCCACTGCTCTAAAACATTGACTTAGAATAGTCAGTAAAAATAGAAAGAAAATCATGCATCTTCAATATCAATTTCCTGAATTTTTCAAAAATTAAAATTAAAATATCAAATATCATCCTCTCCACCTTCCGCGTCATGCAGCCTGGCCATCCTTTCCTGCCATGCGACCGCACCTTGTGGTGAGTTGAAGAAGGCCTTTAGGAGTTCCTTGTGATGCTTTGCATCTGCTGTAGCTGAGTTCCGAGGTACAGAAGGTTGATTCACATCTAGCCAGATACCGAAGGCATTTTTCCACTCTTCTCCCCTTAGAGTCTGTAGTTGAAAATCCTCTCCTCCCTGGCCATCACTCTTCTTCCGTATGGCTTCATGGGGTAGTTCCTGAGTGCGAAGGCGTCATCCCCCAGGATGAAGAAGGGCTTGTCTTGGAGGTCATCAGGGCTTGCAGTCAAAGGGCAGGGTGGGGTGAGTCCTAGGGCTTCCTCTTCCAGGCCATTGAACAGCTCAAAGTCGCCAAATATCTGATCATCTGACATGTGTCCTTTTCCACCAAGCTCGATCCACACAAAGTTGTAATCTGCATCCACCAGAGCTAGGAGTGGTATCGAAAAGCCCTTGTAATTGTAGTACAGGCTTCAAGTGTGGGGTGGCTTCTTGATAGCAATGTGTTTGCCATCCAGGGCCCCAATGGCATGGGGTATGTTCCATCTCTGCTCAAACTGGTTAGCTACGGCTGTCCAGGCTTCAGGGGTGACAGGTAGGCTAAAACCTCATTTTGTACGCTTGCACAATTGCCTGGCACACTTCTGGAACCATCTCTGAGATGCTGGACACTCCACACCTAAATGCATACGCAAGGAACCGATAGTTGTCCAGTGGCAAGGTGCCTCAGTGTCACTGGCAGTTTCAGTCCAGTTGAGAGGGGTTGCCTGAAACTGGTGCGTCCCCTCTCGATTGCTGGGGGCACCCCCTGCAAGACTTCATCGAAGAGCTGTAGTGTTAATCTTGTGTAGTTTTGGAACACTATTGGATCTTCCAGCCTCAATTTGGTGTCTAGGAGGCTGGAGAACTGGCCAACTGTTGTCTCGTCTCCTCTGTGAGCCATGGTTGCACCCAGAACTGCCTGACTGCAGCTCTCCTGTACTTACGTGATTGGGGCTGTGGCTGGTCTGTACCGTCTGGCTGCTGCTCGTCTTCTTCCTCTCTGGCGATAATAATATAAGCATACAGTAATACTGCAAATGTCACGTTGTCATCATCCTCAACTCCTGTCATCATCAATGGTTGTGGGTTGTAGTGATCACTTTGTAGAAGTTCAAGAAACAATGAAGTCCATGGTCAGTCGGCCTGTATATATATCCGTCGGGGTCCAATCGTAGCTCAAATCCTGATCCTCTCGACCCTTATCGTGAAAGACATCGCAACCACAACCGTATACTGTCGCAACAGAGCGCATCGGTTCGTGATGAACGTATCGGAAGGTATTCGAACGTATCTACACGTACCCGATCGTCCCAAATCGGGGACCCCGATCGTGATGATCGTGTCACATCGAGACCCAATCGTGGACTCAATCGGGACAATCATATCGGAACGTATATGATCGTATCTGAACGGGAGACCAGATCGTGTCACCTGAAATTGACCAATCGTGACCATATCGCAACCAAGCGCACCAAATCGTACCATAACGTATCGACTCGCATCACCTCGTATCCAAACCTAGCAATTCAGAGAATTTCCACGATCAGCTACGAATGGCCAATCGTGGGGTTCGTAACGGATCGCACGACAGTAGGAACGCCCCATTACGATTTGGGGAAAGGTATAAAAGCTGCAAAATTGTAATGGGGCGTTCCCACTATCACGATTGGCGCCACGATTGAAATTGTGGTCTTAATCGTGATGTAATCGTGGTGATCCTATCAGATATTATCAGATCTTGAGGTCAGTCGTGGCAATCGTGTTGATCGTAGGAAATTTTGGACGGTTCAAAAAATTTCTACGATCAACACGATTAATTGTCAATCGTGATCATCGCATCAGATCGTATTGGATCGTAATAAAACGCAACATATCGCATCTAATCGTGCTTCCTAATCGTGGTGATCGGGATCAACCTTAGAAAAAGACAAACACCACGCTCTGTTGAGATGTGTTGCGATCTGCCACGACCTGTGACGCTCTGTCGGGTACCATTGCTCACGACCTGACACGAACGACTCAAGAGCAGATACAAGATGATACGAGTAGATGCGAGTAAATGCGAGTAGATACGAGAAGTCACGCTTTTACACGGACGTTTACGATCTGTTACGAGTTCTCGCGCCCAGTATATTTACACTTTCTCTCCTTCCCTCTCTCTCTCTCTCTCTCTTTTTTAATCATATATATATCTCTCTCTCTCTCCTCTTTCTCTCTCAACCATTTGTTTCTCATTCACTATCATTCTCTTTATAGTCCTTAATCATAATAACTCCTTTTCCTTCACTCCATCAGCTTCTTCAACCTCACACTCTCTCCCTCTTGTTGTTAATATTCCTTCTCCCCTCTCTCCCTCTCTCTCTCTCTCTCTCTCTCTCTTCTTATCAATCATGGAAGGTAATGTAAACATGTATACCATTAATTTGCAGACTTGAAATAGAAAGTTGTGTCCATACAATCAGAAGATGATAGATACCAACTTTATATATTTCGATAACATTATAGACAGATATATACATACAGGTGTGACAATTTTGCAGTGTGTAAACTATAGTGCCATACTATTAAGTATAAGGTCAAAAATAGCTTTTGTTCAGGTAACTGCTATTTAAACATCTTTTAAAATGTATTACATTATAGTTGATCTTTCACATGGAAGTTTTTGTTGTTCTTGCACAGACATGGACAATGAAAGAGTTAAAATTCTCTCCATAAATATATGTCACCTATATTTAACAACTTTGCTGTAATTAACCTAAAATGAGTTTCCACTGCTCTAAAACATTGACTTAGAATAGTCAGTAAAAATAGAAAGAAAATCATGCATCTTCAATATCAATTTCCTGAATTTTTCAAAAATTAAAATTAAAATATCAAATATCATCCTCTCCACCTTCCGCGTCATGCAGCCTGGCCATCCTTTCCTGCCATGCGACCGCACCTTGTGGTGAGTTGAAGAAGGCCTTTAGGAGTTCCTTGTGATGCTTTGCATCTGCTGTAGCTGAGTTCCGAGGTACAGAAGGTTGATTCACATCTAGCCAGATACCGAAGGCATTTTTCACCACTCTTCTCCCCCTTAAGAGTCTGTAGTTGAAAATCCTCTCCTCCCTGGCCATCACTCTTCTTCCGTATGGCTTCATGGGGTAGTTCCTGAGTGCGAAGGCGTCATCCCCCAGGATGAAGAAGGGCTTGTCTTGGAGGTCATCAGGGCTTGCAGTCAAAGGGCATGGTGGGGTGAGTCCTAGGGCTTCCTCTTCCAGGCCATTGAACAGCTCAAAGTCGCCAAATATCTGATCATCTGACATGTGTCCTTTTCCACCAAGCTCGATCCACACAAAGTTGTAATCTGCATCCACCAGAGCTAGGAGTGGTATCGAAAAGAAGCCCTTGTAATTGTAGTACAGGCTTCAAGTGTGGGGTGGCTTCTTGATAGCAATGTGTTTGCCATCCAGGGCCCCAATGGCATGGGGTATGTTCCATCTCTGCTCAAACTGGTTAGCTACGGCTGTCCAGGCTTCAGGGGTGACAGGTAGGCTAAAACCTCATTTTGTACGCTTGCACAATTGCCTGGCACACTTCTGGAACCATCTCTGAGATGCTGGACACTCCACACCTAAATGCATACGCAAGGAACCGATAGTTGTCCAGTGGCAAGGTGCCTCAGTGTCACTGGCAGTTTCAGTCCAGTTGAGAGGGGTTGCCTGAAACTGGTGCGTCCCCTCTCGATTGATGGGGGCACCCCCTGCAAGACTTCATCGAAGAGCTGTAGTGTTAATCTTGTGTAGTTTTGGAACACTATTGGATCTTCCAGCCTCAATTTGGTGTCTAGGAGGCTGGAGAACTGGCCAACTGTTGTCTCGTCTCCTCTGTGAGCCATGGTTGCACCCAGAACTGCCTGACTGCAGCTCTCCTGTACTTACGTGATTGGGGCTGTGGCTGGTCTGTACCGTCTGGCTGCTGCTCGTCTTCTTCCTCTCTGGCGATAATAATATAAGCATACAGTAATACTGCAAATGTCACGTTGTCATCATCCTCAACTCCTGTCATCATCAATGGTTGTGGGTTGTAGTGATCACTTTGTAGAAGTTCAAGAAACAATGAAGTCCATGGTCAGTCGGCCTGTATATATATCCGTCGGGGTCCAATCGTAGCTCAAATCCTGATCACTCTCGACCCTTATCGTGAAAGACATCGCAACCACAACCGTATACTGTCGCAACAGAGCGCATCGGTTCGTGATGAACGTATCGGAAGGTATTCGAACGTATCTACACGTACCCGATCGTCCCAAATCGGGGACCCTGATCGTGATGATCGTGTCACATCGAGACCCAATCGTGGACTCAATCGGGACAATCATATCGGAACGTATATGATCGTATCTGAACGGGAGACCAGATCGTGTCACCTGAAATTGACCAATCGTGACCATATCGCAACCAAGCGCACCAAATCGTACCATAACGTATCGACTCGCATCACCTCGTATCCAAACCTAGCAATTCAGAGAATTTCCACGATCAGCTACGAATGGCCAATCGTGGGGTTCGTAACGGATCGCACGACAGTGGGAACGCCCCATAATGACTTGTAAATACTCGTAACTAACTCGTTACTATTCGTAACAACATGTAAACAGGTCGTAACTTACACGTCAAAGTTTTGATGAATAGTAACATTTGATAATATACTCGTAACAATCCGTAATAAACTCGTCAAATCCCTGTAACTTGCTTGTAGTTATCGTTGACAACTCGTTACAAATCATGGAACTTTGCCGTAAATACATCTTAAAGGTACTATGTCCCATTTGCAGGTCAACAAATGAAATGGTTAAATTCCAATGGCATTTGAAAGACAATACTTATTTAGAACTTCCCTCAAAACGAAAGGGTTTCAAAATGGCTTTTTGTTGGAAAATAAAGACCATTCGTTGTGGAATCGACATAAGTGATTGCAATCACCTAATTAATAGTATGATTTTCAGACCCTTGTACCGAATGGTCGTACGTATGTGCTGCACAACATTTCAATCATTTTAATTTTGGCCATTACAAGTAGTGGGTAATATTGATGTAGACGAATGCTCATGTACCTGTTCATTATATGTATGTTATTACCAAAGATAAATAGACGTCAGTCAGTGACTCAAAAATAACTGACAGAAAAGTCTAGAAAGAAAACTGGTTTTCTTGCATATTTTGAATACTAGGACACTGCTAACGTTTACATTTCACAGATAGAACATACATGACATATTCATAATTCCTGCAAAGTTCGACAGAATTTGATGTTGGCTGCAAAAGGGACTGAGTATCCGTAATAAACGATGAATAGCTTGTAATAACTCGTAACAACTCTTAAATCGGTCGTAAAAGTGGCCAAATCGTAAGGATCCTTGAATTTGTGCGATCCGTGAGGACTCGTAAGAAAAATCCGTGTATGTTAAGGGGGCATAAAGGAGAAACGTTATATTGTAAAAAGGGCACACCTTTTATACATATCTAGAGAAGGGGAATCTGATAGCTTTGAAAACGAGCACGATGACAATAAGGGAACAGTTCGCTCATATGAAATCTGGGGTATTGTGCCCCCTGCATCCCGTCTTAACTGCCTTTCATTGTGGTGGTGGAAAAAAGTTCTTGTTACTGCACAGTGGTACTTGGATTCTAATAAATTAGATATCGTTCATTAGATGACCGCTGAAGGGCAGAATTCGAAAGCGGCAGTGGGAAACATGGATAAAGGGGGGGGGCACTTATGAAAGGAAAATGTTATCAAATAACAAGGAGAACTTGTCATATTTAAAGAAGAAGAGATAGATGCACTTATTATAAAATGAAAATGAGCATTCATCAGAAGGGGAAAGGGCACTAATTATTAAAGAAAGGAGGCACCTGTCAATGTAGGAGGGGCACTTTTTAGAGCTAAAAAGGGGGTATTTCTCATACCTTAAAAAGGGCACTCATCAGAGATGAAAAGTGGCACTTCTTAGAAGGGAAAGGGGCACTGTTTGGAAAAGAAACGGGAACGTGTTAAAGTAGAAGGAGCACTTAAAAGTAAAAAGATGAACCTCGCACCTAAACAGGGTCACTAATAAAACAGATAAGGCGTATTCATTACAAAGGAAAGTGGGCACTTTTCAAAGTAAAAGGGGCACCTATAATATTAGAAGAGTGGAACTTTTCAGAGGTGAGAAGGGCACTTATAAATAGAGGAAGGGGCACTCATTAGAAACAAAGGGGCACTTTTGGAGTACTCGATAAAGAGGGGGAGGCACTGTGCCCGGTGGGGGCGGGAGAGCGCAGCCACTGCATCCTTGGCAATACTAAGAATGATGGTAATAATAATTCAAATATTCAATAAAAATGAGTTTACTGATAATGATAACACTAATAGTGATAATATATTGTCCTGCTAATGCGCATTACAATTAAAAATTAATAAAAACAAAATTCTTCACATTTGTAAAAAAACAAATAACCATGCAGAACAATCAACGCACAAAGAAAGCAATTCATAAATTTTTCTTCTAATTTACAGAACATTGATCAACATATTTCCATGAAGGCGAATCACATTTAAGCTACTGAAAATTTACCACCACCAGAGGAGTGTACAATACAACCTTGCATTGCTACTTACAGTTATTGTACCTTGTTATTAATAACAAGTTTAATGAAACAGGGCCCAGGTACTAAAACACGGTATTGTTGGAATACGGGTGCGGAAATATGAAGCCTTAAAACTCCCATTATCTCACTAGCACATTCTTTTACGCTTTTTTTTATGAATTTCATGAAATCATTAGTGTATTTCAGTTTGACGACGAAAACATTCTTGAAGACAAACTTATTTTGTCTGTCTTATAGACTTTTCTTATTCATTATTGTATTATTCATTTAACCCCAAATCTTCAAGTAGCTTCCAGAATGCAATATTATTGATAGGGAAATGTCTTAGTGAAGTTAATGAATGGATGATGGGGAACAAATTACTCATGAATAAACAAAAACAGAGTCTCTTTTGATTATTTCTTCTAGACTTAGACATTATTTACCTGATCATGTTCATTTGTTACTTGGTGATGCTTTGGTTGAGCCCTCTGAATCTGTCAGAACTCTAAGTGTTGTACTTGACTCTTCTTTGACCACGTCTCAACAGGTTACCTCATTTTGTAAGTCATTAAATTTTCATTTGTATAACATATGATGTTAACTGATGAGGCATGCCATCATGCTATTCACTCTCTTGTTTTAAGTCGTTTTGATGATACCAATTCTCTCTTGATTTATATTAATGTTTCAGATATTGATAGACTTCAACGAATCCAGAATCGTGCAGCCCGTATTGTCTCAAATGCAAGAAAATATGATCATGTGTCTCCTTTATTTAAACAACTACACTGGTTACCTGTTCGCAAGAAAATAATGTATAAAGTTGCACTATTGGTTTATAAATTCATGTATAACCTTATCCCATCCTTTATTTCTAGTCTGTTTTGTCCCATCCAGCAATCAAGATATTCATTACGCTCAAGGTCAGATCCTCTTCTTCTGCAAATCCCCCGCATCAATTCGAAGAAGGATCAACAAAATATAACTTTTTCTGGTCCCACTGTTTGGAATAGTCTCCCATTAAACATTTGTTCCTGCTCCTCAGTCGGATCATTTAAGAGACATCTCAAGGCTTATTTGTTTTCTTTGTAATAGTTTTTTTTCTTTTTGACAAGGCGTTGTGTGGGATGTGGAAGAGGGTGTGTACTGTATGAACCAGGCTTGGTTCATGCGGTGCACAACTTTTTAAATAAATTTACACAGCTTTACACAACAAATTTACAGTGTATGCACTCGGAGAGCAAAATAATTATTCTGTTTTATATACTAATGTAAAGCGCTTTAAAAACGTTTATGTAAAGGCGCTATATAAATATCTTTATGTATGTATATAAGTTCTTGGATATTTAGTCACTGGGGTTGTATGTGGCCTTTGTGCTCTAGGCCTATTAGGGTCTCTAATGTTGTTTCATCGACTTTTCAAAACTTGGTAGAAGCCGAAGACTGGTCCTAAATAGTCACCCATTTCTACTATACGATTTTGACCCTCAAAGTACCATCTAAGTCATTGATAAAAGGTTTGAAAGGCTGACTGTAGCTGTCGGGTTAATCCCCCTCGACCACCTCAACATACCCCATGAAGTCGGTTTCAAGCACCAGATTTTGTCAAAATGAATTCGTATGTCTGCATATCAGGACAGGCCAGTCTTTATATATTTAATGAAATGTGATTTTTTTCCTATTATAATTGTGTAAAAATGATTGAATAGAAAAACTGCGCTATTTGTTAAAGGGGCGTTTGATATCAACCGATCCCTGTTCAAATTTTGTCGCTTTTTCGTACTTCTAATGTCTAGTCATTACTTCTACCAACGAAATTTCATGCATGAGGTACATGGGTGAAAACTAACCTGACTTTTGGCTCTGTTTTGGGAACTCTGACAGATTTGGTTAGGTCAATAAATTGTTGAGGAATGATATTTCCTCTAAGTAAATTAAGTGGATCAAATCGTATGGATAATATAGGGTTTTTTCGGGAGAGGCTCCCAGATTAGCTGTCAGTGCAAGATGGTGAATTTTATCTACCACCAATCTCAAGTTCAATAATATTTTTGTTTTAAGTTGCTTTTTTTATTTTGTTATAAGTCATTTCTTTCTTTCTTGTCTTTTGTCCCCCTTACAGATTATTCAGTAACATATCTTGAGGAGGGCGAATCACATTTCATCTCCTTACCACGGACCTACATAACACGATTGTATAAAACAAGCATTCTACAAACAATTGCTACGAATGGATTTCGAGTTGTGTTCCAAAATGTGTATCTCTATACTGATGATAAAGTCCAAATAGGCACAGGTAACGATACGTCTGACAATCAGTCTGTCATCAAAACTATCCATGGATATAAAAAATACGCTCCTCACGATGTCTATGTAGATACCAATGAGATGTGGTTTGCTGTCATAGGAGCGAAGCTAGGTAACACCAGGCTTGAAATGGATGTTGAGATCATTTCCGTTGATCTATCAAGTAAGTGTGCAATTATTCTCGATTTGTCTTATTTGAATATAGTTTATGTTGGATATCACTGCATCGCTCAATGTACTTCATACTCTAGTCACACCAACAATGGGACCTACTCCGGACCGACTTGGGACCGAACAAATAATTCCATCATCATGATTATATCTAGCCGCCAATGAAGTCGGTGGCATGGAGTCGGTTTGAGGATAATACGACAAACATGTGACATGACGATACACAATGTCCCCTGGTGAATCAGTAGTCAAAGGACACCTAGTGTAGTCATTGGTGAAAATGTCAAGCTGTATGAGCTTTCAATATTTTTTACATTTTCTATCTTCTACCAGCCTTGTTTGATTGTTCGAGCTCCAACATGAGCGTGTCACCGACTGTCCTGTGCGATGGGCTTTACCACTGCGATCGTTTTGAGGATGAATTAGCATGCAGTAAGTAAAAGAGCAACTGAAAACATATTTCCATGTAAAAGCATATTTTTTGGTTTCTCATTGACTTTATGATTACCTTATAAAAGTTACTGTTGTTTTTCCTATTGTGTTAAACAATGTCACATGAATACCTTTAATTAAAAAAAAATCTCGTTCTACTAAGAAACTCCCTTTTGTTCAAATGAAATTTTACAACTTGATTTTTTTTTTTTTTTTGCCGTCGTTTTAAATTTGATTTTATGATCTTCTTCGACTATTGTAACATATTATCATATACAATCACAAACAATGTACTAAAATGCCTAACTTTGCGTGTTATATCTATGGGAGAAGAATGTCAATCGTTTGAGTACAACCCTATGGGAAATCTGAGTCCTTGTCGTGTATTAATTTGGTATTAATAGTTGGATAGAGTATGAGTCGGAGATATGATTTCTTATAAAAAAACAAAATTTAGAAAATGCATATTTCATTTTGATATTTAGATTTGAGGGTCAAAGGTCAAATATATACTGTACATGGTTTCTCTAAAACCATGTATTGTTTAGACTTGAAATTTGGCACACTAATAGACCTGAATAAGAGGATTATTTCAAAACATATGGTCAAATCATGCCAATGTTATCTTAACTACTTAGTATGTCACTAAACATGTGTGGCATGCACTTGAAACAGCCCACCTATACTTGTTATTAACAAGTATTACATGTCTAGTTATTTTTGTTTCTACTGACGAAGTTTTGAGCATGGGGTAAATGGGGTGAAACCGAATTGACTTTAGGCTCTGTTTTTTTTAGCTCTAGAGGGTAAATCTGACAGATACAGCCGAGTAGGCAATCTGTTGGTGAATGACCTAGATGGTTTAAGTAACTTAAAGGCTAAGTCCACCCCAATATTAATTTGCTTTTAATAGATGCAGAAGAACAAGAGAAACAGAGCAAATCAAATTCAGTAAAATCGGACAACTAATAAGGAAGTTATGATTTTTTTTTTAATATGTAAAACTATGGAACTTAGAAAATCACTTCACAAATTGCCAATTTGGTCATCTGTTTGTTACGTCATTGCCTCAATATTTATCAATTCCTCTATATATTTTTATTCCATTAATTTCCTTTTTATCCCCCAAAACTTGATTTCCTCATGTCTTTGCCCAGGTTATATGATTTGTATCATATTGCGTGCATGACATTTCACAAAAATCTTTTATGAACTTTGAAGAATTGATAATATTTACTGAATATTGTATATTCATAACCGTTGATTTGTATATAAATAGTTTATCAAAATTACATTTTTTTCGTGATTTAACTGAAAAAAATTACTCTATATTAGTGCATCCACACAAAAATATAATACTATCAATATAACTTGGATCCTTGGTGTGAGGAAATAAGATTTTTAGGGGGAACATTGGAAGTTCATATTATCAATATAAATAAAACAATTAGTGCATAGTGAGGCAATTACGTCACAGACTCATGAGTGAGTTGCCAACTTGTCTTGTGATTTTCAAAGTTGTTCATGTCATTACAAATTTATAACTTTCTTATTAGTTATCCAATTTTGCTCAAACCCTTTTTTGATTGGTTTGTCTGATTTTTCTGCTTCTATTGAAAGTAAGTTTCTTTTTAGAGTGGACTTGCCCTTTAAGGGGACAAATCGGTTGAATAATAATTTATTGGGTATTTTTTTCGGGAGAGGCTCCCAGACTAGTCAGCTGACTTTTTCAATATGTCTTTTTAGTTATTGTATGGCGTGCGTTATTAAAGCAGATAATAGCGGCTTCTTCTTACACGTAAATGATCGTTATTCCGAAAAGATAATGTCAAGATGCCAATCATAACATGTGAAAGAAAATCAAAGACAAATTTAAACAATACCATTTGTTCTTTGAAAGAAAAATCGGAGAATAGTTGTGAGAAAGTTTATGTTTATCATTTCATTAGTTGTGGAAACTATATATGTAATTACTAATTAAGTGAAAAATATTAATTTTCTTGATTCTAGGACAAACTTATGAAATTAACAGTCGGTATTTATGATTGAATCCACATTGACGACATAACTGGCGAGGCACGTCTGACGTTAGTGACTAACTGTTACACTCTTGGGGAAATTTGTTGAGCCAAGAGGCATTATATATTTGAAATAACTATGTTAAAGATGTATAGAGATAATGCAAGTACATTCAAGAATGACTTTGTAACACACATTTTCTTACAATCCTGACATCAATCTTTGTGGAGGTATTTCTTTTTAAATTCTTTTGTTATCCATCATGTCAAAGTGACACATCATTTATTCATGGCTGTATGCAGTGAGGCCATATATTGCATGCATTCCAACTCCATTGTATCGGTGTTGGGTATTCTGGACCACATGGAAATAATCTCCGATCGTTTTTTTTTATTCAAAGCAAAGCTCATTAAAAGCCTTGATCCCTTTATGAAGAAAAGAATTTATATCACAAACACGAGTCAATGAAAATGGAGCTCTTACCTGAATTTTATATAAAGTGTATTCTCATGTATTTTTCAACTATAGATCAATCTGCAACGTTTTTAGACCCTGGTGAATCTATTTTCATCACAGCTTATTTTGTGGACTTCCGACAGTTTAATCTGTCTGTACTCAGAACGAACGTGACTGCTATCTTTCGACTCGAGTTCCAGGAGGAATATTGGGCTACAATTCAAATAGGAACCGGAAATGACGTCAAATCAGTCGTGAGAACCTTTCACGGACAAACATCATACGTTCACGATATATATGTAGGATCTAATATGATTTGGATCGCTATCGTTGGTCACAATTACTACAGCTACGGTAACCTAAATTTGAAAGTCACATCCATTGACAAGTCAGGTAAGTAAGCCTGTTTATGAACTGCTTCTTTAAATTCGTGGTTACTTTGTTATTGATATTCATAACGAAATTTTGTTTATTTGTTCTTAAAATTCAGTTGTATTTTCATTCGAGCCAACAAAAGAAATTTACAGGAGCTTGCTTTCCAAGGAAGCCTTGCAATTGTGCGAAATCACAACAACGCAAAAGTAAAGAAGAACAAATTATACACTAAAATACTTTAGTGACAGGAATCGTGCATTAAATTTTGCTTTTCCGCGCTAAAAATGCAAAAGCGATATTTGATAATTGGAAATTGTACTTATCTTCGATGCCCCATGCCCTAAGATGAGTATTGCAATCATGTTTGCATCATACTGTGTGAATGAAAATAGAATCATTCCTACATGTATTAGCAAGAATAGTATCATGGATATAAACCCCTCGTTGGTTCTCCACAACACATGTAATATCTTCTAAGTATCGTACAATACTATCATCGTTTTGCTTTATATGACCAACTGTTAAAAAAGAAATCCAAACTCTGGTCTACCTAAAAATTAACAGCAAAATAAAATAGGTATGTGGAACGACATTCAATTGTTTGGTCCCTGAGCTTTAAAGTTTCTTCTACCGAGTTGCCAATTCTATAGATCGACCTTTCTCACATATTGAAATTAATTTTAATTAGTGTATAATGTACATGGATCTAGCTAGGCAGTGGGCTTGTCATTGTTAAATCAATACTCCCCTGACTCTCAAAGGTAAGAACAAACAATTGCTTAGAGGATGGATAGGTTGTCTGTCGTTGATTGTATCTAGTGGTTAAGGCATTTGGCGTACTAGACCCGGGTTCGCATTTATAGTCTTCTTTGGGGGTCATTCGCTCGCATCCCTCCCTCCTTTTTCTTTCGCGTATTCCGAGTCTTTTCTTTTTTTCATCATCTTTTCTAGCAGACTTATCCACTTTTTAAAAAACTGTATGCACTTAGCAACTGTGTTTTTTCTTCAAGTTTTAAAGAACGCTGGTTTTGAATAAATTTCTCATTACTTGACAAAGACTTAAAGGTACTAATGTCCCATTTGCAGGCCAACAAAATGAAAAGGTTAAATTCCAACGGCATTTGAAAAATAATACTAATTTAGAACTTCCCCAAAGGGGGGGGGGGCTTGAAAATGTCTTTAAGTGGGAAAATAACGACTATTAGTTGTCGAATCGATTTAAGTGCTACCAAGACAGTAGGTAATAGTCTGATTTTCAGACCACTGTACCGAATGGTCGTACGTTTTGTGCTGCGCAAATATTCAATCAGTTTAATTTTGGCCATTACAAGAAGTGGGTTATTGATGTAGACAAATGCTCATGTATCCTTTACAGCTCATTTTTTGTATGTTGTTACCAAAGAAGAAAAAAGGCCAGTCAGTCACTCAATAGTGTCTGACAGTGAAGTCTAGCAAGTAAACGGGTTTCCGTGCATAATTTGAATATTAAGACACTGCTAACGTTTAAATTTTACAGATAGGACATACATGACATATTTATAATTCCTGCAAAGTTCTACAGAATTTGATGTTGGCTGCAAAAGGGATGGTATCTTTAAAGCCGTATCTCCGGTTGTTTCATTATTTCTTTTTCACTTGTCAGTTTTTCTTCAACCGCCGCATGACTATTTTTATTCTTATATATATATATATATATGTGGGTGTTTATGAGTGTGTGTGTGCGAGTGTGTGTGTGTGTGCTTAAAGTAAGGATGCAACTGAAGCACGCTGCTTGTAATTGTTAAAAAATTCACCTGCCCTCGACAAAGAATTAAGAAATTCAAGTTTTGTCCATCATTTAGAGTAACTGCATAGCCCGTCTCTGTGGTCTAGTTGTAAGAATATGGCGTTCTTTATAGCCAGGGTTCCGACTCTTTTTTTATTTCTACCGCTGCAAACATTTATACTGGATGAAATCAATGGGGAACTTTGATAGAGCTAATCACCATAATTCTTTCCTTTTCTTTTATCACAATTATGTTTATATGTATTTTATCGTGAGTCATGAATATGATTTATTTCAAATCAAACATTATTCCTAATTGCAACAGATCTACTACAATGCGGAACCTCCGACATCGCCCTTCCAACGAATGATTTGTGCGATGGAGTCTTTACATGCCCAGATTTTGCCGATGAAGCGCAATGCAGTGAGTGATGAGAACGACTGCGTTTTTTGTTATTAATAATTTGTTATTTCTTCTTTTAAATCTGTATATCAAACAAGACGAAATTCTATGCCGAGTTCCGATTTAAAACCCCCAAAAATATCATGTGCGAGAATGTGTGTGAGAGTGGTGCAATTATTTACATCCGGGGACTGACATTTAACGTTACCATCCGACAGACGTGATTCGGGTTCAAACCATGGTAAGTCAGTTTGTAGAAGACAAAGAACCGAGCGTACATCTGAATGTACCGCTAGGTTCCTGGCTAGATCAAGTCTATAAAGCCTCTGAAAATGAGATATTTCAGTAGTTAATGGGTTAACCTGCACTAATGGGATCCAAGAGCACCCATTTTAAGGACAAAACTACTGACAAGTAATTTTACACCTGACAGACGTATTACATTCTATCTTTGAACAGGTCATCCATCAACATTCCTTCTCGAAAACGAATACCACACCATTACGTTTCACATCTATGTACGAATGTATAATGCATCACTTATCAAGACAAACACTACGAATGGATTTCGAGTAAAGTTTTTGGATATCTACCTTGAGTGCTATGATTATGACTATTATCACCCTATTTATTGCGATGACCTGAACATCCAGATAGGTACGGGTAACGATACGGCTAACAACCGATCGATCGTCAAAACTGTCCATGCGTTCACATCTTATGAAGACGATGTTTATGTTGGCTCCAATGAGATGTGGATAACAGTCATCGGTGTTAGGAGAAATGATCTCTACTATTTCTACGGCCATGTCGTGATTGAAGTCACCCCTGTCAGCTTATCAAGTAGGTATCTGACTCTCGATTGCAAAGAATTTCAAGAAATCGACCAACCCGAAAGGCAATTTCAGTAGTGTATATTATCTTCGCCGGATTATGTATGTCAGTGTCATGTTTTCGCAATTCAATACCTGACACACAAGGCTATTTAAATTATCATGAGTTGATATTTGGAAAGTCTTTGCGATCATTTTGGGTGGGATTGGTACACATTGTATAGTGATTTCTTTTCGTTACCCTTTAAAAAATCAGTATAGATTATGTCAGAAATCAACGGCACAATACTGGGTTATGTGTTGGGCACTGAAGAAAAGAAGGGGGAAAAATACAGGGAAAGGGAGAGGAAGAGGGAAGAAGCAAATAAAGATGTACACGAGAAGTTTAAAAAGAGGAGGGGAAGAGAACACTATAGAACCATATATACTAGGTGGAAATAGAAGAGAAAGGATGATGGGGAAAGAGAAAGCAAACAGGAAGAGGGAAAGTCTGTGCGTGTGTTTTCCCTGTTTGGATGTGTGTAGGCATTTCTGCTTGCAGTTTCAGAATAATTATGAACCACCTTGTTATCGTTTTATGTAGGTCTGAGTCCCTGTTCAAACTCTAACAAACTGCTTTCACAAGGTGAAACCTGTGACGGAATGTACCAGTGCGATGATTATTGGGATGAAAAATTATGTAGTAAGTATAGAGATTCGTTCCAGAGATCACTTGATTTAATATTTAATAACAGTTCAGAGTTGTATCACGTTCGAAATGAATCAGCTTTTCCTTGCTCAAATTGACACCAATTATTTATATTTTCTACTCAACAAGAAATGGCAAATATTTACCTGAAAATAGTGACAATAGATTATACTCCGTGTTGCCAAATTAGAGGCCTCCAATCATTTTCGATTAATTTGCGCTTGATTTACGGATGACACAATGTACTGCAATAGAAATGGACTAAAATATTCTAGAGAATTTCTAATTCAAATCAAAATATCAAAATAAAACGTAACTAAAAGGAGATATTAAACTGCTGTGGGTTAACATATACTATGCGTGATCTTTCAGATTGTCGTAAAACCAGTTAAAATCTGTGTACTCTAGTCCTTTTCCAGTATGCACGCATATCCATTTTGCAATATAGTCATATTGAATGTTATCTCTACTAGTTTGTAGTCAATGCTAGACCCACTTCCCATGAAATCTGGCTTTAATACTAAATTTGAAAAAAATGAGCCAATATGGTTTTAGTTTCAGAAATAAGTTATGTATTTCATCTTTTTTATTTTATGCGACCGCATATTTTGTATGAAAATCTTAAACTACAACTCCATCATCATAATTCACAATGCAGTACTTATTGAATAATAAACTCAACAGCAGACGAAGTGACTGCTCCGTTTTCGTGTTTTTTCTAGGTCATCCTGACATATTTCTACATGAAGGGGAACATTTTCACATAAATATTCCGGATATTACACGCAGATCTTACAATAGAACTCTGCTTCGTACAAACTCTACATTGGGATTTCGAGTGCATTTCTCTGTCCTCAATAGGGGTTGCTGTGGCACCCACATTGTTATTGGCACGGGCAGCGACCCAAAGGACATGTATCAAATTTTTTTGAACTACTACAACGATAATTACGACGATGTTTACGTCACAACAAATGAAATGTGGGTTGCCGTCATAGGTGGAGATGGATCCAGTTATGGCTATGTGGAGATTGACGTCACTTCCGTAACTTTTCCAGGTAGGCCTATCTTAAATTGTATCATTACAAATTAAAACACTATATAGATGACGCATGCGCGCGAGTTTATTATGAGATATAACTGCAATTGAGTTGAGGCTGTATACATCTATCGTATGCCGTCAGGATTCAATACACCTTGTAACGATTAAGGCCGCCATTTTAATTTGCGAGTAAACATTGCGTCGTCAATGTTTTCAGAAGCGCATGCATTGTTGCGTCACTGCCTGCGCTGTGCGCTCACATCATATTAAAAATGGCGACAATGTCAGCGCATGCACACTCTTGTAACCGTGAAAGGGTGTGTAGGTGCATTAAACAGTCTCAGCAAGAGTGGATAGAACATGAATCATTTGTTTTACACAACACAACTCCTAAAACATTGTCATGTGATGTAATAAAAACATAATTTCAAGATAGCTTTTCGTGTCGTTATCGCTGCCAAATAAACCTCTTGTTTGATAGGCCTTTAAAAGCGCGCACACAAATATAAGCACACCTACCTCTATACGCGTTCACGCGCAGTGCTAGTATAAGCGGTCTAGCCTATAAGCGCATCGCGTACTTGAAAGTCGTTGGATAGTTCATGAAACTATTGCACTTTTTGTTACCCCCAAAAAAAAAAAAACACACAAAAAGCGTGGTATAGTCTTAGTATTAACATCAACAGCGTTTGACCAATCATTTGTTTAGGATCTAGGAGTGAGCTGTATGAATAAATATATCTGATTTTTTCGCTTTATAAAACATGACTAGCAATTCCTATATTCACTAGGAGAAAAAGGTAAACACTCTCTCTTGGTGCCAACAAGAATATCTACCACTGCATTTTCCAAACTGGATATAGCGATTTCGTAATTTAAGGATACCCTTATAAAAAACCTGCATTTTGATAACATTTTATCTCGTCATATTAGATTTTTCAGGAAATTATTAAGCGATGAGATGGCAGATGTGTATAATTTGCATTGCTGTGATCTGGCCGTACTTGTAATCAGACTTAAACGATGACTGGACAAAATATCGCCAGGAATACGATAATTGACAAACACTGTGTAGACTGTTAACAAAGCCGGACGGGCTGGGGAATGGACAATATAGCATTGGCTCAAATGGCAATAAACTATTCTGAATGTTGTACTAATGCAGAAAGGGTGGGTTATTTACTAGCTGTTGCCCATTAAGTTGGAATTAATTCTTCTAACCTCTTTTCATGTTTTTTAAAGTTTATAGGTAACATTTATATCTTTTAAAGTAGCTGTGCGTAGATTAAAAAAACTAACTTTGATTGGACAATTTTATCAAAATTCAATGTTTGGAAACATTCGAAGTAATGATTATGATCAATTACAAAACGCTTAAACAAGGCCCCGGCATAACACCTGAAGAGCTCTCCGAACGCTGCTGAGATGTATGACATCACAGGTTGGGCATGATTTGCACAAGCAGACGACATCCCATAAAGAATGAACATAATTGCAATGCTATTTTTTCTCGAATTATAATGAGTTTAGTGTATATAATTTTGATGGCATTTCACACCATTCAAAAAGGGATATGAAACCGATTCCGATAACTAAAATATTTTGTTTGTAAATACACAGGATAGGGGTTAATGAACAATAAAAGAAACCACACTTGCAAATTGAAAAAAACCCGGAATGATAGCATGGACGGCATTTGTTCCCTCTTGAAACGCCAAACTTTAAGCAATCTATTGATCAATCTCTAATACTCTTCAGACTGATCAATAAAGGTCTGAAAAGATATAAACTTTATCTATCACGAAAAAAGCATATTGCCACAAGAACTTCATGAAAAAGAGGTAAGCAAATGTTACTCTCAACTTTATTGGCAAAAGGATAATATTGTAGCAGTAAGATTCAGTTATTCATGGATCAGCTACAAAAACCAGACTTGGATTGTCATCTGTATGTATGAACTGAATATGATCATGAATAACACGATCGCAAACACATACGAGAAATCAACTCAAATCAAGGGCAATCTTAAGACACTGCTTGATATCCAATACAATTCATGTTCGGGTTATGTAATACGTCTTTGTAATGTTCACGCAATTCGATAGGTGATTAAGAAGGCTATTGATATTAACTCGGTTTGATTTTTCGGAAGAATTTGCGATCGTCCTGAATATGATATTTACACCGAAGTAATATTTTTTAGCTAAATAAAACAGAAGGATGTTGACGTTGATAACAAAGTCAACTTCGGAAACCTTTTTTTTTATAAATAGTATCACGAGATTCGTATTTCTGCACAACAAACACCAATATCGGGATTCAGCAAAGTAGAACATGCGATGGGATATATGACTGCAGCAATTATGAAGACGAATCTTCATGCAGTAAGTTTATGCTTCTTTATGTTGTTCTTTTTTACAATCTGTAAATCTTACTGTTCATTATATAAGCTCCATTTGTACAAGGACAATATGTAGCGTTCCATTTACCTCATGCATGAAATAAATAAATACCAACTCGTTTATACATAAGATTTAATTGTTATCCATACAAATTATATCCTAACAACACTATGAACCAAACAAAGGGAATATAAAAAACAAGGAAAAGAAAGAAAACAGAGAGACAGCACACTCTTTTTTTTCAAAAGTCTTTTTTATTAATTCCAAACAATACAAATCAATCTTAGAAATAAAATACAGTTTTTTTTTCTTGACACACACACACACACACACTAAATGCCAAGTATTTGCTGATTTGCTTAGTTTGTAGGTAGGACTTATATTATCAATAAGCTTATTACAGTAGCAAATTATATGACAAAATGTCTTTTTTTTATTTTCATTTTTTTTAATTCTCAGATCAATCTGCAGTATTTCTACCAGACGAAGAAAGCTTTTTCTTATTTCCGTTTGCTGACCGTCAACAAACCTACAGAGTCTGGCTCTTTGAAACGAACTCCACCAATGGCTTTCGAGTGTATTTTGAATGCGGTTACGGTGACCCTAACGGATACACCATTCTTATTGGGAAAGGAAATGATTCAACTAACCAGCAGTCAGTAATCGAAACATACAGTACATTGGAGTTATGTCATTTTATCGAAAGACAGTTGCTTCTGGACAGTCCGGAGATATGGGTTACTATGATAGGTTCCTACAATATCTACTTTGAATTTAATATTAACGTAATTGCCGTTAATATGTCAGGTGAGTATGGATATAGGATCAAAATAAACAGCTTAACAGCGGAAAATGTCTGGGTTAATCGCTACGAATTCACAAAGTTTTTTTCAAATATAAACCAAAGGAGTTTTCGAAAGCCTTGTGCATCACTTTTCAAAAAGTGCAAACACTGCAATGACTTATTACGTAATCCCGGGGGGTGTTTCATAAAGCTGTTCGTAAAGTTACGCATGACTTTACGAACGACTTGAATATGAAGTGCCAGATGGGATGGCCAAAGTTTTTCCTGATGTTTTAACAAAGTGTGACTATATTTCCAATAACCTCAATTAAATTATGGCAAAAAATATACTTTGCATTAAAAATGGTTGTTATAATACGGAATGTTAATCTACATCTGCACAGTTCAACTCAAGTTGATGCAGTTAAAAATGATTGAGCATCCCATTTGGCTTTTCATATTAAAGTCATTCGTAAAGTCATGCGTAACTTTACGAACAGCTTTATGAAACACCCCCCAGATATGATTTCTATGAACAATACACAGATAACCATTGAGTTGATTTTTTTGAAAGTCTTTGCCATCGTAAATATGAACAATAATTTCAAAATAAAATATAGAGATCAACAGTTTTAATATATATACCATGTCTTCTTTGTATTAAAGTTGAGATTCGTTTTTTCTTCTTCACAATTCAGGAACGATATAATGAGCCTTTAGATTATTGGTGATGATGCGCCATTAATATACAGATTACTAGTAATTAAATGTATATCTATAAATTAACCATTTGAAGACCATCACCACTTATCTTTGGGACAAAACAAAGCCTATTTGATTGTTTGTATTTCGTTTCTAATCATGTGCGGGCATCAATGTCTTTCTGATAGCACTACTTGAATCACATAAAGGTCGGCCATTTTTTTTTCTTCTAAATTTGTGAATATTCATTTAAATTTAGTTTACAGGAAGTAAAACATCTTTTTTTTTAAATCTTACTTTAGGCTTTTTACCATGCCAGGATTCAGGCACAATTATATCCCCAAATGACGTATGTAACGGACGGTACGAGTGCGACAGTTATGAAGATGAGATATCATGTGGTAAGTGCCAACAAAATTCTCATGACAGAAATTTAAAACAACAACAATTCAAACAAATAAATAAAAGTTCTTATGAAAAGCTTTGATGAAGACAGATGGTGTGCACAATATATCAAACCCCATTAGAATTATACCTAGTGAGTGACGCGTCTAGGGCTCATGGCGCATGGAGAAAATAATGAGATCGTACCCCCTGGGCCGCCTTATCTTATCCACTCCTATTTACAAGAGAGGTAGCAGAGCAACCGAGCTGTAAATATGTTGTATATTTAACCCTTGAAAATGCAACTGTTATGATATTTACTAAGGAAAATTTGCAAGGAAGTCAGGCAGTAGAGTTTCAATTTTGTAACACTGATAAAAGTGTTTTCTATTTCCCTTTTTCTAAATGGGGAAATTAAATAAAAACCCAGGAGATATCTTATCAAGGTATTTAGTAATGCAAATGCAAACAAAAACTACCCCAGGGAGGATTTTCGCCGCTGATTATAAATTCCTAGGAAAGGTCACTGCTCATATTAGTGTTTCGATTACGACACGGAATGTCATATGTATTTATATATTTTACTGAAACATATCTATACAGGATAAAAACATGAACAGCAAAGCTGTTTTCCATTATGGTCCTGATTATGGACTTACAATAGCACCACACAAAATGAAAAAGAGCAAAACCAAAAAAAAAAAGAATACAGAAATGCAAAGATGCCCATTAAAATGCCAAAAATACAATAGTGCATTGAAAAAATATAATGAAAAAGAACGAAAAAAAAAAAAAGGAAGCCCCAACCACGGACTCGGGAGGAATCAATGCCTTATCTGCTTAACGGGACCACGGGCAGAAGCCCCCGGTGTAATGTTAAGAACAGAAGGAAGAAATAGAAGTGGGAGGAAAAGAAGTAGAAGCCAAGAGAAGAAGAAGAAGACGTAGAGGAACAAGAAATAGAAGAGTGAGGAGAGGGACACAAATATACATATTGGATTTGGAGGTAAAGAGAATGAATACTTTCTTCAAATTTTGGGGAATTAAATGTTTTGATTCTTATATGATTTGATTTGATTTCATAGATCGTTCGCCAACCACCATCAGTGAAGGTGAATCTTATGCCATCTCAAATTTGGAGCTGTATGAACGGGAATATCACGTCTTCCTTTTTCAAACCAACTCATCCTATGGATTCCACATCACGTTCCAACATGTCTTTCTGGACTGTTGTGATATGCGTGTTCAGATTGGGACTGGGATTGACCCATTCGATGACGGGTCCGTAGTAAGGGCCATAGAGGATTACACAAATTATGTTGATGATATTTACTTGAGAACGAGTGAAATGTGGCTGGTCATGGCAGGTGGGAAGGGCTTGAATGTTGGTCATGTCGATATCATTGTCACTGCAATTATTGTTTCTGGTAAGTGTAGTATCGGCTACTTACACTTTAGTTTAAATTGTTATTATAGTACATTATATACTACATCACCTTATGAAATATGCATTAAAACAAATTATATAATAATCATGCACTATGAATAGGCAACACTTTGACAAAGTTACTTCTTCAAAATTAATAGACAAACAGTAATAGTAAGAAAAATATCTTACCGAGTTATATAAGATACTTAAGGAGCATAACACAAAATCTGAAGTGGAATATTAAGAAATCTAGTTGAAAGCAGGGATCATATAGATAGATTCCCTAAAGAGAAAATAGAATTCACTCTTTGAACAAGAGAAAATATAATTGAAGACAAATACATGAAAATACGAAAAAAAGAAAAAAGGAAAGGAGGCAATGCATATAAGTATGTACTTAAAGAGGACGCGTGAATTAGGAGCCATAGGGTGTTACACTATTCAAAAAAGATTTATTTAAGATAGATTTGCATTTAAAGGCTACCAATTACCTAAAATAAAGAATTTGTACGTAGCGAGAATGTATCAAATCAATCTCAATTCTTTTATCTTGAAACCTATCGGCTATTAATATAAACGGATAGTAAGTATGAAGAACATGAAATACCATAACTCCCGAGTCGGACTTGGGTTCCGTGCGGGCCCTTTTCTATCTTAATTGAGAGAGTATTTAAACTTGCAGTTTCTCTTTATAGAAGTAATATTTGAAGCTTATAAATTTGATAGTGTAGCAACGTGGAACCCCTAACAACCGGAGCAAATGGCTTTCGGTGATTGGTACACTTGAAATAGGATAAAGAGAGTCCGTATTAAATTAGTGTGTTCCTTCCAATGGTAACTATATTATGGGCGAAAGCTGTGCCATTACGTGAAAGGTGATGAGAACGGCTTTGTCTGGTTAGGAGTAAATAAGAGTAATTCATGAAGAAAATAGAAGAAACGGAGTCGGAGAGCTTACGTTAATGAGGACATTAATGCCTAGTAAAAGTAACCTGTTTTTATAGAGAATTATCCTGCTTTCACATGTTGTAAGGCCTCCATAGCTACATTATAAATATTTGGCAGTATTTCGTGCTTGATCAACATTCATATCCACGGGTTGGACTGTGTTAACACTATGCAATTCATGATGAATTTACGCACACTACACCATAGATTATATTTGTAGTTTCTATTTTCTTCTTCATTCAGAAGGTGAATGTCTCTCCATACCCTGTCGAAATGGAGGAACCTGTCGTCATCTCGCTGACAACGGTTACCGATGTTATTGCATTGATCCATTTTGGGGGCAGAACTGTGAAAAGGGTATGTGGAATCATTGCAACGAGGTGAATTGAAGAAGAAGAAAATGCTTACTCAGTAAGCATTGAGTATTCTAGCAATCGGTTGATTGATAGAATAACCTTACGTTCTGACTTCATAAGCCAGGGTAATAATCGGGAGCGCCAGGGGTGTGCAGTATGACAGATATGAGCGCTAAACAAGAACCCAATATTATTATTATAATGGACACTTGGCTTATTTAACTTCCTTCCAAACATACAATCCAAATTACCGGTAGGAAAGGATATGTGTTTTACCCATCAATAAACTATGAAATAGAAATTTAAGTAATGTATAGTGACATGCTTACATGTAATGTATGAGGCCAATATAATTAACGAGATTAAAGAGATTGTGGCATTCTGTTAAATATGAAAGACATTGTGTGTGCTTTCTGATATAAACGTCATACCTATGTATTAGGAGATTTGTAGAAAACACATATGAAAGGGATTTGTTAGTGAAATGTATTCCTGTTCCGAAAGTGATGAGTTTTTAGATAAAAAGATGATTCCTCACTTGCGTGCAGTCCTTTATAATCATATCCCTGCGCAGTGTTTTTGATAACGACTTTAAGCCAGATTTAATTGGTCGTTATCATTTCAATATCTTACAAATCTCGAAATGCATAATTAGTTGTATGTACTACGTAATCAACTAATAAGTTACAATTTAAGAGTCTAGACAGTGCCTTTTACAAAGTAAGAGAATGTCCTGTGCTCAACTTTAGCTTTGAAGCGCATTTTCATCAATAAATTCGAATAGAATGAACAACTACATGGATCTCTGGAATTATTCCCATGATGATTATTTCCCCTTTCTCACTCATTACATTGCTCCCATTCTGTGTTCAGAAAACGCATGTCTCTCAACACCCTGTCTAAATGGAGGTACTTGTCAGCAAACTGAAATCGGTTACCAGTGTATTTGCATGGATCCATTCATCGGCCGGAACTGTGAAATAAGTGTGTGGTACTGCTAATTCAAATGGGAATTTAGGAAAGTATTTTCACAATACCGAGACACATATACTGATATGTCAAATGTATGTATGTAAGTGTGTATGTATGTCAATATACATATGCAATTCACATACACATATACATGTATAAACTTCAGCAAAATGCGTTGTTATTTTGGTAACATGGCATTTTCCCCATTGTTAAAAACTCTGGAAATAGAAAAGGGTTAATTATTCTGAAATTATTATAGGATTCGTAATTGCAAAAATCAAACAGGATTCATATTTCCGAAGGTTCATAATTCCAAAAATGTAATAGAACCCGGTCTCGTTTATGGTAACTTCTGAATATTGAACCTCATTTCATTTTCACAACTATAAGTATAAACCTTGTGTAATTTTCGGAATTACGAATCTTCTGAGTTTAATAAACCCTATACAATTTTCAGAATTATGAACCCTCAGGTATGGGTCATTTTTGTTTGGAATTATATGAACCTTCGGAATTATGAAGCTTTTGAAACAATGAACCGTGGGGAAATATAATTATCTCGGTTTTTCTCACCAGCGACTTTTATTGTGAGCTCTCAAGCTGTTGTCAGTTGAATCTTTACATTTCGTTCTTCTTTGAGATTACCCCTTCATATCTTAAAAGTATTTAAAAAAAATCATAACATTATGTATAGACACTGGTGCCCAGGAAACTGAGGATAAAAACTCAAACATTCATTCGTAAGTTCTATGCTACTACCATTTTACTAAACCTTACCTTTTGACAGGTAATGCTGATCCTTGCACCCCACGAAACCCGTGCGTCAATGGCGTCTGTCGTCATATCGGACAAGGACAGTACGAGTGTGAATGCCAAGATCATTATGAGGGGATCCATTGTGATGAATCAACCCGTAAGTCAAATGTTTGGATTTATACCCCCTTCACAGAAACAGATTTTTCTCAAAAGTCCTTACAGATTGCCAACTCGTAGTCAATCGCAAGCATCCGTAAATAACTCACTGGTATCGGTAAATAACTCGTCACGACTCGCATTAACTCGCAGACACTCTTAAGGATCCGTGAAAGGAGAGGCAAATTTGTTGACATTTCAAAAATCTTCTTATGATTGTCCACAGATTGATTTTCCGTAAGTAACTCGTTATGGGGCGTTCCCACTGTCGTGCGATCCGTTACGAACCCCACGATTGGCCATTCGTAGCTGATCGTGGAAATTCTCAGAATTGCTAGGTTTGGATACGAGGTGATGCGAGTCGATACGTTATGGTACGATTTGGTGCGCTTGGTTGCGATATGGTCACGATTGGTCAATTTCAGGTGACACGATCTGGTCTCCCGTTCAGATACGATCATATACGTTCCGATATGATTGTCCCGATTGAGTCCACGATTGGGTCTCGATGTGACACGATCATCACGATCGGGGTCCCTGATTTGGGACGATCGGGTACGTGTAGATACGTTCGAATACCTTCCGATACGTTCATCACGAACCGATGCGCTCTGTTGCGACAGTATACGGTTGTGGTTGCGATGTCTTTCACGATAAGGGTCGAGAGTGATCAGGATTTGAGCTACGATTGGACCCCGACGGATATATATACAGGCCGACTGACCATGGACTTCATTGTTTCTTGAACTTCTACAAAGTGATCACTACAACCCACAACCATTGATGATGACAGGAGTTGAGGATGATGACAACGTGACATTTGCAGTATTACTGTATGCTTATATTATTATCGCCAGAGAGGAAGAAGACGAGCAGCAACCAGACGGTACAGACCAGCCACAGCCCCAATCACGTAAGTACAGGAGAGCTGCAGTCAGGCAGTTCTGGGTGCAACCATGGCTCACAGAGGAGACGAGACAACAGTTGGCCAGTTCTCCAGCCTCCTAGACACCAAATTGAGGCTGGAAGATCCAATAGTGTTCCAAAACTACACAAGATTAACACTACAGCTCTTCGATGAAGTCTTGCAGGGGTGCCCCAGCAATCGAGAGGGACGCACCAGTTTCAGGCAACCCCTCTCAACTGGACTGAAACTGCCAGTGACACTGAGGCACCTTGCCACTGGACAACTATCGGTTCCTTGCGTATGCATTTAGGTGTGGAGTGTCCAGCATCTCAGAGATGGTTCCAGAAGTGTGCCAGGCAATTGTGCAAGCGTACAAAATGAGGTTTTAGCCTACCTGTCACCCCTGAAGCCTGGACAGCCGTAGCTAACCAGTTTGAGCAGAGATGGAACATACCCAATGCCATTGGGGCCCTGGATGGCAAACACATTGCTATCAAGAAGCCACCCCACACTTGAAGCCTGTACTACAATTACAAGGGCTTCTTTTCGATACCACTCCTAGCTCTGGTGGATGCAGATTACAACTTTGTGTGGATCGAGCTTGGTGGAAAAGGACACATGTCAGATGATCAGATATTTGGCGACTCTGAGCTGTTCAATGGCCTGGAAGAGGAAGCCCTAGGACTCACCCCACCCTGCCCTTTGACTGCAAGCCCTGATGACCTCCAAGACATGCCCTTCTTCATCCTGGGGATGACGCCTTCGCACTCAGGAACTACCCCATGAAGCCATACGGAAGAAGAGTGATGGCCAGGGAGGAGAGGATTTTCAACTACAGACTCTCAAGGGGGAGAAGAGTGGTGAAAAATGCCTTCGGTATCCTGGCCAATAGATTCAGGTGTCTAATGTGAATGATATGGTTGAGGCGGAAAACCAGAATGTCATCCCAGGAGCATGGAGGGACCATGTGGACTGGCTAGATGTGAATCAACCTTCTGTACCTCGCAACTCAGCTACAGCAGATGCAAATCATCACAAGGAACTCCTAAAGGCCTTCTTCAACTCACCACAAGGTGCGGTCGCATGGCAGGAAAGGATGGCCAGGCTGCATGACGCGGAAGGTGGAGAGGATGATATTTGATATTTTTATTTTTATTTTTGAAAAATTCAGGAAATTGATATTGAAGATGCATGATTTTCTTTCTATTTTTACTGACTATTCTAAGTCAATGTTTTAGAGCAGTGGAAACTCATTTTCGGTTAATTAAATCAAAGTTGTTAAATATAGGTGACATATATTTATGGATAAAGAAAAGGGAGAGAATTTTAACTCTTTCATTGTCCATGTCTGTGCAAGAACAACAAAAAACTTCCATGTGAAAGATCAGCTATAATGTAATACATTTTTAAAGATGTTTAAATAGCAGTTACCTGAACAAAAGCTATTTTTGACCTTATACTTAATAGTATGGCACTATAGTTTACACACTGCAAAATTGTCACACCTGTATGTATATATCTGTCTATAATGTTATCGAAATATATAAAGTTGGTATCTATCATCTTCTGATTGTATGGACACAACTTTCTATTTCAAGTCTGCAAATTAATGGTATACATGTTTACATTACCTTCCATGATTGATAAGAAGAGAGAGAGAGAGAGAGGAGAGAGGGAGAGAGGGGAGAAGGAATATTAACAACAAGAGGGAGAGAGTGTGAGGTTGAAGAAGCTGATGGAGTGAAGGAAAAGGAGTTATTATGATTAAGGACTATAAAGAGAATGATAGTGAATGAGAAACAAATGGTTGAGAGAGAAAGAGGAGAGAGAGAGAGATATATGATTAAAAAAGAGAGAGAGAGAGGGGGAAGGAGAGAAAGTGTAAATATACTGGGCGCGAGAACTCGTAACAGATCGTAAACGTCCGTGTAAAAGCGTGACTTCTCGTATCTACTCGCATTTACTCGCATCTACTCGTATCATCTTGTATCTGCTCTTGAGTCGTTCGTGTCAGGTCGTGAGCAATGGTACCCGACAGAGCGTCACAGGTCGTGGCAGATCGCAACACATCTCAACAGAGCGTGGTGTTTGTCTTTTCTAAGGTTGATCCCGATCACCACGATTAGGAAGCACGATTAGATGCGATATGTTGCGTTTTATTACGATCCAATACGATCTGATGCGATGATCACGATTGACAATTAATCGTGTTGATCGTAGAATTTTTTGAACCGTCCAAAAATTTCCTACGATCAACACGATTGCCACGACTGACCTCAAGATCTGATAATATCTGATAGGATCACCACGATTACATCACGATTAAGACCACAATTTCAATCGTGGCGCCAATCGTGATAGTGGGAACGCCCCATTACAATTTTGTATACGATATGTTACGGTTAGTTTACGATTTGTTAACAGATTATTTACGGATAATTACGAGTGCTTAGGTGTTGTTTAGGATTTCATTTGGGTCGTGTAACGATGGCTTTACGGATTGTTATTAGTTATTACGAGCACTTTACATGTAGTTACAAGTATTTTACTAATAGATACATATACTTTACGTATTCTTATGTATTGCTTACGATTTGGGGAAAGGTATAAAAGCTGCAAAACAGTAAGGACTCGTAAATACTCGTAACTAACTCGTAACTATTCATAACAACACGTAAACAGGTCGTAAAATGCCTGTAAGTTTCTCGTAGTTATCCGTGACAACTCGTAACAAATGGCAGAATTTTGCCGTAAAATACATCGTAATAATTCGTAATAATCCATAATAAATCGTAAAAAGCTCGTAACAACTCTCAAATCGGTCGTAAAAGTGGCCAAATCGTAAGGATCCATAAAAGATCCGCAAAATTGTGAGATCCGTAAGGACTCGTAAGAAAAATGTGTGTATGTGAAAGGGGTATTACTTGTATGCATCTTAATTCCCCCTTCACATACACAGATTTTTCTTACGATCCAAACTTGTAGTCAATCGCAAGCATCTGTAAATAACTCGCTGGTATCCGTAAATAACTCATCACAACTCGCAACAACTCGCAGACACTCTTTACGATCCGTGAAAAGAGAGGGAAATTTTTGACATGTAAAAAATGTCCACGGGTTGATTTTTCTGTAAATAACTCGTAACAATCCGTAAGTATCGTAAACTGCTCACAACAACACTTAACCATCCGTAAACTGCTCGCAAGAATCCGAAAACTACTCATAACAATTTTTTTAACGATTTGTTACGGTTAGTTTACGATTTGTTTACGGATTACTTACGGATTATTACGAGTGCTTACATGTTTATGATTTCATTTGGGTCGTGTTATGATGGCTTTACAGATTGTTACGAATCATTACGAGCACTTAACGTGTAGTTACGAGTACTTTACAAAATCGATACGTATACTTTACGTATTCTTACGTATTGTTTACGATTTGGGATAAGGTATAAAAAGGACTCGTAAAGACTTGTAACTAACTCGTAACTATTTGTAATAAAAAGTCAACAGGTCGTAACTTACACGTAAAAACTTCGATGAATAGTAACGTTCTGTAATATACTAGTGACAATCCGTAAAAAGCTCGTAAAATGGCTGTATGTTGCACGTAGTTATCCGTGACAACTCGTAACAAATCGTGGAATTTTGCCGTAGATACACTGTGATAACTCCTAATAATCCGTAATAAACCGTAAATAGCTCGTAATAACTCGTAACAACTCTTTAATCAGTCATAAAAGTGGCCAAATCGTAAGGATCTGTGAAAGATTCGTAAATTTGTGCGATCCGTAAGAAAAATCCGTGTATGTGTAGGGGGTATTAATCAATCGTAAAAGTGGACAAATCGTAAGAACTCATATGAAAAATCTGTGTAAATAAGTGAAGGTGGCATAATGGTATTAAGTTTTGCAAATCTATGATTCACATCTTTTCGAAGGACGGTTGAATAGGAAACAAAATTTGGAAAGTGTTTTAACGCAATGTTTTACCCTCAGAAATGATGAACCACTTTTTGCATTTCTGAATAAGTAAATCAAATGTCTTTACATCATCTCTGGATATGACAGAAAATGTCAAAACATTTTCTTTTCATGGAGGGAGGGGTTACTCATCTGTTTTCGCTATTTATGTCGTTCTATTGTATAAGTGAATGGATATCAAAGTTTGTTAAGTACACCATTACCTGCTTGATCTATGAATTAAATTTTAGATGTCCAGTCCTCCCTGACATGTTGTAGATGGTCTTATGCATACGTCACCGGACTGAGGATCACCAAGGAGCTTATTCTACCTCCTTAGAATCACATGGTTCGCAATACAGGACAGCACCACTCTCTTTTGACAAGACACTAATGTACATTTGTCACTATCTACCCAGGTGTAGAAAATAGATACATGTACATGTAAGGAATTTATTCCTTGAATGCTTTCAGGGCCTTAGGGCAGCTAGGCTAGTCAGTGTAGGAATCATAATAGTTTTTTGTAGGTGCCTTGAGCATCCCCTTGGTATTTACGTTGATATAAATGTAACGTTTTTTAGTATTAGTATTTTATAAATATTAGTAGTAGTAGCGTATTAGTATTATTTCAATTTGTATTATTATTATTAGTAGTAGTAGTAATATACTGTTATCAACATTATTTGTGCTGTTTTTGTTAATGTTAGTTTTATTCCTCTTCTTCTCCTTCTTCTTCTCATAATTATCATTATTATTACTATATTTAGTGTTATCATCGTCACCATTATCATCATCATTATTGAAAACAAAATTACATCATTTGCCGTCATATGTTCTAATTCCTACCTCGAATACAGTTCCTTTGGAGGTTTCTGTCCATCCGTCAAGCCAGATAGTCAACACCAATGCCAATGTGGAGCTGACATGTAGTTTCAATAATGCCAAGCGATACAACTGGTACAAAGACGATGTCCTTTTGCCCAACAGTGAAAATCAGAATCCTTTGATGATCGTGTCTGTCACGCCCATTGACATCGGGTATTACTTCTGCCGAGGCTCGAGGAGAAATGGAGAAACTTTAGACACGATGCGAGCATCTGTATATGTCAAAGGTAAAAACAATCTTGAAGCGAACCACAGAAAAATAACAACACTTAGAGTTGTGTCTAGCCTTTAATCAAGGCGACCTGTGTACTCTAGCAAGATCTCATCTCTGCCCTCGAAACACGTGGAATACCCTTATGACTGTGAGATGTTTCATGAAAGGAGCATGGAGCTAGCAGGCATACGTCATTAAAGACTTACGCAATGCATCCTCAGTATTAAACGGTTTTTTAGGCCTGTATAACTTTGTCTCTGTCCGGCAACTCTGCAAATAATACGTAAATATTCGTACGGTTTCCATAGATGTTATATCAGATCAACATTATAAATAATAATAGTTTGCCTTCATCAAACTTCTTTTCGAAACAAAATATATGTATACAGAAAAGGAATTTCTTTCATTCAATTCAGTTTTGAAGACATAAAAATTTGTTTTAATGCTACGCGTGAAAATAAGACATTTATTCAAAATTATATTTCGATCGCAATGGAGACATACAATTGCGTAAAACAAATCAAAAGTGGTTATACTGGGTACATTATGTGAAAGTATGAGAGAAATGTTCTCATACAAGTACTGATTTAAAATGAAATTCGTATATAAAGAAATTTTCTGAAAACTATGTTTTAGTTAGGCCTACTTGTTTTTATTTGCTATCAGCCCTCTTGAAAAAAATTATATTGAGAATGACTGCCGGTCAACCGGTTTTAATATAGAATTATCATGAGGAAAATTTCCCCCTCTCCTTCAGGCGAGGGGTTGGGGGAGGGATGCGTTCCCCTGTGCCCTCCCCTGAATCTGTGACACTTATTCTCGTTGAATATGTTTGTATTATATTTTCAGATCTGACCAATATAATAGTTTTGAACGCTAGATTTGACATTCCTTTCAGCGATGAGCTTCGTGACCAAACTTCTAATCTCTATAGAGAAACGGCGCTCAACATCAGCACGTATGTAAGTTATCCTTCAAATAATTAGTGCATATCAGAAAGGCCTATCCTGTTCTTTTGATATTCTGCAAGGCAATGCCTAATATTGTTTTTGGTTTACAATATTAAGTTGAATTATAGAGTGCGAGTATGTTGTGCAACAAGTTTCTTAGCAGGAAATGGTAAAGGCTGATTGCACGTACATGTAGCATAAACATATTCAGATCTTCTTACGGTGGAGACGAAAGCTATACTAAGGCAAAGTGGACTCTCTTGTGACATATAACTCGGCAACCATTGATGCTATTGTGAACAAACTTGAGTAAGATATGCACTTGGCGGACCTTCACATTATAGTGCTGTCGAAGGTCACATTCTAATGTCAAAGCTAATTTTGTAAACTCTCTTGTGGCAAATTACTTTGCAACTGTTTATTCTCTTATGACCATACTTGCTTCAGATTATTTTTGGTTAAGCTGTAAGTTTGAACCCACAAGAATCATGTACGTCTAGTCATTTAAATACAATTTTTGTAGGTGCAACCAAGCTTGAGTCAGTGATGCTCTTTAACGACATTCATGTAATTTGGTCAGAGATGCGCGAGACACATCTGGCTTTCGCCTTGTATTTCGAATATCATGAGGGCTTTTAAACCATGAGAACCATTATTTTCAGGGGACACTTTTTTCTATGACATTCTTCCAACATGTCAAAACTGAGACAACAGAATGAGTAAGCTCACAAATTACTTCTCATCATTACTAGTACTCAACCTTCTCTTTCATGATTGTAAAAACGTCATAATACTTATATCCCAGCAAAAGCTGTCCAAACATTCGAACGGTCATCTCAGTTCTTTTACAGCACCGCTTCATGCTTATGGTACAGATGCTTTCATTCAGTTCTTCAAGTTTATTCAAAGTGCAGTTCTACCACAAGTATAAACTTATGTATATAGTATAGACAAACGTTTGCTTGTAGAGGGTTTCTGGTTATGACGCTATCCCCTTCTTCTGCACCAGTTTGCCCTTCTCCACGCCAGACTTTAGGGCCCGCTTGATGAAGTTACAAAGGAGTATCAGTCTTAGAAGGGGAAATATCTGTTAAACGTTTTATCTTTTCTGTTTGTTGTTTTGTACCTGTGTAAAGGTGGAGCAAGGCGTCCGAACCAGTACTGGGTTGGAGAGTCTATCAGTAGTATGCAGAGCCCTAAGACCAGGAAGCGTCAAAGCTGACATGAATATCTACATCGAGCGGACCAATATGACGGCACTGGAGACACAAGATCTTATCGGTCTTTCTTTTGAGAGTCTAGCCAATGCATCGAAAGGTTTTCTCGATTCCAACACCATTTCAGTTCGAGATAACGGTACCAATTGCATTCATATGTACATGTAGTTCTGAAGGTCAAATTATTTATTAAGTATTGCGTATAAGGACGTCGGGTATCCATAGATTGATGGCGGTTAGGTGACGCGAAAAACCGAGGGTCATAACCGTCATAACGTATTTTGTCCCACCTTTGTTTTACTACTCATTGCAAGCATTTTTTTTTAAACATTTGGTAATTTGAAACGCAGGAGGTGTTACACACACAAACACACACGCACGAACAGCATACGTATTTACATAACATAAACACAAACATATATGTGTGTACGTCTGTGTGCGTGTGTGTGTGTGTGTGCATTCATATGTGTGTTCCTTTGTGCGTGGGTCTTGTTAGTTTATGGGGCCTTTTGGCCCTTCATTTAATAAAGTACTTTTTAATGTTCATTCTTGTCCATAGTGATCAAAGTTATCTGCATTGTACGGAAGCTTCAGCGTGCAGAGAGAAAGTTATTTGTTAAAGTCACCAAGACCCCATGTTTAAGACGAAAATGCTAGAAGGCCACTAGATAAAAGCTTCCCTAGCATTGGCCACTTCTTGGAAAAAAAGAATACGTGCACGATTTGCAGTAATTCACTTTAAAGTAGATAAACAAACATGGAATTGAAATTTGTTAGGGGCTTTTTTTTAATTTTCATTTTTATTCACTCTTTTTTTGTGAAGCTATTTGCCAGAATATCTCATGGATATCTCCTCGATTTGAAAAAGTCGAATTTCCGGTTGGTGAAAACGGAACATGGGCAAATTCAACAGGAATGTGTCCATTCAACACTACTCAAGGTTGGTTTTGATGGTCTTTCATTAATTTTTAATTTGGGGAAGTGTACGGGGGATTAGGTTGAATACCACGATCAAAATGATAATTTCCCTATAAGCTTTTTCAGAGATGGCGCTGATCCGCCGCAAAAAAAAAAAAAATCGCCTCATGTTTTTTGTAACGTGTTAATGAATGGCAACTGCGCGATCGCGAACGACTCATTTATGCCTAGGTCACATTTGCCGCAACGGCCGTGGGGTCTAAAATATATACGGCCAATAGCAATTATAGGGTCGCCGCAGCATTCCCACGGTCACATACGGTAGCAGCCACATAAGTTAGGGCAGCCGCACGGCGTATTTTGAATTTGAGGAGACAGAAAACCTACGGCTGCCACCTTAGGGCGTCCCTACGGTGGCCGAAGGTTTGTGACAAATACCAAGACAGACGCAAGGTGACCGCTAGGCCAGCGTACGCCCGACGTGGGGTCGCCGTGGAACCGCTCTACGACATGGCTACGGTGTGTCTAATTGTCTAATTGCTACGGCGAACCTAGAAATGAAAACAAGTTATAATTCCGCACTTTAATCCCACGGCGACCCGTAAAGATAGGGATATGCCCCAGGGTGACCATGAGGCCACCGCAGATTTTCTGCGGCCGCCGCAGGTATCTCTCGATTTCGGGGGCCTACGGCCGCTGTATTCTACCCGTAGAGCACATGTGACCTAGACATTACTCGTAATATCATTTCCAAAATAGCCTTGATATCATGATGTTCAACCGATGTAGTTTGGTTTCACTTGATTATTGAACACTAGTGAATCAAGATAGGAGCTTAAAGTCTAATAGCCCCTCTCTATAGATATTCAAGGCCCCAAACTGTTTTCATGAACAAAAATGAATTTAAGCGAGGGACACGTAGAAAATGAATGCAGGTACCCCAAGCCTGCAGCCCTCGAATAGAAATTAATATTCTAGATCCACTCGTGTTGTTAAATGTATTTAATATTTCCAAACTCATGAATCACTTGAGAAAATTTCAATCATAGACGGTACTTCTTTAGTTTATTACGTCTCCCTATGTTTTCGTATATGGTAGTAATTGTTTGCCAGCGTTCTTCTGATAATATAAAAATATATATATATTTGTTTATACTGAACAGTCAATGAACCCATTGGACGAGCTCTGTGTATCGGCGATGGTATTATCCAGAGCCAGTGGCAACCTGCGGATAATTGCGGACCATTTAGAAATGTCACAGATATTCTCACCGAAATTGCACAGGTTTTTGGAATTCTCTTTTCAAATTTCGATCGTTAAAAAGAGGCTATTTAATAACCTTCATATGTAATGGAATTGTGTTTAGTATACTGTAGATACCACCGATCATCACGACCTGAAAGAAATGTGATAAATTTATACATAAAAAATAAAATATAAGTATAAGATGACCTATCATTGCGTAGATTTCACCTAATTTGGTACGTTATTTTAATCCAGTACAATTTTACACAACAAACATTCATGTTCCTTTCTTACTCATCTTCATTTTTTTTAAAGATTATCCTTACTCTACATTCGAAAACTATAAAATCAAGCCTAACAGATAATGAATAGCCCATGATCAATCAATTATACTGAATGTTTTAATGTCATTCCTTTCACAAATGCATTGGACGATTTTTTTTTCAAAGTGGCAACATATTCTCTGTCATATTGATTGACAATACTAAGATAGGAGCACTTGCAAAAGACCTACTTATCTTCATTCGTTAGCTCTTGATCCGGCATTTAAAATCATAAAATAGTTAGAAATAGTAGAATTTTACCGGATTATTGCATTTATAAAATGTTGGTCTGATAAAAATTAGTTGACAATCGTAGGCGTTTATAACCGCCAAATTTGTTCGGAAATTATTAACCATCTACCGGTTCATTAGTTGTGAAATTAAATATTATGGGTCACATTTTTTTTCTTTAAAATAAAGATGATATATTGAAAAAGGAATCTACTTATGTGTCATTGCTATATTGTAAGGAAAACATGTTCGCTAATTTTACATTACCGTAACCCTAATGAGGCCAGGGGGTGGATAATGCGCTGCGTCTTAACTGCTTGAATTTCCGGATCCATGTGTCATTACTTTTTTTTCAAGTCTCAAGCACATGTTGATACTAAATTTGTACGATTCGGACCTATGGTACGGGTGTCAAATTACAATTACTGATCACATGTCAATAAAAATGTGCATATTCTACATTTGCTAGTGTGTTAGCCTATGGAACAAGGGCCCCCTCCCCTGGCATAAAAAACAGGTAAAAACACCCTTTTTTGTAAAAAAAAAAGAAGATGGGCCCCCCCTGGCACTCAAGGGGTGGCGGTTGAAAAATAGCACTTCCCCGTTGAGCGAAAAATCGGCCTGCACGACTTTTCAAATTTTCTCACGAAGTGGGCCCCTTTTTTGGCCCCCTCCCTTGCCGCTGGCTGGATCCGCCCCTGGCTAAGACGGTTTATACTCCTTTTCCACTGAGCGAGACCTATCTTGTGTTCATCCAATAAAGGAAAACATAAAACATAATAAACAATAGAAAACGTAAAATATACTAAACAATAGAAAACATGAGAAAAAAACACATTGAAATACAACGAATATTGAAAACGATGTGTACGTGTAAAATATTCGATATACATGACAATTAATGTATTTTACTACACTTTAATTAAAAAAAAAACATGTAGTGTTTAAATAAATCAAACATTTTTTTCCCAACCGTTTTACACTGTGAAACTGCCAAATCGGTATCTTTTTAAAAAAAATTGCAAAAAATGTGCATATTATATAAGAAATAAATTAATAACAAATAGGAGCAAAATATTGACAAAATATTGTTGTTCATGTTGTTCATTATCCTTTATTCAATATGTGTACCAATATTTTCATCTTCATATCGCCAACTATAGCAGAGATCTAAGGGGGTCATAATGCCCCCCCCCCTCCTCCTGTATTATTAACCCTCGAAATACCTCTGCCTCAAGAGGGTTAAGAAGGGAAAGTCGTATCACTCAACGTGTACATGCTGTAATGATATTCTCCCCTCAAATTTAGGTAATCGTAGGTGAAGAAAATGCAGGTGAAGTGAGCCAGCAAGTATCATCTGTTACTTCCAACATCGAAGATATCACATCAGATGACATCACGTTTGTGGCAGAGATAACATCAAACATTGTGCAGCAAAATCTTACCAGTGAAGAGGTATTCTGCACGATCCCAGACCAATCCTATTGAACTTGAAATTGCGATTGTTGATGAATTTTATTATGTGCCGATAATTATTTAATGGGAAACAAATTAGAGCCTTCCCTCCGATACATGTATAAAATTGTCGTAGATGTGAAGGAGGTAAATCCCATAACCGGTTTTAACAATATATGACGCCTTGAAGCTAAACTACTGTGAATAAAGAATTTACTAGTAACAGCCTTACCCCGTATCAGGCTCTTTTTTAAAATTTGGTATAATATTTTATTGGTTCTATGACAGATTTAGGTCTGTCACTGTCCTTTCATACCTTTTTGACCCCTTGTCAGTTGCTTCATCAAGAAGTTGTATAACAGCTTTAAAAGAACAGCTGTGATAAGGCTGTCATGTTATTTAATACCCTATCGTTATTCAGTTTGATTTCCGAGATTTGGTAACTTTCTCCTACTATGTTTAAAGCATCTTCATCTTTTGTGTTTGAATTGACAGGTAACACAGTCTATAACGAGTATTGTGAGCAATATAGCTCAGGTAGAAACAGAGGAACTTGAAGCCGCAGAGGAAGAAGGTGGGGCAATAAGTAAATTTGTCCAGGCTTTTGAGGAACAAATCAGTCGTGTTGAGGTTGCCGATGGGAGGATGCTCAACATTCAGCAGCCAAATGTAGCCGTACAGGTGATTTTACATTTATATCATAAGCTACAAAAAATAAATTTGATATCAACCAGAATACTGAAATATAGCATTTCACGTCCAAGTTATATAGTTGTTTGCATGGATATTCAAAATAAAAGAATTAAAACAAAACTGACACTGCCATTCATCCATTGTGGTCCCATTCAATCTGTGTCCAACAAGGCGCGACCCTTTTACCATTTTTTGTTATAGTTTAAAAAAGGTCTACCAAACAACATCATCATTTGTGCATTGATGTGTGCGGGGTACATTATATTTTGAATTTCTGCATGGTGCTAATCGCCTCATTTTCAATCATCATCAACTACGATTGCGTAGATTTCAATGATAATAATAATGATACAAATAATGATAATGATGACCATATTGATGAAAATGAAACTAATGGAAATAATTTATAATAATATTTTGTTCTTCTTCTTTTTTCCATCATTTATTAATTGAAATATATGAATAATGATAATGATGATGATAATGATTTTCGATTTGTAAGACGCCAAAGCCACTTGAAATCAAATTCTCAATCTGCACTATAGTGCGAAGGAGAAATCACATAAAAGCATTTGGATTGTTAACAAACTACAGAAAAATGAAATAAAAGGGAATAATTCATTATATTCCAATCCAAATAGAAACAATTTTAGATTAGTTTTGAACACCTCAACTGATCTGCTTTTACGAATTTGTCAAGGGAGAATATTTCACAGCGAAGGCTCTGCATGAGCAAAGGTTCCCTCCCCTAGTTCCCTATTTTCAGATAATATTGATGATAATAACAATGATAAAATAGTACTATTTATATTATTGTAAATACAAAAAATAATAAATACAATGATAATGATAGTAATAATAACAATAATGATGATGATGATAATGATAATAACAATAATGATACTACTAGTAATAATTATTAAAGTCCTAATTCACATAACAGGTCCAGAGTGTACCTGCTGATGACGTAATGCGTGGTCTTGTGCTTTCGCTAGCTGGATCCAGTCTTTCAGACCTGACCAAGGCCAATATTACCATCAATGCTCCGACCCAACATGACGGCGATGAAGTCATTGCTACCAGACCAGACATCATCGCTCAGGTCAACATTCCACCTTCACTTTCATCCGTCATTTCGTCCACGGCCCCGCTTTCAGGATCGCCGTCGAATGGCAGTGGTGAATACGTCCGGGTCAACTTCAATGTATTTTCAACTCCAGCCCTGTTCATTTCTAAATCATTGCGCACACTCAGTGCTGATAATGAAGGCTTCAATCGATCGGCTAACACGCCCGTGATTTCTCTCAGTATTGGTCAAGGGAAAGTAACAGCCTTGACCGACTTCATCAACTTTACCTTCACTACAATAATGGTAAGACTTATACAAATAAAATGTCAGAATAACGTTTTTTCATATAGTATACGTATTTGTAATCTGCCTTAAGCTGTATTTATAGATAATTAAATTTGTAGATCTAGACATACATATAGGAGAAATTTAAACATTATATGTATTCAAATCTATCTTCTTTCTTTTTTATCTCCTGTGTTTGATTCCCCTCATGATAAGTGGGCTTTTAAACTAAACCAATTACAATTATTATTTATTCTTCTTTCATGCCTTAATTAACAAATGTTATTATGGGTCTATGCATTTCTTGTTGGTTTTTGTTCTTGTTGTTAAGTCTGGTTACGTGAATCCCATGTGTTCTTTCTGGGATGAGGAGGAGGAAGATTGGTCCCAAGATGGGTGTGTTCTTGTTTCTGGAATCACATCATCTGATGAGCGCTATAATGAGGAGAGCGTGCGATGTGCGTGTGATCATCTTACCAACTTCGCTGTTATAATGGTAAGTAAAAAGAAATTAGGCAATTATAATATAAATTATCACCATTTAACTTTTCCCCGGACATTTATAACCATACTAACTAAATGCAGTACGTTACTAGAGCTATAGCATGATAATCCTCTTAATGACCCAGGAGTATAGTTGGTCCTACGGATTACAAACTATCGTCTATGTACTATATCATTTATCTTACGCCTTTGGTTATGCGAAGGGATACGGCTACTAGCTAGTTTCTTTTCAGACAGGTAAACAAATTATACCCGGTGTTTGTGGACGAGCGTTCATTATTCTACCTCATCCTCTTTTACAATTCCCCTTTTACTTCCGAAAAAACGATGGAGTATTGAGCTGGTCTTCAATTGTGTATGAATAATATTCTCTATCTTGAGATCAAATAAAGTTTGAAGGTTTGGTGTTTCGTGTGAAAGGTTTTAAAGTAATATTCTTTTGTTTTTCCATCAGTAATATGAGCTTCCAGCACTTTCTATTAAAATAAACCCCAATTCCTCAATTTTCAATTAACGACACATAGACTTCATGAGAGCTGATGGTCAAATCATCAGTTTTATTTGAGCATTCGAAGAAGATGTTTCAGTTTGGGCTTAAATATCTTTCTGTTACAGGATATCCATAGACAGGAGGATTCATTAATCGAGGCATACAACATCCTGACTTACATTGGATGCTGTATTTCTATCTTCAGTCTTCTTGTCACATTGGCTACCTACCTGTGGAACAAGTGAGCCCATTAAGAAGGAACAATGCAATCATTGTCGTAATACAAAAGAGACAGAATATGTAGTTAGTCTCTGGTCGTTTTATCTTCAATATTTTTTGGAAGGTTTTGAACGTAGAATAGGTATATAAACTATGAAAGAGATGCATTTTTAGAATTCATTAAATAATCAAGCAAATTCAAATAACCCTCTTTTTAATAAAAGGAGCTCTTGATCAAATGATTTGAAATATGAATAATCCTACAGCACAGTTCTGTTCGGTATCACTTCTGTTTGAACCAGCAGGGCTGTGGAGAACTACTATCAACAATGTACAGTTCATGATATAAAGGGAAAGAGGGGAGGAGGAGGAGAAGAAGAGGAAGAAGAAGAAGAAGTGGAAGAAGAAGAAGCGAAACTTCCATAATATTATTAGTTGCTTGGTGATGTAGAGTTGGTGTCATGAGGGTCATAAATAGGTTACAATATTAATTTGTTTATATCAGATCAATATTATACATTGATATTCTATCAACTTCGTATATCAAATCCCCTGCCTCATGGTATGGAGTTTGCATAGAGTAGAAAGCATATTCATTTCGAACATCTTTGGCGTACTATATTTCCCATTTGACATCGTCCTGAATAGTTACATCCAAATTAATTTTATTCAACACGCGTGGCCATTCTGAGGGTTGTGCCCAGTAATAGAAGAGATACATGTATATCAGTAAAGCACAATCACATAATCTCCTTCATTTTACAAACATTTTCCCTTAATTTCACTTTATTGTTTGTTGTTCTTTCATTGACGTTTCTATTTTCTGTGTTGCTAATAAAGTGATGGTAAACCTGTACACGTATGGGACAATATTGCTTCGACGCTTTCCTAACCTTATAATGATGTTGCAATCTTGATAGGGATTTGAGGACCAAACAGACTAACCAGATCTTCATCTGTCTGTGCCTGACCTTGCTGTGTCTCTACACGACATTTGTCATCATGATCTCTCTGGATTCTAACAGAGATTATCGTGAGGTCAAAGCTGGACCCTGTGGGTTCCTGACAGCCCTAGTTCACTACTTCGTTTTGTCCTCCATTGCATGGATGGGTGTGGAAGGGTACAATACATACCTCATCATTGTGAAGATCTTTAACACCTACATCCAGAATTTTATGATCAAGGCTTTCTTAGCTGCATGGGGTACGATATTTGTTTCCTTATATCTTTTTACTGGGAATAGTGCTTACTATTAACATGAAGTGTCTGTATGTTTTACATACAGATAGAATGTCTCTAGATCAGAATCCTTCGACCGACTTCTTTAAACTTTTACATGTAGGTACTGAAATTATCCTGAAAACAATGAGTTGACAAGGTGTGACAACCTGCTTTGCTGCGATCAACCTTCAGCAATAACAAAAATGATGATTGGGCAAACAAATGTAATTCTTTTAATATTCATATAGAAAGGGAAATGTTATAATATATTCATTAAGCCATGCTAACTAAATGGAGAATAGTTATGGAAAAATCGCATTATGACGGACTATATAGTCCAACAGTGCACATGAATTCGTCATTTTAGCCATTTATGTGTAATTTTTTCATAATTATTATTATTATTAAACGGCACTCGGCATGGCATGTGATTTGTACAAAGAAGACTCTAAACCCCAGAAAGTATAATCATCGAGATATCTAATTCATTTTAAAAAGTGATTATAGTGCCGCCATAACCGTGGTAAAAATTGTGAGCTGGACAGCACAACGATAACATGAGTAGGCCTATCAAATAAACGGGGAAAGGATAGAGCTAGACCCATGTCAAATGTAGGCGTATAATGAATGACTATAACAATTGTATTTCCTTATACACGTATGTCATTTCAGGAATTCCTGCACTCATCGTGGTTCTTACAGGAGCTATTGCTAGAGACTCTTATGCTCATGATGATCTGTAAGTGGTAACGTTTGAAAAAATTGGCTGGAATATTGGATTGCATAGCATAGGGTATACCTATGATCTTCAAATTTCGGATTCAGCATTTGGTATTTTAGTATCTCATGAGTTAGCAAGTATGCAATTATGATCTGGAATTGGTATTATCACTTTCGTGGGTATGTGGTGTGATCCAAGCTCTAGAAAGGCCACCAAGTGAATACAGTCACCAAACATACTAAAATCTCAGATATTGTTGGTAACGTATGGAACAAGAAAGCTTGGACTTTCCAAAATATATAATGGGAAATAATTTACAATGACAATTTTTCATTTAAAATGTTTCAGGGATCATGGACATTTTGTATGAATATCGCTAGCATAGTCAGTACCAATTGACGTAATTCAGTCTCTTTACAAAATGCATATTTACTATCAATAGATGCTTTCTACAATTCTGGGCTCAAATCGGTGGTCTCCTGATTCCCATGTCCATCATCCTCCTCATCAACATTGTCATCTTCATCCTGGTAGTTCGACAATTGCTCCGGTCAGCCAATATCGCTGGTCGCGTAAAAAGAGAGGCTAATGCAGAACGTCGAGAGACTATCGAACGCGTCCAGAACGCGATCTGCATCTTGCTCCTGCTCGGTCTGACCTGGGTCACCGGATATCTTCTTTTAATCCCGTTATTCAGTCAGGTAAAGCCAACTATGTGGTATCTATCTCTTCTAAGAAGTATCCTGAGAACTCAGTTATGATAATTACATACACCAGCAATACCTCTTAGATGTTTAGTATCTGAAGAACATGTGAGAGAATGCCATATACCTAATTGATAGTTCTGAAACATTTGTGTTTAACAGGTGGCTCAGCCAATCTTCGTCGTCCTGAACTCCTTCCAAGGATTTTTCATCTTTCTACTCTACTGCGTCCGGAAGCCTAACATCCGTAAGAAATGGGGACTAACTTGTTTCGACAAGTTCCTAAAGAAAGAAACAGGCACTTCCAGCGGTGTGGTAAGCTCGACGGCGCTATCCTCGTCAGTTGGCATGATAAGCAACTTGCGCCCAGGAGCATCGGGTAATTACTTGTTGCCTACCAAAGACGACAAGCCCGATCCGATGTGTAGGTTCAATCCGACCTATGACGTTAGCCAGGTTGAGGAAGGGGTCACACCACCTATGAACAAAGATATCCAGAGTTCCACCGAGGAACAGAAGAAGGACACGGATCGTGATGCAACAAGTACTGATGTCGTGACGGTCAATCTCCTTCTTGATGCATCTGTCACAAATGTCACTAAGAGAGGTGATGGTGTTTCCTCCACCACGGATGCTGACACGGTCAGTGTTACTCTGGATTCAACTGATGCCAGGAAAGCTACTGAGGGCAACGATGATGTTGCTTCCACCAACAATGATGCTGTAGCCAGTCTTTCTAACGATGCAGAGGATGACACCAAACACAATGCGAGGAGTAATGATGTTGCTTCTGCAACAAGTGATGCTGCCGTTAATCCCCAATGGATTCAACGGATGTCAGCAAATAAAATTAAAGCAGTGACATAGATGCCAGTGGCACCATCGATTGTGCAAAGACCAATGGCACAGTTGAGGTTTTGACTAAAGCGATGTATTCATTTTTACTTGATTAAAACAAATGTAAAAGGCTTTTTATTCATTTATTTTAAAGCAAGAATACGGTCTTCTTAAGAGAACATGATGTTACATTGGCATTATAGGCAGGGGAGGGTGGGCTATGTGTCGGCTATACCCCCGACCCCTTTTTCCGAGCATTTTGCAATTATTAATATTCCGTCACTATATCTTCGGGCAACCAGGTGATTGTTATCTGTTATCCTTTTCATTATATTTCAATGACGAAATTATATCCGTACAATTTATATGTATCTTATTCAAGTATTCATGATGAGATAATTTTGTCAACGATACTTTGTGGTGTATTACTCAGAGAAGAGGTCAATTCATTTTTGTATAGGCATTTTAAAATTTATTTTAATAATTTGTTGTTATGACATGAGAGAGATATATATATATACATATATATGCGAAATGAAATTAGACAACACAGGTTGCGTAGCTTTATTCCATGTTCCCCATTTCTGTCATTCTTTTTAAATTTGTTTGCAAAGGTTGAACAAGATTGCCGCTGAGAATTGTACCGGGTCACTGGATTAAAACGCCAATGCCTAAGCCACTAGAACAAAGAGAGCCCCCCCCCCCACCTCTTTCCCGAGCATGTTGCAATTACCAACATTCCGTCACCACATATTCGGCCAACCAGGTGTTTGTTATTTGTTATCATCTTTATTACATTTCAATGACGAAATTATATCTGTACAATTAATATGTACCTTTTCGAAGTATTCATGATCAAAACATTTTATTGTTATATATGATACTTTGTGGTGTATTACTCAGAGAACAGGTCTTTCCATTTTTGAAAAAAAGTTTATTGATGATAATGGTACGATGATTTTTTTTCTCAATTCATGTTAGTCATTTTTAGTCATGACATGATATATATATATATATATATAATGGGAAAGAAAATGGTGATTACGGTGATTACTATTTGTTATCATCTCTATTATATTTCAATGAAGAAAATACATCTGTTCAATTTATATGTACCTTATCAAAGTATTCATGATCAGAATATTGTTTTATATATGATACTTTGTGGTGTATTACTCAGAGAACAGGGCTTTCCATTTTTGGGAAAAAGAATGATGATGATGATGATGGTACGATGATTTTTTTTCTTCTCAATTTATTTAGTCATTTTTAGTCATGACATGATATATATATGTATATAATGGGAAAGAAAATTAGACAGTGATGGTTGAGTAGCTTAAAGCAAAATTCTTCATTGCTGTCATCTTTTTTTCATTTTTTTGTGTGCAAAGGTTGAAAAGCATTGTCTTTGCCGGGAAATTAACCGAGTCACTGGCTGAGAACGCCAATGTCTTATTCACTTTACCACACAGAACCCCCCCCCCCCAATCCCTCTTCCCCGAGCATTTTGCAATTACCATTATTCAGTCACCACATATTTGGGAAAGTAGGGGATTGTTATTTGTTATCATCTTTATTATATTTCAGTGACGTAATTACATCTGTTCAATTTATATGTACCTTATCGAAGTATTCATGATCAGAAGATTTTGTTGTTATATATGATAATTTGTGGTGTATTACTCAGAAAAGAGGTCTTTCCATTTTTGAAAAAAAGTTTATTGATGATAATGGTACGATGATTTTTTTTTTCCAATTCATTTTTAGTCATTTTTAGTCATGACATGATATATATATATATATATATATATAATGGGAAAGAAAATTAGACAGTGATGGTTACTGTCTATATAGTTCCATGTGCATCTTAATTTAAAGTTTCTTTGGCGAAATTGATATCACCATATTTTACTCAGAAAAATGTACCTCATTGTGGATTATTTTTGTGTATTCATTTAAAGGGATAGTTGATTTTTGTTGCAGAGGGCGCTGTACAAAATATTCTTTTTGTGAGATAATGAAAAACTAAGTGTTAAATTTGAAAGAATACACAATTTAAATGACAAAGTCTTCTTTGTTTCATCGAAATCGGTTTAGATACGGCTGAAATATCCATGAATATAACCATTTGTAATAATTGTGGTGCCCCACACATTTTCGGAAATTTTGAACCAGCCGTTGAAAAACAATATTGGCTTTTTGTTGGTTTTTTCGTGTTGGTTATAATACACACCAGCAGCCGGCCCGTGTATTGTTGTTATTAATGAATGAATTAATTAACGGCCATCATATTTGTCTGAAAGTGGACCTGAATTGGTATGATCGTATTTAATCTAAATTCACACATTTTGGGGTCTAAAATTACCTTCATAGCAATTTTAGGTTCTAAAAGGGCACTAGAAATGTCCTAAATAAGAATAAGAGCAATAACCATGCACTGTGAAAGCATTTGCGGTCTTAAACGAGAACTCAACTATCCCTTCAAATACCGATTTTGTTAAAGCATGCATAAACTTCATTGTTCATGGTGTCCCTGAAAAAAGGAGACCCAAGTTTATCGTTAAATTACTCAATAATCCTGAATTACTTTTGGTTAATGTGCACATAACAAAAAAGCTAATAAATATATATATATATATATATATATATATATATATACATATAAGTTACCTTTATACAGCGCTCAAGGTTAATCGTCTCTAAAGCCCATACATGATTAATTTGAGAAATGCTTATAATTAATATTCCCAAATCATTTGTCCTTCAAAACAACTATCATCGACTCGTTTTTTTGTTCTGTCAGTGCCACTTCAATCAGTCATATGTGATTTAATGATCATATTCTTTTTGTCATATGATAGAAAAGAAAATGAGCTTGTAAGTGATGTATACATTAATGATATAAATAATTTAGGATTATTTAGTAATTTACGAATACAAGCTTGCGTTTCTATTTTCAGGGACACCCTGTATTGTAGCTCGTTTAAATGTTGAATTGTTTAGTTAATTTCTGATACTGCTGATACAAAGCATGACAAATCAGAACATTACTGTAACTAGCAATTGTATCATCGTGCGCAACAAGAAATGTATAAAAGCAAGCTTAGTAATAAAGTAATTGGTGGAGTGGAAAGTTGGTATTCGCATTGTTTGTATTAATCGTTTTGGATTAATTATTTCATATTCATATTTTCATTGCGATTTAAATACGGTTACAAACTGCAATTATTCTTTTCAAAGCTGTCAAAGCTAGCAAAAAATGAATTAACAAGAGAACCCCAAATCCACGAGATCAATAGCATAATCTAAAACCAATCACATCACAAGCCCCAATTCAAAAAGGCGAATCACTAATTTGTTTGTATGCAGTTCGCAGTTCGCAGTTCGCAGGGATCAGGCATTATACATGACTCACTTTTAATCATAAAGTATCTTTATTTCATCAAGTTTTCTGGACATGGAAAACAATAAACATATTAGGACCTTTGTTGTAGAGGAGAGGCATACCGAAACATACTAGGGGTGATCATTTCAGCCCTGCATACTACAGAAAGACAGCATTTTTGTTTAAACATACCCATTCGTGGAAAATAGCCCCTTTTGCTAAACTACCCCCAAAGCCCTGATGGCAATAAACTCCTAAGCAAGTACCCCGAGCAAATCACTCAGGACAAGTACCCCAGTTCAAACTACCTCTCAGTTTTATGCTCAGATAGGTTTCTATTAGGAATAATTGAATGAATACTTTTTTGGTTAGTAGTCCAGAAGTTGTAGTCTAGGAGTAAAAGTCCCTTTTGGTTTCTGCTCCTTGAAGTTGTGCGAGATTTGAAAGTCTTGAGGGTTGTCCTGACACTCAAAAAATAAATTTTAATTTTAATTACACCCTTGCGTGACACTCTATTGCAAAAGAATATCATATATATATAATAATGTCCACCCTCCGTAAATAATGCACATGCTAAATCATGATAATCACTCTAGCAATTGGAAACATGTACATAATTGCGAATGGATAATACCAGGGGCAGACTGGTCGTCGGGAATTTAGGAATCTTCCCTCACGGGCCACTCGAAATTTGGCATGAGGACCCGTCAACTTTTACTCTCTTATTGATCAAAAAGTAATATAAGAATTTTGTTACCTTGATTTATCCCTACCCCTCCCCCTCCCTCATTGTGATTTTAAGAAATGGTGGAAGGTAAATAAATGTGTACACTGCGTGAAGCATAGTGCAGAAATAGAACATTTTGAATTTTTCAACACTCGATCGTTTTTTTCAATTCAAACACCTTAAGCAAGGTTTTTAGGCAACAATAGTGTGCACCCGAAACCCAGCAAGAATACTTCAACAACAACACAATTAAAGAGAAAGGGCTAAATGCACCCACCCCATACATAAAATACCACTATTCGTTTACAGACAGCTAAAAGCACAAATTGTCCAAAAACAACGTCGCTAGGACTTTTAAGAAGTCAAGTCAAAGTCAATTTATATACCCCATTGTATTAACTTCAGAAGTCATGTTGGGATTACGTAATATGCCATTGTAATGCTCGAATATTCAAATTGATAGGGCTATAGAAATTGCCTTAGCAATATTTGTTATCTTTAATGTTATCTCTTTGGGGGCGTTCGGGCGTATTTAGTGTGCATGGGTCCTTAAAGGAAAATTTCCCAAAGAAATATCGATTTCTGTTTGAGGGCTCTCCTAATTTTTTAAATTTTAAGTTACCCCAAGTTGGGGCGGAATCACCTGTTGTGAAATTGCCACCGTATGTGCCTTTACTATACCACGGACCATCGGATTCGCATGCACGGTAGGGAAACTGCATGTGTTCTAATTATGATCAAAAATAATTATGGGGGAACTTTGGAATAGACCTACTTTAGGTATAGATTAAGTGATCCGGTCACATCGATATTCCCGCCACCCGATTTCAGTCCCAGTCCGCTTCCTCTTAGTACAACCTAAATTGCAGTACTTTCCCAACTTAATTACTCAACATAAACATGAAAATCAAATCAGCATATCTAAAACTGAATTGCACACTGAAGGATAACAAGTCAATATGACGTCAATTAATTAGGTGCGTGTGTGTCAGTGTGTGTGTATGCATATATATGGACGGTTGGTTGGTTTTTATCTGAATGATATGTGTATGCTTGTAAGTAAGTTAAACCAAGGTGCCCGTTTCTCGAAACCGTCATAAGTCTAGCTTCTTGACTAAATCAGCGTTAGTAAGCTACTTGTCCACTCCTTTTTTTTACGAAGCCCTCTTTGTCAAGATCAGGGACAACATCCTGACTATTGCAGTAGTTATGATGCCTCCGACCCATAGAGATATATATACTAACGCTAGAGGGCGTACTCGCTCAAATTGCTGTGCCGACCTGGAGCGTTGGCCGCCATTACTAAGGAGGGCAGAAAAAACGAACGACCCAACAAGATAGTGTGCACAACATACGGGGAAAATCTACCTATCCTTCTATATTCTATCTATCTATCCATGTATTTATGTGTCTAGCTATCTACGTATCCATCTCTATCCTAAATCTATAAGTATCAATCTGTTTATAATAGCCATAAACATAAAATGAATATATTACCTTTAAAGCGTTTTAAATCAATAAACCCTGGCTCTCATGTTCCTGTCAGTCCAAATAACTGAATTAGAAAGACATTGACCCTGTTGCATAAAACTTTGTTTGATATCATGATATAAAAATCAAACACAAGTCCCAAATGCTTGATTCTGATTGGTTGAAAGTCAAGTAATATTTGATGTCATACTCATAATATCAAATGTTATGTAACGCACAGTAACGGCGCCATTGTGTGACGTTCTGCTAGGTCTCATTCTGACTTTAAATTATTCAAAAATATTTCTTTACTCGTATAAAATAAAAATAAACATTTTCTTTGCATGAAATCACGAACTGATGTAGATTGACAAAGAGGAACCCAAATTGTATTTGTAGATATACTGCAATACAAATAGCTTTCTGTATCCCTTTTACCTCACCATAACACCCGTAATTAAAATTGACCTACACCAGTCACCATGACTGAGGCATGAGTAGGGTTCATGCATTATGCAAAATACCACAATTATTACGTTTCATACTCGAAAACCGATAAATCAACCCGAAAAATAAAGCATAACATTGCACAGTTTCGAATGGGACATCCGGGTATTTCTCGATGTTTTGCCCTTCTCAGTAATGGCGGACCGCCCTCCATGCCCGCACAGAGCTTTGCACGGGCGCGTATGACGAGTCCGCACTCTAGCCTTATTAAATATATATCTCTATGCTCCGACCCTGCCATATCTCTGTCACAACTTTTTGAGTCGATGGGCAGCGCCATCACATGTCATTTTTCCTCCAGCTATAATCTTTCTACACATTCACTTAAACAGGGCGTTATCCTATTTGTGTTAATTATTATGAAAATATGCCATGGTTTTTATCTCAGGTTTTTCACACTTAACTAAACTGATTATATACGTATATTTCCACATTGTAAAATCCTCGAAGGGATGGGTAATCTGCCACGGCAGGCAAGCCATAGTCAGAAGTATATTCTCTATTTTCAGACCTATATTAATCTCCACATGTGTAAACTGAATAGTTTAAAACATGTGTTTTAGAGTTTGGAATATTGCAGTATTGTCATTAAGATATTTTTTAAAGCCTCAAACAGGGGACAAATCTTGTACAGCATTTTTACTGAGGATAATATAATGGTGTATTTGTTATGAACTATCAAATGCAAATATCCGGGGGTACCCATCCAAAAAACAAATCTCATTCACAAGTCATGAAATGAAATACTCACAATTGTATTTAACAAGTAATTCTATGGTATAATCTCCACACATTTGCATTTGTTATTCTCTGGTACCATTTCCAATCTTTTTTAATTCCAAATTCATTTAAATAATTGCAGTTTTCCTTTTAATTTGTTTTGATCGAGTGGAATGGCGACTTAGGCTATCTCTTGGCTCCTTTTCTTGCCGATAGTATCGATTTCACGATATGTCTAGCTAGTATTATAGTAAGCTCTTCATGGATCGGTTTAGGAAGATCAGATACATCTCCGTAGTTGGCGGAGAAAGTTATTACTGGCTTGTCGTTGGTTTCGGGAAACGGGCTCTAGTATCTAGGGGACCGATGGCTTTAAATCCTCACTATGGAAAGTTTCCTTCGTCCTTTCATCCTTCCTCACGCCTATATAATATATATATATATATATATATATATATATATATATATATATATATATATATATATATATATATATATATATATATATACATTTATAAGAATATATATATATATATATACCAACTTATATTAACAGGACATCTATATCTAACCCTACATGGTACATTAACCGGACATCATAAAAACTGGTACATGTACAGTTAACAACTAAATTATTCATATACCCTTTTAATAAATACCAAATTTTGTAATGCAAAGTAATGCAAAGGTAGTGCATAGTTTTGGGAAATTTTGAAATTGGATGGACAGTAATTATTTAAATTGTTGATATATTTGGATGCCCCTGTGGATGTATTATAAGCACTAAAAACATTTAGCCCCTAAAACACTTCTGCTTTCGAGCAAATTGAATAATCAATATTTACCGGTGCTCCCGGTAAATTTCAAATATTTCAAAGGCCATTCCATGGTAGCTTAAATTTTTGACCATGAAAATCTCAGAATGTGCAGTTCTGATATATAATTTAGAAACGGGAATAGCAAATCGGTCGATTGTAGTCAAGAAACATTGTTTTAAAGCTAAAGTAAAATCAGTCTTGATAGGGCGCTATACAACATAAAGAGTTTATTATTTCCAATTTCATCACTTTAGACTCGATTTCAACCGCCATAACGATCATTGAATATTGTAAAATCGCATATGCTTCAAATATGTTCATTTCAACCTAATTCATGACCCCATACCAAAACTTTGTAATACCTTTAACCCTAACCCTAAATTCAAAACAATATAACTAATTAAACTATGATGACTAATGAGTAAACCTTTTGTTTCTCGTGAGGCCTTTAAGTTTCCTCTGCCTGCAAACGTACTTAACAGCTTTTTAACCATTGTGTCGCATTTCAACCTGGCTCTTCAACAAATACAAAAAAAGAGATAATTTATAATAAATGAATAAATAAACATTAATAATCATAAACTTAATTAATGAACAAAAAACATTTTTAACTGATCATTTTATGTGTTACAGTACATACACTTCATACAAGAAATACACATTATTATAGCATATTCAGGACAACTGAAAGAAAATAGATCTACATAGCTTAAGACTAACTTAAAATGAGCATGGGCAATGCCCATCTATTAAATGACATCTATGATACATTCACTCTGATGCAATAATTATTTGACTTTAAGGATGTGTTCAATCTGATTTTCTACAATATCTGAACTACTGTTCACTGGGTCTTTGAATTAAAATTGAAAAAGTCATCATGGCAGTTATGAAATGGAAAAAAAACCCACAAAATTTTAGTAAAATTCACAGGCGCCAAGAGTCTCTCTTCCTCTTCCTCTTGCCCGAATACTTTTCCCGACACCATCGGTTTGAGCGGCATAGGCAGCATTCCCTTGGGAAGATTTGTGATTGCTCCTTCTTGGAGAACTCCGGTATCTGTGAGCGAAGGAGACACTTTGCAGGTGGTTCTCCTGTAGCCTCTTGTTGGTCACCTATTAATTATACAGGAAAAAAATAAATAGACAAGATTTAAATTACCAAACATAAATGCCTGGCTAACATTTTTAAAAACTAATATACATGTATCACTATCAAATCATTTATTTCAAAGTAATTGTAGACTAAGTTGTACTGAAACATTTCATTTAAGCCCGGCCCCCTCACTCCGGGAACGAAGGGACCGCATTCATGTTCCCAAAATCTCTGGTAAAGGGGTACTTTTCAAGCAAAAGAGTGTAAAGACTTTACACACACGGACTTAGTGGGGAGGGGGTGGTTTCAAAGGGAGGGAACATGTATACGCGTACCCTAAATAACACTGAGTGGGGGGCGGCAGGCATTTAAGGCAGACAAACAGATTTTGTTGATCATTCTCTATAAAAGTCTATTTCTCTATCATCATAGATCCGGGCCGAGAGCACTTTAATTAAAGTTTAACCTGCTCTTCCTTGCCCTGATGTGTAAGATTTCTTGTATTTTGTATTGTCTTTGTTAAACGCAATGTCACTTGTAGCAGTCATGCCTATTTATTTATCGTACGGTTTAATTTTGAATCAAATAATCAACAGACGCACCATTAATAGCAAATTTGCAAACTGACTCAGTGTAGACCTAGATCTAGGTCTAGAGTCTACTCCGGTTCGACTCTGAATCACGTCTTTTTGATGGCGACATTAAATTACATTTAAAGGCAGTGGCGGATCCAGGGGGAGCACAGGGGCACGTGCCCCCGGCCAAAAAGAGAAAAGGAGAAAAAGGAGGGGGAAATAAAAAGGAGAGGAAAAAAAAAAGGAAGAGAGAAAGAAGAAGAAAAGAGGGAGGAAAGAAAAGGGAGAGGAGAAAAGGAGGGGAAAGGGGAAGAGAGAGGAGAGAAAAGGCGGAAAAAGAAGAAAGGGGGAAAGACGGAGGAGAGAAAAGGGGGGAAATGAGAATAATGAGAAGGGTAAAGAAAGAAAGGGGGATGGTATTATAAGAAGGTGTTTTTACCGGGTAAGGGGCGGGGGGGGCATGCAATTTTAAGTCGAAAATGACTAATACCAAAGATTTTATCTCCTTTATAACTTCTAACTTCTAACTTATAACTAAGTCTTGAATTAATTTTTCGATATACCTATTCTAAGTGCTCTTTCAGCATGCAGATTGTCCCCGCCATTAATCCTGCCACAGTTGCTGGTTTCATTTTCATATTATCTTCTGTCATCCCTGTGGCCGCGAAGAGCCTACCACAAAGTTTCTATCCGTTTCGCAAGCACTTTTTCCATCGCCTACATGTAATGCTTATTGCTTCCAGTTTGCAAAAGATCCCAGTGGCGGATCTATGGGGGGATGGGGAGGGGTTAGGGGGTTTAACCCCCTGTTACTTGATTTAAAAAGGCGTTATCATGCACTGCTTTTTATGGTCTCCATTTTGTTAGTAGATGCCAGGAAAACATCACTTACGAAGGTTCAAAATAGCAACAACAAAAAATCGCCTCGCCGCTACCCGGCTCGGACTTCAGCACGTGGACGATGTTCCGCATCGTCGTTGGGTAGAACCCTCTTAAAACACTCAGTAGTCAGTTCTCATGGGGAATTCGACACCGTTCGGGTGTTTACCCAATAACAGGTGTTGTCAATCACCAGGGTTAGCCTTCAGTTTTATGACCATTCGACCTTATGTAATGCTTTGCTTTTCCATCACCCGAAGACTCTCGAGTATTCTCCGAGAGATTAGGGAATTCTTGACTGGCCTACGGGTTTGCTGTGTGCAGATTTGTACTCCCATTAATGGTATTTCCACCAAGTCTGGTGTCAGCGAATTATGGCCTTCTGCACATGGAAACTGACGAGTGACTCCCTTTAAGTGATTTAAAAAGACGTTATCATGCACTGCTTTTTATAGTCTCCATTGTGTTAGTATATAGATGCCAGGAAAACATCACTTACGGGGGTTCAAAATAGCAACAACAAAAAATCGCCTCGCCGCTACGCGGCTCGATCGGACTTCGAGGCTGGTGGACGATGCTCCGCATCGTCATTGGGTCATACCCCCCTCAAAATGTTACTTGATTTAAAAAGACGTTATCATGAAATGCTGTTTATGGTCTCCATTGTGTTAGTAGATGCCAGGAAAACATCACTTACGGGGGTTCGAAATAGCCCCCCTCCCAAAGTCGCCTCGATCGCCGCTACGCGGCTCGGATTTCGAGGCTCGTGGACGATGCTCCGCATCGTCATTGGGTCGAACCCCCTTAAACTGTTACTTGATTTAAAAAGACGTTATCATGCACTGCTTTTTATGGTCTCCATTGTGTTAGTAGATGCCAGGAAAATATCACTTACGGGGATTCAAAATCGCTCCCCCCCCCCCTTAGAAAAAAGCTAGATCCCATCATCCGCCCCTGGATCCCTACTCTTGGAGGGGGTAGGAGAAAGCAATTTTTACGTCATGTTACTCCAGGAAGTGCCTGAAAATGCACCTAATGTGGTTCTAAAATTGCAAATGCTTCCTACTCAGGGAGGGGGTTCTTAACCCCTCCCAGCCCCATCCCCGCTTGGTCGCTCTGCTCCCTCGCCGCTGACCCCTCACTCCATCGTTTTTCATATATTTCACCCCATGCGATATTGTGCCCCCGGTAAACAATTCCTGGATCCGCCACTGAGGTCGGTCCCCGGACGTAAATAAGCATAGAGGTCTATCTCTTTATCTCATCTGATTGATACACGTCTGGAAAAAGACACCATAGAGGTCTTTCTCATTATCTCATCTGATTCTGTTTGATACACATTTATAAAAAATAAAAAAGTCACACATGCACACACAACGTCACAAGACTAAGCCCGAGCAAGAAATTAGCTTTCAAGATAAATGCTATATCAAACTGAAAACACATAGCCATCTAGTTGCTTACCTTCTTCATCTCGACTGGAACTTTGGTGAGTTTGGGCAGAAGTAGAGGCTTGCTGCTGTTGTTGCAATCTTTTGGCTGAAACATCAGTGAATCGCCGGTAGCATTGCCATTGCATTGGCGGTGGTAGCCATATCGCAACCCGATTTCATCTGTCAGAGTCTGGTTTTCAGCTAAATCAAGAGCTGACCAAACCTCATTAGCCTTATCTGAATAATCCCTACTAGATAGACATTTCCATCTCTCGGCACATTCTCGAAATTTTACCCAAGAACAGAGTGAAAAAGTCGTCAAATTTGACTTCGTCGAAGCTAGAGCAGACTACATGCATGCAATACTTCATTTTGACAAGCATGTGTTGGTTACGAGATCATATGGGTCCGATTACGTGATTGGTCAAAACCATTTTTTTCCTTCCGATCGATATCCAATCAGATACACCGTAAAGTATTGCGTGATAAATGACGTCGTTTTTTTTTAATTGTGGTTTTTCGTTAATTACTAATTACTGTGCCTGTTTTGCAAAATGGAACATGTGATTCTGTAGTTGTTATTAAAAAAACACATCTTTTAAGATCAAATTGGTTTAGTCATCTCAGGGTGAAAACAAAACTGAACGAAAAACGGGGTCGTCCCACGGTCTATAAAGGGCAGTACTTATTGTGTTCAATCGTTAACAGCTAGGACACGAAAATGTACTGCTAACGATCATGTCTACTTAATGACTAATTTTTCACTACATATGTCCGTATAATGACGCCGTAAGGTATATATATATATATATATATATATATGTGTGTGTGTGTGTGTGTTGTGCGTGTGCATGTGTACGTGTGTTTGTATATATAATGTACAATGATATAAACAATAATGATAATAATAATAATAATATAATAATAATCATAATCATAGTAATAATAAATATTGTTTTGACCAAAAGAAGCCTCATCAGCTTCAAATTTCTCTTCCTGGTGGCCCTGCAATTATCATAACCCCAGCAATTGACAGGTAATTTACACTTGGATCTTGAGTGTCAAATGTGGATAAAACTTTTGCCAAAGGACGTTAGTGCTGGGCTGGGATTCGAATCCTCAAACGTTCGATTGATTCTAGTGAAATAACGACTATATCACGACACCTCTACACAAATTAAACAAAAAACACAAAAAGTAATGTAGAGTACATATTAAAAAAAAAACAAATAGTACATAAATAAATAATTGAATGATCACATACAGAATAAATGAATAGATGATGTTAAAAAATATAAAACAAAAGGATATATAAGAATAAATTAATGTATCAATAAATGAGTAAAAAGGCGAATGAAAAAAAAAGAATGTCCTTTTGATATTTCTGGAATTTACATTATTAAATGTCATTCGATATTTAATTACAAACCAATGATCTGTTTGACCTCGTGCCAGGGATGTGTTTCCTATTTCTTTCTTTTTTCAATTTGTGATTGTCCGGTTCCACGTTGAGTTGGAAGGAAGTTAGTTCACATTGTCTACGGCGTGTTTCTGTCGGTGTTGTGGTTTTGTTTTACGTTCGTTTTCACTATTTATTTAGGTTCTTACATCTATAATAAAAAGAGGGGGTGGGGAGAGGGTAGTTAGGAAGTTTATGTCCTATTTGCGCTTTGTTTTCCGCTCTTATACATGTCGCTCACCGCATAGAGTGGGTGTATTATTAGTAAGGTTCACATAACGTTCCGTTAGGATAAAGTTAAGCTCGTGGTTATAGACTTCGAAGTTAACTTGTAGTTAGGGACCGTGTGGACGCACTCGTGGTTACGAAACTTGTAGGTAACTTGACGTTACAATCACGACAGATCTTAAGGTTAGCACGATAACTGCAAGCAGCAGTTATGAGCCATGAGGACGCACTTCGTGGTTACATCAGCTTATAGTTCAAATGAATACCGTCCCTAGCTCGTAGTGAACTTTGAAAACTCGTTGTTTCGGTCCCGTGTGGACGAACCATTTTCGTGGTTAGTGGATCGTTGTTTTTAACTTTGAGGCTTCACAAACTTAAAATGTATAACTGCGATGGTACCGTTTGGACGTAGGCACGTAGCTATTGTCAGGCATGGTGGGTGTCCTTGTTGGGTGGGTGTCCTCATAAAACAAGCAGGAAAGGTGAAGGACGGAACGTGGTACTTACTTGTTTGTTTGTTTATATTTTTTCTATACGGCAGGATCGACTGGCCGGTTAATTTATGCAAAAGTGCTCCGCAAAAACCACCTGCAGTTTAACCATGTCCCAATATTAGTAGGAAAAATATCGTCAGTGCTTTAGTTATCGCTTACAGCTTAAAATTGGCATTTCCGTCAATATGGTGGGTGTATTTAGTACTTATGTGTAAGTTTGTATTTTGTTTTCTATATGGCAGGATCGACTGGCCTGTTAATTTATGCAAAAGTGCTTCACAAAAACACCTGCAGTTTAACTACATGATAATCATTGTAGTGTGAAAATAGCAAAAATGTGCTCTTTGTCACTTCAGTGTGGGTCTATGATGACATACGGCGGGGGTATTGATGGTTTAATCGAAAACAGGGTTAATTCTGAACACTATTGATTTTTTCTTTGGAAGCATGGAGCTTTCTATTTTAAACAAAACAAAAAACAATTATCATTCTGGGCGAGTGGTATTTCGTTTTTATTTTTGTTATGTTTTTACAAGCCTTTCACCCTCGGTGGGCTGCGTGGGCCTTCGCATGGTTTTGGATGGATTTATAGACAGTTTTATTTTTTAAATTTGTTTTCAGGTGAATTTAAGCTTAATACTGAAATGTTATTATTATTATCATTATAATTATTATTATTATTGTTATCATCGTCATCATCATCATTGTTATCATAATTATATGTGATTTTTTTTAACTTTCGATATCAGACAAAAATCACCAACCGAAAAATTAGCTTGGGTGAGTGGTTTTTGGTCTTTATTGTTGGTTACGTTTCGGTTTTCGCCTTTGGCGCGGAGCGTGGGCATTTCCTTGGTATAATGTGCGAATTTTATATTTTACGGGATGGGAACATTGTTTTGCGGAAATTGTAAGTTGAAATGAAGTTCAGGAGATCCTGCCTTCTAGTTGAATTTTATGAACAAAATGAAAATTCATTTTATTTTCAAAATATAGTTGGTTAGTGCTGAGGTGAAACCGGGCTTAACACTAAAATCTCTTTCCCCCGACTATCAGTGATATTTTTTTAGCTTCGAGCTTTTGATATTTAACAAAACTCAATAGGCTAATGGTCTGTTAGGGATGTGGTATATTTGTTATGCGTTTGTTTTTTGCTTTATTTTTGTTTCGTCCTTGGGCCTTGCCTTTGTAAATGTTACGGTTGGACTTAACATAATATCTTAAGAGTTACAGCTTCATTCAGTTTCTTGACAACAATAACATCAGGTAAACATGACCTTTAGTCTGGAGTCATACAACATTTCCACAGTGATGTACTGATAAGAGAGCTACTCATGCTTATTCGCATTCCCATATACATTGTATTTCCATGTCAACCCAATTCATCCACACAATTCTATTGTACAGCTGCTGTCATGTTTGTGAATGAGATGCAATTTGTTAATGAATCCACTTTTCCCCTTTATAATTCAACCCACAAGATCAGTAGAGGAACTAGGTGTAAAGCAGGCCAACATCGAATGCTACTCGGATTGTTATACCTTGCATACGTTTTCCTTTCTCTTTCTTTTTCTTCTTGTTTCCCTTTTGTGTCAACTTTGTCGCTTGATTGAAATTGACACATTCTTAAAGAGAAGCAAATGAAGAGGAAATGGGAGAGGGAGGGGCAATTATACAACTCCACATGCACTATAAATCAACTACATGACATTAGTATAACGCTAAGCAACCATGAACTGGACTAATATGTGTACAACGAAACATCTTTCGTACATGATGTAATTATATAGTATCTCTGCCTGATCTCATACACTGGTAGAGTACATGTATCTAGTCAATGATATTTTTATCTTTAGCGATGATATTCCCCCATGTATACTATACTCCAATTATTTCTTATCAAACTATTATCATGTCAACGTGAATGTAAACAATATTTTGTTGGTATACCGTGTACAAATGAGTTACGAATCCTGGGTGACACTCGAGGAAAACGAAATCAGTCACCAGTATTATCTCTTTCAATGATTGTGTACCAACTCTCGATTCTCAAATATGCTTCGTGGACAGGGTTCAAAGAACGTCGATATGGCACCTTAGATATATATTTTACAAACCACATAATTGTATAACATGTAAGATAATTTAAACAGGTCGTATTAGCCATGAACTGAACTTATGGACTCTTGATTAGTGAATTACGCGGAGCTCTTGTTTGAAACTCGTTTGTAATCGGTTTCGCCATTTCTGTATAACACACTCGTCTCTATGAAATTGTGAGTGGTGAATAAGATTTGAAACAGACGAATCAAATTGTTTTCCTCCGCCTTTTTTTGGTTTTCCTTCAAAATATGTGGATTTTTCTTCCAATTATGCTGACTTTTACATCAGATTTATCATATTTCGTTTATTCCCTATACCGCCAAAGTTCATGCATTTACTTTCAGTATTTAAAGTTAATTAATATTTATATGTTATTGTTTTGCTACGCAAGGGGAGACCAATGTATATTTTAACCTCCAGGAAAGGGGAATGTGAAATTCGTTCTGAATTTCACTATTTTACTTTTCATCCTCATTTCATCTTCATGTGTGTATTTCTACACCATGCCTTTAACTCTTCTTCATTCGGCACGGCTTATCTCCTTCTGTGATACTATCACTCTCAAGAAGACACCCTTAACCAAAATACATTCACAGAGTCACCGTAACACCCGTTTCGAAGGAAACTCCCCTTATCGGGGCGAGCGTTGATCCAACTAATATCATACTGCTATCTGGTAATGACCAGGGGGTGTTTTTACAAAGATTATAAGTTGAACTAATCTCTAAGTTGGACTTAACAATTATGGAAAGCCGTTAGCATCTATACAAATATTTTGTAAAAGTTATTTTAAAAGGCATAAAATGTTGGTTCGAATCATTCATATTTTTTGTATTATCAAGGAGATGTTCATGTCCTTGCTGTGGAATTAATAAACAGTCTAAAATACTTGAATTTTCGCTTTTGAATATATTTTATTTTAAGGCTACAAATGGCTCTCCATAATTGTTAAGTCCAACTTATAGTTAAGTTCGACTTATGATCTTTGTGAAACAACCCCCAGGACTGTCAATATCATACTCCAGACAATTTTGTATCGCAATTTATTGACGATCACTGTAGCAAAACCTCATTCAGTATCTTACACTGTAATGCAAGAAGCCGAAATAAAAACTTTGAATTTATTAAAACTCTCCTATACACCCTAAAGAATTTTCCCTTTTCTGTAATAGCCATCTCCGAAACATGGCTGAATAAAAATTCCCCTCCCTTATTTAATTTAGAACATTATACCATGATTCGAGCAGATCGTGCATCAGGAAGAGGAGATGGGGTTGCTTTATAATACTATATTTATGACGAGTTCAATTTTAAACCAAGAGTGGATGTTCACATTGAAGGAATCGAATAAACTTTTATCGAAATTGAAGATAACAAGGGGGAAAACTAGTGATCGGTGCAATATATAGACCTTCCAAAAACCACCTTGAATAATTTTATGATATTTTAGAAACATCCTGGAATATACTATCTCAAGAAAATAAGGGCGTTTACTTGATAGGTGATTTTAATGTAGACGTATTGCCTTCCATACAAGACAGGGATGTTTCAACTCTTCTTAATTGATTATCTTCCCATGCATTACATCCACTAATCAATAAACCAACTAGAATAAACATATCTTCCGCTACTTAAATCGATAATGTATTCATAAATGCTTTAAACAAAAACTTTAACAAATATCAGACAAGCTACCAATATTCACAATTCATTACAAAACGCGTTTTAAAAACAAGGATGCTGAAAATATAATGCATCGAAAAGTGAATTCTGTCAATATCCAGCACTTCAAAAATAGCCTCATAAATGAAGAATGGGAAGAGATTTATGAAATAGAAGATGCGGAACAAGCATATGAATGCTTTATCCGCAACAATTTTCGTACTTTGATAACGGCATACCATCAACAAAAAGTAAACCATCTCAGAAAGGCATTAATAAACCATGGATTACTAAAGGAATAATGACATCTATCAAGAAAAGAAATCATCTATTCGCAGTCCGTCGGATCGAAACCTTAATAATTAAAAAAATACCGCAATGTGTTAATCGGCATTATAAGCATTATTCACGACAACTAGAAAAAAGGTTAAAGGCAACATGAAATCAACATGGAATATAATAAATGACATTATTGGGAAGAAAACAAATCACTCAAACACCAAACAATTTTATGAAAATTGCCGGTGAAATCTCGGACCCTACTGAGGCTGCACATTTGTTTAATTCATACTTTATTTAACATTGGCCCTACAGTATCTGCCAAAATTGATAGCAATTACGCACAACTTAAACGATTTATTTTTAACCCATTTGAAAAGAGTATTTTTTTCGAACCAACTGATACTACTGAAATCATTCGCAAAGCATTAGCCATTAGAGCCTAGCAACTCATCCGGTTACGAAGAAATTAGTACGAATCTCCTTAAGAAAATTATCGGCTTGATAAGTGCTCCTCTTGCATATGTTTTTATTTATCTATATCCTCTGGAATTTGCCCAAATTTGCTTAAAATTGCGAATGTCATCCCTATTTTTTTTTTTAAATATGACATTACCTTAGTAAGTAATTATCGTCGAATATCATTATTACCGAGCATTTCTAAAATTCTTGGAAATGAATATTCAATCGACTATATGCATTTCTAACTAATTACAACCTTTTAGATCCTATTCAATATGGCTTTAGAAAAAATCACTCCAGCGATTTGGCTCTGGCCCAATCATATGAAAAAAATACCAATACTTCAAATAATAATGAACATATCATTGGTGTATTTATGGACCTGAGTAAGGCCTTTGATACTTTAGATCACGGGATTTTAATTCACAAGCTACATCATTATGGTATCAGAGGCACCGCACTCTCCTGGTTCCAGGACTACTTATCTAAGCAGTATGCCTTTGTTGATTACAATGAGTAAATAACGGTATGGCCATGCCAACTATGTACATTTACTACTCATGTTGAGAACAAACTACATTGTACTGTTGTTTCAATAATCTGCAGATATATTCCCTTCCCTTTCCCTTGTCTTTTGTAGTTAATTGTGAGTATCGGTTCATGTATCCCTGTAATCTCCCTTTCCCTGTTTAAGCGTGTATTTGTATTTTATAAACCTAACTTTAGTTAATTATGTCATTGGTAGTTTAAGGAGCCTATCCACAACGAGCTCTGCTTTTTCATAGGCTCCGCCACTATATTTCTTAAGTTCAACTGAAGGACAATTTTCTGAATAGTGTGTACCGGTATTGTATTTACATAAATATTATAAGTAGGAGTGTCGTGGTCGAGTGGTCTAAGGCGCTTGACTGGAGAGGCGAACGAAGGTCGAGGGTTCGAATCCCGACACGGCACTAATATCCTTTGGCAAGATATTTACCTGCACTTGTAACTCTCCACCCAGGTATTAAATGGGTACTCGGTAGGATGCAAAAGTCCATGTGGTTGGATAAGCAAGTGTGCGATTGTAAAATGGCGACTGGCTGGAATGCTCCCCAGGCAGTGGAAAATGTGCATACATTGTGTGCGGGTAAGCCTGAATCCGATGACCGGGGTAATAATATAGCTGTAAAGCGCTTAGGCACATCGTTGGATCGATGTATTGGGCGCTATATAAAAAAAAGCGGATTATTATTATTATAATCATTTTCAATATGTCGTAACACTCTTTGTAAAGTGAGATATTATGGAAACCAATACATTATCTTATCTTATCTTAATAGACAACAATTCGTAGTATACAACTCTAAATCCTCATATCATCATGATTTATGTTGTAATTAGCTTGTAATTTTAGAAAAGACCATGAAGAAAATATAAATAGATACAATCAAAATATGTGCGGATCTGATAGTTTCTGGGGGAGGGGTACATATTTCTCTCGATTGGACTTTGTATTTGTTTTGTCATTCTTGCGCATAATATGTCTCCCCTTTATTTTTGCGTATTTAAAGAGTCTTACCGCTTACGCGCTTATTTTTCTCTTCTACTTTCGTCTGCGTTTTTTAAGTATTTTTCTTTGTTTCGTCATCTTTTCTTGCAATTTTATCCTCTTTGGGTGGTATTCGGAGCACGATTTTATCTCTTAAATAACGAATTTTATCTTTTTAAACTGATCGGTGTTCTGAGACCACTTTTTATTTCAGATTTATATTTTATTTCATCTCAGTCTCTTACTTCTCGCGTGCTCATTACAGTTATATGGATGATACCCGCGGTTTCAACGCTAGCGCCCATCTTATTTTAAAGATATATACAAGTTATTATTAGATATCTCTTACAGATACAAAATTGTATTTGGTCCACGGTTCGTCATTCGATAAAGATTGCAAGGATCGTAATTGGCATTAGAAATGGAGAGTATTATATTCAAGGGTTGGGGGGAATCATTTTCACAAATAAGAACAGAAGTCAATTTGTATTACCTAATTTTTAAGTGGCTGCCTTGGAAGAACGAAGGGTGATACATGACTATACCTCATAACTATACGCATTTGATATTTTTACCATGCTGCTGCAGCAGGAAAACACAGTTTATTTTATCATGAATTAAGTAGATTAAGAAACAGTAAAAACAATTAATATTCATAGTTTTCTTTGTTCTTGTTTCGCTTTTCTTACAGTGCAGATGTATCAAACAAATTGAATTTATAAACAATCAGTAGAAGGAACAATAGAAATGTAAATTTCCTAAAGTTAGATTCCTTGCTAGTTGTCGTTGTTCGAATGTTGAAAGATATATCGGCGACTGGTCGTGTATCATTCGTTGATCAGCTGTCGACCTTTTTTATCAACCGCTTATCGCCCGGTCCATAGTCGCCAATCGCTGAGGATCAGTCGGCGATCAGTCGCCCATCATCAGCCTTAGAACACCTTCCCTTGTAAAATCAACAAAATTCTTTCAACGACCTGTTTGGTCGGCAAAAGGTTTGCGACGCAGCAGCGTAAACCTCTAGCCGCATCAAAATGCTCCAGAGACCCATCGCCGACCCCTGCCATACTTTTAAAAACGGCTAAAGACCTCTTTGCGACCTCTGACAAGAAAAGAAAGTGTGAAATTTATTTTGGGGGCAGGAGGTGCACTGACGTCATTGATGTGTTGCAACAGCGCGCCGTTTCGTCTGCGAATTTGAAGTTCTTGATATCCTGGAAATCACCTTTCACTTTTAGACGCCGATTGTCATTTTTACAAAGTCGTCGTATTCTGAAAACGATGTTATGTTTTAGGTTAGAGAAAACGATGTTAAATGTCATAAGGTTCATGAGGTTCATAAGGTCCATATTTATTGTACATTTTACAATGGGAATTCGTGGTATTGACATGGTTTATGGATACACAAATAGTCGCCAATGAGCCTGAGAACTGTCGCCTATCAAATCAACTAAATTCTTTCAACGACCAGTTTGGTCGGCAAAAAGTTTGCGATGCAGCAGCGTTAACATCGAGAAGACCAAAATGCTCCAGAGACCAATCGCCGACCACTGCCATCCTTTTACAGACGGCCAAAAAATCTCTTTCATAAGGTTCATATTTATTGTCTATTAAACAATATAAATTCCTGGTATTTACATGATATATGGTTACACAAATAGACATATACATCCATACAAAAGCACAAATTTAATAACAGAAATTTGAATTGACAGAAAATAAAAACAAAAAGAATCAAACATAGATATTGTCATGCATCGAAAATAGTATACATGTATACAAAGTAGGGTGCAAAGACGATAAGTTTTACAGGTATGAATAATGTTTAGTAGTATTAGAATTGTTAATAATATCATCATTACTATTATTATTATTATTATTATTATAATCATTATCATTATTAGTAGTAGTATTCTTGTTATTATCGTCATCATTATTATCTACATTCAAGATCAAGTTATTATCACGTCCATTGATAACATTTAGTTTCATTGAGGTTATCATGCAATGTATAAAGTGAGCACCTTAATAAACTGAAATTTCGCATAATTACACTTTAAGTGATTCAGTAACATTGCCTCAGATTCTGAAACAAAATCCTGGATTTAGCTCACGCTGCAATCATTATTATAAACTTTTAGGTCAGTCAGGAATCCCATGACTTTAACAAGCCGATCGCCTGTCTGATTATCAAGATATTTATGATTGAAAATCGAAATTTCATTTTTCGTTTTTTTTATAACACTACAGTCTATTGGGGAAAATGAGTATGGTAAAAACCGGTTACTCAAAGATTTTTTACTTTTTGGAGGCACGTCATGATCATTTTGAAGCGCAATTTTTTAGGGCTTCAATATTACACCATATCACAGACACTGGTAACACGTAAGGACATGCATCTCAGATTTAACATTGTTAAACGATGCCTTTAACATTGCCATTGGTACTTGCTCCCACCGATAACGCCTCTCTTAAATTTACGCGAACGCAGTCACTTTTACGCAGACATTATAACCAATGACTTGTCCTAATTTTATTTTGTTATGACTATTGACATAATGTTGCAAACATAAAAGAAAAACATTTTTTCAGTATACCACCCAAGGCTTTGATGAATGGCATTGTATTTGTGCAAAATTGCGCATTGCTATACTTTTCTTTGAAATAAAGAAGTGATAACAACAACATCTGTTTTCTTCATAATAAATCAACTTTGCTGTTTCGTAACTTAACAAAATTTAATGCATACGTTTATGCGATGTGCCCTGATGCAAATTATTTCATTCACCTGCTACGAATAATTGTATTTCAATAGTCAGAATGCAAATTGCATACATTAGCTATTACTAGGTAGAACAAACAAAATGGCTTGCACTACCTAACAACATCTAATATATGCAATTTTCATAATGACTATTGAAATACTTTTATTTAATTAAGGTAAATGACATATTTGTATCAAGGCACTTCACGAATATGGTAAAAGTACGAAAAGGGCCTATTGTCTCTGCCACATCCCCTTAATGGTAAAACATCACACAGTCTGCGGATCATCATTAGTATGACTAATTGTTTAGATACTATGGCCTAACAGGTAAAACAAAAAGTTAAATGTCAAAAGTCAGTCATTATGTATTTCTTGTATTCTTCTTTGAAAATTGTGACTAATCCTAAATGGGAATTTTCTATTCGTTTGCCCTTTTCCTATTGCTCGCTCTTAAAAATATGTATAAATTAAGCTGTTTAGCTGTAAAGTTGCTCATATTTGTTTATTGAATTGTTTGAGGAGAGATCGACAGGAAAAAAAGAGTAGTATAATTGTCTGTTTGAAAAGGGGCTCGAAATATAAAGAGTGGAACATGCAACGAGCGAACTGTAAGTTAATTTTGAAAAATCTTAGATATTTTCATTCTCATTAATTATTCACATAAACTATATTATATTCTTATATTCAGCACGGGGGATGTGAGTTCACCTCAAAGATTATTGCAGGTAATGGAGAGTATGGTTGTGTGGAGGGTGAAAGGCGCCCACAATAGATCGTAAGAAGGACGTACGAATCGCAGAAGTTGGCTTACAACCCGACCACAGCTGCCGATATGCACTTTCAAAAGTTAACGTATGGGTATTTTTGTATTCCCTGTCACAAACGCTGGACCGTTTATTTGTCACAAAATTCTTGAACATGACAAAAAGTATGATTTTATTCCGGGAAAAGGAAGATTTAGCCGAAAGCTAATAAATACTATGACGTGGTTGATTATGTTTGTCTGCTTTGTTGTTATTTGTTGTTTGTTTGCTTGTTTATTGAGATGATTCAATTAGCAGTCTAATTGAAAATAATGATCTACACTCTAGAACCTCTAAAATCAGAGATCTACTATCGTGAGGCCGCCATCCATCTCTAGCCTAACCGCTCACAATGGTGGTCTACTGCGTTCTAAATTACCTCTCTAATTTATTGAAAAATATTTACTTTATATTTCTTATCTTATTTGTTTGCTTCGTACATGTGTATTGTATGATATAATTGTACATGACTTTCTAATTAATTACTTTTGTAAACATGTTATTCATTGTATTTGTTATTGTTTTAATTTTTGTAATTTGAGTTTGAATTTTTATCTTTTTGAACGCAGAAAAAAAAATCAATCAAACAAAACAAACAAAACTATTTGAGGATTGGAGGAGGATATTGCCATTGGTTTAGAAAATACAAGGACACCTAATACGATAGCAGAGACTTTCTTTTTCGATTGAACTGAGCAGGGCCAAGATTGCGGAGACTTTCGTTGTTTTCCTTTAAATTATATCAAAAGATTGGTTTATTGCCATCATATGTGTTTGGTTCGGTTTAACTGTCTGTATTATTCTTATTTTCCTTCAGGATGTCCGGTATATACACAATATGCAATTGTGAAAATTTCATTAAAGGAAAATATTATAATGGGTGAATCATTTCAGATAAAATGCTATTCACTAAACACAAGTGGTTTGGGTTATAGAGTATATAAAGAGGAGGTGCGTTATTGATTTTCTAAGAAAACAACGGTATGATGTTTATTTACTTCAAGAAACACACAGTTGTAAAGACTCTGAGGGGATATGGTCAGCGGAAAGGTGATATCATGTCATATTTAGTCACGGGAGATCCGACAGTGCCGGAGTGTGTATTTTGATCTAGCCAAATTCAAATTTACAGGTCGTATTTTGTTGTTTGTCCTTACCTATGGAGAAACAAAATTTACAGTTGCAAATGTCTATGGTCCAAAAAACAGATAGTGAAAATGTATTTAGAAAATTGCATGATCTTGTAAATGAATATGAGGAAGAGCCTTTCATTAAAGGGGGCGACATGAATACAGTGCAAGATCCAAAGGTTGACAGATACCCCGACCATTTACAATACCATCCGAAATGTTTATCTGCAATTGATTTGTTTAAAGAAGACTTAGATTTAATTGACATTTGGAGTGTACAAAACCCATCAAAGTTACAGTTTACATGGCGGTCAAAGGTAGCCAGGAGTAGAATTTGCTATTTTCTGATATAAAATATAGTCATCGTAGTGACCGCTCTGCTACAAGCCTGCATGGTAGTGGAAAATATGGTTAACAAAAGAGGACCTGGTTTCCGGAAGGTAATAACATCTCTACTTTAAAAAAAAAAGTAAAGCAAAAATGCATTTTTGTGTCCTCTATGCTCAAAAAAATGAATTATAGAATACATTACTTGGTAAAAAACATTAAAAAGCTACGCCATGCTTTGGATATAGATTCAAATGATAACTTCTTAAATGATTTGATGTTACGTAATCAAACAGAACTATGCCAAATGCAAGAAGATTTTGTTCGAGGAATTATGATTCGAAATTGTGCCACATGGATTGCTGAAGGGGAAAGAACTCGAGGTATTTTTTTAATTTGGAAAAAAGAATTTACGAGAGGAAACATATTCAGAAGTTAGAAAAAAATGACACATTCATAGTTGAACTGAAATTTTGCTTGAGGAAAAATTGTTTTATCAGAAACTCTATAAAAGCAATAATAATTCTCCAGAATGAATTATTGATTTATTGAATAAGCTCGAAATGCCGTCATTAGACAATGAATCTGTTTCTCTTTGTGAAGGGTTCATAACTGAAGAAGAATGATATGAAGCATTCAAAGACTTAACATCAGATAACACACCTGGCACAGATGGGCTACCTGCTATTTTTTTAATAAAGAATTGTTGTTTGATATTTAAACAAAGATTCTTTGTAGACTGTTCAACTCGTGCTATCAGCAAGGAGAACTCTGCTCGTCAATGAGTAGAGGAGTGATTACTCTTCTCCCAAAAAAGATAAAAATACCTCGAGTTAGAAAAATTGGCGACCGATATCACTCCTTAACACAGACTAGCCATGCAACAGACTAAAACGGCTTCTTCCATTAATTATAGATGGAGACCAAACTGTTTGGAAAGTCGACATATTGGTGAATACATACGCCTTTTCATCGATGTGATACATCATTGCAAGCAAACTTGATTGAAAGTTCTAGCTTTATCTATTGACTTCGAAAAAGCGTTTGATGTCATTAAGTGGAATTTCTTGTTTCTGAGCATGCAGAAATTTGGTTTTAAAAAAATATTTCATGGGTTTCACTGCTATACAAAAAAAATATTAACAGTTGTGTGATAAATAATGGGTATTCATCTCAAGCTTTTGATATACAGAGAGGTGTCCGACAAGGCTGCCCTCTATCGCCTTACCCATTCCTTATTAGAGCTGAAGTTCTTGGATTGATGATTCGGCAAGATAGACTTATTAAAGGCATCCCGGCATATGATATTGATATGCGAGTCAGTCAGTACTGACAGATACTGTCATCTACTTACATGCTGAAGAGTTAAACTTAAGAAGAGTATTCGATATTTTGTCTTCTTTCACACAAATCTCAGGTCTGAGAGTAAATGTTGAAAAGAGTAACATAGTTTGTTTGGGGTCATTGGAAGGAATACTATGTGAAGATATAAAATTTAATTGGAAAAGTTAAAAGGAACCGAACTGTTTAATTTCACGCTGTTTGGTAAAATTGCCGTAATTAAGTCTTCGGTTGTTCCAAAATTTGTCTATTTTTTAGAACCATAAAAGATTTCATATGGTCTGGCAAAAAATACAAAACTAAAAGAACTGCTATTTATAACACGTATGAAGAAGGTGTATTGAAAATGATAAATGCCAAATTGTTTTGTAAGTCACTCAAAATTGCTTGGGTGAAAAGAGTCATCGATGTAAATAATGAAGGGAAATGTAAATTACTTTTTGATGTCTTCAACCATTTCAACCATTGTGGAATAATACATTCATAAAAATCGATAAAAAGAGTATCTGTTATATTAAAAAAATGGGTTGAAGCTGGGGTACTTTAATTTAAAGATCTTCTGAGTGAAAATGGTAGCTTTATATCTGTCACTGAGTTCTATTGTAGGCACAACGTGAGATCGATACATTTGTTAGATTAATGTGCTATTGAATCCGAAATTCCTTCAAGTTGGAAAAAAATTCTGAGAGAGAACACATTGGAAGAAACAGACGTGGTTTTAGATGTGAAAATTAATAACTTTATGGTACAAAAAAGTGATAAAATTTTGCTATACTCTGTTTGTGGAGGAATTATGTTAAAAAACCAATAACACAAGACAGTTCAAAAAATGGAAACTGGATTTGACTTCACAAGCACAAATTCCTGTAGCGCTTGAAATTACGTTACAGTGGCATCGTTTCACAAAGCCACTTCTGATAACTTTAGACTCCAGATTAAGAGCATTTCAGTTTAAATTCCTGCATCGAAGGATTTCTACAAATGAATATTTGCACCGTATTGCTATAAAAGTACACCAATATGCAATTTTTGTCAAACAGAATGATATGCAAACGTTAATTTATTTGTTCTATACGTGTCCTGATGTAAGAACATTCTTGAAAGATATCAGTAATTGGCTTCGTGAAATCAAAATATTGAGTTTTCCATTCTCACTCACAGATTATGTTTTGGAGTCGAGACTAGTAACAAAATAACTAACATTGTTTTAATGTATAGTAAACACTTTATTTTTCGAAATAAATGCAAAGAAAATAACCTAAGATTTTACAGTTCAAGTTGGAAATTATTTCTTTAAAAAAAGTGGAAAGGGTTATTGCCACAAGACAGGAAAATGCTGAAACATACGATGAAATGGCAAACCATAACAATATGTAATATGGTTATCACTGTTATCTTCGTAATTTTCTGTACGCTACAATTCATAATGTACCACTCATTACTATGTATTTGTTATATTGATGTAAATGTTCTTTACAAACTTTTTTTTATTACTCTGATTTGAAGCAGTAAACTTATAATTATTTAAAAAAAAGACTCTCTAGAATCAATCTGAAGGACAAGATCAATATCCTTTTGCATATCACATTTTAGGAATATGTTCCAACATATCTCAGTGCTTTATCATTTAATTAATTTTATTATACAAATTTGAAATTCATAAACACATCATTTATTCATTACAGTCAATTCTAGCTTTCATTCCTACCCAGCTTGTGCAACAATTCCCCTAAGCCATGTACTTTTTAACAGTTTGTTAACACTTTGAATATTACTCGCTTCTAGTAATGATATTGTAGGACATTGCATTTTAAATTTATCATAACGAATCTATATACCGAATACAGTTCTAAGTTTATACCTGGTTTGTTTTACAAATTGTTTTAATATTGCTCTGGGTTTCATGTGATTTTATTGTAAACTGAATTTAATTCAACTCTTGGGCTGCTGTTTTCAGTATTTTTAATAAACCATTCAATAATGTTCGGATCCGGGTTCGGGTTCGGAAAAACGTTCGGGTTACTTAATGCGTCCGAATTTATGATTCGGCACATTTTGGCACATTTCAATTGGTAGGACACTCGATGGATGATATGTCGTTGTTTCCGAAGGTTCGTTACTCCAATGGTTTATGATTCCAAAGGTCCATAATTCTGAAAATTATTAAAAGGCTCATGTTTCTCAAGATTCATAATTGCGAGAAGAAAAAAAAACTATGTATCGTTTTCAGGATTACGAACCTCTCAAAATAATGAACCCCGTTTCAATTTTGGAATTATGAATCCCTTTTCCTTTTAGGAATTACGAACCTTTACTTTTGGAAATCGGGAATTGCAAACCTTCGATATTATGGACTCCTATTTCGGAATTATGAAGCCCCAAGAATAAGAAAGTTGTGTTTCGGAATGATGAAACTTGAAAAATGCCCCCCTCATCGTAGGTTGGGGAATTGAGTTAGGTTGATTTTTTTGAAAGCCTATGTGATCATGTTAAATTTTTTAATATTACCGAGGATAATCAAATTAAGAGCAATATTTACTTTCTATACTGATATAGGGGTCAAAAGATGCAGCCGAAACAATTTTTCCATCTACGCCAATTTCTTGAAGATGTTTCCATCCCTCGTTGATACATTTTATGATACCATTACATTTTCCCCTTCTGTTTAGGCATCCTTAATTTGGTGATAATGATCATGGTTGCCATGGGAATCAAAGTATCATGTCTGCCAACAAGGAAACTACTCAGTGCGTCGTCACAGGCTTGCCCCCCTCCAGTGGCCTACGAGTTACGTCGTGATGTCCAACATATCATCGACTTGACAAATATTTTGTTGGTAATTCTTATTCTTCTACTCCTTCTTCTTCTTCTTCTTATTTTTCTTAGTATTATTATTACTGTTGAAAAAAATAAAAGGGCGAAATATAATTACAAAAAATAACGCTTCGAATAGAAATCCTATACGTATTAAAGCAAGCGTTTTCAAGCATGACGCCTGCGTTGTGTGTTAATGTGCCTTTCTCCTGTTTCATAGACGCAGGCTATGTTACAGTGGAAAACACTTCGTCCTTCGATTAGGACATTAAATGGAGGCCCCGTGTAGATCGAGAAAGGTCATCATGTCTGCATGTTCTAAAACCACTGTACTATTCGTGTCAGAGTACGGGAAAACCCCGTTTATATTTTTAAAAGTATGCGATATTATGTTTTTACCTATATGTGTACATTGCATGTTACACCAATGGGAAACAACATTTCTGTATTATATACCGACAATAAATTTTGAATGTGAATCTTGAGCTCATAGTTTGTTGTGTTTCTTTTTATACAGAGTAACTGGACTTGTTCTGTAGGTAGTAGTCTTATTTCAGACTATGGCATATCCCCAACGCCAGTCGTACTTCCAGCCATTAGTACAAGTAACTCAGTAAGTGTCAATTTAAAAATGTTGAAAGTTTACAAAATCCGAATTTGATTTTAATCAACAAAAAACGAAACAAACAAACAAAACAAGTAGTTTAATTACACCTCTTCATATTTTATATCAATTGGAGGTTCGCTGAATCAAAGGCCGCAGGCGTTTTTTTGTAAAAATAAGCGGGGGAGAAGAAAGACCGGCTGAAAAAAAGTTATTCCATTTTTGCATTTATTTGTAATAAGAATTCCTACTCGTTTCGTCAGAGGTGAGTTCGAAATTTGAAGTGCTATTATTTGGAGTGTTCCATTATGGGGGAGGGGTGTTATTTTTCGTTTTGTTACTTGGTTTCAATATACCTTCTTGCAACTCGGAGAAGCTTGCCCGTACCATTCAAACTTAATATTCCAGCCTTAACAGGAATGGAAAGTATAATTCTCCGAATGGTCTTTGGTGGTTAACTTTTGTTTCTATTTGTCTTGTTTTCTGTGATGTTCTTCATAGGTGAGCTCCCTGGATAAGTTGAATAAAACTTTCGTTCAGTTACAGTACTACCAATCGGTCCTGCGCCTTGTTAATAGCAGTTCCAATATGGATGAAGTCAGACGGAAAAACTATACTACACTAAATAGCAGGTTCAGTCAGATGTCATACGAAGTACATTCAACACTGAGCTCGTGTGAGGTGAGTTAGAATTCAACTAAAAATCGAGAAAAAAGAAGTACAATGCGGTTATCAAATTTCTTTAGAAATATGTTCGTTTTTTATTGTATAATTAGCCACTTCGGAGATGGCACTTGTACAAATGACCCTCAAATGTCCATGAATCTTTTACGCATGGATATGTCCCACTTTGTGCATTTTAGAATAATCACTGCCAAAGTGATGCAGGTGCTTCACGAATCCTTTTTTGTTGTTGTCGCCCTCTTGAAAAGAACACTTCCACCTGTGTATCATAGAATGTAGGCCTACCGCTGGTCATAAATTTAGAATGACTCCATAACTTTCATGAACACGTATCTAGCAGTCGTCTCGATGGGTTTTTACAGTTCTCGTAGTAATGATCTTTATTTGCCCATGGACAGATAGTATCCCCGAAGCGGTTTATATTACGGCCCAATTCTCTTTTTTTCTTTCTTTCTTTAGCAAACAGAAGCAGAGAACAAATAGTTTCCATTTTTATCTTCTGTACGCTATAGTGATTAAGCGTTTCCTTTTTTTTTTGGAGCATAAATCTGTTTATATTGCAGAATATAATTTTTGTAATTCAGCGTTTAAATTTCAAGCATTATATTTACTTTACAGAAAATGAATGTTTAGCTTACTATAAAATGTTTTATCAAACAGCTAATTAACTTTCCTCAATGTTTTTAATTTTAACATTTCCATGGTTACCATGGTTACAGTGTAATCTTCCTGCCTCTGGAGCCATGGTGACGGTCACATACGAAGAAGGATCCGATCTAAATGAAAGGGACTGTTCCGTCATAAACAACATCAGAGAGTCAATGGTTTGGCTTCAAACTTATGTTGTTACCAGCGGCAGTATTGGCAGAATAAACACATCCATTTGTTCATAGCATCTCAGGAAAATCCAACCTTAAAGCCCCACTGTACTACTTGTAGCTACCTGCTCCCTCTATATAGAAAACAATGCCTAAGCGGTGCCTGTTGGTCCCCCATGATCCTCTTTTCCTTATGTTAATTGAGAGCTTAGTTGATGAGATAACCACCTGTCAGGGACCACACTAATCCCTCTAATCCCTCCTGGCCAAACTAATAGAAGAAAGCAGAAAAATCAGAGAAGCAAACTGGTTAACGTTTTGAAGGAATCCGGAACAATAATAAGAAAGTTATGGTTTGTTTAAAGTTGTAATCACTATAGGTCTAGTCATGTCACAGTGACGTGGTGTCGGACAATTTTCCCATTAGTTTCCACACACAAAACGATAAAAGTATTTTCCAAAATGAATGAATCGGGATGCCTTTTTTATTTTTTAGATTTCTCTCAAACTTTCGACATTCTGTATTTGTCTCTCATTTTTCTGCTTTCTTATTGATCTAAGAGCTTGGCTTGCACTTTAATATTCATACTTTGTGTGCTTCAGATGCAGTGTACATTTATTTATTTTGTTACATGTTACGTGCGTTAAAACAGTTTTGTATCCCTTTTTTTCCGAATAGATTAGTGATAGGCCTACATCACATCATTTGAACAACAAAAACAGTTTGTTTGACCTTTCGATGGCCAGCTGTCAAAATTAACTCTTGCTACCTGAAGTTAATATTATTCGCAATTGCACGATATATTTGCCTTTTCGATTGTTTAACACTCATTTTGAAACCATTAATCATATTATCTTAAAAAACAGTTTCTTGTCAATTAATTGAAAGATAGGAATAGTCTAGACAGACATATTGTTGCAAGTGCGTTAGGTCGTAAACACTTCTGGGAATTATAAACATATTGAATTCATTAACTATATATTTTCGTCGCTTTAATCACTAGGGAAAAAACAACAACAGAATGATTCATATTCGGATAAGAGGCATCCCCCCCCACTCCTCCTCCTCTCTAAAATATTCACTTACGCCTGTTAGATTTAACTTGATGAGTGCCATACTGAAGCACAAATTTAACATTAAAACAAAACTTTCCAATCAGCTATCCGGAGAAGAGGAAGTAATCATATAGACCCAACCGGAAGCAATACACCATGTTACTAACCCGGAAACTACTAAAGCCGGAAACCGACAGTACAATCAAAACAAGACTTCCTTCATATGGAATTGTTCGGCCTGATTAGCTACAAAATAAATATTTTGGAATGGAAGTACAGCTGTAAGGGCAGTTTGTTGAGCAAGTATCAATAATAATAAATTATGATATATACACTTGTCTTTGTCATTGTAAATGATGGGTATGTCTACAGTAAAATAGAACTAGAAATCATTGCGTGTCTATGAAGAACCAACAGAGAAATGAACTTAATTTTAATTTGAACTAATAATCATACAGTCGGCAATTTCGACTGAAACAAAATATTAAAAAGAAATTTAAAGGGGGGAGAGGATATGTTCCAGTTTGATTTGGCAAACTTTTTTTTTCTTGTCCTCTTACCGAGCTGTTTTATTTTATTTCACATATTTTACACTCGTACATATTTACATCAATTTACATTTTAATATAATAATAATTTTTTTAAAATGTAATTAAATAATTAGTTATAACCTTAACATTTCTTGAAAATTTTCTTTGTGTTTTGTCAATAAAAGAGCTTTGTTTATTTGCTATATAATATCGTAGTTTTAATTTGAAATTAATGAACAGACTTTTACAGACTGTTACTATTGTACTCTATTTGCCAAACATGGTTATAAGAGCTATGTGTTCTTTTTGTATATATCTATTTATTTTATTATGCTTGTCCAAGATTTTGTAGACTTATAACGCTTCAGATCCGCCTTTCTTGTCAAAGACTTTAAAGACGTGTTTGCCCCTATATACCCCTTCCATTAACAAAAATCTAGCATGCTTCATCACTGTTAAGTGTTATCATATATAATTTCACATTTCTTACAATGATTCGTGGTAGAGAATCATTTATGTGCCATTATGCCATGTAGTACTTTTTCTATTTAATGTGTATGGATGATGATATCAATTACGATTGTATCTACAAGTACACATTTCCATCGAAAATGTATCTTATTCACTGCCGTTTTATGTATTGATTCAATGTATTGTACATCTCAGATATTGATTTTTATTGTATACAGATGTTACTTTTAAAAATAAATACTATTTATTTATTATTTATAAATAATAGTTTTCATATAAAAGATCGACATGTATGTCGAAAAGTGTTATTTTCTGCAATTTGTATGTGATATTTGTGACGTTTATTTTTTCTACATGTACGCATCTAATTCCAAAAAAATGTCATGTGTATAATTTTGTACTTATTTATCATTCTTGAAAAGAATTAATAAATCTAGATTTTTCATAACATATATGTATATCTTCTCTTGACATCATTTTAGAATAATAATAATAATAACAACAACAACAATAATAATAATAATAGTAAGTTCTTGTATAGCGCTCATGTCTGTCAGATTTGACACTCCTGACGCTCCACAATGATTACACCGACTTTAGCATGGCAGCCTTATGGCGCTCTAGCATTTCAAGGAATTAATTCCTTCCATGTACCCATTTACCTCACCTGGGTGGAGTGTGGCAAATGTAGATTAATATCTTGCCAAGTAAATTAGTTCCGCGACGGGACTCGAACCACGAACCATGTGATCCACAGTTCGGTGACTTATCCACTAGACCACGACAGCTCCTATTTATAAACTGTTTCATAAATGTATGTTCAGTTATAAATAACTTGTACATATATGAATATGATATGGATGCTAGTCATCCCAGATGATCCCGGCAATTGTGGCTTTAGAAATTTCTTATCTTGGTTTTCCTTTGATTTCAATTGAACGCATTTCCTATTAAAAACATGCGGACTACTGACTATACTGACCAACAAAAAAGGAAGTCCAGCCCCCCCCCCGACAGTTGTTCTTATTCAATTCAAGAATGATAATGATGTATGTCATGGTGATGATGCTGATCATGATAATTATGACGAGATATCGATGTTTTTCTTTGATAAACATGGCGACGAAAGTGATAAACATGACGGTTCTAGGACAATTACCCCCTGGGCAATCACCCCAGCCAATTACCAGCGGGACATTTACCCCCAAGGAAATTTACCCCCGAGGACAACTACCCCCCCCCCGAGGACAATTACCCCCCGAAAAAATGTTTTTTTATTAAAACCAACTTATTTTCAGGGTAGATTTCCCCTTAAATGAACAGGGGCGGGGGTAATTGTCCTCATGGTGGTTGTTCTTGGTTTTCCTTGGGGGTGGGGGATAATTGTCCTAGGGGGTAATTTTTAAGGGGTTCGGGCAATTGTCCTAGGGGGTATTTTCAGGGGGGGTCATTGTCCTAGGGGGTATTTAAAAGGGGGTCATTGCCCTCGGGGGTGGTTGTCCTTGGGAGGTAATTTTCGGGGGGTTATTGTCCTGATACGGAACATGACACATGAAAAGTTATGACGATTCTATAAACCTTAAAACGGCAATAACAATGATGATAGTGAGAAGGAAAATGATAATCATTATAGTGAGGATGATTATTATACTTTTATGTGCATGTATTATGTGAGGGAGCGTTGGTATACCATCCTTGACGTTCAAAAACTGGGTACGCAAAACGATTTACTACCATGGCAGTGTTTTCGGTCTCTCCTGCCACATTTCCTCTTTCTCCTCATCCACTTGCTTCCGGTTTACTTCATCTCTTACTGTCTCTGTCTATCCGTCTCTCTCCCTTTTCCTTTTCTTCCTCCCGCTCCCATTCAGTCTCTTTCTGAACCCTCTCTTTCGTTCTCTTCTATCCGCCCGGCCTCTCTCTCTCTCTCTCTCTCTTCTCATCCCCCCCCCCTTCTCTCTCTCTTTCTCCATACCCCTCTTTTTTCCTTGCCTTCTTATATGGTCTGAGAAAGAATTTCTACTCAAAAGGGAAAAATGCTCTAGGTCTCATATTATTACAAAAACGTCACGTAGGCCTACAATGCTCATGATACTCGTATATATACATGTATATATACACACACTGTATTTGTATACCACATATGACATTCTAGGACTCTCGATTGGTCAAAACTGCAGGCATGAAATTCGCTACCAACTGGTGGGCAGTACATGTATAGCGCAAAATATTGACCGGGTATAGATTTACTTGCGCGTACAATGCAAGGACGTAATGAATGTGCGTGAAGTTAACACATAGCGAGACTATTTTTCCTATGACTCTACAAATGAATGTACATTAAAGGCATATTTTGTTTTAAATATCTGTATTTAAGAATTGGCACTTGGGATGCGGTAAATAAAACAAATATTGACTGCTTATTTGGGGAGTCACGGTTGGAACTATAACTCCTCTCGGTACAGTTTTGAGATCGCCATGGGTAATAATTTACCTGTGCCCCTCAAAGCAGTTAAGATTCGTATACTCCTTTTTTTTAATGAAACTGTAACACAAAGAAAAGAAAAACAAGCTGGTCTTGGAGTCTTTGAAATGTTTTTCTGTATCTTTTAATAAATAAACATAAATATACTAATCTTAATAATAATAATAATAATATTGTTTGAACAGGGAAGCCTCATCAGCTGCAATGCTGTTCTTCCTGAGGGACCTGCAATTTTCCTTACCGAGCGACTGCCAGGTAACCCATTCACACCTGGATGGAGAGTGGCAAACGCAGATTAACGTCTTACCAAAGGACGTTGATGCTGGGCTGAGATCCGAACCCTCAACCCTTAGATTGAGAGTCAAGTGAATGAACCACTGTACCACGACACCTCAACTGAGATGAAAGATTAACACAAAGTTGATTAAGTGAAATCTGAGTAAACATGGTAAATTAAAAAGTGTAGCCTTCCTTGATTAAATTTGATATGTAAGGACTGCTAACTAGCAATGACTGGAAAGGACTGCTTTTGAAATACATCAAAAAGACAAGAAATTGTTTATAACCTTGTGGCATTGTTCCATCCGTGTGAAGCGCTTTTCAAAGTTTGCGACTTTCCCGAAAATGGATCCACCTTGATTTCATTTGATGACCACAACACCGTCACCTTGCAATGAGCATTTCTTCTGATGAAGGATGAAGAACATAGTTTACCCTTTTTCCATTTACAATATGCTCAATAAGATAGCAACGTTCACAAAGCACTTTGTGACAAGTTCTCAAAACCTCCTTTAAAGACAGGGTACCATCTTTGGTGGTGCATCTACTCAGTAGCTAAACATGCGTCCTTGTGAATGACCCTGTCATCTGGCAGAAATCGCAGTGAGACATAGCTCCTGGAAACGGACGGTGTCCTTGGGAATGACCTTGTCAGCACCTTTGGTGTGGTGGTGTCCTTGTGAATGACCTCATCACCGCTTGGAACCTCTGGTGGTGCATCTACTCAGTAACTAAACATGCTTTCTTGTGAATGACCCTGTCATCTGCCGGAAATCAGAGTGGGACAAAGCACTTGGAAATGGACGGTGTATTTGGGAATGACCCCGTCACTACATGGAACCTTTGGTGGTGCATCTACTCAGTAGCTAAACATGCGTCCTTGTGAATGACCTTGTCATCTGCCGGAAATCGCAGTGAGACATAGCACCTGGAAACGGACGGTGTCCTTGGGAATGACCTCGTCACCACATGGAACATTTGGTGGTGGATCTACTCAGTAGCTAAACATGCTTCCTTGGGAATGACCTTGTCATCTGATGGAACCCTGCATTGAATGTCTACACAGTGGTTGTATATGTTCTTCAAAAAGCTCTCTTAGACTCATAGCATCAAACATCTTTTTCAGTTCTTGGATGCTCCCTAGCTCAGCAACTTCAAAGAATGAAAACCTGTGGACATGAAAATTTACACGTAGTTACAACAAAAAATATCTCTTAGATACAGATGAGCAGTCACTAAAATTGAATAGCTCATACTGTCTTTCTGGACCCTTTAGTTAATTCCCTTCTAGCTCTAAACATACGACTAAACACTTTCATTTTGGTGTTAATATGGCTTTAATGATTAAAATTCTAAAAGAATTTCAAAATGTTCTAAATAGCCAATAGACTTCATGAAGATTAATAGAAAATGAAAAGCACACAGTATTTGAGTAATGTCCCAATAAATGTGAGCAAATTGGTTACAATAATAATAATTTAAAAAAAGACTAGTTCCACATAGGTATATACATGTATGTGTTAGCATTTCTTATTGTTATTGCTATTTACTGCACTACAAATCATCCAACATGTATTTTAGAGAAGGAAAGACACTTAGTCCTTTAAAAGAGAACAAATAACACCATTAATGTAATGACCAAACTATTACCTTCATCAAATAAATAAAGCAAAGAAAACAACACTGCTACTTAATACCACTTTCATACCATTTAGAACAACATATGAGCAACAAAAGATCAAACAAATAATACACCATCCTGAATAGCCAATATTGGGTCACTTTGGAGTCAATTCGGAGAGAGTTTGACTGTGTGACAGATACAAATGGTAGAAACAAACTAAAATTAACACGAACCTGTGTTTTTCTGCATCGGTTTGCCTTTCACTCAAAATGCTCATCATTTTCTCCTTGCACCCCTTGCCATTAGAATCCACATCTACCTTCTGAGTTTTCAGTCGAAGAATAAAGTCCTACCAAAAAACAAAAGCAGAAAAAACAGAGATGTAAAGTGAGAAACTTAGAAGAAAATGGAAACAAATCAAAATGAAGTGAGAACGGTCACTAGAATCCACATCTACCTTTTGAGTTTTCAGTCAAAGAAAAAAAGTCCTTCCAAAAAAAAAAAAAAAAATGGAGATTAAGAAGCACTTTGAACAAAATGGAAAATGAATCATAATGAAGTGAGAACTGTAAAATCAAAATCTTTCAAACAGTTTCCCAAAATGTTAAAGACAGCCCTTTTCCTTCACAGAAATATTTGTGAAGTTCTGCAAAATTCTGAATTTCACTTTCTTGGTGATGCCCTCAAGCAAGCCCAAGGTCTGCTTCATACATTACCAAGTATTATTAGCTGCTGTGTTCACACAAGAGTGACAGGACGGTCAACAGTTTTAAAGACCCTATCCGATGAAAATACATCTTTTTATCAATGGAAAGCTGAATGAACATAGAATACAAATATAAAGGAATTCAAAATATTTTCCTGATCAGTATTGCATAAAAACGAATTAAAACCTTATTTTCCGCACCTCTCCAAATTACAGGTCAACAGGGGTCAAATTTGCCGCAGTTACAGTGACGACATAATATGTGCACCCGATCGGTTTGCCTATATAGCTGAGGCGATGCGGCGGATGCGCCATGCTTAATTAATGCAAAGTCATTGTGAATATGTGTACTCCACCTACGATGATGTCATCAATTCGATAGCTAGTGTTTCGGTCGACAACTCCCGATTTTCAAAGCTTTAGATTTCGAGTTTTCAGAGAGGTGTTACTCGTCTGACAGACACTGAAGTAGCATATAATTAGTATTAATGAAATCTATGGCTTGTAAGTTTTCCTTTGATATATAATTCATCTATTTCATTTTTCACTTCCGACGGGGTCTTTAAACTTAAAAACCTCAGAGTTATCATCCACGATCCACAAACAACGACGACGGTTCACAGGACGGAAACAAAGAGTATTCAAAGTTTTAAACTACAAACCATGCAAGCAATCATTTTAACTAAACTGTACAAGCTGGCGTAATCTTGTGGGCTATTACATAACTTCAACTAAGGACCTAACCCCCCCCCCCCTAGGAACTATCAAGCCGTATGTAGAATGGTAGATGTTATATATATTATTATTATGTATATTATTATTAGTACAGTCAAACCTGTCTATAGCGACCGCCCAAGGGAAACACAAAAAGTGGTCTTTGTAGACAGGTGGTCTTTGTAGACAGGTTCCTTTAGTACATGTTTCTATGAGAAACCATTTTCTTTGTAGACAGGTGGTCTTTGTAGACAGGTGGTCACTAAAGCAGGTTTGACTGTAGTAGTATTAGTATTAGTATTATTAGTAGTAGTAGTTGTAGTACATGTAGTATTATTATCATTATCATTGTTATTATTATTATTATTATAATTATCATTATTATTATTACTATTATTACTATCATTAATATCATTACATATCATATCTTTATTATGGTTAACTTATTATTATTAAAATACTGACCTTGACGTTGTCCTGATGACCTTCAAGAAGGATCAAGATGAGCTTCTCAACAAAGAAAATTCTTCCCATGATGCCCAGCTCTACACACCAGTTCGTTATTGTCTTGACGTAGCGTGCCTTAGCTCGCATGTGATCCAACCGCAGTAGAGAAATCGTAAGCCCCCCTGTGTCACCAAATGAGTGCAAAATAAGGTACATAATATTAATAGTAATATAAGAGATTTGTAAGGCGCCGAATCCACTTGAAACCAAACACTCTAGGCGCAATTGTGAGCGAAAAAATTAAAAAGAGATCGCATAAAACATCTGCATTATATATTTTCAATGAAAGTCTTTGAATTCGTCTTCATTATTGGTGGATAATTCTTAGTTTGACTTATAAAACTTTGCAATTAATTTGTCTATATTTCAATCTTTTATCATATTATTGTCTAGGCCAACAGGCCCGATGTTGACAGAGTATTGCAACTTACAACGGTACCTTGTAATAAGTTAGTAAATAAATAAATAAGTAAATAAATAAATGAATAAAAATTAAAATACAGTATATTCACAAAGACCCCAAACACAAACTCACCTTTCCTATCAGATACCACTTGTGATTTGTTCAGAGTTTGGCCCTCATTTGCATACTCCTTGAAATGAAGCCTCACCCATTCCACTATCTCCAATGTCATGGGTTCACCACGCAGGTGCTCATTTGCATATTCAACAAGGGTGCTCTTCATGCTTTCAGTGGCTTTCCTGGTAAGGAGGTCGGAGGTTAAGCTGATGTCTGGCAAGGATTGTGGGTAGCATTGTCTGGTTGTGAATGTGATGGCAAGGGTCGAGCCAGTGCGGGGAGACTGAGAATTACTGGGGACATCGGAAATGGCAATGGTGTATTGAGCTGACCCTGAATAAAAAAAGAGCAAAAACATATTGGTATAAGATATACATGTACGGGCAGAAATTAACAACACAATTTAAATTTAAAAAAAAGAATATTCTCAATCAACCATCTATTGAATGCCAGGGCATTTTTTTCACAAAACCTTCATTTATAAGTAAAAGTTCACCGATATCCCGTTGAAATGCTTGTTAAATTTAATATTCATGCGTTTCAAGGGGTTGCCGGTGAACTTGTACTTAGGATGGTTTCGCGAAACTCTGCCCAAGAGGCAAAAGGGCATTTACCTTCTTAGGAGCTCAAATTTATTTTTAGGGCTACATCAATAACATATTGTTCTTCAAATTGGCAATAATATACCTATATGTATTTTTTTTTTTTTTGCTTTATTGTTAAAATAAGATGTAATGTCTTTGAAGTTTGAAAACAGTACACATAGGTGGAAAATGTCAAAAAGTTTTTTTTTAACTTGTCAATTTTGATTGAAAAACAATCATTTGTATCTCCCATCATGTTGCAAATTTAAAGATTTTTAAAGCTTTTTCCTTTTTAAATTCCTGGCATCAAACGCAAGATAGTCATGCAACAAAAGTGGACGCAGTGTGTGCATAAATCTTTGCCCTTTCTACTTATCCATCTGACAAATCTTGTATCTTATCTTGTAGGGCTCCGAGTCAAAAGTTATTGAGCAAAACCGTGAAATGTGGAATGATTGGTGCGAAAGGGTTAACTCAACTCAAGTACATGTACATGTCCTTTCAGAGTGAATTATGTGTAGCCCCATTCTGGCTCATAACAGACAGGATCAGCATGAATAGAGGTCGTTTTCCTCCCAACAAAGATTGCAAATGGATTTAAAGAAATAGATATTCTATGCAACATCTCTTTCTCTGCTCTATCTGCTAGTGGAAAAAATAGGTATAGCCTTTATATAGGTCTATGAATCTCTCTCTCTCCCTTTCTGTTTTAAAGTCCAAAATGCAAATTGTTCATTTGCAAATTCTGCTTTTAAGTTTGATACACAGCTTTTTACAAGTTCAATAAGTCAATAGTGCAAATCACAATTATGACAACACTGGGACAACAGTCAACACATGCCTTTCCCATCCAACATGTACAAAACATAGTCCTACACCAAATAGGGATAAATCAGCAAATCTATCATCAAATCAAAACAATATTAACATGTTAAAGGTACTCTATCCCTTTTGCAGCAGCAACAAAAAACAAAACAAAACAAAAAACAAGTGATAACATCAATATCGATTTGCTGAGTGACTAAGTTAGCACTTATGCCTTATGCCTTTTTTATGGCTTATCTGCTTATGCATTAACTCAACTCCAGAGTCCAGGGAGCTCCGCCGACGCCTTAGTCCTTACAAATACAATATGTATTCAAAATGTGTATTTTAATTTCCCCCATTCATATTATACATGCAATAGGTCTATATTTGTATATATTTTCCTAAATGCATTGTGAGCTCCTACTAGTGCCCAATATACAGTTCCACCACTAGTTTTAACTGGTGTGGACTAGACTACGGCCCTGATAATAGTGAGAGTCTACGTCATAGTACGTGTAGTTTTCCTGACATAGTAGTAGTCTAGTAGTAGCAGCCAGCGGCTTCCCGTCGCTCACCCGCCCCTGCCGCGCCGGGCTGAATGCCAGCAGCGACCACGTAACTAGTCTAGGGAAATGTCATGGGCTACTTACTGGTCAATGCGTTGAAATCATGGAGCACAAATTCTCCGCTTTGGCAGAAAATAGATTCTAGAACTTGCAGCTCATCTGCTACTTCATCACAGCTAGGAGATGACATAGTCCCATTACATACCGACCTGGCCTGGCTAGGATGCCACGAAATTTAGGCAGATTGTCTTGATGACAGAGTCGTTACATAAAGAGTAAGCTATTAAAGCGAAGATCAACATACACGTCCTTCTACCTGTCCATGTATCCACATTTACGTAGGTACGTACCGGTACTCGCACATACATGTACCGGTACATATTAGAGGAAGCTAACAAACTCCTTGCAAGATAGTGTACCGGTATTGCATTGGTAGTAAATTGTTGGTTGTGATTTAGACTTTAGAGTATAGAGAGTGCGGGGTGGGGGGCTGAAAAGGGATATTGAGCTCCTGAGCTGGTGTCATTCCAGTATAGACAGGCCAATGAGACCGACAAATCAAAATGTTATCAAATAATTATCGACGGTACACGACTGACAAAATGAAAGGGTACATGTATAAAATGTTAGTCTCGTGGTCCGTCGGTACTGGCCAGTGCACAGCCGGATCCACTCTGGCGGCAAGGGGGCCAAAGAGGGGGCCCAATTCGTGAGAAGATATTTAGCGGCAAATCAGCCAGCCGGTGAATACGCGGGGGGGGGGTTAATATGATGACCTTCTTTGGGTTACTCAACACCCCCCTGCCCCTGGATCCGCCACTGCCAGTGCATGCACCCTCTGAAAAGTGGCTATAGGAAAGCCCGGTAACGGAGGGCTTTAAGGAATCACTTGTTTTTGATAATAAGTACAATGTATTAAAGAGAAAGCACAACTTAATAGACGGGTACTCCAAAAATAAAAATAAACATGCAATCAGAGAAGCAGACTGGTAAAAGTTTGAATGAAATGTGACAAAAAAATAACAAAGTTATGATTTTTGTTTAAGATGTGCAGACTGCTTTCCCAATTTTTCAACACACACAAAACGATTAAAATATTATTTTTTCATAATGTCCGATCCAGGCGGGTCTTAGGAGAAACAGAAAATTATTTATATTTTTTTATAGGATAATTAATGGGGAAAGTTGTCCCATGACTCTGTCACAATCCAATGACAAACTGCCAATTTGAGATTCACATGGATTTGGAGATCCCATATTTGATTCAAGCATTCATAACTCCCTTATTCTAGGCCCAATCTATTTCAAACTTTCGCCTATCTGTTTCTCTTATTTTTCTGCTTCCAAAAGAAAGAAGTTATTGAAAGGGTTGTATTGCACTTTAATGTGTTTATGGTGAATGCCGCATGAAGTGTTAAGTTCCAAAACATATGCTACATCGATTTTTTTTTTTTAATCACTTTTTTTGTTGATACTTTCTGTAATAATATCTGTAATGCCTTTGTTTATCTTTCTGTTAGAAATGAAATAAATACGAATTGAATTGAATTGAAGTATAAAGAGGTTGAACAAGAGAGAGCCGGAGAGAGGAAGAGAGAGAGAGCGCGAGAAGGAGAGATTAGAACAATAAAATTATAATCTAAAGAAAAGAGATGAATAATATAAATGAGATATTTGAGCTAAATGAAGTATAGAATTGATCGCAGAGAGGAGGAAACGAATGGGAAAGAAGAAGAAGAAAATACGAGAGCGGGGATGGAAGCTGGTTATACACTAACGGGGCGGTTGGAAGAGGAGTGACAAAATACGATATAGAGAAAATAATATAGTTTTACATTCTATGCGTGTAACCATTATACCCCATTCACAGTGGCCTCAACATTGGTAGCGGCGTTGTAGCGGAGCGGCGACACCGCCATAACACCGCTACAAATGCATTCACAGTAGAAAAGTTATCCCGCTGCAGCAGCGGGATAAATATCATGTACCCATTCACGCTGCAGCGGGTGATTTTTATTACCTCCGTAACAAACACGTGTATGCATGGCTCATGACCCGCGAGTGACCCCGATATGACCGGAAATACTTCAGCGCGGGGTTTTCGATTGCTTGAAATTGCGCGCGCTAGCTGTACTTTACACACTCTTCCTCAAGGTAAACATGTCAAGTTGCTTTTTGTATCCTCGATCATATTACTTTTTAAAAAACTAGCATTTTTATTGCTTCGATCCAGTCAGAATATTTTAATTTTTTGAAGTGTGAAATATTTTTATTTGGATAATTATAATATCTACATAATAATAAAATCAATTTGAATCCACTGGTTACTTTATTTCTATTTCACTTTATGTTCCCCATTGCTGGAGAAAAGAGGTCAGTGATAGGTAAGTAAACAAATCACACGTGTTTGTCGCGGTGTTATAGCGGAGAGCCTTCACACTGAGTAAACACCGCGACAGCAGCGGGACTGTCCGCTGCTGTAGCTAGGCGAGCCTAGCGATAGTTTGTCGCGGCGTTATCGCGAGGCGGTGTTATCCCGCGATAGTTTATAACGGGTCCGAGCCTTCACACTGAAGACAACACAGCGACAGCAGCGGGACAGTCCCGCTGCTGTCGCGGTGTTTGAGGCCACTGTGAATGGGGTATTAGAAATAAGTTAATTCACGCAGAATTTTCAATGTATGTACATATTCATTTTGTTTCATGATAGGTATACAAATACACTGTATATACATAATAACATTATTAAAAGAAATTATTAAATTTCTGAGGAGATGGGGGTCCATTAAAAAAAAAGTGCTTGTAGTTTGTGGATCCCCCAGAATGAAAAAAAATTGTTTCAAATCGTGCCTACGAAGACCTGGAAAACAAAAAACAATATTACAGAACGACCAGGGGCGGCGATTTCTTTTCATGGGGGGCAGACAAAACTCCACATCACCACAACTGTTACATGCAGGCCCCGCGGAACGTTTTTCAAAGTGGGGGGTAAAGTATTTACGATCAGGTAGAGCAAAGCGAGCGAAGCAAGTGGAGCGTAAATTGACGTGGGGTCCAGGGGCAAAGCCCCGGCGGGGGTCAAGGGGCGGAGCCTCATGAAGCTCAGGGGTTTTAGGCATTTTATTACGGTCAGATGAGCATATGTTGATACATTATTTTGTGACACTGGCATGCAGGTCACTAATTGGAGTGGGGTCCAGGGTGCGGAGCCCCCAGAAGCTCAGGGATTTTGGGCATTTAGTTACGGTCAGACAAGCAACCAGTGTCCCGCCTTTGGGCCCTTGGTGGGGTCCAGGGGGCAGAGCCCCTGGAAGCTGAGGGGAAAATCATGACATTTCAGCAACATTTGTAAATCACTGGGATCGAATTAGAAATAAACCATGTTTGAATGTTATAGGGGGGAACTGCCCCCAAGCCCCAGGCCCCCCCCCCTCCCATCAGAACTCAAGTGCGAGGGAGCATATTGAGCGAAAGAGGTGGAGGTGACGGAAGTGGTGACGGAAGTTCTTTGTATTAAAAAATTAAATTCCTTAGCAAAACTATAGTATAAAAACAAGCAATATACTTTTTTTACACCTCACTTTTCTACAATATTTACTTGGACATTTTTGAAAGATATTATGCGAGCGAACTTATAGCTACCGAGTGAGAAGATTTTTGCATTTTTATTTGTCTAAACGCTGCACTCTTGGGCCCTCCAGAGCCTAAAAGTGTGTTGCAGCCTTTAGTCAGTAATTGCTATACTTTTTTGTGTGCACTTTTTCAAATTTTCCCCCTAACAAAATTGAGGGGGGACGTGTCCCCCCCCCCGGGATCACCACCCCTGAGAACGACAACCACGAAACGGGACAAATCATGACCGAAAGAAAAGGTAGTTATATTGGTGATTCTGGGAAGGTAAGATCATAAGAACAAATACATATTCAATTAATCGAGCAGATGATGAAGATCTAAATAAAAAATTAAGATGATTACCAGCTGTTATCAGATTATTATTGTATATTACTATAAGATTTAAGCAAAAAAATTGTAGTTTTTTTCTTGAAAGAATTTAGGGATGGACTATTTTTCATATCTTCACTTAAACAATTCCAAACCATCATACATAAATGACTTCTTTACTAATAAAGTTCTAAAGAGTGGTAGGTCAAATTCGTTAAACCGTCTAGTTGGGTAATCATGAAATGACCGATTTAGGGGGAACATGGCATCAAATACATGTGAAGGGTCTTTATTTATAGTTATACATAAATTGTCCTAAGTGAAATATATACAGGTCATTTGTTTTTTAATAGTCTGCTAGTAACAAATAACGGGTCTGTATGTGAGAGAAATGCAGAATTGTAGATAATACGGAGAGACTTCTTTTGTAATAAACTCCGTATATTTAATAGAGTTTGCTGCGTATTGTCCAAAGCAAGTATCCCATAATTCAGATATGGTAAAATTAAAGATGAATAAAGCATGAGAAGGGATGATGTCGGAAAATGAAATTTAAGTTTATTCATTATGCCAATATTCCGTGAAATAATCTTACACGTATTATCTATATGGTATTTCCACGAAATTTTGTTGTCAACAGATATAACTAGAAATTTAATGAATGAGACAACTTCCAGGGGGTATAGTCAAAAACAATATCCATGGGCGGTGTGTCATATAGAATTAGTGAATAACATTTTTTTTTTTTTTTTTTTGGGGGGTTAAGGGATAGTTTATTAGCTCTTATCCATTGGGTGACTTTTTCAAATTCAGAAATTAAAGCATTGACTAAAGCATTTGGATTTTTATGGGAGTAAAATAGATTAGAATTGTTTGCAAAAAGTATAAAAGAAAGGAAATCAGATGATTTACAAAAGTCATTTATATAAATAATAAAAACAATAAAGGGCCCAACAAACGTCCCTGCGGTACTCCAAGATTTACGTTTTGCATATTGGAAGTATGATCATTCAAGAATACGCATTGTCGTCTATTGGATCAATAGCTCCTGAACCACTCCAAGGCCTTCCCACGTACCCCATAATGAGAAAGTTTGAATAATAAGTTGTCATGATTGATGGTGTCGAAGGCCCTGGATAAGTCCAGGAAGATACCAACCAGATGAGAGCAATTGTCTAAAGCATGCGCTACTTTGTCAACAAAATTCAATAAGGCATGTTCTTTATTATGTCTTTCTCTAAATCCAAACTGAAAGTTAGAAAAAAAATATAAATAACTTTTTCTAGAATTTTTGACAAGGATGATAATAAAGAAATTGGTCGAAAATTACTAACATTCAACTTATCACCTTTTTTGTACAGGGGTATGACCTTTGCGATTTTCATGTTATCTGGGAGTTATCCATTAAGTAACGATAAATTAAGAATGAGTACTAAGGGATTAACATTGAAGATATTACACCTTTTAAAATAAAATTATTGATATCATCATAGCCAGGACTCTTTTTTTCTTCTTCAAATTAGATTAAATATCAATGATGTCTTCTTTAACTATAAGAGTGAGAAAAATAGCATTAGCGTTAGGTGTGCCTAAGTATTCAGAAAATGTTTGGTTGAAGGAGGAATACCTTCAACTAAATTTACCCCTATAGAGGAAAAATAGTTGTTGAAAGTATTGGCTACAATTTCAGGATCTTCGACAATATCCTCATTATACCTACTAACTTCTACTTCTCTTCTCCTCTCCTTTCCTTTCACCCCAGGCACCCCCCCCTCTCTCTCTCTCTCTCTCGTATCTTTCAATGTGACTTTTTCTTTTTCTCTTGTATCAACCTTTTCTAACTATTCAACTATATTTCAATCTCATTCTCATTTCATCTTTTTGTTTGTCATCACTCCTTCTCTCAACCTCTTACTACTTCTTTTCTTCTTCCCTTTCATCCCAGCCTCTGTCCCTCTTTATCTCTATCTGTCTACCTATCTTTATCCCCCTCTCTCTCTCTCTCACTATCTCTATTTCTCTTTATTTTTTTAACCTAGATCCACCTTTTCTATCGATATTTTCCATCTCTTTCTTATTTTATTTTTAATCTCTCTTTCTGTCTTTAAACCTCTCTCTCTACTTCTCATCACATTCCCTTTCATCCCATCCTCTCTCTCTATATCTCTGTCTCACTCTCAGTCTTTCTTTTCCTCTTGCATCAGTATTTTCTAATTATTCATCTCTAATTCAATTTCTTTCTCTCTGATTCTCTTTCCCTATACACGCCCATCCTCTCCCCCCCCCCCTCTCTCTCTCTCTCTCTCTCTTTCAACCTCTTTCTACTTCTACTTTTCCTCTCCTTCCCTTTCATCCCAAGCTCTCTCTCTCTCTCTCTATCTTTCACAGTGACTTTTTCTTTTTCTCTTGCATCAACCTTTTCTAACTATATTTCAATCTCATTCTCATTTAATTTTTTTCTTCAATCAATCCTTCTCTCAACCTCTTACTGCTTCTTTTCTCCTTCCCTTTCATCCTAGCCTCTCTCCCTCTTTTTCTCTATCTCTCTTCCTCTCTGTCTTCTTCTCTCTTCCTGTCTCCCATCTCTATTTCCCTTTATTTTTTAACCTAGATCCACCTTTTCAATCGATAGTTCCATCTCTTTCTCAATTTATTTTTAATCTCTCTTTCTCTCTTTTAACCCCTCTCTCTCTACTTCTCATCACAATCCATTTCATCCCAGGCTCTCTCCCCTCTCTCTCTATCTCTATCTCGCTCTCACTGTCACTATTTCTTGTTATCTTACATAAGCCTTTTCTGACTATTCATCTAAAATTCAATTTCTTTCTCTCTGATTCTCTTTCTTTACACGTCCATCCATCTCTCTCATTCTATCTCACCCTTCTCTCTTTCTCTCTCTTTTTCTCTCTCTCTCTCTCTCTCTCCCTCTCTCCATAACGACAATCATATAAACGCCGTAACAAGAAACTCAATTAAACCCGAATAAGTTCCCGTCACCATATGCATTTATTCTATTCTAACTTATTTTCCTCTGCAAGGAATAATCATAACCGTACCCGTACACTGCTAAGTGTCCTGAAACAGATTGATGTTTACCGAAGAAAAAAGTAGACCAATGAAAAAATTAAATCAGTGACTTTTCAGTCTCCTGTTCTAAATACCCATTACACATTGCTTTGGAAATATATAAGTTTACGTAACCTTTATGTTCCAATATGCATGCATAAAAGAGTTGGTCTCTGCTGACTGCTCAAATAATATTGATTAATTGAAAAATAATTAAATGAACAGCCCTAACATATAGCCTACCTAGAAGCATTATTATTACATAATTTAAATACATTAAACCACACCGTTTCATTGAAAATAAATCATATTTTTACTGTTATTTTCCTTAAAGTTCATTTAATATCACCGTTTTATAAATTACTAAACCGTGACTCCAAGCTTATCTTGTCTATCCCCCATCGCAGTAAAAACGAGTCCTTTCTTAAAGAGAAAGCACAGTTCTGGGAAATGTGAAGAATATAGTCAGCTCGTTCTCATTCTATATATAGGCTATTTCCATAGGGGAAATATAAGTGTATCGTAGCAACTATGACTAGAAATATTTATTTGTTTATTATTATTTAGTAAAATATGACCTCTTCTACAACCTCCTCTAATCTATGGCATGTAAATTCGGTATTTATTTCACCAGCCTCCACCCCCCCCCTTAATTAATGACACGGGCAGGTCGATGGTTTGACCCATAGCGTACTGAGCTAGGTTAATTATTCATGTAGCACGAAATAGTTCCATCCCACAAACCATCTGGACAGGGAACTATTTCGGAGCTCTATGAAATTTAAAAATAAAGTTGAATTTTGGTCAAGCGACTGCATTGTAAGAGAAACGATGTGGAAGTGATTGGAAAAGGTTGATCATGTAGCACATGAATATTGGTGTATACCGTGGGATTTCAGAATCATCAAAATGGTAAGGGATTGGCTTAGTCTTCCTAAAAGTCACCAAAATGTGTATATGGGACCACACAAAATAATTATGTGTGACATGAAAGTGTGGTCCAGAACCTCAGCTGTATTACTTGTCATATGTTGAAAATGAGGACATTTGAAGAGCCATCTCCTACTGGATACAATTATTATATGACACCCTTTCATAATAGCATAACAAAGAATTTGAAAAAGTCACAATTTTTGTTCACGTTTCTCAAAACTCAAGCTTCTTATTAACCTACGAACGATCGCACCTCCCCGTCCGAAAAACTATCCCTATCAGCTATGGTTTGACTTATGTCACTGTTGGTCCGTTATCCGTTAAAGACGATCAAAAGATGTGCTATATATCCTCACTCTTTCTGGTAGTAGCAGAAGTTGAGGTTGACGTTTTTACCGTTGGAGTAGACGCCTTGGTAAGGGTGTACTGCAGACATACTGTCATCGGGATCATTGTCTTCAGTGTCCCAATAAAACCATTCCTTTGAAACAGTCATCCCGTCCACCTATATAAGATACAAATTATGTAACATAAGATGGAAATGTAAACGTACTTAATATGTAGTAATAATAACAGTGATGATACTGATAATGAAAAGGATATAATATTTGGTGATGATGTTGATGATAATAATGATAATAATAATCATAATAATAATCATTATCATAAGAAGAAGGAGAAAAAGAGGAAAAACAACAAGAATTATTATAATAACTAAATACCAGGCGTTGCAATTATTTACACTTTACTACGGCGAAAATAGTGGTTTTGTTTGTAATGTGTTTTTGTTTCTTTTATTGGGGGTGGGGCTTTCTGTAGCATTCAAAAAGATACATTTTTGTGAGATATCTTTTTGAATTTGTTTAAGACCCACCTGCTGGCAATTCTCGAACTGTGAGAAGAGGTAAAAGTTATCATCGGTGGGTAGGAAGATGGCCCGGTCAGTCACACCATCGCTGCGACAACAGAAGAAAAATTTGGTGTTACGATCGTAGCTTCCAGCCGGGATGCTCCCGCCGTACGAGTTCTTGTTGTCCTTGTCCTCATCGTCCCAGTAAATGTAACCTTCGGTGAAGGCTGAGGAAAAGGGTGGAGAAAGGTCAGATAAAGGTTAAAGATCAGATCAAGTGCAAATGTCAGCTGAAGGTGAAAGGTCAGTTAAGGCGAAAGGTCAAATAAATACGAAAGATAACTCAAGACAAAAGATTGGATAAAACAAAAGATCACATAAAAGAAACGTCGAAAGCAAAAAATTAGATACAGGTAAAAGGTCAAAGGTGAAAGAGTGATTCTCCCGCAGGCCAGGTCCCGCCGTACGAGTTCTTGTTGGTCTTTTCCTCGTCGTACCAGTAGGCCTACATGAAACATTCGGTGAAGGCTGATTAAAAAGGAAGGATAAAGGCGAAAGGTCATATATATTAAAACAAATCTAAAAGGCGAAAGTTCAGATAGAGGTATGTCTAAATGGTCAGAAAATGGCGAAAAAATGAGTCCCAAGCCGGCAAGGTGCCACCATAAGAGTTTTTGTATCCTTGTCATCATCGTCACAGTAATTATCTGCGAAGGCCGATGACACAGCTGGTAAAAAGGTCTGATAAAGTTGAGAGGTCAGAAAAAGGGATAGATCAGTAAAAGCAAAAGGTCGGTCAAGACAAAAGACGACATAAAGGCGAAAGGTGATATATATTAAAACAAATCTAAAAGGCGAACAGGGAAAAAACAATGAAAGCTCAGACAATTCTTAAGACAAACGATCAGATAAAGGCGAAATGTCTCATAAATGAAAGCTCAAAGGCAAACGATCAGATAGTGGTAAAATGTCGAAGGCGAAAGAGTGATTCTCTAGCATGGCCCCGCCGTAAGGTACTCTTCATTTACCCAGTAAAAATAGCCTACCGTGAAGTCTGGTGGAAAAATTGAGGTCAGATAAAGGTGAAAGGTAGGGAAACGTGTACTTGTAATGTCAGAGGAAAGGGAAAGGTCGGATCAAGCTGAGAGGTCAGCTAGATGATGGGGAAAGGTCAGTAAAGGTGAAAGGTCAGACAACAACGAAATATCAGTAATGCCAAAAAAGATCGGATAAAGGGGAAAAGTCAAAGGCACAAGGTAAAAAGTCAGGCAAAGTAATGCTAAACGAGTGATGCTGCTGAGATAATAACTGTTGATGTTGTGGTCAGCGTTCTATACACCAATATTAAACCGACTATGACGGATCCCGATAGTATTAAAGATTTGATTTATACACGGCAGTAAGCACCGAAGTCCATATGCAAGGACAAAAACAATGAAATATGAAATTTAAAGAAGTTACTTTCGGCAAATCCAACATCCTACCAAAATATACATAATTATGTGTGAGGGGGTATGCGTGTGTGTGATGTAAACTGTATTGTGCTTCTATCGCAAAATTGAATTGGATGAACATTAAAGTCATATACCGACATCGTAATTTAATTTATAATTGTAAAATATCAAACGTGAACTACCTGGAGGGCATTTGTCATCGTACTTGTAGATGCAGTAGCTACCGGGCTGCCAGGTCCATTTCGATCGCTCATCGACGTTCGAGACGGTCTTGATACAGAAGTTCTGCTGCATGTTACCGGCAGTAAGCCCTGTCATATGAATAGGATCACTCCAGCCGTTGGCGCCGTTCTTATCCTCTGTATCTTGGTATCTAAATCCCTCGTTCCAGGTGAACTCCGTGTTGGGACAACCATCGGTGGGTCTGGTTAGTCCGTACTTGCCATCGGGCCAGGTCAAGGGAATCATCACATTCGGGTCTGGAAAAAACGTAGAACCGATCGAATCCTCTCAAATTCATTGAAATTGATTTTTAGAGCTAGCCAGAGCTGTTTATCATGGTTAAACACACAGAGTTTGGCCAACTTGGTTTCAGTTGGACTAAATATGGCGTATATTCTTTTGTTTTGCATGGTCCCAACAACTCCTACTTGACGGCTTTGTAGTCTCATACCCTTTGTTTAACCAAAAACTGTGTGAAAGGTAGCATCTTTTGATCATTCTTTTAAAATCTCAGTCCTACCCTTTGACCTGTCTGTCGTGGTTGAACCTGCCAGGAGTGAGACTCCTGCAAGCCGATCGGCACGTACGTGGGGCAGACAGAGGGTTTAAGTAGAGCTGTCGTAGTCGACAGGCGTGCGCCTGTAATCCAGCTAACAGTGGAAGTTACAAACTGATTCAGCCGAGGACGCAGGTTCGAAACTGAGTCACGTCTTTCGGATGGTGACGTTAAAGGTCGGTCCCCAGACGTAAATAATCATATCTGATTGATACACGTCTGTAAAAACCCAATACACACACGAGTGGTTTAAGCACTTGAAATGCAAAGGTCGTGAGTTCAATCCCCGACACGGCACTGTAATGTTTTTTTGGACTATTAGTGATATTTGCAAATAATAGGAAAAACAGTATACAATCAAATCTTAGTCTAAAATTAAACCTCTGTATAAAGGCCACTAAGTCTTGTTTATCGCGGTCAGTTATATCAAATTGCCACCCTATAGCAGGAAACATAATTATGTTAAAGAACCTGTCTAGAAAGACCACCGGTTTACATCGGCCAGTTTTGGGGTTTGCTTTGGTAGTCAGGCTTGGAAACATATTTGGCTTCGATTAGGAGGACATTTTTTGCAGAAACTGTGCTAAAAGCAAGTCATATCGGCAGTTTTAAACATTAAATGTAAATGTGGACAATAATATTCCCGCCAGCAATTCTTTTTTATATTAATCAGCAGGAAGGGGGCATTTGTGTCATAAGATAAGGCTTGCTATCTGCATTGCTCCTCTCTATCCACGTTTTAAATGCCGGAAGGATGAACTGACGCCATTTTGGTTAGAGCATGTGCGCAAACGTAAAAAGGGCGATTGGCAGGAATACTCCCCAGGGGGTGGAGAATGTTCACTGTAAAGTAAAGAATGGTTACTGTATCCCACTGCTGCCACCATACAATTAACAAGACGACACACTTTAAGGCTCTTCCCTTAGGACAAATAGAAGAACCCGATTGGTAAGATGCTACCGAAAATAAGAAACAACAATTACACGTAGACGCAACAAGGTGGCGCTAAAGCTAAACAACAACCGGAACTTTCTTCACATAGTTTGGCCAACTTTGTTCAGTTGTTTAAAGCATATCATTTTGTTTTGTGTCTGCCCAACGAAGCATTATTAGCCATATTGTGCCCAACTCGAACCGGGTTTGCCAAACTCTCCTAAACGATGGCACTAGCTGCTAACTATAGATAACATTACAGCGCAGGGTAATAAGACTGTCAACGATCTGGTCGGTCACGTAAATTTGTAACGGTAGGCCTTAAGCGCTTTATATGAACGGTTATTAGTATTAAAAATTTCGAATGCAAACAAAAGGGAAAAGAAGAAGGAGAAAAAAAACCTACTCTTGCTGTCCTGTATCTCCTTCCACACCGCATAGCCTTCCAAAGCCTTCACGACATTCTCCGCAGCCGCCGCCCTATCCCATGAAGCCGAGCAGTACTCAGAAGCGATGTAATCCTGCATCCTGGTCCAGTAATCCTCACCAAATATCTCATGCATGTCGACGAGCTTCAAGCTTATTGGCTCTGGAAAGGTTTGATTAGATAACAATAGATTTCATTTTATTTCATTTAATATGATTAATTTGGTTTCCTTCGATTAGGTTTAATTTTGTTTCATTTGAATTAATTTGGTTCGAATGATTTGATTCGGTTTGATTTGATTTGATTTGAACGACTTTGTTTTAGTTTGTTAAATTAGATTTTATTTCAATGATTTGTTGTGAATAAATGGATAAGATTTTATTCAATAATTTGATTTGATTTGATGTTCATCTTTTCCATTAAGAGACATAAGGTGACATAAAAAGAAAGAGGGAGGGTCATCATAAACACGGATTTAAATGATGTCCTCATCATAAAAATGTTCATATAATAAGGATTATATCAAAACAAAAATTGATGCGTAATGGAAAACGGAAGGCCAACAGTGAAAAGGAAAATCAGAAAGAAATAAGGACAAAAAGGAGGAAGAAATTATGAGGTTTGTCAGACAGAAGTGAGAGTATCATGAATAGCACATACATGGGTTGTTAAAAATGATCCTTACAAAATAGAAAAAATAACGATGACTTTGGTATAAATTTACATAAAATCAATAAAATAAAGATTCTATTTCTCACCATTCAGGCTAGCGCTTCCAACCCTGTAGGAGGAGAACAAGCTACCAAAACTGGAGCCACTCTGCATTCCGCTGTTGAAGGTATCCATATCAACCGAAAGCGATGAGCTGAAGCCTAAATACGACCCTCCAGAGCTGACACTACCGCCGACCTGTGATCATGAAGATAACCATTATTGTCATTACCATATTATTATTATCCTGTTACCATTATAATCATTGTTATATTATTATTATTATTCGTATTACCGGTTGTAGTATCAGCAGTAGTAGCGTAGTGTCACTAGGAACAAACGCCCGCAAAGGGCATTTGTATATAAAATTGCTATAACCACTACCTTTATTTGTTCTTAGTGGAACCCTATGATCTGCATGTTTCATCCAACAGAGGAAAAATTAAGTTAATAAATGAATAAATGAAAATAAATATATCTCTATAAATATAAACGTAAATGTAGATGAATAAATGAAAAGATATAAACAAATAGATAAATAAATAAATACAAACACTCTTATTGTTTTCTCTTGAAACGAGGTCTTACATTTGTTGAAGCGTACGAGACGAAGTCCGTCCTTTGCTCCTCATAGTTCTGACCCTCCCTGGTTCCTAGATCTACCTCAGTGACGACGTGCTGTCAAAACAAAGAACACTAAAATTAGTTACCCTCGAAACGAGGGTCATTTATTCAATTCAATACAATTCAATGTATTCATTTGTCCAATGTCATTCAACATGGATATTTGGTTTGCTCACATGTAGAATAAAGGCTCAGACAAAGTTACAAAGAACAAAAATTTGTTACAAAACATGGATTCATTTTGGTGATGACAAAATATTCTTCATACATAATAATGATATTCTTTTGGTTATGGCTTCTTTAGTTTCCTTAAGTTACGTAACTGTATATTTTTTTCAAATCAAATCTTTGTTCATTGCTGAGTATGCGCCCGAGTTAAAGATTAAAAAAAACCTTTTTTTTAGCTGCAATAATGTAAAGGTGAGCTTTGATAACGTGTAAAAAGGGAAGTGAATTTCATCTTTTAATCATTTATTGTTTTGCAAATAAAAATAATGCCGAACAGACGTGAAATTTAATTTCGCTTTGTTTTTAAACCAAAATAATGAAGAAGAAAAAATGTTCATTTTGAAAAGATATGCTGTTCCTTACAGTTCCCCAGGTATCGAGGAAAGTCATGTAGTCATCCTCAGCGTAAGCCGTTGGGAGACGGCATGCGGTAGAAACGAATCCGTTGTTGAGGGTGTATTTGTCAGGACCTGCAAGCTCCGACAAGTAACGAGCGTTTCCCATGTTTGATACGGTTTGGTTCGCGTAGTAGATGTAACCTTCGCTGTCCGTTCGCGCTTCGATTTGTTGATAACCTGAAAAAAAGTAATAATAATAAACTAATTCTGATAATAATGATAATAATAATAATAAGAAGAAGAAGAACAAGAAGAAGAAGAAGAAAAGAATTGTAACAAAAAAATCATAATAGTGAGTATTACGCTCATGTCTGGCATTTGTCTGGTGTTTTTTTTTTTTTATATAGTTTATAACTGATTTCATTCCAAATTTCTTTTTCGATCATAATTTAGGAATTTTATATGTATTCAGTTAACTGAATTGTATGTTGAAATATGTTTCGTCTTGTTATGATAATGAATGAAATCAAAATAAAAAAATACTGTGGAAAAGTGTGTGTGACTGTCTATATTCCTTCAATAATGTATGGGCTACGTTTTTGCTGATGACTCATATTGTGTGCAGCATATACATGTAATACTGTTGCGATTTATTTGTCATAATTGCATTACAATCTACGAACGTTATCATAAGAATTTGTAAATTACTTACGGGAGCTTCCGGCAAATTCAACACTAGCAAACAAGTTGCTATATCCACCTGAAAAGAAATGAAGGATTTTAAAAATCATGTTTTTGTTATCTGAATGATACAAATACTGGTGTATTAGGTCTATTGTTATGTTTACAAGTATTACTGAATGATCAAGTGATCAAAATACGTATTGTTTAAAGGTACTATGTCCCACTTGTATAGGCCCCCAAAATGAAAAGGTTAAATTCCAACGGCATTTGAAAGATAATCCCAATTTAGAACTTCCCTCAAAACAAAAGGGCTTGAAAATTTGTTTTTGTGGGAAAATAACGACCGTTAGTTAATCGAATTTAGCGAGCGCGCTCATCTAATTTAAATAGTCTGATTTTAAAGTACAAGTCTACTCCACTGAAAAGTTGAGCTGATTAGATAGACAAAAATCTAAAAAGCCCAAATATAACTTGGTTTTGGAAAATGGTGCTCAGATTTATTTTTAATAATTTTTTTTAATGAACAAAAAACAAGTTAATGAGCGAGTCGGTTGTGACGTAGGGTCCTCACAACACAGATTCGTAATGTAACCAAATTTAATGCATACGTCTTTGTGAAGTGCCTCGATACAAACTATTTCATTCACCTGATACGAATAATGAAACACTATTATTCTTATCAGGTGAATGAAATAGTTTGTATAGAGGCACTTCACAAAGACGTATGCATTAAATTTGGTTACATTACGAAAATAGCCTATTGTCAGAATGTATACCGCTGGCACTTTCGTTGTGAGGAGCATACGTCACATCCGTACAGCAATATAAATGTTTTGCTCGAAATACCCGAAACAAAAATCGCTCTTAAAAATCACCTGATTGAAGTACGCCCGTGATATTTGGCAGTTTTAACCTTTGATTTATTTACAACATGTTATAATTTTTGAAAATTGGAGTGGACTTGGGCTTTAAGACCCTTGTACCGAATGGTCGTACGTTTTGTGCTGCGCAAAGATTCAATCAGTTTAATTTTGGCCATTACAAGTAGTGGGTTATTGATGTAGACAAATGCTCATATACCTGTTACAGCTCATTTTATGTATGTTATTACCAAAGATATAACAAAAAAAATCTGTCAGTCACTCCATAGTGTCTGACAGTGAAGTCTAGAAATAAACGGGTTTCCTTGCATAATTTGATTATAAGGACACTGCTAACGTTTAAATTTCACAGATAGGATATACGTGACATGTTCATAATTCCTGCAAAGTTCTACGAAATTTGATGTTGGCTGCAAAAGGGAAACACTACCTTTAATATTCCGAACATGAACCATTCGGCTTAATGTAAATAATTACACAGTAATGTAAATATATCATTTTTATGGCATTTAAAGAGAATGTTGAGTTCTGGGGAGAGGTGAAAAATAATTTGTGTGCGTTATCATTGTTATTATGCAAGCGTGGAAGAACATCAGAATAAAAAAGTTCCCTGAAAAGCATGGCACTCCAAATGCCTTCATATTCTAAATTTGACAGGACAGTAACAGCTTTAAAATGAGGCACGATTTTTATGCCACATGTTTGTGTAGTCCCATATACATCTTTCTGTGTACAGTGCTTGTTACTTTACCAAGAATAGGCAAAATTTCTTATCATTTTGATGATTCCAGAACCTTGCAGTACACACCAATACTTATATGCTACATGATCAACTTCTCTAATCGATTCCACACCGTTTCTTTCACAATGCAATCGCATGACCAGAACTCAACTTTATCTTTAAGCTTTGCCATAGACTCTAAAATCCTGAATTGTACTACAACCTCTTTTATCAATGCAGAACATATCAAAATCTTTTATTTGAAGACAGTTTCGAATAGAGAATGGGGATCAGGTATCCATTTCTCGAACCATGCGACAGAAATACATTGAAGATTCATAATTTAATAGAATTAAGGATCGAAGTTGAGTAAGACAGTTATATCTTTGACAGAAATGATGATTTTGTGGTTCGTGTTTCGATCGAACGCGCATGCCTGTTTCTCACACTCTGATTGGTCAAAACTCTGACCTATGACCTATCAGACTATCTCAAAGAGATCAAAATTATAAGACACTTCAAGAGACTATATGCGCATGGGTAAATAAAGGTAATTTGTGTCGTTGAATGTACCACAATTATTAAAGACGGGACCTGAATAAGTTGCCTGTTTAACAGCTTCTGCGTTTTTACGATTTACAATAAAATACTGTGCTTTTACCATATTTCCATTTTTGTTACAGATCAGCATTTTCGTTTTTTTCTATGATCACCTTTTAAAAATGTAAAACTGTATAATCAAGGAGTTTTAAGAAAGGGAGTCATATCTAGCTCATTCCCTTTGTACCATCTTCGATGCCGCCAGGAGAAAATATGTCAGGCATGTGTTTAACTGGTAAACAAAAGATTCCTGCCAGCTGCAAACTAACGGCCACTTTGGAAGGGGATTATGCTTTTGTAATGATAATTACTATTCGTTACCACTCGTCTGATAATACGAGCTTTACACAGTGCTTACCTTTACAGGAGGCAAGCGAAAGGAAATGGAGCAAAATTTTCTGAAATATTAATCAAAATTACTCGACTGTGTGGGCACTAATCTGACACATAACATCATAAAGAACTATACTTGAACAAATTCACTTTTTATTTTTGTGGACCGAAAGTAATTGGAAAAGTGTCAAATTGCAGGTTTTAGGATTGTAACATTTTACTGTTTTTCACAAATTAAAACTGCTATTATACAATGTAAGCACATTTCTTGACACAATTGGGCTTTTTCATTCATATTTTATCATCTGTTCGATATGTCCCTTGTTAGTTCAAATAAAGAGTGAAATACTAACGATATTTCTTTGTGAAAAAATCACTACTCAAGCTTTGCAATGATGTTGGCGGCTTCGAACCTCGGACATCAATGGTAACAGCACACCTGTAGATTTTATTGTACAACCTTAGAAAACGGCAGCTGCTTGAAATAATTTGTTGCCAGTTGGGACTCCTGCTCTTAAATCTCTTTGGTATAACCGATCATGCCCATCGAGACGACTGCTTGATACATATTCATGAAAGTTATGCAATCATTAATGTATGCACCCGCGGTACAGTCAAGTATGATACACAGGTGGAAGTATATTCTTTCTATAAGTGCAAAGAAAAGGTATATTCGTTAACTACCTGCAATACGTTGGCAGTGATTATTCTAAAATGCACAAAGTGGGACTTCTCCATGTGTAAAGAATCTGTGGATATTTAGGGGTCACTTGTACCATAAGGGCTATCTACAAAGTGGCTTATTAAGGGATTCAATGTTTTTGGTATATAGAGTGGACGCACTACGTTTCTAACTTCTCTATACTCTAAATTCCTTTTCAATTGCTTTCCCTTTCTTCATATTTATTCTCTTCCGAAATTAATATATTATATATGTTTTATACAGGCATATAGACATAATCTTATGCTTGCTTGACCGTTAATGGGATTTTAGTCTTCTTCCTTTTCTTGTGTTAATTTTGTTTCTTCTCTTATCCTCAAGCGAGGTTTTTATTTCCATAATGTCAATACATATTTACATTCATTACTCAATGATTGAGTGAAACATAACATAGACTAAAAATTAAAGTATTTTCAACAATTCTTCCAGCTTAGTATCATTTTCTTTGCTAACACATTCATACCTTAAAAATAATCTTAGCAACGACTTGAATTAAAAAAAAACAAAGTATGTGGGTAAAAAACAGAACCATTGACAATCTTTTTAACGTAACATTTATAAATTAAATATTGCGCATAATTTAAAATAATATTCAGGAGAGTGTATTTCTTGTTTCCTATGTCCTTACCTACAAATAATATCTTTTGGTTTATTTATATTTCCACTTGGAATAGGTTAAATATCAAATTACATATTATTTTACAAAACAAAGTCACATCCTTGTAATATAACAAAGTGAAACGCTGAGTCAACTTGTCCACAAGAGTGGCATATATTATTATTCACAATTTGCCATTTATGTTAGTTTTATTTTGTGGCAATAAACCTGTGAATCATCTTGAAATTGAATTATTTAAATTTATTATTACGAATTTAATTTAAATAAAAATACATCCTTCCAAACAAAGTCATTATCTAAATCTAGAAAGGAATTCCAAAAATAAATGACATTTGGTTCTCTTGACTTATTAACGTATTAACAAACGATAGTAATCTTTCACTTTCATAACAAAAAAATTCACTTTATCCCCTGTTTTTTATTTCTGTAAGATTCGAAATATCACATTCATGTTCCAAATGATTAACATAACTTAATCTATCTAACCAACACTGTGGAAATGCTTTCTTTAATTTTGTATATTTGAAATCAAATAAAAGTTGTTATGCTTTCACTCTTCTATTCATTAATGTAAAGTCATTCCAAATACCATTTGTAATCAAATGTGAATTTTTAATAAACCGGCATCTTGCCATTCTCGATAAAACAATATTTTTTTTCTTAAAGGTAATGTTACTATTTTACCAAATAATTTAATTTGGAATATTTCTTACTTTAAACATGTCAATGAATCTTAGTTCTGACCAAGTGCCAAAAAGATCTACATAAAAATTTGTCAAATTATGTTTAGAGCATAATAAATTCATATAATTTATGTTACAATTGAAATGTAAACAAAGTGGCAAACCCCCTATTTTATCAGACCAGTATCTAAACATATTTTTCCAATTAGAGCCATTATTATTAAAGAAACGAGATATCCATGCCAAACGATGTGAAAATATTTTACTAGGAATATCAATCATATTCAATCCACCATTTTCAATATCACTTATAATTACATTATTTAATTTTATCTTTTTTGGAATTCCATAAGAAACAAAACAATAGTCTATTCAATATCTGTAAAACATGTTTTGGTACTGGTACAACAGTTGCGGTATACACAATTTGTGACGCCGCTAACATTTTCAAAACAATTATTCTACCATTAAAAAAAAATTCTTTAATATTTAATACATTTTACATTCCATTTTAATAAATCTTGTAACAAATTCTTATTTTCGTCTACATATAGCCTACTCCTAAATATTTAACAGGTTGATCCGTATATATAATGTCATTATCATGAACAAAATCATCTACAATATTGAGTTTCATAACTTCTGTCTTCTTCCAATTTATTTTCGGACCTGCATAGTCTCCAAAATCGTTAATTTCATTCATAATAATATATTGTATATCATTAAGATATTCCACAAATAATGTTGTGTCATCTGCATATTGGGAAATTTTTAAGCTATCGATACCTAAATCAACACTGAATATATCAATCCCTTTAATCTTTTTATTTTGTCTTATTTTGCATGCTAATATTTCCACTACTATGTTAAAAAGAAATGCCAATAATGGGCAACCCTGGCGAACTCCTCTTTCTATAATCAACTTTTTTGAAATCCATCCATTAATCATCACACGACCAATGGCGTCCGTATAAAAGTTCTTAATCCAGGTGATAAAAGATTCTTAAAAAATTTCTTGTGTTAATGTGCTCTTAGAAATTCATTCATGATTTATACAGCACATTTATGTGTTTGAATATTTTGTAAAAGTGTTTTTCTATTATTCCTTGATATTTTCCGGTACTTAACGTAGTTTTCAGATTCTTTCGCATTTGATTAATAAACTTTTTATATTATCATCTTTGTAAAGCGTATAGAGACATGTTTTTGTCATTATGTGCTTCAAAAGCATAATTTACTTTTTATTATTATTATTATTATTATTATTACTATTTTTATTATTATTATTATCATGATAATCCTTATTATAGTCATCACCAAAATTATTTTCATTATCATTATTGTAAGTACTATTATTATCATTACAATGATAATACTGCTTTCTCTTGTTATATAAATTTAATACATATAGTATGTGATTTAAAAAAATCATGTTAATATGAAGGGAAAATATGAGGAAAACATTTAATTGCTAAACGTGGAATTGAAATTGAAATTACTCACCACCAACATCCACCTGAGATGAAAGCTTTTCGGCATAACTGGAAGTACCATGAAAGGTTGTCGCTGAAGATGAGGTATAGGCGCTGTCCCGAAGTACATAGTTAACCTCGTCCGGGATCATATACTGTCCATCGCCAGTGATCTTACCCTCTTCGTACGTCATGACGAAGATCATCCGACTCACCAGGAGTCCGGGGTCGACGCCCCCGGTGGCCATGTCGCCCCCCTCGGGGTTACCCTCGATGATGTTATACCCGATACCCAGGAAAGTAACGCCGCTGGGTATCGGTAGCTGCGCAGAACACCGGTGCGCATCCTGAAGAAGTAGCATCACGAGAAGGATGACTGGGGCAGACTTTTTCCCGCCAAACATCTTGGCTCTTCTGCGGAATTTATCTTGAAATAGCTGACATGGGAGAGAAAACGAAATTTGACATCGAGCAAGGATTTATGTTTTTCAATTAACAGGAAAGAATATAAAAAGGGATGAAATCTGAAGTAAAACAACAAACTGACATCGAGCAAATATTTCGGTTTTTCAATCAATAGGAAAAAAATGAAACTATTTGAAATGTGAAATAGAGGAACGTTTTGAAATCGATCGACGATTTGTGTTTTGTAATCAGTAGGAAAGAATGAAATTATTTGAATTGGGAAATAAAACTACAAGTTGAAATCGAGAAACGATTTATGTTTTAAAAATTGCAACTCCGTCCTAAAGAAAGAGTTAATAGTTTTTAGGTTTCCGATTGAAAGGAAAATCAGCGATCAGTCCGGCTCAATCGCATCAAGAGTTAAGACAGAGCCTCAGCTTTTTAAGAATGGCGATTGGTTCACATCAATTAAAAATGAATTAAGAATGATGTTAATTAGTAATTACAGTCATGTTCATAGAAATAGGCAATTCTAACAGTGGAGTTAACTGGAGACAGATCACTGAAAACAGAATTAACCAATACGTCTTACGTTGATTTATTAACAGAGATAACTATATTTATACAGATCTAGCATAATCACTATTAACTTAAAAAGAAGTCAAGATTACTTGGAAGTATAGGCCTATAAAGTTGGTGAGATCCACAGGCAAATATCTAAATCAAGAGCAAGCTCTCATGAAGCATTGAGGTATGATAACCTGAAATATTACCAAATCATTGGTGACAAAAACAGAATTATTAAGGTTCTAGCCGACTTACCTGTAAACTTCCTTGCGTCGCAAAGGTGCGCCCAAAGACGATTTCTGTGAGGAAAGCAACCCCTATTTATATAGGACTCGGACCGCAAAATTCGTCCGGGCCGTTCAACCCGATAAGCTCGTCATCTTCATGAACCAATCATGACTGCCGATGCGTCGGCCTTGAGCCCTGAGAAAACTCTGTTACGTAACAATATACGGTTAACAAATACATTATTTATACCCTTATTAAGTTTTGTACTTTTATAAGTGTGTGAAAATTGGATTTCTTGATAATGTGGAATATTAAAGCTTACATCTAAAACTATTAAACAAAGGCTCTAATTCAACCAGTTCACCTTTCATTCTTGAGTTACAAAAAACATGAAATTTACGATGGGTATGAATAATTTACTTGTTAACTACACCTAACGTGTTTACTGTGTGTGGCAGCAATAATATATTCTGTTTTATATTTCACATTGATAAAAGAAAGAAGAGATTGACAATTAGGTTCGTCTTTCTTAAATTTACACCGGTATATATAAAATCTGGTACACAGAAATAAATTAATACAAATGCAATTATAGTGATCTTTGGTACATCCGCACAGTATTTGTAAAGATTTAAACGTAAAATAACTTTCTGAAAATAGCCAAAAAGGGGTAACAACTGCACACTCGACAAAAATGTCCCATGAAGTCAGGTATTTATTTGCATATAATATAAGCTACATGAATTATCATCAGATCTTTTTATGTTATTTGGAAAAATCATTAGCGGCTATAGCCGTATGGAATTCTTTGGTAGGCCTACATTTAATATTGTTTTCATGAATGAGTGACCTTTCTTCAACAGTTAAATCAGTATAAAAAATATCGTTTTATTTTCGATATGGAGACCTTTATAAAAGAAATATACTTTGCATTGACGATTTGTCGGGAAATATTTCATAAAACACCCTGGGTGGTTTATTCCATGCTCTAACCTGTGGAGATACGTAGCATGTCTTACCACTATTGTACATGTATACTTAATATAGGTTTGCCCAATGATTCAATAATATAAACCCCATTATTATAGTGCATGAATGAAATTATATACTATAAAGTGGCGGATTTAAGCAGCGACCCCCAATCAATCCTAAGTTCAACCCCCCTTTAAACTATATTTCATGTGCCCCAACTGTGTCTTGTGCACACTCCTCTGTCAGATGTTGTCCCCCGAAACATCTGGAAACTGCATGTTAGTAGCCTTGCGGTATTGTTTTTTTTAGCCATTTATCAGAGGATTTATTACAGTACACTAGCATAAAAATATGAAATCATTCTCTCGTTTCTCCACCAGAGGTTTCCGGTATCTTAATTGCATCCCCTCGCACCTATGTTTGTCCTTTTTTCCCCTTATTAAATCATGGATCTGATCAGACAATATCAATTGTTTGTATATGCTCATTTGCACAATTATCACAGTCATAACTTTTTTTTATTTTCACCTTTAATAACCCACTGGACCATTTGTATCAGAGTAGGGTGGAAACCCCGGTGTAACGGTCCAATTGCACAACCCCAATATGTTATACCGGGAGGAGAGACCTAAGTTTTTCTTAATAATTATCTTTTCAAAAGATCAATGCACTTGCTATAACTGAAAATGTTGTAAAACTGAGACCGAAGCTTTGCTTTTCATCATTTAAAAGTTTGCCCACCATCCATTTAATATGCTTAAGATTTCGCATTCGTTGTGTTTAGACTTTTTCGCTCCTGTTTCATTCAGAGGAGACGCTATGACTCAGTGGTAGAGCAGTGGTCTCGTAACCGGGAGGTCCCGGGTTCGAAAGTGCTCTGTGGTTACTGGTAAGGCATTAATCCTCATTAATAAGTCCTTTGGAGAGGACTTATAGCCGTCGCCCCCTGATTGCTTGAGATTGGAAATAAATATAAGTGATATGAGGTCCCAGATGCCCCCGTATTGGCAGTTTTAAGAAACCACGATGGTTTGTATCACACACACCCCTATAATATTTACACTTTTTCACGACCATTACATGTATCTCTTGCTGGTACTACAATGACCTGCCATTTTCAGCGACTCTCACGAGTGACCTTGTCTACTCCCAGCTGCCACTCCATCCAATAATCTTTTTCCTTTAAATATGAAATTGGAGTCGCCAGTCAATTGCAATTACCCTTAAATAAAAATCATTGATTATTTTCCAGCCTCTCATCTTTAAACAGCTGGAAATTACAAGAAATGTGTGTACTTTAACTATTACAAAATTATAATAGGGAATTGTCACGTAGGGGTCAAAATGAGATAGCGCTATCGATTTTATTTTAAAACTTCACTTATTGATAAAACTTAAGACACAACCAGGGAGACACAATAGCCAATGCAAGGACAAAACCAAATTACTGGTTAATGCAGAGCAATAAAAAATGGCATCTTGCATCGGGCAAATATACAGCACCGAAAAACAAATAGGCCTAGTTAAATAAAAAAAGATGGGGAAACATTTTAAACAATTGATTTCAAAGTAGAAATAGTGTGTGGTGTAAATATAAACAACATAATGGAAGAATAAGCCTAAAGTCGTTATTAGCTAGAGGTGCAGAGGATAAATCTCCTGTGGACCACAGGGTACGGGGTTCGAATCCCTGCCACAGCACTGACGTCCTTTGACAAGCCACACTCCACCAATCTGAGGTAAATGGATATCTGGCAGGAATCAATTTCTAGAGCGCCATCACAGTATAGACTTGTCATACTAAAACAGGGGTAATATCATATATTGGAGCACGCCAGGAGTGCCAGTGCGCCAGACATGAGCGCTTTACATTAACCAACTTTTGTTTGTATCATTGATATTATAAGATTCATACTTATTGAATAGTACATGAAAATCGTTATTCGAATTTGATTGAATTGTATCGAAAAAAATATAATACATTTCCAAAAACGTTGTTTTGCGGTGTTTCATTCAATAAAAAAATATTCAATATCACATTGTGAGTCTATTGTTTACGTTGAAAATAGTAATAGTATCATTTGTTATATTTTTCACCTCATGTGTTAATTTGTATTATTAAGGAACACGTGGAAGAAAAGTTTAATGTAGTCATTACCACTGAAATGGACTACCCGCCGTATCTAAATGCTAACTTCTACTATGTGTATCATTCATGTTGTTGATTAACAGATATACAAAACGAAATATCCAAACATTAAATGTTTGTCGTTACAGGTATATACTCCTTTCAACCAATCAGGATGACTAACATGGGCCGGATTGCGTTTATCATCGTTTTTCTTCTTTGTTTGCCTTTAAAAAATTGTTATTATCAAAAGAGTGGTGCCCCGACAAAACTTTTCCTCTTTATTTTGACCGACCTCAAACTATATGTCCACATTTTGTTTTATTCTTAATTATTTTTCTATGATCATTATTCGATTTAAAGTGATAATCTTTGTAAATTTATTTGCTGGTATACAGAATTTGATGTTGGCTGCAAAAGGGACATAGTATCTTTAAGGACGTTAT